>CM035160.1:105200824-106400824 GCA_020205615.1 Panax quinquefolius | reverse complement strand
GGTTTGGTGCGGTTTGAAGTCTAAATCGCTTTAAAACCGCTTTAAGTGCTGATTTGAAAAATTCAAAACCGCATACGTGAAACACTGTGATTGGTGCGGTCAAGGGTTTTAAAGTGTGCTGATGCGATTTTAATTGGTGCGGTTTCGGTTCTAAAACCAATTGAAACAACAAAAAAGTCTAAGCCTTCAATAAAATTTAACATATAACTTACATCGAGCATTTAACTTAGTGGTAGAGTCGGCAATGAGAATTATATCAAGCATAGAACCAAAGTTCCTTCTGCCAAACATGTCAAATTTACCATCAAATCATAGAACAGTGAGACACGTAAAATAGTTTTAGTTTATAATAAAGGAATGATGCTTTAAAACTAAAACATACGTTATATAAAACAACGGAGACCATATATTCGATAACAAGCAAGAAGGTTTATCTAGTTCCCCAAAAAGTAAAAGTATATATTGGAGATAGAATGAAATTCTATCTAATATATTGCAGGGAGGACTTATAGAATATAATCATACCTAATTTGAAGAATAATCTATTAGACTATTACTATTATAGCATTGACCTTAACCAATATATTAAGTGCTCGAACCAACAAATTTGGCCCCTCAGCTATAAACCCCTCCAATAACGAATCAAACAAATTCGAAATTCCAAAACCCAAATGCTTAATTTTTGACTTTATAACCTCTAACCATCTTCTTTCAATTGGTGAAAAAATGACAATGCAAGACTGGGGGTTTCTCTGAGCGTGTTCAAGTGAAAAATAATTTTAGAATTTACTAGAGATAATACACACATACACACACATGGTGCGGTTTCGATTTTATGCGTGCGGTTTTGGCTAGTAACCAAACCAGAACCGTAAATTTGGTTATTCAAACCACCACATATGCCGGAACCGTTGGTGAGGTTTTAATTGGTGCGGTTTGTGCGATTTTTGGTGCGGTTTTGGTTTCAATTTGGTTACTTGCTCAACCCTAGTTGCAGCTGTCTTTCCTCAGGGTTGTCTCTGGAGTTTGACGGTTGTTGACTTCTGTCTGTCCTCAGGGTTGTCTCTGAAGTTGATTTGATATCTTCGGGGGTCTGGTTTGATGATTTTTCGGTGTTGTCTCCGGAAGTCTGGTTTAATGATTTCCCGGAGTTGTCTCCGAGGGTCTGGTTTGATGATTTTACAGAGTTGTTTCCGGGGGTCTAGTTTGATAATTTTAACTTCCAGGGTTGTCTCTGGAAAATGAAAGACGATTCTACCCTCCTGCATAGTTAGTAACAGGAATGTAAAATTTTGAGTATTTACGGTGAGCCCCATTTTAATGTGAGAAGTAACCGTATGAAAATATAAAAAATAGATCTGAAAATAATAGTCCCTTTTATATATTGACTATGTGATTATACCAAAGCTTCTAACGTGGGTCCATCCAATTAAAAAAAACACAATCAGGCAACAAAGTCATTCCCAAATCCCAACCAATCAAAATCAAAACCTTCAAAAACAATCGCCGGAAAACAAGTTCCCACAGAATCTAATTCCCATTTCCGTTTCCGTTTCCATGGCCATCGCCAACACTTTCTTCTCTTCGTCCTTCACTCTCGTCCCCCGTTCCAGGGTTTCTGATTCGGACTCATCTTCTCCTCAATTCTCTCTTTTCGATAGTTCCCCCAAAGTCTCCCCAGCTACCCTCGGATTATGTCAATCTGGATTCTCATTTTCTCCAAAAAAGTAAGGATTTTCTTTCCAATTTCTCTTTAGTATACTGTTTCGGTACTCGGGAATTCTGAAACGGTACCATTTGACTTCAGGAGATGTTTAGTGTAGTTGAAATGCTGATTTAATAAGTCTCAGTTCATGGAAAAAGTTAAAAAACAAAGAATTTGTTTTAATTGGGAAACAATTTTCGCTTTTTTCAGTCAAATAATAAGGTGAAGAAAAGGTTTTAGCTGTTCTCTGATAAGCGTAAGTGATTGCAAATAAATGGACTTAAATTTTCAGAAATTAGTTGAAAGTTATATCTTTATATATATATATATATATATTTAATTTTTCTAAGTTTGAGTATGTGTTAATGTTACAAGTTGATGTATGATTTCTCTCTTCATCCGGGTTTTCTGTACATCAATTACTAGATAGGATATGTATTGCAATCGATCAAAATTGTTATCCGATTGAATTAAATTAATAATTTGGATTTGAATCTATTTTAAAGTCAGATGTTCACTTGAAACTATGTAAATCAGGATTTCTAATTTACCATATGTTTGAACCTTTATGTAGGAAGATTTTGCATGCTTCTATTGATGGTGTAGACTCGGTGCATTCAACCTCGTTGGTTAGTCAAATAATACACCTCTCTCTGTTATTTACTATGCATGAAGGAAGCTTTCTGTCTGCATATTTATTTCTGTACTACGACAATTCCTTAATTGATGCAACTAGTTTATGTAAATCCTTGAAATTGCACTTTCTTTGCGTGGGCAAGAAAATCGTGCCTTGCTAGTTAGAGTTTCTTGTTGGCTGAGGAGGAGAGAATCCATGAAGAGCACGGAATTGATTGATTGATTGAAGAGGGGAGAAGAACAGGTGGATGATTATTCCAACGACACGTGGCAGAACTCTCAGAATTCGGAAACCGTGTTAGGGTAGTAGGGATTCCAAGAGTCTTCTTGAGTGCTTTGAGTTGAGAGAATGTCCAAGTCTTGAGTGCTTTGAGAGAGAATGTACAAGTCCCAAATCACCAAAAAGTCCCCCCTTCATAGAATGGAAGGGGTATTTGTAGAGTTTTCTGGAACTTAAGTAGTCACATGTTAGTCACATGTCAGACACATGTCTTCAGGAAAATTCCAGAAATACCCTTTAGTCATTAGAATAATGCCCATATCGTCCTGTCTTTCTAGTCACCAATCCAATCTCTCAATCAATTCCCAAAACGAACTGCCTCCACGAGCCTTTTGCCTCGGGACACGTGGAGGCTTCTCCCAGGTCTAACACATCTATTTCTGGCTTTTCTGTCTTCATTCAATTAGGACATGCGAACCCTAATTTGTACATTTAATGAGGTCGTGGAACCCTAATTGTGCATTTAATTCGATTAGGTCATGTGAACCCTAATTTGCACTTGGGCCCACATTTGCTCCCTGCGCGAGAGTCGCGTTTCCAAATAGTCGATTGTGCAAGAATACTTCAAGCTTTTAAACGATTTTGCAGGACTCCCCTTTACAGGTCTTTGAAGACAAGGATCCTAGAAGAGGGAACCTCTAGGGTGCCAAACCCTTAGGGTTAAACCCTAGGGAGACAAAACCTATCAGGGCTCTTCCTTGGACATATTGGAAAAATCTTTCCATAGCTTGCCCAATATTTGTTTCCTTATTTTTTTTTCCTGGAAATTAAAACAAGGAAGATCATTAAACATTACCAAATAAAATTCAATCAAATAAAATCTTTCTTTTGGTAAACCAAATCTTTCCTTTGTATCAAATAAAATCTTATTTTTATTTTGGAAATAAAATTAGTCCTTTCTTTATTTGATTTTGAAGACAAGATCCTTCTTTATTATCATTAAGAAGGAAAATCAAACATATATTTCGAAATTTCCCTTTGTTGGAAATAAAATCAAAAATCAAATATGTTCTATATTTAGGAAATAATATTTATATATTTTTATTCAGAAGCAAAATCAAATCTACTTGTCTTTTGGAAACCAGATTGAATCTTTCTCTTAATAGGAACATGACGACTGCTTCATTTTCTGGTGTAAGCACAATTGAGAACATATATATGTACTTATATATATATACATCTCCCAAGCCATTCACGCTTCACTTTTTCATCTTGCTTCGTTTTAGATTTTCATCAACAGGACCTCGAAGGAATAGAGGGAACAACCCCTAGGTGGCCGAACCCTAGTTTTTTTTTTCAGGTACCTCCAATATTTCTTTTGTCTTCCGAGCCCCATTACCTTGATTACATCTTGGTTTTTTCCCTTGGATAATAAAGAAAGATTCGACGAAAACACGAAGGAAGAAAGAATGCTCTACATGCAATCTAAACCTTTCCGTTGGTAGAACCCTAAGAGGGCCAAACCACAGAAATTTGAACTGGGGGACCAAATCTAAATAAACCTTAGGGAAATTGGCGATTAGATGAAAAAAATGAAGTTCGGGAGTAGTTACTATTTTGATTCGTTTGGAGTTTCGGAGCCCATAATATATTAAAACGAAGCTAGCGACGAATCCTACAAAAATCATCGCCTTTGGCCATGACATATACGGTTATAAGTCCAAAAAAGGCTCCGAAGGATGCTTTTGGGCTGTTCGAAGTTTTTTCGGAAAATTTCGGGAATTTTTTTTTATGATTCCTAACTCTTTCTGACATTATTTCTTCTTCTTTTCAGGTGTTTTAAAGCTTAAATCTCAGACCTTCTTCTTTTTCATGGTAAGCACTTCGAGTTCAAATGCTTTCCTTGTCATCATTTCTTTGCTCTTTAAAGCCCTTATGCTAAATTCTTCTTGCTTGCAGGCCCTCTTCGTTGAACATTCTGCAGATCCGGAAACCGCTAAGGAGGCCCCGTTCCTCAGTGATTGGGGAAGGGCTCCCCTCTTTTGGTCCTTCTGACGTCTCTTTGGGAGCAAGTTCGGGCTTATGATCGTCTAATTCTTTTTCGCCAGAGAAGGAAGACTTGTTTCTATATGCAACGGCTTGCGAAGGTTGGGATGAATTTCCCCATTCCGATCACATTTCCCATATATGCATAGAGAAACAAGTGTACCCTTTCAGTCTCCTTCACTTCTTGTCTGATTCATCTAGCCACCTTCAGGAACGACAACATTAGACCGACGAGATACTTGGGAATGCTGATTATGTGGATATTCTAAACAAAAGACTGACATTCTTCGTTGCATCCAACTATGCAGGGACATTCGTATCCAACAGGACCATGGTGCTCCTCTACATGCATATTCGTCACTGCTTGGGGGGAATGCATCTCTACACTGGAGGATGTCTATTTCATCTACCAGTAAACATTTACCCCCTACGCGTGAGTCACGCCTTTGGTGAGATGATTGCGCAAAATATTTAAGTGTTGAAGTCTTGATTTCAGTTTCTGAACACTTCGCGGGGCTTGATGTTTTGCAAGCCTCGAAAACGAAAGTCCTAGGAGAGAGACCTCTAGGGGAGCAAACCCTAGAAGGGCGAGCCTTAGAGGAGCTCTCTTGAGATATCTTGGAAATCTTCAATCTAATCGCATTGGGCTCTTTGCGAGTATCGCGAATGGGGCAGCGGGTATCGAGTCTTCTTCACCACTTGATGATTGTGTCAGTCTTGATGCTAGGGATTCTTTGTCTGATGTAAGCTTGAATGACCTGCTGTGGGTGGTGCAACACTCTCTGCACGCCCTTTTACAACTTCTCCACATGACAATTTTGAGGATATCGACGAGACTCTTGCTTCTTTGAGGCGGAATCCTTCTGAGACTATTGCTGATGTTCATTCTCCCAAGGAGGATTCCGCCGAGTTGGTGATTGCTCGGGAGGGTATTGTGGATATAACTTTGGGTGGGTTGAATGACCTTCCGTCTCCCGTGGCATCTCCTAACTGTCCTTGGACATGTCTCCCTTCCATGCTAGGTTGGATCTCTTTATTTTCAATCATCATGTTGTTGCACTTCGTTCGGAAGTCACTTCATGTCTCCATGAGAATGACTTACTTTATGTAGAGCTTTAGGAGATTCAAGATGCCATTGATAAATTGAAGACCAAACTTTTGGAAAATTGAGTCAGCTGCCCAAGACCTTGAAGGCATGATAGCCTCCAATACGAAGGCTCGGGGTACCACCATTGTCGACTTAAAGGCTTTAGTTATTCCCCTCTCTTCAGTTCGACAGGTCATGGCCTTTAGGTCATGAACTTTCGTAGTTTTTTCCATTTCCTGTATCAGAAAATTCATGTACATATATTTCATTCATCAAATTGTAGTTTCTTTTATCCTTATTGATTGCCTTTAATTTGAACGATTCCTTAAAACTCAATATTTAACATTGGATCTTAAGTTGTTCAAATTAATACTCCAAGACAACAATAGGTCTCATAAATTTTGTTAAAGAGAAAACATGTTTTTTTCTCTTTTTGATTTTATGCAAACCAACACTTGTATCTATACTTTTCTTTTTAATAAATCAGAAAAAATATTCAAGTATAAGTGAAAGTTTGACAAATTTATTGATAATCAAGTGGCTTTTAACGAAAAGCATAACATTTTAGATAATAAATCTTGCTTTTGACGGAGAAGCATAACGTTCGCCATTTTTAGAGATAAAGTGTAACTTTTTCGGGGTTGAGAGCTTATACTCAGGTGCCTCAATTACTTTTAAAGTTGAAAGTATAACTTTTCGGGTCTGAGGACTTATAGTCAGGTGCCTCATTCACTTTGGATGATAAAGTGCAACACTCGGGTGCCTCGTCACTTGGGTCGTCCAATTTCTTGGCAAGTACGGTTTACGAGAACTTGAAATCGGGTGTCTCGTCACTTGGGTCGTCCAATTTCTTGGCAAGTGCAGTTTACGAGGACTTGAAATCGGGTGCCTCGTCACTTGGGTCGGCCAATTTCTTGGCAAGTGTTTTTTACGAGGACTTGACCACCATTTAGAGTGGACCACCATCTTGGGTGGATTTTTTTTAGTTCGTCAATTCTTATGGCTCCTCCCTTGGTCATCCAATTACTTGGCAAGGGATACTCCTGAGGACTTAAACCACCTTTTTTGGTGGACCATCATCTTGGGTGGATTTTTAATTCGTTAATTCTTGTATCTATAATTCAGAGTTCTTTCGATGGTAGAGCCAGTATTTGGGTTGTCCATCATCTTGATTTCCGGGACTGCACCATGGGTGATAGTGTTGCACGTTTCTTTTCCTAGTTCAATCTCTCCGGTCGCCAACTTCTCATGGTATATCCTCCGCTGACTGTAACAGTCCATAGTGGAGTGTCCTGCGTATTGGTGGTATACACAGAAGTCCGGCCTTCTTTTCATCTCTTCCGTTACAAACAACCGGGACCTTGGAGGCTTCACCACTCCGTGCTCGACTCATTGTTCGTACAGGCCCCTGAATGCCTTCTCACTGCATGTGATAGCCTCCGGAACTAGCATTCTGGAATACTTGTCCCCATACTTTCCTCTGCTTTGTTCAAATTTCTCATTCTTCTCCCTCTTGCCCCATTGTGGTTTTGATTGAGAATCCACTAAAGCCACAATTGTTGTCCTCTTGCCCTTCCATGTAACTATCGCATGACTGGTCGGCAATGTCATGATTCCTCCAAAGTCTTGTGCAAAAGATGAGAGGGTTGTAAATGAACCACAAGCCTTGGTAATGAGGTGGGGCTTGAAGGCGTCTAAAGCACAATTGTTGTATATGCTAACCAAGTTCTTTTCTTCAATTTGCTCTGCACACTTCTGTGCTTGGGCCCTGAACCTATCCACGTAATCTGACAACTCCTTGTTTGGCTTCTGCTTGAATCGCATGAGCTCTACGATGGTTACCTGTTTCTGCACATAGAACAATTTCTTAAAAATTGTTATTTTAGATCATCCCAATCATGGACTGATCCGTTTTCCAAGTTGTAATACCAACTGAAGACATTATCTGTTAAAGTCTTGTTGAATTCCCTTATCAACATATTGTGGTTGTTCATTTCATCATATCCTAACCATGGAAACATCGACTCAACGAACCTGGCAATGTGTTACCTGACATTTCCTTTCTCCCCATTGTATTTTGGAAATTGCGGGGATGCTCGATATACCATGCCGGGTAAGGTTGTCTCCGAATATGTGCCAGGTAAGGTGGAGTAAAGTCCAACTCTGAGGGTCGGTATGTTTGCCTGCGAAGTTGATTGATCACATCGATCATATCATCCTTTGTCACATATTGGCTCGTGGTATGGACTCTCTGTGGTGTTGTGATGTATGGCTGCATTGGCCGTGTGTATTGTACAAAAATTGGCTGATGTACACTGGCATCATGTAAATTCTGTATCGGTTGTGCTTGTGGGCTGGTTCGTTGAACGAGGCTTGGGATGGTTGGTATCTGCACTTGTGAAAATGAGGGGATAGTGGTCGGAATGATGTTTGTCAGAGGCTGACTGACTTCCAGTCTGGGTCGTGGTGACGCCTGTTCTGAGGTTCCGAGTGGATGATTGGAACGGATTGATTCTCCGTTAATGGAGGTGCAATTTGATTCTCCTTATTGTTGCTATCGTTATTGTTGTCCTCCATTCCTGCTTGTTCTCCCTGCGAATTGTCTGGGAACATGGCTCTGAAAGTGAGGATCTGCATCAACTGTTGGCGGAAATTCCCCATTTCCTCTTGTTTCCTCTGCATCTCCAGCATCATAGCCATCATCATCCCTTGTCCTTCCCGTGCTTTCTTCAACGCCTTGAGCATCTCTAGTTGCATATCATTTGCCTGCTCTCCACTTTCTTCCTCGTCTTGCCTTCCCGCGCCTGTCTGCCTAACATTCATTGGTTGTTGATCAACCATGTATGGTGATGTTGAACTTTTTTCCGAAGTGTCTTCAATAATAGGTTGATCGAGATCCAGACCCTGGAAAGCTTGATTTGTTTGCCTTGGAACTGGACCTGGTGAAGTAATGCTCGTTGTTGGTGAAACTCTTCCTGTTGTTCTTCCACTTCGAGTTGTTGGCATACCCTTCACGAATTCTACACTTCCCAGCAGAGTCGCCAAAGAAATGTGGGCAAGAAAATCATGCTTTGCTAGTTAAGGTTTCTTGTTGGCTGAGGAGGAGAGAAATCCACGAAGAGCATGTAATTGATTGATTGATTGAAGAGGGGAGAAGAACAGATGGACGATTATTCCAACCACACGTGACAAAACTCTTAGAATCCGGAAACCGTGTTAGGGTAGCAGAGATTCCAAGAGTCTTCTTGAGTGCTTCGAGTTGAGAGAATGTCCAAGTCTTGAGTGCTTTGAGAGAGAATGTCTAAGTCCCAAGTCACCAAAAAGTCCCCCCCATAGAATGGAAGGGGTATTTATAGAGTTTCTTGGAACTTTAAGTAGTCACATGTCAGGCACATGTCTTCAGGGAAATTTTAGAAATACCCTTTAGTCATTAGAATAATGCCCATATCGTCCTGTCTTTCTAGCCACCAATCTAATCCAATCCAATCCATCAATCAAATCCCAAAACGAGCCGCCTCCACGTGCCTTCTGCCTCGGGACACGTGGAGGCTTCTCCCGGGTCTAACACATCTATTTCCGGCTTTTCCGTCTTCATTCAATTAGGATATGCGAACCCTAATTTGTATATTTAATGAGGTCGTGGAACCCTAATTGTGCATTTAATTTGATTAGGTCTTGTGAACCCTAATTTGCATTTGGGCCCACACTTTGTTTCTTTCTGTGAACTGATGCTAGTTAAAGTTTGTAGGCAATTAATCTATTCAGAACATAAAAGTTGCAATTTCATTCTTTTTTCCATTGAATTCAATAGTCTTGCAGATGACTTAATGTGTTGGTATGCTTAGCATAATGGTACTTAAGATTTACATAATGTATAAATGATGAAGTTGCTGAGGCTTAGCACAAATGCACGGAAGCTGTATGTGTATTTTTTTGTGGGATAATTTTAGGCATAGAGTTCAAAGGTGTTTTGGCTTTGTTGAGGCATATATATTTAGTCTCTTAGAAAAGATAAAGTTGATAGTAACTAAAGTTACTTTTGTGCATTTATTTTAGTGCCATTTTCCTTTCTCTTTTACCATGACAAACTACTCAAAACAATAAGTTCCAGATGAAAGAGGTCTCTAGCAAGTTGCAAATAGGGAAATTTTATTAGTGTTGTTTGATAGGGCCATCTAGCAAATGGGATTTCTCAAATAGTGGTTGTTGACCATAAGAATGAGTACCTAAGAAATAATAAATTCACCATAGATCTTGTTTTCAATGAAGGTAATACAGATCCTTTGGTTAAAGAGACGATCTAGTGTCCTAAACATGGTTGTTAAGGCGTCGCCTAGGCGTCCAATTGGTCTGACGAAGATAAGGCGGTTGGGCGACTTGGTGGCTGTTTGAAAGTCGAGCGTTTAGTAAAGCAAGTCGTCGCCATGGACGCCTCAACGACGACTTAGACGAGTTGAGCGAGCTACTTGGATTTGTTGTGGGTATGGATCGACCCAAAGGCCAACTGGGTTAAAAAAAAACCTGATGTCGTTGCAGCTGACTCTAATCGATTTGCAGTAGAAGAGTAGAAGGGGGAGAAGAAGAGAGAGAGAATATTAAAAGTTTGGAACTTCGACCGACGATCGACTCATAGCTCCGATCACTTCTTCTTTGCAGGTATGTTTCTCTTCTCTGGTCGCGAGAGTCGCAACTGTTTTTTTTGTTCTCTGCTTTCTGGTCGCGACGCTTCTTCTTCTCTGGTTACTTCTCTGCTTCTTTGGTTCTCTTTCTTCTTCTCTGGTCACTTCTTTGCTTCTATACTTCTCTGCTTTTACAGTTTACTCCAAAAATGAAAGCAACTATGATTATATATGATTAGATGGATGCAACTATGATCTGATTAGATGGATTATATAATATGTATACTATTATTTTATTAGTGACATGTGAGGGTTAGACTTACGATAATGGGTTGGATATACTAGCTGGTCATTTAGTTCATCAACACTTGTCCCACTATGGTGATGAGTGGAAGGATAAAAATAATGTTATCTATTCATCTACATTTGCATATCTAAACTTGCTTTGCTACTATCACTATTAGTTACATGACAAATATTAAATACTAATATAATATTTATTTTTACTTATCTATAATATATTATATTACATGGATCATGCAACCCTTAATTAATATTATACATACTAATATAATATTTATTTTTACTTATACTATAAGGGGGTATTAGTATTATATCTACTGATCGATATATTTATTATTCATAAAATTAAATATTATTTAAGATAGTCAATAATAATTTAACTTTTAATTTTGATATTTCTATTAAATTATTATATTTATTATTCATAAAAATAAATATTATTTTAAAATTATCAATAAAAAATAAATATTATTTTAAAATTATCAATAAAAAATAAATATTATTTTAAAAGTATCAATAAAAAAGAAATATTATTGTTAGTAAATATGTTTCGAGTGTTAATGTATATAAAATTTCATCGTTCAATGTACTTTTAAAGAAAAATAAATAATTTATAAATTGTATACTGTAAACGACTTGTCGCTATGCAAACGCCATGGTGGGCGCCTTATCGCCTAGGCGTCCTTGCGGTCAGCTACCGCCGTGCCTCGCCGAGGCGCCGTGAAAACTATGGTCCTAAAACAGTACAACAAATACATTGCTCCATGTCACCATGCAGTTATTGTTATTCCAAGCACTGCTAGATCTCAAACTGAATGACAAAGCTTACAACTTTCTTATTAATGAGTTAGTTGTCTCAAATTTGATGATTCATATGTTGATTATGTATATGTAAATAAAATAACGTATATTCAAAAGAAGCCCCATACAGGTTACACACATCCCATTGTAATGCTTTACATATTAGAGGAGTAAATGAATGAAACCTTAAGACCAGCTAAAGAACCAAGGCTTATGCTAAAATCCTAATTCTCTGGAATTAGGTTCTAATTTATTTTTCTTTTTTCTTTTTTTTTCAGTAACAATTAATCATGTAGCATAAATTTTCCCTTTGTTTTTTCAGTGCTTATTGTAGTTCCATATGACTGCTCTTCATCTCCAATCTACTTCATTCACTCTGAACTTCTTCTGGTGTTTCTCTGTAGTAAATTGTTCTTGGGAGAATTTATGGTTATGGGCAATGGCATGATGATTGCTTTCCCTCAAGAACTAGCTCAATCATGTTTGCACTTATTTTACTAAATTGTTTTCTTCGTCTCTTCTCAAGATTGAACTTGCAAAACCAAAAGAGTATATGTTTCCTGTACTTTACCTACATCCGCGTCCTCTTGTGATCATTTAAAGCTGTTTTCTATAGGCTATAGCAATAATTTACTACAAGGAACTTGAGATTTCAGGTGGCCATTACATATTTTTATTTATCCCATTCCCTAAATAACGTTCAATGATTTAAATAATTTGTGCGAATTCTATCATAACGATTATTTTGCAGAATGGGAAAGTGGATTTCTTTATCTTTGTTATCCTTCTGTTCTTTCTTTATTTATTTAATTTATTTTTCTTTATTTTTTTTTTTTTTGGGGGGGGGAGTTGGTGGCAAAGGAGTTTTGAAATAGAGTATGCCTTCCTCATTCATCTTTGTGTTTGAAACTTGTTTGTTAGGGCATTTATTTTATAAATATATGTACAGACATAAGTTACAAAAAAAAGAAAGAAAAAAACAAACATATTCACAAGAGAGAGAAACGAGAGGGTAGGACAAGAATCCAACCTAAAAAAGTACAATGGGAAGAATTATACCACCTCATCCAAACTGAAAGTCCTTTAAAAGTCAATGCCCAAAGTTCATTAGATTTAAGTACGGTGTAATCTTACCATTGGGCTCTCATTATAGGATGGAAAAATTATACTTTTTTGATAAGTAATTCATAACAGTAAAAGCCACGCAAAAACCAGAAAGGCGAGTTCCATGTATATATATGGACATGCGTTAAAATGCATAAGTTAGATAAAAGAGAACGTTTGACAGAAAAATCCCAGATGTATCTGCCACTGACCTTAATTATAAAAAACACATTGTACCCTGAAATTACCAGCTATTCTACAGCTAACATACACCCAGATTCTTATAAAACGTTCAATCAAATCAAGAGAACACAAAAGTTAAAATTTAACGAAAGACACTGTACCTATAT
This sequence comes from Panax quinquefolius, assembly GCA_020205615.1. Lineage (NCBI taxonomy): Eukaryota > Viridiplantae > Streptophyta > Magnoliopsida > Apiales > Araliaceae > Panax > Panax quinquefolius. Next base: position 106,387,953 of record CM035160.1, on the reverse strand, counting down.
ACACCTAGTGGATTTAAAAATGAATTAGATCAACATACCATGCCAAAGCATAACATGGTATCCTTCTCTTTTCTCTTGTACTCTGTATTCTAATAAAATTTCTTGCTTATTCAGAAAACATAACATGCCAAAACTGAAAATTGTACACTCCCTGTTTCCAGAGATCGTATAACCTTTCCTTCCAAATAACCTTTAGAAAGGTGGGTCTCTAAAGCCCTCTTCTTCCTCGTCGCTTTCCCTTCTAAGAATATATGTGTGTGCGTGCGCGTGCGCGTGCGCGTGCGCGTGCGCGTGCGCGTGCGCGTGCACGTGCATGAGTGCGTGTGTGTGTGTGTATGTATATAATATATATATATATATATTTTTTGTTACATCATCTTGTGAGTTTTTACTTTTACCACTTGTTAGACAAGTCTAACAAAGTTGTTCATTATTGGTTCTATGGTTCCCAGTGATATATTAGCAAACAAGCTGCAGTACAATAGCAAATGAGTTTATTGTATCTCAATTTTAGAATTGGAAGACACGTGTTTTTTGCTAACAACCACATACTTTTACTAATCTGTAAAGAGATATGGATCTGATGAAATAAATTCTAAGCTCTCTTTATTGAATTGTTTAATAGAATTTCAACCACATTATTTACTTTACGTCATAAACATTCACCTAAAAAGAAAATCATCCAAAGTGTCTTAGGCTCTTAAGCATATTTTTCAATGCTGAAAATCATATCTCCAGTTTAAGAAACTTGGTTTTGTTTTTCTGATCAGTATATGTTATCTTTTATGTATATTTTCTTTTCAAATTTTTATCTTGTCATTATTCACTCTACTGCTTAAGATTGTGTTTCTAGCTTGCAATAAAATCTCCATCATGGCCAGTTCCTTAATTTGTTTAGATAGTTGGAGGTAGAAAATAATTTGAGTACAAAGCAAAGGAACATAAGAGGTCCTACTAATAAACTAAAGCCAGTGAAACTAAATATGAAGTCCTTGGTGGAAGACTATCTGCCAATTCTGGTGAAGCTCCAGGGTAGAAATTCCATGAAAATCACATATCACCAAATGCCAAAGTGATTTAAGGAAAACACCCCCTTTATATGGAAAATTAACCTTCAACCCAAAACACAATAAAGTTTTAGATATAACACGATCTCAACTTATTGCAAATTCTAAGTTAGAACAAGAACAGTATCATCCGCGAGATGAAGGTGAGACGCTTTCAAATCCTCTCACCCCGCATCATACACCCAACAATCTAATAAGCAACCTCCTCTTGTCCGCTAGTCATCTTACTTGAGTCATCGACAAGTGAAAGAAAATGGATATAGGTTCCTGTTGTCTCAAATCTCTAGAATTCCGGTGCAAGTGCAATACTGTTACTTTTCATGTTATATTATATAGGAGCTGAAAAGTCTTTTTTGTATTATTATTTGTTAAGTTATGTGGATGGGATTAGAGTAAGTAGATGGTTTTTAGTATCTTTCTTTTAATCAATAGCCATTGTGACAACATTGTATTGGATTTTTGATGATTAATTAAAATATAGTCTTTGTCTTTTGAGTTTTTCCAAGAACTTCAAGGTTTTTATTCAATTCTACATCATTGATGTCTTCCCTTTGTTTTCCTCTAAGAAACCAACGTTTGATGATGGATCAAAGTAAATTCTCGCCCTCTCACATTCTTGGCTGTGTCAAGTAGCTTTAAAAGAGTCCTGATTCTTATAAGTATGACGATAATATATCTTTGATTAAACAATCTACTCTTCTACCTCTTGGTTATCTGTGTTCAACATGGATGTCAAGTCGTCTAGTCGGTGGGGAACAGGGGAAGAGGCAAGGCCTGGGCACGACTTGGTGCCAGACACAAAGTCACTCGCTCAGATTCTGAAGGAGTCGCCTTGTGCAGCTTTTGGACAACTTGCGTATGACTTTCTCGACGTTGTATCGGCTTTCCTTCTTCTCTGTTTTTTCTCTCTCCATTTTTAAATTTTTTGTTTTTAAATTTTAATATAAAAATATTGTTTATGTTCAACTATGGTGCTCAACGCTATTTACTTTCTAATATAAAGTTCAAACACCTTTCTCAGCAAATTCAACGAGCACGTGATAAATACTCACATTAGTAACAAGCTAATGAGTGTAAAAAGAAAGAAGATCTACCATAGACTTGGATAGAGGGATAGGCTTATGATTTTATTATCTTCTGTAATAAAACAGTTTTCTAACTGCTGCTTCTCCATAAATTTGAGTGTTTTACTTTTTTTGCTTCTATCTGGCTTTTAATCCTCTGTGCCCTTTATGCTTTGTACAAATCGCAGTTGATATTATCCTAACAGAATTTTTCCATGCGCCTTTTTTTTGGGGTCAAAAGATGCAATGAACAATATTAATGGGGTCATTTTTCCGTATTGTGAAACTTTGATGCTAGCAGATCAGATTGTAAGTCTCTGGTACAACTTCTTGAAGAACTAGGGGAGTAGCTGGTTGCTTCTTCCCATTATTTTAGCTCCATCAGATTGTAAGGTTTTTGCACATGGATTAAAAAAGTCATTTAATACTATCATTTAATAATTAAAATCTGGTAAATTTCAACTTCCTTTATGAAGAAAACTTAGGGTGAGAATTTCTTGGGACAATGAGAGAAGGTAAGGGTGATATTCTCCTTGATTATTTTGGATTTTTTCTTCCATCATATCAAATTATTTATTTTAACGTACTTTGAAAGTTTCCAAGTGGTTTATGATCTGTATTTTGGGTAAAGATGATATTACTAAGATATATCTTTGTTGCTACCGGGATCCAATTTCACAAAGTATCTGCTAATGAATTATTCTGCCTGCTGTAACTATTATTCATACTTTGCTCACAGTATGGTGCATATAATTTTACCTATTGTTTAGTGATTGTAATAGTGTATTTTCATTTCAGAAGTCTGAGCTGGATGATGATTATGTTCCAATGCCTATTGTTCTAATTGATCAAGATTCAGACTTGGATGCTACAATGGTGCAAGTTAGCTTTGGAGATCGCCTCGGTGCTCTCATTGACACGGTTAAGTGAATATAGAAACTTTGGGTTCACCATCCACATATGTTATTATTCTAGAGGAAATACATGATTTTTTCTTAATAGATAACCTTTCTTCTCTTATAAATGGAAGCTCAAGGCCTTAATGACCCTTAGAATCATTATGTTTTTACATGGAGTCCAACTGAGTTTTCTGGCATGTACTGTGGAGGTAATATGTTAGCATTTCGGACAAATGTTTCTCCAAGTGATTCTCTTTGTACTTATCAAACTGTTTTTGTTTCGTCTTCTCTGGATTCTCTCAAAACTTCTATGTTGCTGTTGAAGTGATTCACATATAAGCCGCTTTTTAAGTGTTGGCTTTGGAGTTTGGACAAATTAATGTGATTTATGTTCTTAAAAGAGAACTTAGATGCTCATTGAAGACATTTTGCAAAAATAATGTAGAAATATAGATTACTTGGTGATTCACATTCTTGCTCAGTCTCAATACTTGTGTGACTTCATTCCCTGAATGCTGTTATTTTGGGGATCCTGGTGCTTAACTGATTTTTCTCATCTTCACTGTGGCGAGTCTAATTGCTTTGGCTTGTTTGCTAGTGCAGATGAAGTCTCTAAAAGATCTAGGCTTGGATGTGGCAAAGGGTACTGTTACCACAGAGGGTTCAGTCACACAAACAAAATTTTTAATCACACAATTGTGAGTAAACCTTCTAGCGTTCTCTTCTCTATGGTAATTATAAAGTGCCATATAAGTGGATGAACTTTCTGGAACCTTTTCAGAGCTTTTTAGTGGCTTGGCAACTTGATTGTTTGATCCACCAAAACTTATTTTGCCACTTATATGTTGATGATGTATTTATTCTTTGTTTAGTGTATATTTATTAATTATAGAAATTGTTAAATCTTTGTTTAGTGGCCGGTGAAAAACTGTAGCTATAGGAACTATAACGACTTTTTGTTGTGGAATTTTTCTGTTGTGGATTATATTATATTATGTTTACAACACATGCAGTCTTGTTTTATGATATTAGTGACATGGTGATTGCTACCATGAAACCTGGGGGTAGTGATAACCATTCCTTCTGATACACTTCGCTCTTCATTGGATCTTTTAGTTGGTTTCTTTCTAGCTCTCAAAATTTGGAAGGGAATAGAGATATAAGCAGCAAGTTGACAAAAGACAATGTGTTACAATATTATTCCCTTTGGAATGCTGACAAAGGACTTCTAGATATAGAGATGTGCAAGCTAGAAGACAATATTATTCTATTCTTTTAGAATGTACATAAGATAGCTTATATAGGCTAAGGTAAAGCTATAAATGGAAAGGAAATCAATTAATCAAATTTGTATGTGATCAATGATAATCCTAACTGCACTAATCACTTCAATAATTATGATTCTGGAAATCCTCTCTAACAACCCTACTAATCATGATATTAGAATCCTCTCTTAAACTTCCCCTCAAGCTCGAGCATGTATATCACTCATGCTCAGCTTGTTACAAGTATAGATGATTCTAGTAGTCCCTAAAGCTTTAATCTCCCCCGTTGTTAACTTTTGACTTGTATACATGGATGTATGAACCGGCATTGATCCAAGTAGACATGTTTCTTCTAGGAAGTCTACCACATATTTCCTCTGAGATAGAAAAATATATTTGCTAGAATGAGCTACTTCAATGACCAAAAAATGTTTCGGCCTTCCCAAATATTTAGTTTCGAACTTCTGCATTAAAAAGGATTTCAAGTTGCTAATTTCCTGCCTATTATCTCCATCTACATGCTCAACCAACAAAATTCTCTCATCAGTACTCTCACGATAAAACATAGATATCGCTATTACACCTCAGTAGCCCAAACTTTAAAACTACGCTTGTTAATTTACCAAACCACAACTGACAAACCAATCGTGATCCCCTTGAGCAATAAAACTAGGAGGTTGCTTCATATACACAGCTTCGTTGAGATCACCATGAAGAAAAATATTTTTGACAGCTGATGCAAGGATTAGTAGTGAGAAGCTGCCATAGATATCAACAAGCTAACATGGCACATTTTGGCAAGAGGAGAGAAAGCCTCAAAATAGTTAACACCATTATTCTGAGCATACCTTTTTGCAACTAAGCGAGCCTTAAGACTATCCAAGTTTGGTTGCTTTACTCATTGCTCCTATAAATGTAAAGGTTGTGTATAAGCTGAATTTTGTCGTAGCAAGGAGAAATAACAACATAACAAAAAAAATAACGAATGTTCTAAAATGAAGAAATAGGCTGCGTAATGGATAAAGTCAGAATATTTTAACTTACATTTATCCAAACAAAACAATAATAATAATATAATAAAGATAATAAATAAAGTTCAAATATTTACTAATCAAAGTTCAATAAAACGTGCAATAATAAAATTCAAACATATTTTTAACGATTAGTTTTATTTATAAATTTATAAACAAGATTGCTTTAGATCCAAAATTTGTTTTTTTAATTCCATATTAAAACTTAAGAAACTAAACATAAATTTAAGAATTATATCAATTAAACTAAATATTACAAATGTATCATTTTTTATAAATTTGACTTCGAGTTCAAAAATTACAAATATAATAAAATTATCCATTTTGACTTGACGATGATATGCTACAACTCAGATGAATCTATAAATCATTAAAAAAATAAATATATCAAGATTTTTTAAAATAAAAAAATCTCTTTGCATGTAATTCCCGCTTAGGCTTCTCTTTTTTTTTGCTTGATCTATTGTTCCTAATCCATTTCCTTTGGCTTTTAGTATATTAACATGAAGAAATAGCTAAGGATCCCTTAACAATGTAACAAAGAGTGTAATAATAATATTAATAGATAATATATCATATTAACTAATCAAATAATAATAATAGTAATACACAAAGAATATGGCCAAGAGTTACTTCGCTTTTACAAAGATAATAATATATGATTTAACGATTCTTTTTCTTGTAAGAGTCGCTTCTTTTTTGCATACTATTGTTCTCTATCAAAATCGCATTTCTTACAAGCCCTTCTATCTCCTCTCGTTTACAAAAGATATATTTTTTTAATACTAATGTTCTCTATCAAAATCGCAGTAAATTCTATCTCCTCATATTTATTTAATTTTGCATTGAGACTGACTGCTCATTGCATTTCTGTTGTTTGGGCTTGGGAGGTCTCTTTGGAGTGTTAGGAGAGGGTGGGCTGTTGGTCAATTTCACAATTAAAACATACGTGTTACACGGTCAACAAGTAATAAAATGATTAAAAAAGTATCGTTTCCACGAGGAATTATTTAATAAAAATTACTAAGTACTAACCCTTAACTAAATTAATTTTATTTAAACAATGGATTTAAGATTGTTAATTTATGACATTAAATTTTTTAATTAAACTAATTCTAAGTACCACTAGATTGAAACCAGATAATGAAGACTTAAGATTACAATTTCACTTAGATCAACGCACTTCCTGTTAAATTACGTTAACTATTCTGAATTGTTAATCAAGAACACTTCAATATTTATGTCCATCTCCCGATATATCATAAACAAATCAACTTAAATCCACAGATGATAGAATTAAGATGAATACCCTAGTTAACTAATTCACTATATTCATATGTGAATTACAATTAAAAAAGATTTAAAGCACATGTTCCCTATCAGATTACATGCGGTGTAGAGGTATATCCCTATCCTAAACACAAATCATGAATTCTATCGTCAAGCAGAAAACACAATCACATGCTATTATGATCAGATCTAAATCTATACTTCATCTCCCAAATTATATAAATTATCACGGTAATTGTTGATCAAACAATTAAACAATTATGCACAAATCATAATAGACAATCCCATAATAATTAACAAAACTAACAAGGAAGTATATCAATAAAAGCTACGCAATAAGATCCATTGTAATCTTAAATAAAAATTAGTTCATGATTGAATTAAAATCCATAATCCACAATTGATAAAGCATTCAAAATACAAAGTAAAAGATAAGGAAGAGAATAGAATCTGTTGACGAAATCCTTGAGAGTCTCCTTCAGGTCTTGCCCTGAATCCTTCGTGCTAGTCAATTGCTTCAAATCTCCAAGTCTAAATATCAAACTAGGGTTTTGAATCCTAAATCTAATGAACTATCTCTCTATTCTATGCCTCACATCATGTATTTATAGGTTATAAGTCAAATCCCTTAACCAACTCCAACTTAGAATAGAAATCTACCTTCTTTCCTTTGCATCCACAAACCCCCCAACCCTTTCTGCCAGCCACTACTGGCTCCGTTTAGATTGAGACCCAATCGAACTCAATTTTCGACCACCATCCCTTATGACCAAAAGCTTGAGGAATCCAACTCTCACAACATCATTAAGACCATTTTTTTGACACATTCTTTCTTAAAAGCTCAAACACATCTCAAACCTCAATTTCAAGCTCAAACCTCAATCAAGTTCAAGGTCAACTTGCTCGAAAGCTGAAAAGCTCCAATTCGACTAAAATGCAACCTAAAAGCTCCAATTTAGCTAAAATGCAACCAAATGGCTTCCAACTTCATTTCCTACAAAAAAAACACAAAAGAACATAAACATGAACAGAAAATACTCAAAAACTCACAAATCATCAAGTCAAAAGTACTCGAATTATAAGTATAAAACTCACTCATCAAATGCCCCCAAACTTGAATCTTTGCTTGTCCTCGAGCAAAACAAACCAATGCTATGCATAACAAAACCAAACATGATGCACATGTGAACTATACTCTACAATCCTATAAATCTGGCAACAAAACAGTATGAGTTTCAACATGCCTCAGAGATATCCTCAAGAAACGCAAACAAAACATCCCATCATTGCAAACCAATACATGGAATCAATCCGGCAATCTAAACCCATCATTACCCATGCAGTGTGTGTGCGATTGTTTACTAGCTCCAACCAACTACTGATCAAACTGGATTTCATAATTTACTTCTTACGAGGCAAAATTCACCATTCGAAGCAACTATTTCCGTAAACACAACAATTACAGCCACAATCACATATTTACCAAGCATTGGGGTCCTATGAAGTTTTATTCCTACTTCATTTCTTCACGAGTGCGTGTTACGCTCTATCCCGTGCTAACACTTGACTGTGCAATGTCTGATTCTCTTAGGCTTTTTAGAACTACCCATTTAGCGAACTTTCGACCAACGACTCCCAAACCAGATGGTTTTAGGGCTACTGGAGACATCCCTAGGCCTTACTCGGAGTAGTAGAGGTCATCCCAAACAAGTCAATACTTGTATATAAATTTTTTTCCTCCTAAAGAAGGTCCCGAACCAAAATTTCCCAAAACTTGTTTTTTAGTTCTTCTAGCCTTTGTCCATTTACAAATGTCATTAACATTTGAACTTCAATTTCCCCGAACAAATTATCCAAATCAAAACAAGCAAATCTATGTGCTAATCCAGCTTACAAAGCTTTTCAACGAGATTACCATCACGACTCAATTTAAAGCTAAGCTTCATTCTCAATTATCTTCCTACTTCTCATCATCCCAAACCAACTCTCCAAAGTTTCATGCAAATGCAACAATAGCATCTCTAATGCTCAAATATAAATGCTTAAATACCACGATGATGCAAACTAAATGCAACACACCTAACACACCATAAATAACTAACTATATGCCATATGACACAAAATACCCCCAAACATAAACTAGACATTGTCCTCAATGGATCCTTTCATGAAAATATAGCTTCCTCATCGATGCTAAGTTTGGAGAGTAGGCTAAGCATTATCGCAAATTGGGCACCAAATTTGAATTTGACTTGAATAACCTGTAAACCCATTATTAGAAACAATTTTAAAGTCCTAAATCAATACAAATTTACTAATTTAAAACCTAATAAAATAATCTTAAAATCGAACTTCACCTCCCAAAAAGCGCTTTGAACTCAAAGCTAGATCTTCTCAGAATCCTCTTCTTTCTTTTAAGAGATTCCCAATCGAAAGGGCCATCCCCCTAACATGCTTGTCTACTCTCTTCAATATAGACATCTTTTAGCTCATCCCAATCAGGTTCGCGAACAAATTACGATAATGCACTTTTCAAACACAACCGGCTCTTCATCTATCTTCCCTACCACGGCTCTAAAGTCAGACTAGCTCTCATGTCACATAAAGCTTTGGTTTGGGCAATCCACATTGCAAACCGTCTCTCAACCATGACAAATTCGCTCAGGACGATTGTTCTCCGATGGTGTTAAAAAGTTGTACCTCTCTTTCAATTCTCAAGGTTTTAATTGATTTTGGTTCTGGGCAACTCCATAAGTCTCTAAACCATGTTTTCACATTCTAATCTACTTGGTTCAACAACTTATCTTGATCGTTCGTTCTCTTTTATGAAATTCACATTCAAATCTACTTGTTCATGAATTATCTTGACGCTCATTCTCCTCTAAACTGAATTTCGCCAAGACCTTTTACACTTCTTCTTGTGGAGGGATTGGATCCTGAAATTCTGGAATGTATGATTGGCTTGGAGCAAAGGTTTGGACTTGACTATTATGGCTGCATGAAAAATCTGGGTGATACCTCCAATCTTGATAGTAGTTGTTGAGATAGGCATAATAATTGTTGATGTCTCAAGCTGTGCTGACAATGCAGAAAGTGCATCGAGTCTATCAATCCCTGTTTCCTTGGCTGAGTCATTCTCGTATACGGCCACTGATAGTTAAATTCAGCCATGATGCCTGAAAAAAGAGTAAAATAGGAAGAGAATTAAAAAAAAACAAAAAAAAAAGTTTAAATTAAGACTAATTTGATTGAAATTAATATTGGAAAAAATTATTAAACTAAATCCCCGGCAACGGCGCCAAAAACTTGTTTGTCGATTTCGCAATCAAAACATATGTACAAGTATACACGGTCAACAAGTAATAAAGTGATAAGAAAGTATCGTTCCCACGAGGGATTATTTAATAAAAATTACCAAATACTAACCTTTAACCAAATTAATTTTATTTAAACCATGAATTTAAGATTGTGAATTTATGAAATTAAATTTTTTAATTAAACTAATTCTATTGAAACCATATAATGAAGACTTAAGATTACAATTTCACTTATTGTTTCACTTAGACCAATGCACTTCTTGTTAAATTACGCTAACTATTCTGAATAGTTAATCAAGAACACCTCAATATTTATGACCATCTCCCGATATATTATAAACAAATCAACTTATATCCACATATGATAAAATTAAGGTGAACACCTTAATTAACTAATTCACTATATTCCTATGTGAATTACAATTAAAAAGGATTTAAAGCACAAGTTCCCTATCAGATTACATGCGGCGTAAAAGTATATCCTTATTCTAAACACAAATCATGAATTCCATCGTCATGCAAAAAACACAATCACATGCTATTACGATTAGATCTAAATCTATACTTCATATCCCGAATTCATATAAATTATCACGGTAATTGTTGATCAAACAATTAAACAATTATGCACAAATCATAATAGACAATCCGATAATAATTTACAAAACTAAGAAGGAAGTATATCAATAAAAGCTACGCAATAAGATCCATTGTAATCTCAAATAGAAATTAGTTCATGATTGAATTAAAATCCATAATCCACAATTGATAAAGCATTCAAAATACAAAGTAAAAGATAAGGAAGAGAATAGAATTTGTAGACGAAATCCTTGAGTGTCTCCTTCAACTCCTTCCCTGAATCCTTCGTGCTAGCCAATTGCTTCAAATCTCCAAGTTTGAATATCAAACTAGGGTTTTGAATCCTAAATCTAATGGAGTATCTCTCTATTCTATGCCTCACATCATGTATTTATAGGGTATAATTCAAATCCTTTAACCAAATCCTAATCAGAATAGAAATCAACATTCTTTCCTTTGCAATCCACAAACCCGTCCAACCCTTTCTGCTGACCAGCGCCCCGGCGCTCTAGCTAGCGCCCCGGCTCTGTGCACTAGATTGTATAAAATTGTCTTCTTCGATTTGACAGGTGGCTCGTTCCGTAACTCCTCTCAGATCTCAATTTATGACCATTTTACCAGAAGATGTTCGAACATGAATCCAACTCCAACTAACTGTACTTTGCCACACTATTTGGAGACCCAAACGAACTCGGATTTTTGACCACCATACCTTTCTGAAAAGCTTGAGACGTCCTCTACAACATCATTAAAACCATTTTCACATTCCGAAACTCAAACACAGACCAAACCTCAATTGAAGCTCCGAAGGTCAACTTGCCTAAAAGCTGAAAATTGCAATGCTTCTTCAATTTGATTAAAATGCAACCTAAAAGCTCCAATTTAGCTAAAATGCAACCAAATGGCTTCCAACTTCATTTCCTACAAAAAAAACACAAAAGAACATAAACAGGAACAGAAAATACTCGAAAACTCAAAAATCAAGTCAAAATAACTCAAATTATAAGTATAAACTCACTCATCATGGGCGTGTCCTGATTTAGTGAAAGATATGTTGCTAGTTCATTTTTGAGGATTTGGATAAAAGAAGGATGCCAAAAATTTTATAGAAGTGTGCATTATTTTCCCATTTTATGAGGAATTTAGAAAGAGCGTAAAACTATACTGTTTAGAGGAAGTTGCTCTTCTTTTAAGCTGTTGAATGATAGGATTCTTTTCCTTACTTCTCTATGGGTTTCTTATGTGGAGGTCTTTAGATGTATCTCTGTGATTGATTTGTATAGAGATTGGAGGGCTGCATTTTTTAAGTGTTCTTTTTTATTTTTGTTTTTTAGTTCGTTGAGGGTGGACTTCTTGTTTCCCTTTTTATTGTATTCTTTCTTTTCTATTAATAAAATTTCTTCTTTTATTAAAAAAATTAAAAAATAATACACAATAATATTTAATTATGTATATGTACGTAACTACTTACAAACTTATTAAAAAATAATAACTATTATTGAGGAACAAGAAGAGGATGATCATGTAGGGGAGAGGTAGGATGAGGATTGATTTATAGCTATTTAGCTTCTTTTATTGTGTCTATGTACCTTTTAGAGAGTCTTAAAAATTTATTGTTCAATTATTATGCAATATAGCATCTGACAAGTCTGCATGTATTATTATTTGGACAATGCTACGTATATTAGATGATGTTTTTGTGTTTATCTAATTGATCCATTTTGTTGTTCTTATTATTTAGAATTTTGTTCATAAATTTATTATAAATTATGAAGCTCCTAACTGTAATGGTGCGTATTGCCCGATACCAAAATCCAAACGAGTCAATTGAAACCTAAGCCCCTACCGCGACTTTGAACGATGAATAGACTTGAAAAGGTGATGCAACATTGGAATAAACAGCGGCATTTGGAACTGAAACAGAGTTTTATTCGGGCACATAAAAGAATGACTTTTTCTTCTTTTTTATATCGAATATATTTCCTTTTCTGCTCATCAAACAGATGAGTTGAAAAAATAATAATAATGTTATTGTTCACGGTGAAAGTACTGTTACTGTTCACTACAAACAACACCCCTCTTTTTTTTTGGGGAGAAGAAGATAGAAAAAAAATAAAAATAGATAACGAAGAAAGACCTAGGAATGTGAAAGCTAAAAGATAATATTATTTCATTGTTTAGAATGTATATAAGAGAGCCTTTATATAAGCTAAAACTATACATGAAAAGGAAATCAAATCGCTCCAATAATCATGATTTTAGAATCCTCTCTAACAAAAGATAATAATTTATGTCGATTTAACTTAAAAGAATGATAAGAATCTGCATCTAGTTATATAAAGCTTCAATGTCTTATATTGCTTACAAATTCATACTTTTCAAATTGTACCAACAGGATAGTTGGTCCTGAAGGACTGTTGTTGTTTCTTACTATGTTCTTGGTCTTTTAGAATTGTGAAAATCAGTTATCTTTACCTCATGTCAATTAAGACCTGAATATGTATGATTTCATTTTACTTCAGTCGTTAAAACTTCAAAGTCAACTTCATTTTTTAGTTTTATGTTTTTTAATATTTAAGTTTCATCCAAACTGATAAGTCAATAACTAGTAAAAGTAGAAACAAAAGTGCAATGGTAGTAATAAGTAATAAACTTGTCGTTATTTTTGAGTGAAAGAAAATTGAATTTACATCAGATAAGGGTTATAAGTAATATGTTGTATTTTCAGTAAATGAATTTCCTTTTGATGATCCTGAAATCAGAACAAAATCATGACAATATCTGAGCAGTCAAATCAATTGCGGTTGAGGATTAAATTTTACTCTCTCAATTCTCTATAGAAGAATTTAATGAATTCTGCTGGTGAAATGTGATGTAGGCTTTTTTCATCTAAAACACTGCACATACCATATTTGTTGCATATTATCTGCCTTTTTGGGTTAATCTTGATTAATTTGTCAGAGCAACTGGACGCAAAGTTGAAGATCCAGATCTGTTGGAGAGAATTCGATTGACCATTATCAACAACCTTTTAAAATATCATCCAGTATGTTTACTGAGCTGCTGACTTACGTCATAGATATTTGTCTTTCTTATTCTCATCTATATTATTTTACTTTTCTGTGGCCGTCCTCGCTTTTCATGTTCTTTACATTGTTTATGCTGATGCCTACATTTTCTTTAATTTGTGCCAACTTATAGGAGTCTAGTGAGCTGCTAGCAATGGGCGAGGCTTTTGGCATAAAAGCTCCAGAAAAGAAGGTAATATGTTAAAATAAAGCATATGCCACTCCCTTCCCATATCAGTTGGCATATAAGAAAGGAGCAGTTGAGCTTTCATTTGTTTTCATCTTTCATTGTAGGTTAGTTTGTTCACATGCAACGATTTAGGTGCGACACTGCCACTCTTCTTCTTCCTTGGACCTTGACTATATCTAGTGTGCAGTGTAGAGTGTCTAAAATCCTTTTACATCACCGATTGAAATATAATGATGAAAGATCCCAACTCAGGCATCAACATGTTGCCTTGGGCATGTGTCATTTCTTTCTTTTGTGGTATTTTTTTCTTTGTTGAGTTAGATTTTATTTGAAAAGTTTCTTCGAAAGACCAGCTGCCACACCGCTCGCCCATCAACCTCTGATAGTGGATCAGTTTGGCACGTAGCCCACAACCCATGCCTCCACACTAACCGCAATGGAGTCAAGATTTGGCACTTAAAACTCAAAGCTACATGGATGTTTTTTAGGGGATGACCATGTAAGGCCAAGGGTCATTAGTAAAAATAATGTAATTCTAGGGACTTTATTGTTAGTTAGTAGACTTTTACCAAATACATCTAGCCATAGTTATCAAATCGTGAATCATATCGTTTATGGAAGACACCCATATTGTGTTTCATGTATCGTATCGTGAATCGGATCGTACGATACGGAAATGAAATGAAAAATGTGGTAATATATATTTAAACATATAAAACACACAACTTACATATAAAACACACAATTTATTGGACAATCAAGCATATTAGCTTGACTATATATAAAAATAAATATTATTATAGACTAAAAATAAATTTTACAGTTATATAGTAGCTAAAATACTCTAAATTGATTTATTATATATTATTTTAGTAATCTTATAGAGTAACAATAGAAAACGAAAATTCAGATTCACCCTTTATCTATAAAAAACAAAAGAGAATAATTTAAATTAATAAGTGGAGATTTATGTATCTGCTTATAGAAAGTGACGTGAGAAAAATAGAGCAACATTCTAAAGAAGATATAGAACTCTCAAAAGTGATTAAAGGCTCATCAAGCGATATAGAATATTTTTATATTAAAAAACCTCTTCATTTGAAATAAAAGAAGGCTTAAGTTTTGTTTTTACTTGTTTAGTTCTACATACAAACTATTTCAAGTCAGTTGTTAATTTTAAAAAGTATCGTGCATTGCATCGTTTCGTAAGAATCGTATCGAATCGTAACTGAATCGTAGGATACAATGTCATTTTAGATTCACCATGCGATATGTATTGAATTTGTTTACGTATGGTATCTTAAGATTTTGACAACTATGCATGTAGCACATGGGTGACACTGTACCACGGTGCACTTTAGCATTTTGTTTTAGGTTAGTAGCTTTATAAATAGAAGGCATCTATAATGTTATTTTTTAGAAAGAAGAATATTATGAATTGAAATGGCATAGACCATTCTCTCATCCTTCTCTCTATCTCTGGAATCTCTCTATCTTTGTCTGTCTTAATTCTGATTTATCTATCTTCTTATCCAACTCTCTTAGAAACCCTAATTCTCTTGATCTCTATTTTTCTCCCAAATACTTGGTCTCTCTGTTCAACTACTAATTCTAAATTAGTTTCAGATTCTTCTTCTTTGGTGACACTCATTGTAGGACAAACCTACCCACTGTTTAGTTCCTGAATGCTTAAAACCCATTCCAACCTCCATTGATTCTCTTAAGCTAAGGTTAATCTAGGTTTAAGCTTATAAAGTCCCACCACTGGGCATCCATTTGTCCATAATAGGTTCCCAACCTCTCTCGCCATTGATTTCTCAGGTATAAAAAACAAAACGAGATCTCCCTTTCTGGACAGCAGCTACAAACAGAAACCTCCATCCCTATTAGCTTGAGAATCTACAGTGGCATACCTTCCTATGCTCCTTTTCTTTTACAAATACCCCTCTTTAAGAAATTGTTGTCTCACAGACAGCTACAGACCCAACGTAGCTTATCAGAACGAAGAACAATATCATACCTCGATCATCTGCTTGTCCTAGTTACTCGAAAATAATTATTCCCATTGAATGTCTCTTCTTCAAGATCTAGCGTGTTCCACCCAGTTTGAACAATCACATGCCTCGTACTCTCATGCCTCACTAGAAGTTTCTTGAGTTTGTGTTCATAGTTGTCACGGCGAGACGCGGCACGGTAGTTGACCGCTAGGACACCTAGGCAATAAGTCGTCCGCCATGGTGACAAGTCGTTAACAATGTACAATTTATACATTATTTATTATTTGTTTTACTTCAAAAGAATATTCGACAATAAAATTTTATATACATTAAAACTCAAAACATAATAACTAACACTATGAAATACAATTAAAAACACAATTATATGAATACTTCACAATTTAAATTCAAAAATAAAACACTTAACATTGAAAACTAGTAGAACAAGTTAACAAACACTACATAGAGAATAAAGGATCAACCAAGTCAACAATCATCACACATTACAAGTCTAATAAATAATAAAAATTACACTATATAGGTAGTCTATGAGTTATAATGAGTCATGGGTACAAAATGATTTAATCATTTAACTTGGGCCAGCTACCAAGGAGTAAGCCTTGGCAGCTCGGCGTCCAAGGCGTTGCCTTGTTCTTCTCTAGCACCAGGACGCCTTGTCGTTGCCTAGGCGACGTCATGGTGACATGACAACTATGTGTTTGACAGTTGAACTTGTATTAATTCAAGTGCTTGAACCACATAATATATTATACAACCAAGTGCGGTTATAGAAATTGAGCAATTATATGCACGACTCACATGAACTATGTTTAATAGCTGCTTCCAACTGTTTCTCATAGCGTTACAAACTGCCAAGTTAAAGGCCAACTGAAGGGTGACTTTGATATACAATATAAGTGTTTTCTTATAAACCACTGTTTGCCTCATTTAAGGTCCAAGGAGTACCTTGAGTTTGATTTTGTCAGTTTCCAATATGCTGCACCTTCCATGACCTACCTTTTCAATCATTTGCAAGAAAGGATACAAGTATCCTTTTACCATGCTCAATACTTTGAATAAGGGATAGCTTCCCTAAATCAAATTTAAAAATAGTCAGAAGATGACATTAAAACGGTTAGCAGATGTTAACTTTTAATGACATATTTTGTGTATGCTATGTCCGACCTTCCAGTTATAACTCGTTTGTTGCATTGTTGACAGCTTGATGTTGATATTGCAACTCATATACATGTCAAGGATGATGGGCCTAAAAGGAGGTTTGCATCTAACAAGACTAAGATTTGAAATACTGTCAAGTATTACAACAATTTTGTAATAGATACTTTGTTTCCTAGAGTTATATTTTTACCTCAAATGGCCTAGTACTTGAAGAAAATACTAAAATTACTCATTTTGACATACTGTAAAGTCAATTAATCTTCTAGGAGTATTATTTATTTATTAATCCTTTTGGTTTGCTCGTCTCAGTTTACTCTGTATAGAGACAGCAGATCGACCTGGATTGCTACTAGAAGTCATTAAAATTATGGCTGATATTAATATCAATGTGGAATCAGCAGAGATTGATACGGAAGTACATCCCCTCTATCTCTCTCTCTCTCTATATATATATATTTATGTATGTATATATATAACAACCTCTTAAGATGCATCTCTTTCTCCATTCTCTCTCAAAAATCATCATCTGCATCTTCGTTTCTGTTATGATACAGGGTTTGGTAGCCAAAGATAAGTTTCATGTCAGCTATCGAGGGGCAGCGTTAAACAGTTCCTTGTCTCAGGTAACTAGTTACATGTTACTTGATCATTAGTTACTCATGGTCTTTATCACCATATTCTTAAATCTAATTAATTTTATTGATCTTTGATCTTGTTAGTAATTGATATTGTCATAACTCATAATAACTGGTACGTGCTAAGGACATGAGGAACAGTTATTACTCGCATCTTAAGCTGAAATAAGAGGAGGGGGGTGGGACTGTGTTCTTACTTGGCCAGTATAATATAAATAAAGTTGATATAAGTCTTGGTGGCAGTTATTATCTTGAGAATCTATCAACAAAATACTTTTAGAATGGCAGTCACCCTAATAAATCATCTCTTTTAGGATAAATCTTACTGTCCATTTTTCCAATTTTTAAATATAGAATAAATTAAATCAGGATGCCTGTAAAACTAGTGTTTTACACCATCCAATAACAACATGCCATGTAGGTAAATTTAGGAGTAAATCACGAATTTCAAATTCACTGTGATTATGCTGTCATATTGAATTCGGAGGGAAAATGCGCGAAAAACGCTGCTCAAGTCTGCCTCTAGAAGGAGAGATTCAATCTAATCAGTTAAAGAAATGCTCTTTTTACTTCCTTTTTATAGGTGTCTTAGATCTCATAGCATGTATAGAGAGAGAGTTTCAAGAGTCTTCTATATTAAACAGTTTTACTATGGTAAATAATAATTACACAATCTGTTACAATAATTCAAATCCTTTGATATTCTCCTAAATTTACCCACATGACATGTTATTGGATGGTGTAAAACACTAGTTTTATAAGTCATATTTGTTAGATATTATTTTAATAATGTATTTGATTTTTTTTTTTTTTTGAATAAATCATCTTAAATACTATAGATTGAATAGCCATATTGGTTAAATATTACTCCCTCCATCCCTAAATAATTGACGTTATAGAGAGTTCAAAATTTTCCAATATATTTGACGTTATCAAGTTTCTAGGAAGCATTAATTACAATTTTTCCTCTATTGCCCTCAACTATATGGAGTATTTCATTTATCTAGACAACTATATGGAGTGCATCTTTTCTTAATTAATGCAAGGGTAATTGTGGTAATACATATCAATCTTAATGACAAAATTGAAGTAATAAATGACTTCCTTAATAAGTGTGAAAACCTTTAAAACCTCAGTTATTTAGGGATGGAGGGAGTATGTAGTGTGTGAATAGTTGCAATGGTTGTTTCAAATGATGCAACTCTTATGTGAATAGTTCCAATGTTTTGATCTGTGCGGTTCAACTCTTCATTCTAATTCAATTAATGCAATAGTTTGTTCTGAAAGACGTGTCCCTTCAAAAGAATGTCTCCAAATCTATAAATAGTGCTTAAAGTTAGTCATTTCATACATTTCAATATTATGTATTCCAAATTCAACCAAACAAATCTTGAATTTATTCTCCTCTCCCTATAGTTCTTACTCTTGTACTTAAGAGATCGAAGTCGCATAGATCCCTATTGTATGTTGGGTGTGTAATTAATGTGTTATTCAAGTCTTGTTATAAATTTACGCAATAATCCATACTCCTTCCGTCCCTGATAAAAGTCTTTACACAGATTTAAATGTCCACTTTCCTTTAATGTTGTTTCTTTTTCCTATTATACCATTAGCATTAAATATCTCACACTTTACTTTTTCTAATTCTCTCCCCATATTTAATAAATATAATTATTTATGTGTTGAAAATATTTTGAATTGAAAAATTAGTCAATCCACATTGGAATGTGATTAATGAAATATTTATGAATAATTTTGTCATTTCATTCCTCTTTTATTGTTATAAAAGTCACACGCCTTTTATCCTTATATAATTTATTCACTTTAATAATAAAATAAAATTACAAGGAGTATATTTGTTTTTCTCTGCCCCCTCTTTGTAAGCTACTTGTTATTTTTGGTAATATGTAAGAGCTTCATTTCATCAGCTTCTTGTTTGAAAATGCAGGTTTTGATAAATTGCCTGCGTTACTACCTTCGGAGGCCAGACACAGAAGAAGATAGTTACTGAGGAAGCACTCTTAAGTCATTGTAAACCAATCATACAATGTTCTATTCAAAATGAGCTCATATTCCTTGTTGATGCATCATACAATTGGGTTCAAGTTCATGTTAATGTTAGTTACTTCATCTTGGCATTTCTGGTACAACAGTCCGGGCACTCCCGGTTTTAGTCGCTATAAAAATAAAAGGTTACTAGTCAGGCAACAGTTTTAATGTTTTATCTTGAAAGATGTTCATCTCCAAATATATACTATCTTTGTTCTAAATCTAAATTATAAATTGTTGATTTTTAAAAGTTAATTCAAGATAATTTCAAACTCATAATTAAACTAATTCATTAAAAATTAGACCATTAAGATCATTACTTTTTAAAAGTCAAATTGTAATGTTTTTAAACTTAAAAGTAAAATGATTCATTTAAGTTTTGAAAATAATAAATTTTATAATTGCAAGTATTGTTTAGGTAATTTATTATTTTTATAATTGTATAAACATAATTTAAATGTATTTATGTCAATTTAGAGTTTAAATATATTTGAAATTGATTTTAAAATTTTAATATTAATCTTATAATTTAGAACCGTGATTGTATAGTAATAATCTTACAATGAGTAATAATTTTTTGATAGTTTACAATATTCAAATATTAAATGATTTTTTTTCCAATTTTAAATTAAAATATATATCAAGTTGATTTTGAAAAGTGATTTTATATTTTGGTACCTCTAGTGATCTCATATTGTGTAAACGAGGTATCGGGGGAGTATTTTGGAAAGAAGAATTAGTTTCCCAGGACCTTATCTGACACTTACTTTATTATGCTGGTATCAATTGCTATGAAATTGCAAATATATGTAAGGTTTTCTTAAGCAAATTATCTTTTTTGGTTTTTTAAAATTTGAAGAACCGAATGGTCCATTTAGTTAACGGTTTTCCATCTTAATTCAAATTAGTCTGATCCATAAAAAATGATTTATACATGTAATACATTTATATACTCCCTTGCTTCCAAAATGTAAAATTATTATTCAATTTTTGAAGTCAATAAGTCAATTTAAGATATATTTTTAAATTTAAATTTAATATAATTCATTTATATTTAGTCAATATAATTATGAATTTAAGGACTATGTTGGTAATCAGTAATGCAATTAAAAATAATAACACAAAAAAGTAAAAAAAAAAAACAAAGTTCAGAGTTTTAAGTGGTTCGGGATTACTAAAATTGCCTACTCGACTCTTCTTTTCAGTAGAGATTACATAAATTCACTAAAAGCTGTTTCAATGGTTCGCTAAAAACACAAGAAGTAATTCATTTATATTTTAATTAATTTACGTAAACTAAATACTAATTGCAAAATTTATTGTTTTCACAACTTAGTGAAGGTGTTGTTCTTTATCTCCTAAAAGAAATGTATCTGGGGAAAGTCTATAGACAAATCATCCCATATAGCCTCTAGAACAGGAGGATGAATGTACCGTACGTCTCGGTATTCTGTGATCGACCCTTTGTAGCACTTCGCCACAAATTTTTTGGCATCTCACTTCAGCTAAAGGCCGATAATATCCCTCTTCAATGCTTAGCATTGTCTTATAACACCCTAAATGGTCACTCAGGTCCCCATTGACACGGGAATAATTATCTGCAAAAATTCGATATAATTTATATTTTGATATTTATGAATAATTTAAATATTTGATATATTTTTATTTTTTAATTAGTAGTCAGGTAGGTTTAATTTTTTGAGTTAATTTATGTTTTGAGCATATTTTTTAAGTTTATTAGATTTTATTTATTTTTAGGGTTTAGGTAGTATAAATAGTCTTTTAAGATTATTATTATGGAAGAACATTATTATTATCTGATTTCATAAACCTTGTGGCTGCGTTTAGTCAATTTTATCCAACTTTGTGAATTCCTGTGACTACAAAGTTACATATATTCAATTCATGTGATTGTTTCTATTTTCTATCCGTCTTCTGCTGTGTAAGTTGGCATCAGAGCCTGGGAGTTAGCACACGACAAGGACGATTCTACTGATTAAGCTATAGACAACCCACTCCGATGTCGATGTGAAGGAGAATGATATCGATCGAAACTGCTTAGTCGGGAATTGCAAGCAACCAATCGTTCATCGTGGGGACTAGGTAAAACTATTCAAATTTTATTTTATTTTTCTGTCAAAAAAAATTGTTTATGTCGAGTTACAGTGCCAGTCGTTGCTCGTAGGAAAAGGGGAAAAGTAAGGGGGGAAACTTTAGCTTGCCGCAGAAATAAAGAGCTAGCCTAGATTGTTGGCCGAAACACTTAGAAACTAGAAGGAAAAAAGGGTTAAGTGTTCGTGAATTTGTTCAACAATGTATGGTGATGTGGCAATCTAAGTCCGCAACAATGTTTGTGATTTGATCTCCATATGTGGTATGTGTTTTATTCCAATTAGAAATCTGACTCGAAGTTGAGGACTTTCATATTTATCAATGGGGCCATAGCTTAATTACAGAGCCACTACATGAAAAAATCTTATTTTCGACGGACTATTCCGTCGGAAATAGGCATTTTTTGTCGGAATTAGTCTGTAATTTTTCGACGAAATGTTCAGTCGGTAATTCAGTCAGATATAAAGGCCTCAGACTTAAGTGAAAGTAGTATGCATATAAGTTAATCTTGTATGATGATAAAGTATATACTTTATAAAAAATCTTATTCATTTATTAATAAAATATTCATTTACTAAAGATATTTAATTATCTACATGTTGCTGTTGTAATAATATGTGATAAACCCATAGTTTTAAGCAATACTTTTATAATCATGATGAAATCATGCTAATGAGATCTAAATTCTTAGATAGCTTAAAAACTAAAATATTCCCAATCAATGGATTACTAAAAAGGGGATTAGTGAATCCGGATAGATTGGTACAAACGTTGCTTGCCCATTGGATGAGAATGATTGATCTCATGATCATTTATGTGGAGACACTAAAGTAAGTATGTAGGTAGTTATTGGAGAATAAGTTCACTGAACATGACTCGCTATTGGATACCTAATGGAGTTTTACTTGTCTGTCAATAGGAATTCCTTAAGTAATAATTGTACAAGTGATCCTTAGACTTGAGATCATCATAGTATCTTGTATATAATAAATTATACTTTGACTTATTCCTTAAGACCCTTAGGATATATCAAATTGTATGTTTGGGTGTAATAAGTTATTTATGGAGATAATGAATGATCAATAAAGAATCTACCGCTTCTAGTAAAAGAAGAGATATGTCCTATGTGATTCGATAAATGACAACCCATGAATTCTTGGCCAAGGTGGAATGAAATTAAAAAGGAATTTCTAATTTGTATTTATTCGGAGTTATGCATTTGGAAATTGAAATACATATAACTAAATAAAATAAGACTTGACAGTAATTCTATGTCTTATATTTAATTGGGACATTGTATGGTGGAAGAATTGAATTGTACGGTAATTATTTACTCAAATGTTCTTTTTATGATTAATGTTGAAATCTATATTATCTAAAAAGTCGTTAATTGCTTAGGAGACTTATCCTTATTGTAAAATAAATATTATTTATTTAAATAAATTAATAGTTTAATTTATTTATTTAAATAAGATTAGAATTGTTCTAATTGATTTATTCACAACCGGTTTAATATGGAGAGCCTAAAGGGTCACTCCATAAAGAAAGAATATTTATTTAAGAAGTAACTAGCATAATCGTAATAATATGGTAAGTGTATTTAATTTAATCTATGGTGATATAATAAATTAAATAGCTTAATATTTATTATTTTGGAAATATTAAATATAAATTAATAAGAGTAGTCTTATTATTATTACTACTACTATTATTATTAAGTTAATTCCTAAAGGTGTTTGAGAATTAATTAATATTAGTACTCTCACATATTTCTAATAAGATTAGGAGGCTAATTAATTAATAGGAGGCTAATTAATTAATATGAGGTTAATTAATTATTCCTAATGAGATTAGGGCGCCTAATTAATTAACGAAGTTTAATTAATTAAATAAAAACCTATTTTTAAATAGTTTAGGAGGGTTCCCTATATCTATAAATAAGAAAGTCTTTTTATGGAGAGAGTGTGATGCAAGACATAAGTTACACACTTTATTCTAAGAGTTGGGAGAGTACACCTTTTCTATCAGAGATAAGAAAAATTAGGGTTTAGCCAAACACCATTTTTCTTGAGTTTTTGTTCTTCCTTGGTGGATCATCGCTAGAGGCCAAGCGCTTGGGTGGTTAACGTTGATCAAAGGAAGGAATCCAATCCCGCGAATTTAAGGAGACCACGAAGGACTAGGAGTTGAACTTGTACCTGATGAAACTCGAATCTTCAAGGGTATAATTATGATCTTCTTCTTCGTTTATATTAATAATTAAGCACAAAACATGATCATGGCATGGGTATGAAAAATTTTGAATTCCAATTTATCACGCTTCCGCACTATTTTATATGATTTGATTATGTAATTGCGCTATATACAATCCCAACATTAAGTCCGTTGATGATTTCGTCGACTATAACATAATTTTGACGAATGATTTTCGACTGATTTTTCGTCGGAAATAGGCTATCTTCGATGAAATTGTTCGTCGTAATTACTGTTGTCGATTTAATATAAGGGGTAATTCCAACGTAATATTCTGTCGAAAATCACTTACTTCCGACGGAATTCTTGAATTTTTTAAAAAATATTAAACATTATTCTTGATGGAATTTTCATCGGAAATCCCTTATTCCGTCGAGATTAACTGTTTTTTAATAATTTTTTTTAAAATTGTAATTTTCAGGTTTTTAAACTCCATTGGTGTACATGTAACCTGCTTTATCCCAACAACACATACATTAATATATTTCACATTCAACATAATATAAAAACCTGTTTTATCTCATCAACAAAATAATTAAGCTGACAAATACAATTGATCTACTAACTCATCAACAATTACAAATATGCGCTAATGTTCCATAAATTATACAATATGATTTGAAAGTTTTGTATAACAAGTTTAATCTTTACATCTTGGTGAATTTTTTTTCCCGAACTACAAAAATAAAAATTTCACAAGTCGAGGATAAAATTTGTTACCTTAAAGATAGATGTGACTTGTTGGAGTACGAAATTTATGTACGTCACCGTAAAACACTTATTGTCTGAATATGATGATTTTTGAAGGAATTAGAAGAAGCACAATATAGACTTGACAAGTTGAAACATCGGTATCAATGTGATATCTCAGATATTTATAACTTGTAAATAATATCTTATATAATTAAATAAATGCAAAAGTTTAAAATCTAGATTTGGAGCAGAGAAATGCGTAGAAAAATGATTAAGTTTTTATATTCTATGTGTTAGAAAGTGTGATATCTTGAGAAATCGGATAGTCTTGAAATTAGACTTAAGGATTATTATTAAATAAAATAAGTTTTTATTGATAATATTATGTGTTATGTGTTTAAAGGTCTTATTATGATCTCGATTATGTTTACGTGTTAGAATAAACGAACTAGGGTTTCGTATAAGAAAATAATTTTTTTTTCAAGAAAAAGACGTAAAAACATTATTCACCCATAAACGCTTTTGCATTTTTTTAATTTTTCGAAGAACGCGCTAACGTTAATATGTAAAAGAAAGACGAAATATCTAACAAAATTTTAAAATAAAAAATGCAGTTTTTCGGTTGTGGAACAAATTTTAAAAGTTAAATGAGTATAATACGGAAATTATACGATATAAATATGAAGCTTATAAGAGAAGCTAAGATGAAGCTTATGGGAGAAGCTAAGGAGGAAACTTAGGGGTTAAGTCTTGGTAAATATTATGTGGCTTAATGACCATTTTACCCCAAGCCTTGGTAAGCTTATAAATAGTAAGCCCTTTCTTCTTCATTCCTTGCCAATTCCATAAACTAAGGGGAGAAACTCTAGAGAAATTGAGAGAGAGAAAAAGAGAGAGAGAGGTGCTCGGATTGGGATGAGAAAAGGAAGAAGAGGATTAACAAGATAATCATCTAGTAAGCCTAAGTAAAGAGGAAAAGAACCAAGAAAAGGTAAACCTATGAACCTTAACTTCGTCTATTTCTTTTAAAAGCTTTTTATATAGTTATAAAGTACTTTGTTGGTGGTTGTTGTTCTAAGATGGATAATGAAGGATCCAGAAAAATAAGGAAGAATTAGTGGACTTACAATCACTATTAATATGTATGGAAAGTGAAATCGTAGTTGAAATAACGAGCTAAAATAAGAACTCGTGAAAAACATAGTAATTGTTGTTTAAATGAGCTAGTTGACATTATAGTTCGTAAAATAATAGATGAAGTTCGAGAAAAAAGAAACATACATGTATGAGTTACGTAAATGTTCCAAGTGGAACAGAGTAAAAATACAGCTATAACGAAGTTATGGCAAAAATTTTAGTAAAAGGCGTTGAATGTCGAAAACCTAGTTTGGTACGACTTCCGAACAAATTTCTAAGGCTAAGTAATGATTCTGAAAAGCTTAGGTTTCATGAAGATGGTATAGAACGTATAAAACTTGAGCTACGGGCTCAAAAAGGAGCTCATTCTAATTTTGGATGAGTTAGTTATGAAGTTTAGAAAGTTTAATGTTTAATAAGTATTTCGGCGAAAAATGGCTTATGAGGGAGTTTTGAGCCAATTTTTCGACCAATTAAAGAACCTTAAAAATTATTTTATCCAGGGGGTGTGTAGAGGATGTTATAAAGAAGAAAATGGCTTAAGAACTGACTCATTTCGATATCGTACGACAAAGTTATGGAGCGGTGAAGTAGAGGCGACGAGATGAACAATTTTGAAACTTAAGGCCTTTTAGGTGGAGCACCACACTGCCCTCCAGTGTTGGGGTGGTGGAAATAAGCCTAAGTGGAGCGCCGAGGCTCTAGGCAATAGGTTAGGCAAGACAACTTTGATGTCCTTTAGTAATTTGGTTTTAACTTTTTCATCCGAACTCTGATTTAGATGATTCAAGATTTTTTGAAAATCTAAGAAGTAGACCTACAACTTTTATTTTTATGTTTTGAGATTTGAGGTCGGGAATAAGTGATAAGTAGGTTTTATACCTACTTATCCGGTATCTGTTACTTGAATTAGTTACTTAATCTCATGTTTCTTAGTTACTTTTCATGCATTTTGTGTTCATTTTGTAGATTGTATGCTTGGAAGCTGAAATCGCAAAGAATTGGTATGAAATTGCAAAGAAAAGCAAATCAGACATCGTTTGGGCTTTCATGTTCATTTCATGTTTTTGGCTTGGAACTTGGATTACATTGTAGAGCTTCTTCTTAGCTTTCCGGAATAACTTGAATCATTCCAATCAGAGTTCGGATGCAAGAGTTATGACATTTGTACTAACGGACGTCGAACTTCACTATTTTGGGTTGCCATTTACATAACACCTACTTCAAGCCTGATTTCCACCTTTCTCCAATCTGAATCTGTCAATTCTCATCGAATGAAAGTTGTAGAGCTCATCGATATCTTCGATTTGATAGGTGGCAGACCTCGTAACTCTTTCCGGATCAAATGTTATGGCAGTTTTCCCAAAAGACGTCAAAGTAGAAAAGGTAGCCCCGCTGGGGTGGGCTTTTCCTTCACAAAACCCCCGCCGGGGCGGGCATATCAGCTGGTAAATAGTAGGGACCCCCTCCGGGGCGGGGGTATGCGCAAAAAACTCGGTTTTTGTCCAAATTTGAGTTTGGGAAGGATTGTTTCGATCCGATTGACTCAAGGACTTCCAAGAGGACTTAAAAGACATATAAAGAGACTTATAAAAGGAGGAGAATCACAAGGATTAGAGGAGAGAAAGAAGATTCAATTAGATTAGATTAGAGTAAATTAGATCAAAACACTAGTTCTTATTTAGATTTGGAGATTCAAACAACTTGGAGACCATTGAAGATCAAGAGCAGGAGCTTGAGAAAGATGGAGATTTGCTGACACCAGATTTATTCTTTACTATACTCTTTGTTTTGTCTTTTAATGTGTATTCAAGTGTGGATTCTTAGTTTTAATTCAATAATAATGAACTAATTATTTGTTTGAGATTACAATGGATCTTATTGTGTAGTTTATTTTAATATGCTTCACTATCAATTATTATGTTCTATTGTAAGGATTGTCTATTGTGATTTGGACTTAATTATTTAATTGTCTAGCTAACAATTATCGTGATAATCTATATGAACTCGAGAGATGAAGTATAGATTTAGATCTGATCATGATAACATGTGTTTGTAATTTCTGCATAGATGAAATTCATGATTCGTGTTTAGGATAGAGATATGCCTTTACGCCATATGTACTCTTATAGAGAACTTGTGCTTTAAATCCTTTTTAATTATAATTCACATAGAGATATAGTGGATCAGTTAATTAGAGTGTCTTGCTTAATTCTATCATCTGTAGATTTAAGTTAGTATGAGTTTTATGCATCGAGAGATGGTTTTATCTGCTTTAGTGTTCTTGATTAACAATTCATGATAGAGAATAATTGATGAGAAGTGTGTTAACTTAAATGAAGCAATAAGTGAAGTTGTGATCTTAAATCTCCGTAATCTTAATTTAACTAGTGGAATTTAATAGTAGTTTAATTATAAATTAAATTCATTCATTTAAATAAGATTGAGTTGGTTACGGGTTAGTACTTGATGATTTTTATTAAACAATTCCTCATGGAAACGATACTCTACTTTTACTTTATTACTTGTTGACCACGTATACTTGCATGTTGTGCGTAATTAGATTTTACCTAACAAGTTTTTGGCGCCGTTACCGGGGAATTAGTTAATATATTTTTTGCCAATATTAGCTTCAATTAAATTAGTCTTAATTTAAACATTTTTTTTCCTTTTTATTTAATTCTCTTCCTATTTTTCTTTCTTTTCAGGTACCATGGCAGAATTTAATTATCAATGGCCGTATACGAGAATGACTCATCCAAGGGGAGCGGGGATTGATGGTCTCAATGCATTTTTTGCATTATCAGCGCAGCTTGAGACACTTTCGAGGAGATTGGACGTTGTTACAACCCAACGTAATCGAAGGATAGCAGTTAATTACAATTATTGTGCTGGTAATCATCCGAGTCATCAATGCACTGTTAGTTTTGGGCCGGGACAACACAGTGGTGAATACCTCAACGATTATACATATGCTAATTATCATCAAGTTTGGGGGTATCACCCAGATTCATCAGGGAGCTATACTTATGAAGACCAATACTACGCTCCAAATCCAACATACACACCGGAATTTTCATGTCCACCTCCATTGCCACAAGAAGAAAAACCAAATCCGAGGGATGTAATATTGAAGGGCATAGCAAACCTAGAGGAGATGAGGATTATCCAAGAGTTGTCAATCCAAAATTTTAATAATCGAATGGAACAACTCGTCACTACCTCAACCAATGGTACTCAATACATGGCTTCCGAGACAGAGACATATAATTCAAGGTTGGAGGAATTGTTGTCCAAGTTCGTAGCATCAAATGAGGAGAGGAGGATTAATCAAGAGCGATCAATTCAAAATCAAGAGATATCAATTCAAAATCTACTAAACTAGATGGATCAAATGCTCAAAGCCTTGAATAATTGTCCTCTAAAAAATTGGTGTTATGACGAGGATTCCGAGATTGATGAAGTGCCCTAGCCAAATCTATAACTGGATGAGACACGAGATGTTAAAAAAGAGGAGACAAGTAGGGATAATGAAAATAAGGTCGGTGAAGAACTAACTATGAGTACCAATGAAGATGAGCCGATGTTATTAGTGCCCCAAGTTCCTTCTCCGCCAAAGATCAAGGGTCCAGTTAGATTTGCAAAATCGTGCCCGCTTGGGAGTCATGTCGCCGGCAAGGCTCTTTATGACAAGAGAGCTAGTACAAATGTAAAGCCATGGTGGGATGAGGAGGAGAAGATAGAAGAATAGATTGTTGTGTCTGACAAGCTTCAATGCCAGAATCTATTAGCAGACACAATGGAGAAAACACCTAGATGTTCAACATTCTAAAATGTGATCTTATCTAAACAAAGCATGCTAGGTGACTTTAATGCAATGGCTATCACAAATGGGAACCTACCAAAAGCTACATTATTTTCGATGGATGGAGGGTTCCTCAACATTCGAAGAGGAATTGGATAGCGTTGAACAAATAAAGTCAGGCTGAAAGACTGTAATTCATGAGCTAACTGGGAGGCAACCCAGGAATTTTTTATATTTATATGCTTTACTAGTTTATGTAGTAGATAGAAATTAATTTGCTTATTAAGTTCTCTTACCAATCTAAAGTGCTATTATAATCCATGTTGTCTCTCTTCATTGCAGGTATTGGAGGTTCAATGGACATGCAAAAGATTATGGAAAAGGAAGTCACCAGCCTGAGCCCATGACACAATATCTTCCTTTCAAATTCCGATGTGGATGAGTTTTCAGTCTTTGTGCCATGCCACCATCACCTCATGCCTAAATGATTACCGGGAAGTCCTTGTCCACTTCATGCTTTATTTTACAATGAGGACATTGTAATTATTAAGTTTGGGGGAGTTAATTAGTTTAGTTTTGCATGTTTTATGTAGTTGTTTTAGTTTTGCATAAGTTATCATGTTTGTTTAGTTTAGGTTTATTATATATTGGCATTCATGTAGTGTAAGAGCATAATAATTTGCATAGTAGAGTAGTTATAAATAGTTTTTATTTATGTCTATAATAAAAAAAAATTAGAAAAAAAATGAAAATTGAAAAATCACAAAAATATTAGTTAGTTTATTGTGTTTATGTTGCATTTAGTTCATCTTGCATGAGTCCAGCTGTTTGATATTTATAGTTTGTTTTAGCCAATGATGAGATTGGAATTGGGTAGACAAGTATAGTACTGACTATTAGAGCTTTGATGTGATTTCTTGTTATGAATTGAGTCTTTTTCTGTTTGAAACTAGTATAATAAGGATAACACAGTAAAAATAACTTGTTGATTGATTGAGTTTAAATTGATACATAATGAGACTCTAAAGGATAATGCTAGTTTGAATGAAAGAATGACAAGAACAAATAGTGATGGCTAAAGTTAGACAAGAACCTAAGTTTGGGGGAATATTTGGGGTATATAAGATATAAAAAAAAGAAAAAAAAGTATGAATACACATTGTGGCGTGCTTGTCTAGTTTTGTTGCCTTTGTTACTTGAGTAAGTAAGCTCGAGGGGATTATCTTTACACCTAGCGCCCTAAGGTCTTAATGGTCTGGGAGTCGTTGGTCGAAAGCTCGTTAAGGTAGCATTGAAAAGCCTAAGGGAATAAGACATTGCATAGCTATGTGTATATAAACCAAAAGAAAAAAAATGAATAAAACGGGAAATAAGAGCAAAAAGCACCCGTAAGTGAAAAATAAAGCATAAGTATCCCATGTTGACCCTCGATATCGGTAATTGTTTAATTTTAGTTGGATCTAGCTTGTTTTTGGATTTCATGAGTTTACACTGTATGATGCCTTCGAAGAGACTTGTTATGTGTTAAATTTGATTTTATATCAGTTAACATTGTTGTGGAGCACACACTGTAATAACCCGATATTTTGCATATAAGTAAATAAGAAATTTTGCATATAATTTTTTTTTATTATTTTAATGATGAGAATATGTGTCAAGTAATGTATGATAAATGCAAATATATTTATTACCTATAAATAATTTTAGAATTATTAATCACTACAAATTATATTCCTATAGTAATTAATTTTTGTAAGCAGAAATGTTTTTATTAATTATTTTCCATGAAAACATGATTTTATATTATTTAAATAATATATGAAATGATTTTTAGAATTATAATAATAAATATTTTATTATATAAAATTGTTTAGAATATTTAAGTTAATTATTTTAGCTTAATTATTGATGATGTATATGAAAGATAAATCAGATATGGAATCCAAATCCTAAATTTGGATTTTGATCAAGGGATGAGAATAATAATATAATATTAATTATATTTTAATTTGTCAGTGCTATAAATATGTACTGTAAATGTGTAGACTGATAATGGTGGGCCAAATATGGTAAATTATGTCATAACCCTTATATCGTGTTATTAAACCCTAATTGTTAAACTCGGTTATGAGTTCGAGACTTGGTAGTAATTATTTTATATTTATTTTATTGCGTATTATAGAATTTCTGTAATTAGGAGAAACCTAATTATTATTTGACAACCCTAATTTGCTAAAATTAGAAACCCTAATTACTGTTTTAGTAAATTATAATGATAATTAGGAAACCCTAATTATTAATTTGGGAACCCTAATGGTATTAAGGAACCCTAATTTAAAAACCCTAATTTTCTATTTAAACCCTAAATTTTATTAAAAACCCTATTTTTAATTAGTATGTTTTAATTAAAATTTTGCTACACTTAAATTTTTAATTGTCCAAACCCTACTAATTATTTAGGAAACTTTAAGATGTAAAATCTAGTGAATAAATACTAGATTCAAGCACCTTGGACAAGAATACCCTTGAGATTAAAATGAAATTACAAAAATGCCCTTTTTATCCCATTTGGTGTATTATTGTTGGGAGATCTTATCAAATCAGCAGCCACCCTAGTCTACACTACCTAATTGTGAGCTACAACACCAGCACATCAGCTACTAACAGCCAAGTACATTGCATCAATTCATTTGCATAATTTAAGAGAGATAAAACCATAAAATAAAGTCATTTGATCACTTATACTTAACCATATTCTCTCAAGCTCAAACCCACGGAATTTTAGTGTTAGTTCAGTCACAAATCAAGCCCCACGAACACCAACATCAAATCAGAAGCATAGAAATCAGAATTGGAGCATAAAGGTGCAAACCTTAAAAATTCAAAAATCTTTTGATCTTATGTTAGATGTAATTTTTTTTGTATTAAATATGTTGTATGGGGTGTTAATCGATGATCTGGGTTGCTAGATGTTAAACCCATAACATCTAGAGGCTCGGATTTGATGATTTTCCAAATCTGGAAATTTTTGAAAATAAGGGTCCGACTTCGTGAATGTCGGTCCCCACGATCTCGATCTGTTATGTGTTTTTGTGTTTTGAAACTTTATACTTGTACTCGGTCAGGAGATCTTGAATCTGGAACTTGAATCAGGTTCATAGCTTCTGTAGATTAAAAGATATTCGTGGTCAAAATGAGTTGATTGATCGAAAATTCGAGTTTCAGGCAACCCGAAACCTGCAATTTCGACGATCCATTTTGTAGCTTTCATTCTTGGCCGATCCGTTATAGTATGGACATGTTCTTGTTATATAATTGTAGAATGACATGAGTACTACATATATATGTTTTTATATTACCCAAATACTTAACAGAATCGAATTGAGAGTTGGTCAAACTTGGGTTGACGAAACTGCTCAAGAACATTTCTGGAAAACCCAGAAATGTTCAATTGTTTCTGGACACTACTTTGACCGGCACATTTATCTTGATCGTGTTGATGTTATGATGATCTCATGTTATGTTATTGTTACTTCTCATGTACTCTATAGGTATGAACCATTATATCACATGAAACAAGGTTGGAACCTAAATTAAATCGAGCACGAAATTAGGAACTCCAACTTCTGGATTTCTGGGAAAACCCAGAAACACTCTGACAGTGAGTTTGATGACTTATATCCTTCATGTTGTTGATATTTAGACATGACAAATGTTTAGAACTTGTACTCATTATCTTGTCTATACAAATCTCGACGCCTGCACTAACCATATCATCAACAACATTCGTGTTAGAAGGCCACTAAAAGCGTTGACCGGCCATGACCAGAGATTCTGGGCAGCTCAGAAACATGATGAACATGTCTGACAGTGATTTCAGAGATTTATATCTTGCTTATATGTTATGATCTGACCCAGATGTGGATTTACACTTGTAGTATTACATCAATACTACAAGATCCAAGTTATAGCTAGCTATATGTTATGATCTGACCCATATGTGGATTTAGACTTATAATATTACATCAATACTACAAGATCCAAGTTATAGCTAGCCCAGAAACACTATACATAACGCATTAAAAATGGTCAAAGGAGGTACCCTTGAGCACTGACTGTCAGTGTTCTTGAGCCTCAAGAACACCTATTATGTGTAAACTCGCTACTAAAGCCTTTAACGATGGATTTAATTATTTTTGTTTATAAATTAAAAAAATACATTAAAATAGAAATAAATTCCTAAATATTATAAAATCAGTTTTAAAAATTATTTTAAGTTATAAAAATTAATTTTAATAATTTGACATATTTATCATAAATATTAATATTTATTTGGATATTATTGGTATTTAAATTATTTAATAAATGCATTAAATAAATTAATTAAAAATGATTTTATTTTATTAAAAATCATTTTAAATAATAATAAGGTATTTAATAATATTTTAAGTTATAAAACATAACTTTTAATATTTTAAGATAAGTTTCATTAATTATTAAATATTAATGATATTAGATTTATTTAGTGATTATATTAAATAAATTAATGAAAAATGATTTTAATATTTTAAAAATCATTTTAAATGAAAATAAATAGTTTAAAAATATTTAAGTTATAAAATATAACTTTTGATATTTAAAGGTAAATTTCATTAATAATTTAATATTAATGATATTAAGTTTATTTAATAATTATATCGAATAAATAGTTTTAAAATGGTTTTATTGAATTAAAAATCATTTAAAAAGGAAATAAATGGATTAAAAATATTTGAAGTTATATCTAATGACTTTTAATATTTTGGTAAATAATAAATTAATATTCTAATATTAATAGTAATTATTTAAAATGATTTTAAATATTTTAAAAATTAATTAAGGGTAATATTAATACTTTAAAAATATTTTGAGTTATTATAAATAACTTTAATATTTTGGCAATGGTTTCATTAATAGTTTAATATTAATTAAATATTAATAATAATAGAATTAGTTAATATTTAAATCATTTAATAATGATTTCAGGTTTTGAAAATTCATGATAAAGTATAATAATTATTTAAATTTTTTTTATAAGGCTATGAAAAATAATATAGTGATATTTAAAATATCTAAACGAATATTGAACTACGATAGAGTCATAGACTCGATATTTACCCGATAAAGCGCTTTGCAGACAATCGAAATATTTCGTAAATTGATCTGGACTTAGATAAATTGACTAGATATGTGTTTGTTAGTGAATCAATAATTGTTAGATATATGTGACGAGGTGATTAGGTTATGTGCTGACTGTAATTAGTAGTAATATGTGATATGATATATTATTCTAATTGAACGAATGATCTTATTACTGATAGGTCGCTGTATAAAAGATTAATCTAAGTTGTGTTATTGAAAGCAGCAGCTCAGGCATGTATCTTACCTTTGTAATTACTTTATGCAATGGACATGAGTAAGAAAGTTTCAGAATTATATTATTATTGTGCCAGATTATTAACTCTATTATTATTGATTATGTATCCAATCTTTGTATTCGTACAAGTTCTTACATTATCCGATCATTGTATTATTGTATAATTCAGATATTTATTCTGTTCATTAATTCGTATATAGAGTTAGACAAGTGTCCCCACTTGGATAACCATTGTATTTAATCATATGTTGATACATACTTATTAATTTCAAGTATGTATACGTTGACTTAAAAGCCGTCTAAGCTATTGGATTCAACTAGGCATAAAAATATTGTTGAGCAAGATAGAACTTTATTGTATCCAACCGGATTGTTTTGGTTCGGATTCCCGACTAAGTATGAACATCCCGAACCTGGAAAAACCTTTGTGCACCTAAGGTGGATAGAGTGAATGATAATATCGTTCTTGCATGTAGTATTGATCAATACAGGGCATAACGGGCTGATCACCCCCTCGTGCCCGTAAGTTATAATGGTTTACAGATGAATTTCTGTTTAACCTTTTCGAAAATAGAAAACAATGTTCATAGTATGTTGACTGATCTCCGGTTATAGTCTATACTTAGTTTCAAAGATTACATATGGAAGTGATATGTTGTTATTATTGGTTCAACTTACTTCACAATTGTTGATTCATTGTAGAAGTGTCTTTCAAAGAAAACATTTAATTCTTTCAGCTAATATATATTGTTGTTATTACTTGCTGGGAAATCCAATGCTCATTCTTGCTTTAAATTTAAATGTTTTTAGTTAAGTATGATCAACCAGAAGGTTCAGGCAAGAACAAGGGGAAAAGAAAGTTGTTCGAATGAGATTTATAATATGTTATGTAATAGTTATAGTTTATTAAGACAATGATACTTATTATCTATGATGTAATGAATGTTTAAAGGTCTCGTACCTGGGAGTAAACTTTGATGCATATGTAAATTAAGTTTGAACTTTATATTATTGTTATTATTATTAGCATTATTCAGCTTATAGAAATGGTATCGTGAAGCACCGAGTTCGGGTTTCAAGTACCCGGATTTGGGGGCGTCACACACACGCACTATATTAGTGACAACAGTCTAAGATTTGATGAGTAATTGGGAAATTAATGATTTTTTTGATATGTTGTATTATCATGGTTACTTGATTTCTCTCAGGCCGGTTGAATAGACTTATTTCTGTCATTACTGCTGGATTCATAGGCATGTAGATTAGTTGCATTGCATAGCATTGTTGTTTTGTATTTTTGCTTGAGTACAAACAAAGGTTTAAGTTTGGGGGTATTTGATAAGTAGGTTTTATACCTACTTATCCGGTATCTGTTACTTGAATTAGTTGCTTAATCTCATGTTTCTTAGTTACTTTTCATGCAATTTATGTTCATTTTGTAGATTGTATGCTTGGGAGCTGAAATCGCAAAGAATTGGTATGAAATCGCAAAGAAAAGCAAATCAGACATCGTTTGGGCTTTCATATTCATTTCATGTTTTTGTCTTGGAACTTGGATTACATTGTAGAGTTTCTTTTTAGCTTTCGAAAAAAACTTAAATCATTCCAATTGGAGTTCGGATGCAAGAGTTATGACATTTGTACCAACGGACGTCGAACTTCACTGTTTTGGGTTGCCATTTACATAACATCTACTTCAAGCCCAATTTACACCTTGCTCCAATCTGAATCTGTCAATTCTTAAAGAATGAAAGTTGTAGAGCTCGTCAATATCTTCGATTTGATAGATGGCAAGCCTCGTAACTCTTCCCAGATCAAAGGTTATGGCCATTTTCCCAAAAGACGTCAGAGCAGAAAAGGTACCCCCACCGGGGCGGGCATATTAGCTAAAAAATAGTAGGGACCCCGTCGGGGTGGGCCCTTTACAAGTATAAACCCCCGTCGGGGCGGGGGTACGCACAGAAAACTTAGTTTTTGTCCAAATTTGAGCTCGGGAAGGATTGTTTCGATCCGATTGACTCAAGGACTTCCAAGAGGACTTAAAGACATATAAAGAGACTTATAAAAGGAGGAGAATCACAAGGATTAGAGGAGAGAAAGAGGATTCAATTAGATTAGATTAGAGTAAATTAGATCAAAACAATAGTTCTTATTTAGATTTGGAGATTGAAGCAACTTGGAGACCATTGAAGATCAAGAGCAGGAGCTTGAGGAAGATGGAGATTTGCTGACAACAGATTTATTCTTTACTCTACTCTTTGTTTTGTCTTTTAATGTGTATTCAAGTGTGGATTCTTAGTTTTAATTCAATAATAATGAACTAAGTATTTGTTTGAGATTACAATGGATCTTATTGTGTAGTTTATTTTAATATGCTTCGCTATCAATTATTATGTTCTCTTGTGAGGATTGTCTATTGTGATTTGGACTTAATTGCTTAATTGCCTGGCTAACAATTATCGTGATAATCTATATGAACTCGAGAGATGAAGTATAGATTTAGATCTGATCATGATAACATGTGTTTGTGATTTCTGTATAGATGGAATTCATGATTCGTGTTTAGGATAGAGATATGCCTTTACGCCATATGTAATCTTATAGAGAACTTGTGCTTTAAATCCTTTTTAATTTTAATTCACATAGAGATATAATGAATTAGTTAATTAAGGTGTCTTGCTTAATTCTATCATCTGTGAATTTAGGTTAGTATGGGTTTTATGCATCGTGAGATGGTTTTATCTGCTTTAGTGTTCTTGATTAACAATTCATGATAGAGAATAATTGATGAGAAGTGTGTTAACTTAAATGAAGCAATAAGTGAAGTTGTGATCTTAAATCTCCGTAATTTTAATTTAACTAGTGGAATTTAATAGTAGTTTAATTATAAATTAAAATTCATTCGTTTAAATAAGATTGAGTTGGTTACGGGTTAGTACTTGGTGATTTTTATTAAACAATTCCTCGTGGGAACGATATTCTACTTTCACTTTATTACTTGTTGACCACGTATACTTGTGTGTTGTGCGTAATTAGATTTTACCCAACAGTAGGGTACAAATTGGGCATTTTTAGGGCTATTGTGCAATCAGAGGCAAACCGTGGTGGTTTCTTCGGAACGCTGTGGCGCCAAGCCATGTTTGACCAATATTTCTGAGTTCTATTCATTAGAGTTTGGAAATATGGTCTAGGTGAATGTAAATCAAGGAATGGTAGATGAATTGGACGTGTTAATCATACGTAGGGGCATGTCGTTTAGGTTTTCGCGTAGGTAAGTCAGGCTTACGATGCACGAACGTAACGTCAAAATGCCGTGTCAACTGTTATGAACTTAAAAGGTGTTTCGATTCAAAAGAATTGGAAATTAAAAGATATGAAATAGAGTTAATGTAAAACTATCGTGGATGATGATTATAAGAGTTGTGGCATTCCAGAATGTGACACCCCCAAATTCGGTTATCTTCTAACCCGACAGATAGTGCTACACGGTGCTACAGTTCACACATACATTCAATTGAAATACCTTAAAAGAGTGAATATGTCTTCTATATATTCTAAAATAATATTACCAGTCCCAGGTTCTTTGTAACCATTACATATGTTCTTTGTCATAATATCAAATAATTACAACATTCATACTATACTATTACAATGGCAACTTATTTGTCTGCCTTAGCCTTCCCTTTATCTTTAATAGATCCTTCGGTCCGTTCGGTCTTAGCTGCATTCATATGGTTCAAGCAAGAGTGAGCATAACTAGCTTAGCAAGTATGCCAATTTCATTTAAATAATAGGGTTGGATCATATGAATTATATATCTTCTATAACTGAATCAATAGTTATGAAGTACTATAGATAATTCAAAATAGCACTTCTCTTTTTTTAAAACGTTTCACAATGAACAACATTCATTAAACATAAATTTTTGTCCAAGACCTTGAGCATTTCATTCTTTCTTTGAAAAGGACAACCCAGCACCAAGTCCGTAAGTTCGACATATCTTACGAGCACGTCTAGGTGATCAGCCTATAGTACTCTATGTTGTACAACACTACTTCCTTAAATGTATCTACGTTTAAGTTTTGGCAACCTCACGTGCCTGTCGTTTGACGACAAAACATTTGTTTATTTATACTCAGTCTTTCTTTGAAATTCATACCAAAATAGTTTGGCAAAAGATAAAAACATTGATAATGTTTTGATAGATTATAAGGAAATCCACAAAATACATTAAGTCTAGCTGAAGGAATTGGCTTCGATTTCTCTATACATCAATTTATGCATAAGATACATGAATCACAAAGCTTGTACAAAAGAAAATAGACAAGGGTTTAGAGCACTTGCCTTCAACGTCTTCTACAATTACTATACTTTTCCTTTGAGTCATTAAGGATACTACAATACATGATCACATAACATACCACATTAGGTCATAAACAATCGTGTATGGTCACTAATTTATCTTACCCTTCTTCTTAATCTAATTATTGATTAGATTGGTTATCATTCGTTAAGGTTTATCGTATTACATTGTGTTTACATTCTCGTAACCTTTTGTCAACCTTTAGTAGTAATTCTTAAGGTTATTATCATCCTTAAGGATGTTACTTTAAGTTTATTAAAGTTATAATTCACCTTCAATAAACTTCTATTTCCTTTACATTAATTGTTATTTATTACTGTCATTTTCCTAGTCTCAAGGCCACGACGCCAACTTCCTTTAGAGAGCTCACGAGACACGAAAGTTAGCGAGTGCATGAGACTCTACCTCGGTCTTCATGGTGCCACTCCCTATACTACTTGACCGTCTTTAAATCAGAAGCGATTTAGAAATTCAAAATTATTGTAAAATAATTTTATTTAATAAAATAATGAATAAAATTATATTATATGTTATTATTACATGTTAGTAAGATGAGGGTTGTTCTATAACCTAAAATTATTAAAATGTTGTAGTATTTTGGCTACATGAAGGAATTAAAGTGTTTGAATTTCCAAGATGAAAATAAAAGCTTTCCGAGAAATTTTTCGAAAAATACTATTCACGTATTTCTGCTTGGGAATTATTTTTGAACTTCCGAGAAATAGTTAACGATAGAATAATAAGGGAGGATGGATTATATAATAATAATTCAAGTATGGCAAATGCAGTTTTTCTCCTACGTGCTAAATTTGAGAACGTTAATAAAGTAAAGCGTTAATGAATAAACGATGATCGTGTGATACGTAAGTATTGTACGAGGTAATGAATATGAGTATGATACAAGGTATTATACGAGTATGCATGAATAATGGTATATCGTATATTATGAATGAGTATACGAGTTAACATACGAGAAGAATACGTGTATAATACATTATAAGGCTTTAAGCCAAATGTATTGGACTTGTAGGATTTGGTAGGAATTATACAAGCCCAATTGTAGGAATGGTTAGAGCCCAAAGAATAAGTTAAGTTAATTAAACCTAAAGCCAAAATTAAGAACCGGATCCGTGGATCGATCCAATGGGTAAGAATGACCCATGGGGTAACCCATGTGGGCCCCATGATCACCTGACACCATCTTGGTGACCAAGTAAAGTGGTTTTACTTGGTGACCAAGAGTTGAATAGTAAGGAGGTGGTTAAAGAGGTGGATAAGGAGGTGGATGGCCTAAATGTCCATTAAGCCCTCACTTAGATTTTCCTATAAATATGAGAGCTTGATTTCATTATTTACTTATTAGATTTTCACCAACAACTTAAGTGCTTTTTTGTTAGAGAGAAAAAGTAAGGAAAAGCTAGACTTTGTTAGTTGAAGAAACAAGAAGGAAGAACAAATATTAACCAAGAGGTCATCTAAGGTAATGATCTTAAACCATGATTCTCCCTCTCTTCAATTGTTAGAGAAGTGAGTAGTGGTAGAGCTTTTATGCTAAGAAGTGATGAGAATGACTAATCAAAGGACTTAATCTTTAATAAGTCATGAATAAGTAATTCATACTTATATAAGTTATGAACTCATGAAGAACATGTAAGAACTTTCATGTGTATAAGTTATTGAAATATGTTTGGTTAGGATGTTAGTATGATGGAATGAATCCATTTGGAACGGTGTAAAAATATTAAGTAACGAAGTTATGGCGGAATTTACGAGATTAGACATTAATCGTCGAAATCGTGAAATTCTCGTAATGGAAGTAAAATTTTGACATTGAACTCGAAAACGTTGGTTTTCGATGGAGAATAGTCTTAATTGGCATTCTGGAGTTGCGGACTCAAAAATGACCAAATTCTGACTTAGAACGAAGAAACGAGCTATGAACGTTCACGAACGTTTATTGTTTTCATTAAAAATGAATTAAAAGGTCAATTCCATGTTAACGGATTCAAAAATGTAAAATTCTTGTATAAACACTTAGAGCATGTTATTTGTGAGCTATCGGCTTTTGAACGAGCCAATTCAGACTTAAAATGAGCAAGTTATGAGCTTGGGAATCTCACATAAGAAATTATTTGTCAAAGTTATCTGTGGCACATGTCTGGCGCCGCGACTCAAGGCTTAAATGATGGCTCTGCAGCGCCAGACTTGACCATCAGCCACTGAAGAGTGGCGCCGCAGTTTGACAATTAACAAAGGGACTCGCATCAGCAATGACGAGTCCCACTATATGCATTGATGAACCGCTACATGCAACGCGAAGTTGTGTATAGGAAGTCGAAGCCATGGCCCAACACTAGAGAAGAGGCAGAGAAGAATGATTAAGTTTATAAAGAAGGAAGGAAGCTAATTAACTATGAACTACATCTTTGATTAACTTGAAATGACATCCTTAAAGATGATTAGAACTCAATTAAAGGTTGATGAACGATTACATAAACATAAGAAACTATGTTAAACAATCTAAGGCATGATTAGATTGAGAAGAAGGGTAAGATATAGTAGTAAACTTACTTAATTATATATGACCTACTATGGTATGTTATGTGATCATGTATTGTAGAGACCTTAAAGACTCAAAGGAAAAGTATTAAAATTGTAGAAGACGCTAAAGGCAAGTATTCTGACCCTTGTCTGAATTCTTTGGATAAGCTTTTTAATTCATGTACCTTATGCATGAATTGATGTATGATGAGGTTGAAGCCAATTCCTTCGGATAGACTCAAAATGTTTTATGGATTTCTTATAATTTATTGAAATGTTATCAAAGTTGTTAAGTTTTGCCAAACTATTTTGGTATGGTTTTCAAAGGAAGACTGAGTATGCATAAACAAATGTTTTATCGTCAAACGACAGGCACGCGAGGTTTCCAAACCTTAAACATACATACATTTAAAGAAAGTAGTGTTGTGCAACATATAGTACTATAGGCTGATCACCTAGACGTGCTTGTAAGATATGCCGCATTTACGGACTTGGTGCCGGGTTGTCCTTTTCAAAGAATGAATGAAATGCCCAAGGTCTTGGACCGATATTGATGTTTAATGAATATTGTTCATTGTGAAATGTTTTAAAGAAAAGAGAAGTGCTATTTTGAATTATCGATAGTACTTCATAACTATTGTTCAGTTATTGAAGATATACGATTTGTATGTTTCAAGCATATTGTTAAATGAAATTGTCATACATGCTGAGCTAGTTATGCTCATTCTTTCTTGAACCATATAAATGCAGCTAAGACCGAACGGACCGACGCATCTAGTAAAGATAAAGGGAAGGCTAAGGCGAATCAGTAGATTTCCTTTGTAATAGTATAGTTGTAATGTTGTAATTATTTGATATTATGACAAGCAAACATGTAATGGTTATAAAGAACCTGGGAATAGTAATATTATTTTGGAATATATAGAAGATATTTTCACTCTTTTGAGATATTTCAATTGAATGAATATGTGAACTGTAGCACCGTATAGCACCAATTGTCGGGTTGGAAGAGACCCGGATTTGGGGGCGTCACAGGTTGGTATCAAAGAATTAGGTTATAAAACTTAAGGGGGGAAAAGAACCTTAAGTCATAATTTTAAGAAAAGTTAAAGGAGTAAAAGATGAAGTTAACCCTAAAAATGTATTAAATGAGATATGTGTTTTTATTATTCTACTGACGTGTACTAATCAAACTAAATTATTTTGTTGTAGATGTCAAGAAAAAATTAAATGTATAGGGATATACACGTAGTAAGTGAGGAATCGGTGAACCAAATAGAGATCTTACCGAACCCTATAGCAGAAGAGCCGGAAGTGGTGGTAATTGAGTCTGGAAACTCGAAACTTAGACCTCATGTCCATGTTCGATGGCATGTCGGAGGATGAGGTAGAGGTGGCATCTTTTAACACTGTAACACCTGAAGAGGAGGTGGCTCCTGGGGAGGCAATAAAAACTCTGTTCATGGCCTTATTGGATAGAAATATCCAGCTGGGAAAGGAGGTTAGGGAATTGAAGGAAGAGGTCCAGGAAATCCTGGAAGATAAGAAAGTATGGAGAATATTTGAGAGGAAGAGCACGATAAACGTGTGATGAGTAGGTTTTATACCTATGAATACGATATTATTAAACTTAATTATTGCTATCCTTAATTGTTTTTTAGTATTTCTTATGTGTTTTTGTGTTTATTTCTTGTAGGTTGGAGCTGGAGGGACAAATTGGTCATTTGGAAGAAGAAAAAGGTCAAAAATCATTAAAATTAGAGCAGAGTGGCATTTTTGTAATTATGTGGTCTTGGTCAAGCGCCTAAGCGCTTGGAAATGACCTGGGTTTAGCGCCTAGGCGCTCATATGCGGCTTAAGAGGGATTTTTCTACTGCTGAGTGAGTTTTTGAAGCCAAGAAGGAATCTAAAAGAGGGCTGAGACTAATACAAATAGGAGAAGACTTTAGAAAAGATGTATCACTTAATTTTTCAAGAGATTTGCAGAGAGGACAACGAAGAAAAACACGAAGGAGAATTGCAAGGGTTGAAGATAAAAGAGAGAGTATTGGAGCAAATTCAGAGTTTCTTCTTCTCTTCTCTAGTTTTATCTTTTGTAATTATCTGGGATGTTTGGATTATTAATCTGGATGATGTTTTTCTTTATTATTATTATGAACTAAATTTTCATTAAGATTGCAACGGAACTAGGTATGTAGTTTAAATTAAATCTTCCCATTAAATGAAAGTTGGTTTTTATTGAATTATTTATTATATCTTTTGCTTATTGATTAATTGTTTGGCTAGCAATTATTATGATAATCTATATATTATTGGAAGATGGAGTATAGATTGAGATCTGTATATGATAACATCTGTTCATATAATCTGAAAAGGGTTAATATGATTAACATGTAAGATAGGAATATACCTCTGTGTCTTTTGTATCCATTGAAAGAATTTGTGCGTAAAACCTAATTAACTTGATTCACATAGGAATATAGTGAATTAATTAAATAGAGTGTTCCTTGTAATTTTGTGTCTTAAGGATTGGATTTAGGAGGATTTGTTCATGTGTCTTTAGAAGAAGTGCGTGAGCACTATAAAACATTCTTGGATAATGATTCATATTAATTAATTGGTTTAATGGGAAGTAAATTGCTTTAAATAAAATACCAAGGG
This sequence comes from Panax quinquefolius, assembly GCA_020205615.1. Lineage (NCBI taxonomy): Eukaryota > Viridiplantae > Streptophyta > Magnoliopsida > Apiales > Araliaceae > Panax > Panax quinquefolius. The sequence goes on along the minus strand of CM035160.1, from coordinate 106,343,342 downwards.
AAGTTGTAATCTTAACCTGTTAAATCTGCAGTTATTCTTGTGAAATTCTGATTTAAATTATTAGTTTTGTTAAGTTTAATTTTCAAATCACAAATAATATTTTGTAGTTTAAAATAAGATTAATTGCATTAGAATTAGTAATTTATAAACATTAGTCTATTTTCTCGTGGGAACGATATCTTTGCTTGTTGAATATTACAATTGAACGCGTACACTTGCGTGGTAAAGTGCTATTAAAAAATTAGGCAACAAGTTTTTGGCGCCACTGCCAGGGAAATTAGTTTAATATTTTGTCATTATTGATTTTTATAACATTAATCTTAATTTAAACTTTTTTTTTTGTGTTCTATTTAGGTGTTCTTAACTAGTGTATGCAAACGCGATCGAAGAAGTCAGATTTATTGCCTTACAAGGACGACATCGAAAAAAGTTTCAACGGTTGCGTAAGTGGGTTAAAGAAACCAAAGAGGCAGTTGATAAGAAAGATACTATTGCTGAAGAATAGCAAAAAGCACTACAGGATTATGCTACGCCGCGGGTTACTAAAATTCAGTCGAGTATTATGAGGCCTGCCATTACTGCTACAAGTTTTGAGATAAAATCGGGGACAATACAGATGATTTAAAATTCATGTCAGTTTGTAGGGTTACCGAATGATGATCCGAATGATCACATAGTCAGCTTTATAGAAATCTGCGATACTTTTAAGTATAATAATGTGTCAGAGGATGCAATAAGGCTCAGGCTATTTCCATTTACTCTCAGAGATAAGGCTAAGAGTTGGCTCCATTCACTACCACCAGGCTCGATTACTACATGGAACGACCTAGCCCAGAAATTTCTTGCAAAGTTTTTCCCGCCTGTAAAAATAACAAAGTTGCAGAACGATATCTTCTCTTTCATTCAGCACGATTCAAAATCACTATATGAAGCATAAGAGATATTTAAAGACTCATTGCAAAAATGTCCACACCATGGGATTCCTAAATGGCTTCAGGTGCAAACTTTTTATAACGATTTATTCAGCACAGTGAGATTGAGTATAGATGCTGCAACAGGAGGAGCTATTATGGGCAAGAATTGTGATGAGGGGTATCAGTTGCTTGAAACCATGGCAACTAATAATTATCTGTAAGACCCCAACTTTTATGAATAAAGAATAATTTTCTCGAATTATATTTTTGAATATTATGGTGTTGATTTGATATAATGTTATAGTTCTGTGTAATATTTACAAATTTTGCAAAGTAAGCAAGTGGTTATATAATATTCGATTGGTCGGAGAATATTCTTTTTGTCAGGGAATATTCATACGATGGAACAATCATTGGTGGACCCCACAACGGAAGTATTATCGTAGTTAGAAAACGACAAAATTATCTTTCTATAAAAATAACGACGAATGTGTTACCGTTAAAACTATTGAACTACCCGGTAGTAAAAGTACAATAATACGCGTGGTTGCATAGTAGCACACGGTATTGATTATTGATACTTACGTGAGAAGTCACTCAGCTTATACTCAATTATTGCTACGATAATTCTTTGCATCATATCTCTTATATTATTGATTCAATTATTGTCACAAAGATTATCATCAGATAATATGTTATATTATTAAATCTATAATTGAGACGACAAGTTATAATATTAATGATTAATAATTGTTGAAAGATTAAATATGTGTTGATTAAAATAAAATGATTTGTGGTAATATTTATTCAATCCTTGATGTATATAAAGAGTCTATTATGAGACGCGTTTGTGGTAAATTTGGTTATTCTATGGGGCTCATATGTTATCATCTAAGAGTCTCTTTTCGCCAATAGTAATTACCTTTACCAGACGTTAAACCACTTGCCGTTTCATATTACAGCGGCCGAACCAATTATCGTTTCACATTACAAAAGGTTGAACAATTGTCGTTTCACATTACAAAGCGCCAAACCACTTGGTGTTTCACATTACAAAGCGTCAAACCACTTTTCTTTTCACATTACCCGTCGTCAATGTCATTGCCTTTTCGCATTGTAAGTGCTAAGCTAGAAATCTTCTATAAATAGAGGCCTAGTTCTTCATTATTTTTCAGAATTCATTCAAGCTATAGAGAGAAAGTATAGAGAGAATAAGAGAAAAGAAGAAGAGTATTCATTACTACACTACTACGATTTCAATCTCCTACTAATGTAAGGGGTGTTATTTCTTTTGTATTCATGAAGAGAACTTCGTTATTCCAGTCTTTATTATTCTCGCTGGAATATCCTCATGCATGCGTTTAAATTAACTGGTTCCAGTGTTTATTATTCTGTTAGAATATCCTGTCTGTGCATTTTACGCCGGACCTGGTTCCATTTTTTATTATTCTGTTGGAATATTCTATCTGTGCATTTTACGCCGGACCTGGTTCCGTTATTTATTATTCTGTTGGAATAACCTGCATGTGCGGTCTATCGCATGAATGGTGATTTCTTTTGTTATTCCATTCTTTATTATACTCAGTTGGTTAAAACTTTGACTTCTATACTCCATGAAATTAGAGGAATATCCTTGATATTTGCGCTTCATCCAGTATCTTTTCATGGAAATATTCTTCTGAGCATTCTTGAATTTTACTCTACAAAGCAGTATCATATTGACAGTTTAGACGTTATTGGTTCCTGGATAAATTAATTCTTGAACTTGTTTTATTGAATTCTTATATCATTGTCATCATCCTCATGTTTATATTTTATTGAAAGTCATCTGTGGCCTGTAGTGCATAGATGGACTTGGTATGATTATGACCAAGGATTATCCGGTGTAATCATGACCGTAATATTACAAATGATGTGGTAAAAGTCCTCATTGGCCCGTAGTGCATTGATGGACAGTTGTTGGCATGATTATGGCCATTAATGAATACACAAATATTCTTGGCCCATAGTGCATGGATAATTGTGGTCGTGATATTAAAGAATATCCTTGGCCGTAGTGCAGGGATGATTCGATGATGTGGATTATTTATTAAGTTGAGTCCCAGCGATAAAAGTGATGAAAAACCTTTTAAATCATAAAAGATAGTAGATTTTATTCTCTACTTGACTCTTTTAATGGATTGCTTGTTCCGCTGCAGTAAAACTTGATGTTTGTTATATTATATCAGTTTAACACTGACTAAGGCTAATGATAATTTATTCTGCATTATCTTAGTCATAATATTTCTTACTGGGCTAGTTGAGCTCACCCTTTCTTTCACTGTTCTCTTCAGGAAATGAGAATATAGCTGGGACGAGTCGGGGAACGGAGTGATGGTCCTAGATGGTGCATTAGTAGTCCTCACTATTCTGTGATATAGTGTGATAATAATTATAATGAGGACTCCTTTTGAGTTTGTATACTCTCTAGTAGACAATATTTGTATTCAAACTCACAGTTTATGTTTTATCGTATTGTACACGACAATTGTATTATTAAGTTGTATTTGAATTCTATACCATGTATCTGGCGACAAGTACTTTCCCGAAATTATTCGTCACATGAAGGAGGTGGAATTCATCAAGTTGGAACAGAATAATATGATCGTGTCGCAGTACGAAGTAAAGTTTGCCGAGTTGTCTGGTTTCATCCCCACTTGGTGGATAATGAAGAAAGAATGACACGTAAGTTTTTAAGAGGTTTGAAGTCGAGATACGTCCAACATCTTATTTCGTAAACCGTGTTTGTATTCGGATGTTGAAAATAGGGCTCAGTTAGTGGAGCGCGATAACGAGTCAACGCAACCAAAAGAGAGTAGCCGTGAAATGATAATACCAAAGAGAGCGATCATTGAGCGGTGACAACAAGCGTGGAGAAAATCAACGAGCCGAAGTGGTAACCACTTCGGTGGTAATCGTACAAAAACAATAAGAATGGGCATTTCAAAAGAGGAGATTCAATGATGATGGAAAGACGTCAAAGACCAAAGACTGTCGTTAAGGAAGGAGAACGACCACCTATCATATGCTTCAAATCTCGAGGGAGGGCACATCGGTCAAACTACGCGATGCCTTCCAAAGCATATTATAATTGTGGAAGAGAAGGTCACTTAGCCCAATTTTATCGTTCACCAAGACAAGTTCACTAGGATGGAGGCACCAAAGGTCGTCCCCAAAGAAAGTCAAAACCCAGAAGTCTGAGGGATAGCGTTTGTTGTGACCTCCCGAAAACAAGGAACCCGAATGAGGTCATCACGGGTAAGCTTATCATAAACTCTAACGAAGTCTATACTTTATTTGATACCGGTTCTACCCATTCTTTTATTTCTCCTACTTGCGCTCAACGATTAAATTTGACTCCGGAGAAATTAGACTTTGACTTATCTGTGGAAATTTTGTTGGGAGAAACCTTCATTGCATCCACTGTTTATAAGTCTTATTTGCTTCAAATTGGTACCCTCACATTACCTGTCGATCTTATTTCATTGAAAATACTTGCACTTGACGTGATTCTAGGGATTGATTGGTTAACTACTCATCATGCAAAAATTGATTGTTTTCGTAAGGTTGTTAACTTTCATATTCCTAACCAACCTATTATGTGAATTCAAGCGACCAAACCATTAAAATCAATCACGGTCATTTCAAGCCATAAAGCTATTCGTTTATTGAAAAATGGATGTCAAGCTTTCTTAGCTCATGTCACAGATTTAAACAAAAATATGTCATTTTTGAACGATATTTCTATTGTTAATAAATTTCCTGACGTATTCTCTGAAGAACTTCCTGGCCTACCCCCAGAGCGTGAAATTGAATTTTGTATTGACCTTGAACCTGGTACCAAACCCATTTCCAAATCCCCATATCGAATGGCTCTTATTGAACTTCACGAGTTAAAGACCCAACCGCGGAAATTGTTGAACAATCGGCTTTATTCGTCCCCAAGACGTCTCCTTGGGGTGCTCCTGTTCTATTCGTGAAGAAGAAAGATGGGAGTATGCGACTTTATATTGATTATCGGGAGTTGAATCTTGTCACCTTCAAAAATAGGTACGCATTGCCACGTATTGATGACCTGTTTAACCAGTTGCAAGGAGCCAAATTCGTTTCAAAGATTGATCTTCGTTCCTAATATCACCAATTGAAGATTAGAACCGATGACATTCCAAAGATGACTTTCAGAACTTGGTACGGTAATTATGAATTCCTAGTCATGTCCTTTGGATTGACTAATGCTCCTGCTGCCTTCATGGATATGATGAACCGAGTATTCAAGGAATATTTGGATCACTTTGTGGTCATCTTTATTTATGACATCCTTATTTATTCCAAAAGCCGTGAAGATCATGAGCAACACTTGAGGCTGACACTCCAAAAGCTTCGTGAATACAAGCTTTATGCCAAGTTGAAGAAATGCGAATTCTGGCTTGAGAAAGTAGTATTCCTTGGGCACGTAGTATCAAGTCATGGAATATCTATTGACCCGACAAAGATTGAAGCTATTCAAAGCTGGGAGCAATCTAAATCAGTGACCGAAGTACGTAGCTTTCTCGGTTTAGCTGGTTATTATCGGAGATTCGTTGGTTTATATCTTGAGAGGTTTTAATGATGACAATAAATTGGGCTTGTATTAAATATTATAATTAGGTCTTTTTGTACTAAATTTATAATTAGGTCTTTTGCCTATTGGATCGGGTCATGTAACCAATATTTGTTTGATAGAATCATTCAAGTCTTGACCCAACAACTCATTACCAATCAAGTCTTGTATTTGAATTCAAAATTAATTGATTTCCTATTATATCTCTTGTGAAGATTATTCCAAAGATACTTTTATATAATAGAGTCTATTAAGGAGTCTTATGGTAACTAGGCAAATCATTCCTTCCTTATTCTTAGTCGTTTGTTTTGAATATATATACTCCTTAATATCACCGGTCTTTGAATTAGTTTTGGAATCAATTATTCAATCTTTTCAAAACATATTCTCGCTGCTCCAACTATGATTGATTCATGCTAATCTATTTATCCGTTAGAGCTAATTAGAGAGAAAGATCGGTAATTGATTCTCTCGTGTTATTCATATAGCCATTACCTCCTCCTTATATATATATATATATATATTCTTATATATATATAATAGTACACAAGGGAATATACTTCAGCAAGGGAAAAGCAGTAATCATATTGAGTCTTATTGATTGTATTCCTCCTTTGAGAGCTTTTACTGTCTAGAATTTTCCAGCAAGTTAGCATCTCTTTGTAAGTTCTTTATTAGATGGAAAATAGCCATTGTAAAACAATATCCTTTGTTACAAGTTCTGTTCACCAGTATTTGTCGGAGTGGTCGATCCATTAGTGGATAGGGTCTGTTCAAAGAGCTTGTAAGGTTGCAAAGGTGCAAGGGTTGCAGTAGTGCAAAAAGGGGCAGAGGTGTCCATACAAGGAGGAAAGCTTTTGTTGAATAGGGAAGTTGTTCTTATTGTATTTAATTTGAGTTTTAAATATTAATAAAAAGAGTCTCCAATCCTAGTTGGGATTGGACGTGGATTAGGCTACTAGATAGAGGATAGGGGCTGAACCACGTAAAAATCCTTGTGTCTATGGTTTGATTATCTCGTGTTTTGATTTGATATTATCTCCTGAATAACTGAACTTAATATTGCAACGTAGATTTTCTGGCAGTGCGAAATACACTTATCCAGACATTCCTCATATCACTTCATTCTGTCTGTGTTATAAGAAAAGTGAAATTTGCTCTAAAACAGACACAATAAACTATTTTCCAAACTGTCTGTTTTAGTCCAGAATCTGAAAATTGAAAAATTGGTCATTGTTGATTACTTTTGGCTTAGACACCTATTCACCCCCCTCTAGGTGTGCTTATACACGAAATTACATTTGGTATCAGAGCAAGGCTCTACTAATATTGATCTTTGCAGGTCGTAGGGAAAGATCCTATGGCACACCTCAATTTTCAAGAAGGTCAATCAACAAGTCGACCACCTCTGTTGCTCGGAAGTGAAAACTTCAACTTTTGGAAGTTCAGAATGATGATTTATCTTAAGCGAGACCCATGGGAGTGGTGGGTTGTTGAAAATGGGCCAGTCATTCCAAGACATGATGATGGGAGACCAAAGAATCTCATGGAAATGGATTCCAATGAATCGTACATGGTATCCTATGATTCCAAAGCCATGAACACGTCAACGAGTGGAATGATTCAAGCTGAAATCGATAAAGTCTCTGCGTGTACTACTGCAAAAGAAATATGGGACACAATCATCATGAGCCACGAAGGAACAACTAAAGTAAAAGAAGTCAAGCTGAGCATGTTGATGCAAGAATATGAACTTTTCAAGTTAGAGAAGAATGAATCAATCAAAGAAGCTCAAGCTAGATTCCTCACACCGATGAATTCACTAAGTATGCTTGGCCGGAAAATTGATCAAAAGGAAATAAACAAAAAATTACTTAGAGTCATGCCCAGACGATTTGCACCAAAAGTTACAACCCTTCAAGACTCAACAACAATCAGTACTATGGAAACTCTCACTCTGTTTGGAGAGCTTGAAGAATTTGAGAATCAACTAAAGAGGTATGATGAAGAAGATGAGGGACCAAAAAGGAAGACCTTAGCATTACAAGCGGAAAGCTACATGGAAGGTGATGATGAAGACTCCAATGAAGAAATAGCTATGATGACCCGAAATTGAGAGAGCTGATTAGAAAGAAGAACAAATCAAAATTCCAAGGCAAAACATTCAACAACAAGAAGGACTTCAAACAAAAGCCACAAGAAGAAACTTGTTATGAATGTGGAAGGCCAGGTCACTACAAGAGAGAGTGTTTTCAACTCAAAAATAAGAACAAAGGAAACAATTCAAAAGGAAAAGCATTTATGACATGGAGCGATGATGAATCCGATCATGATGATCAAGATGATGAAACTGCTCAACTATGCTTCACTGGGTTAAACAGTCAGGAATCATCCGAGGTAAACACTGAACTTGGCGAAATTACTATTTCTGATTATCTTGTTTTAAAAAATGAAAACATTCGTATTAAAGAGAAAAATGCTCGTTTAAAAAATTGGATAAATGATCTAATGAAAGAAGTAGAAACTTTGATTGAGGAAAAACAAGAAATAGTTAAAGATTGCACATCTAGTGAAGTATCTAAGTTAAATGCTAAAATTGATTATTTAGATAACTATAACAAAATTCTATATAATCGTGCAAACAAGTTGAATGAAGAAAACAATGCTCTTAAAAAGGAAAATGAGAATTTAAAAGAAAGTTTAAAAATGAGAGATACATGTATTGATGCGTTTAATGATGGAAAAATAGTTAACGTACAAAATACTAATGAGGAAGAAATAGTTTCATTAAAAAGGGATCTTGCTAAATTTGTTCAAGGAGAAGAAAATCTAAATATTATGTTGGGAGTTCAAAGGTCAAGTCTAGACAAACAAGGTATTGGATACAATCCTGTCAAGAACATAAAAAGTAATACTAATAAAATTAGAGTAATAAATAATAAACCAAGGAACAAGCCTCTTTATTGCTCACCTTTTGTTACTTGCAAAAAATGTGGTTTAAAGGGACATTTTGATACTAATTGTAATAAAATGAAAATAAAACAAGTTTGGGTAAAGAAAGGAGAATTACTTGCTACTAACAAAATTGGACCCAAACAAATGTGGGTACCAAAACGATGAGCTACTTCTTTGTTTTGTAGGTGTGTTTTAAAGCTAAAGTACCATCACATAAATGGGTCCTAGACAGTGGATGTTCTAGACACATGACGGGTGATAGTACTAAATTCATCTCACTAACTACTAAGAAGGGAGGAACTGTTACCTTCTGAGATGATGACACCACATGCCAAATCGCTTCAGAAAGGTAAAATTGAAATGGTAAGGTTTTCATTGATAATGTCCATCATGTCAAGGATTGAAATATAATTTAATTAGTGTAAGTCAACTAATGGATAGTGGTCATAAAGTAATATTTGAAAAAGATAAATGTGCTATTATTCATGCTTCACATAATGTTCCTTTAGTAGCCAACAGGGAAGGTAATATATATACAATCAACTTCGAAAATCAATATGAAGATATTTGTTTAGCTGTTATTCAAGATCAAACCATTCTATGGCATAGAAGGTTAGGGCATGTGCATATGGAGCTAATTAACAAGCTAGTTTCAAAAGAGCTTGTCAAAGGATTACCAAAGCTGAAATATGAAAAGACAGGCATATGCAATGCATGTCAGCTAGGTAAACAAGCAAGAAATTCTTTTATAAGCAAAAATCAGGTATCAACTTCTTCTCCTCTTCAATTATTGCATCTTGATCTATTTGGACCCGAGAGATATGCTAGTATAGGAAATAATCATTATGCTTTTGTTATTGTGGATGATTTTTCAAGATTTACATGGGTTTTATTCTTGAAAACTAAAGATCAAGCTTTTGCAGAATTTGAAAGGCTCATAAGGAATGTTGAAACAAAACACAACATCAAACTAATTAGTATAAGGAGTGACCATGGTGGTGAATTTGGAAAGGACTTTATACCATATTGTAATGAGAAAGGTGTTACACATGAGTTCTCTGCACCAAGAACACCACAACAAAATGGAGTCGTGGAACGTAAAAATCGTACTCTCCAAGAAACTGCAAGAACTTTGCTTCAAGAAAGTAAACTGCCTAAGAGATTTTGGGCAGAGGCTGTAAGTACTACGTGTTACATTTTAAATAGAGTACTACTTAGACCCATTTTATTAAAGACACCATATGAGTTATTAAACAAAAGGATTCCAAACATTGGTTATTTTAAAGTATTTGGTGCTAAATGTTTTGTGTTAAATACTTATGGAAATCTTGGTAAATTCGATGCTAAATCAACCGAAGCAATCTTCCTTGGTTACTCATTGCATAGTAAAGCATATAGAGTTTATAATCTTGATAAGTCAAAAGTTAAAGAATCTTGTGCATGTTATTTTGATGAGCTTAACATTGATCTGTCAAAAGAAGAAGCGAGATTTCTGCAGAAAAAAACGCCCAGATTCGTGGAACTGAAATAGCTGAATCCAGCATGATCGAGCCATCTCGCATCGTAAGAAAGATCAATCAAATCAGGAAAACAAACAAAGGAAAACAGACAGCCCGAGTCGTCTATTTTAGAAGAAAATGCAGACTTGCAAACATCTCGAATCCGCATGATCGAACTGCCTGCTTTTAGAAGAAAACTCGAATGATCGTATCGAGACAACAACTCACAATCAAGAACAGAAGCAGAGGAGCAAATGTCAAATATCAGACTTCCCAGATCAACCAAATCGTGAGAAACCATCCTCCAAACCCGATCATAGGTGATCCCAACACTTGGATGAACACTAGAAGAAAAGCAAGGAATTATTGTGCATTTTCAAATTTCTCTCTCTCACAAATAGAACCAAAGAGTGCCAAAGAAGCAATCAAGATGAAAATTGGTCTATTGCCATGCAGAAGAATTAAACCAATTCGAAAGGTGTCGTATATGGAACTTGTTAAACCTCCTAAGGATGCTTCTATTATTGGTACAAAATGGATTTTCAAAAATAAACGAGATGAAGATGGCATAATCACTAGAAATAAAGCTAGATTAGTAGCTCAAGGCTATAACCAATGTGAAGGAATAGATTTTGAAGAAACGTTTGCCTCATTGCAAGGTTAGAAGCAATAAGAATCTTATTAGCCTATGCATGCTATAGACAGTTTAAATTATATCAAATGGATGTGAAAAGTGCCTTTTTAAATGGTTATTTAAATGAAGAAGTATATGTTAAACAACCACCCAAATTTTGAACATGAAAAATATCCACACTATGTGTTTAAACTAAAAAAGGCTTTGTATGGATTAAAACAAGCTCCAAGAGCTTGGTATGAAAGATTAAGTAAGTTTTTACTAGATAATGGTTTTAATTACGGTAAAATTGACTCTACTCTTTTTATTAAAACCAAAAACAAGGACTTACTAATTGTTCAAATTTATGTGGATGATATAATTTTTGGAGCTACTACTAACTCTTTGTGTGAGTGGTTTTCCCAATGTATGCATAATGAGTTTGATATGAGCCTTATGGGCGAATTAAACTATTTTTTGGGGCTTCAAATCAAACAATCCAATGAAGGGATTCACATTCATCAATCCAAGTATGTGAAAGAGCTATTGAAGAGATTTGGTTTTGAAAATACCAAACCAAAGTCAACCCCAATGAGCACAACTGTCAAGTTAACAACCGATACTACAGGTAAAGATGTTGAGGTAACCATGTATCGAGGTATGATCGATAGTTTACTTTATTTAACTGCATCAAGGCCAGATATTATGTATAGTGTATGCTTATGTGCTAGATTTCAAGCTCAACCAAAAGAGTCTCATCTTTAATATTTATCTGGGACAATTAATCTTGGCTTATTCTACCCTATATCTCCAAGCTTTGAACTCATTGGATACTCAGATGCAGATTATGCAGGGTGCCAAGTTGATAGAAAAAGCACAAGTGGAGCTCATGAATTTTAGGGCAAAGCCTTGTAGCTTGCACAAAGAAGAAACAAACATCAAGTGGCCTCATCAACTACTAAGGTGAATATTTGGCGTCAGGTAGTTGTTGTTCACAACTTTTGTGGATGATACAAACTCTTCATGATTTTAATATGATATGTGAAAATGTGCCTATTATGTGTGACAATACTAGTGCAATTGATATTTCAAAAAATCCGGTGCTTCACTCTCGTACTAAGCATATTGAAGTAAGACATCATTTTCTAAGAGATAATGTTGCTAAAGGATTAATAAAATTGGTATTTGTCCCTACTGAACATCAATTGGCTGACATTTTTACAAAACCGTTAAGTGAAGAATGCTTTTGTACCTTGAGAAGAGAACTTGGCATGTCTATCTGCTCCTAAATGGTCCTTGTTTGCCTTATAGTACTAATAACTAATATATAATTAAACAAAAATATATTATTATCTAATGTGCTGCTTGAATTTAACGATTTATTTAGGGTATTTGTTTGTCTCAAGGGCATTCTAGGACTTTGATCTAATTTATTTTCATGAACAAAACACTAATTTATTTGTCTCTCTTTCTCTTTCTTTTTACCGATTATTCTTTTTAAAACCGCTCGCTTTCCCTTCTTAGCACTCTCTCTCGCTTCCTTCCCCTCTCGACGCTTAGGGGCTTAGTCGACAAGTTTTGCTTTCCTTTTTTGGTCTCAATGGCAAAAACGAGAGGAGGGCATATGGTCAACAACACCGCCGAAAATACCGAAAGGAAAAGGAAGCAACCAAGGACCGAGGACAACAACCCGTCGCTCAAACCGACTTCAGATCTCGGGGATTTCATCCCGTAAGATGAAACGCCAAGGAGAATCATCAAGGGGTAAAACCCCAACATGTGAGTATCCCCGATTCACCCCCTCCAGCCCTAACCCCATGGTACTACCATTACATTTTGTTCCTCCAAATTTTCAAAACGATTCCAAAATCTTATGATGAACAAGACCATTGTTTATGGTAAATTTGTTGACCTCGCCTTGTTTCATCAAATTGGGGTGTCTTCGTTATTTGAAGCTATTGGGCTTGTTGATATGTTACATCCTTCTCCCATAGCATATCCCACCTTAATTAAACAGTTCTTTGGTAACATGTCAGTCAAATCTGATACAATAGTCACTTATGTGCAGAATCAAACTCTGTCTTTTGGGTCTGAGTTATTAAGTACTATTCTGAATATACCTTGTACTGGTATCTGCCCATTCACTCTGAAAGGACCTTTTGAATCTGATAATTTCAGTCTACTTGATCAGTTAAATTGGGTTAAAAATTCTTCTGAGTCTGAATTTGTAGAGTTACCTACTGTGGTAGAAACCTCTCCCATAAATAGTGTCATTCATAAAATTATTCGGGCCAATTTAGTTCCTCGAACTGGTGGCAGATCCGATATGACCTTTCAAGGCCTCATTCTATCAGCACTGATCTTATCAGGGACAAAATTTAATTTTGCTTTGTTTGTGATCAAAAATATGGAAAGTTGTCTTAAAAAGAAAACAAAATGCTTTCCATATGGTGGTTTTATTACCAAAATCTTTGAGTATTTTAACATCTCCTTGGAAAATGACGAAGCAGTCAACATCACTAATACAATAGATGAAGCCACTCTTCATAAGTCATTATTAAAGGTGAATGCTGATGGTCTGTTGGAATGGGACTTGTCTCACTCTTCCACTCTAGTTATTACTTCTAATCATCCTTCTCCACATTCCTTCCCTTCCGCTTCGCCACCTCCCCGACCCCAAGCATTCGTAACTCCTTCAATTTCTTCATGCTATGGACCACAAACTTGATTCTGTTATTACCACCGCTCACTCCCTCTCTCTACCAAGATTGACTCATTGGAGACCAAGCTTCGTGACATTGACACAAAGTCGGGTAAGTCTTATTTGAGACCTGCTCTCGCTGAAGAAAACTAATTTTTTTTGATAATGACAAAGGGGGAGAGTAGTTTTGGTGTTGGGACCTTTTCTTTATGAATTGGGTTAACATTTATTTTGATCTGTGATGCATAATTTGTTGGGATCTTTTATGTATGAAAGTATTTGGATGATATTATTATGGGTTATCTGTTATTGTGTTGGTTGGATTTTATTTTGATATAATCTCTCATAACAGATATATAGTCAATAGGCATGAATTAAGGGGGAGTCATAAATTTAGGGGGAGCATATAAATTAAATATTGTCATCATCAAAAGGGGGAGAATGTTGGTTTATATCTTGAGAGGTTTTAATGATGACAATAAATTGGGCTTGTATTAAATATTATAATTAGGTCTTTTGCCTTATTGCTATTGGATCGGGTCATGTAACCAATATTTGTTTGTTTGAATCATTCAAGTCTTGACCCAACAAACTCATTACCAATCAAGTCTTGTAATTGAATTCAAAATTAATTGATTTCCTATTATATCTCTTTTGAAGATTATTCCAAAGATACTTTTATATAATAGAGAGTCTATTAAGGAGTCTTATGGTAACTAGGCAAATCATTCCTTCCTTATTCTTAGTCGCTTTGTTTTGAATATATATACTCCTTAATATCACCGGGTCTTTGAATTAGTTTTGGAATCAATTATTCAAATCTTTTCAAAACATATTCTCGCTGCTCCAACTATGATTGATTCATGCTAATCTATTTATCCGTTAGAGCTAATTAGAGAGAAAGATCGGTAATTGATTCTCTCGTGTTATTCATATAGCCAAGTACCTCCTTAGTATATATAGTATATATATATATATATATATATATATATATATATATATATATATTTCTATAGGTACACAAGGAATATACTTCAAAGAAGGGAAAAGCAAGAATCATATTTAGTCTTATTGATTGATCAGATTCCTCCTTTGAGAGCTTTTATCTGCCTAGAATTTTCCAAAGAAGTTAAGATCTCTTTGTAAGTTCTTTATTAGCTAGAAAATAGCCATTGTAAAACAATATCCTTTGTTACAAGTTCTGTTCACCAGTATTTGTCGGAGTGGTCGATTCATTAATGGATAGGGTCTGTTCAAAGAGCTTGTAAGGTTGCAAAGGTGCAAGGGTTACAATAGTGCAAAAAGGGGCAGAGGTGTCCATACAAGGAGGAAAGCTTTTGTTGAATAGGGAAGTTGTTCTTATTGTATTTAATTTGAGTTTTAAATATTAATAAAAAGAGTCTCCAATCCTAGTTGGGATTGGACGTGGATTAGGCTACTAGATAGAGGATAGGGGCTGAACCACGTAAAAATCCTTGTATCTATGGTTTGATTATCTCATGTTTTGATTTGATATTATCTCCTGAATAACTGTACTTAATATTTCAACGTAGATTTTCTGGCAGTGCGAAATACACTTATCCAGACATTCCTCATATCACTTCATTTTGTCTGTGTTATAAGAAAAGTGAAATTTGCTCCAAAACAGACACAATAAACTATTTTCCATACTTTCGCTTTTAGTCCGTAGTCCGGTCATCAAAAATTGAAAATTCACCCCCTTGTGTGTCATTGTTACAAATACTTTGATTACTTTTGTGTTTCTAAAGACCCCGATTTAAAGTATAAAATCATAATGGAGACGCACATTCACCCCCATCTCGGGAGTGTACCAAAATGTATCATCTTATCTTCACCAATTTTGGTGGAGCAATAAAAAGGTCCATTGCAACCACTTGAAATTCCGTAATGGAAGTGGGAGCACATTACCATGGATTTCGTTATCGGTATTCCTAAAGTTTCTTAAGGCATAGATGCGATTTGGGTCATTGTTGATAGATTGACCAAGTCTGCTCATTTCTTACCGATACGAGAAACTTATACACTTGAACGTCTTGCTCGTATGTACATAAATGAGATTGTAAGACTGCATGGTATGCCGGTATCCATAGTTTCTGATCGAGACCCAAGATTCACTTCACGATTTTGGGTTAGTTTGCAAAAAGCTATGGGCACAAACTTATTATTTAGCTCGGCATATCATCCTCAGACGGATGGACAGTCAGAGAGGACTATTCAAACTCTTGAAGATCTATTAAAACTCTGTGTCCTTGATTTCAAGGGAAGTTGGGACAAGTTCTTACCATTGGTGGAGTTTTCCTACAACAACAGTTATCAAGCAAGTATTGGCATGACTCCATTCGAAGCGTTGTATGGAAGAAAGTGTCGTTCTCCAGTATGCTTGGATGAGGTGGGTGAAGCAATGTTGTTGGGACCGGAGTTGGTACGTATGACTACGGAAAAGATTCAAACGATCCGGCAACGTATAAAAGCCTCACAAGATCGACAAAAGAGTTATGCTTATCTTCATCGAAAGGATGTGGAATTCGATATAGGAGATCATGTGTTGTTACGTGTTGCTCCATGGAAAGGAGTTACGAGATTTGGAAAGAGAGGAAAGCTCAATCCTCGATTCATCGGCCCATTTTTAATCCTCGATCGAGTAGGAACTGTGGCCTATAGACTCGCCTTATCGCCAAGTATGTCTCGTGTTCATAATGTTTTTCACATATCTATGTTGCGTAAATATGTGAAAGACCCGAACCACATTATTGAGTTAGAACCAGACGAGATAGAGGAAGATTTAACGTATGAAGAGTTACTTGTTAAAATCTTGGATAAGAAGGATCATGTTCTACGCTCCAAGGTTATACCTCAAGTCAAAGTTTTGTGGAGAAACCACGATGTGGAGGAAATGACTTGGGAGTTAGAATCTGAGATGAAGTCAAGGTATCCTCATCTCTTCGACATACCAGGTATGTACCCTAATTTCGAGGACGAAATTTCATAAGAAGGGGAGGTTGTAAGACCCCAACTTTTATGAATAAAGAATAATTTTCTCGAATTATATTTTTGAATATTATGGTGTTGATTTGATATAATGTTATAGTTGTGGGTAATATTTACAAATTTTGCAAAGTAAGCAAGTGGTTATATAATATTCGATTGGTCGAGAGAATAATCTTTTTGTCGGGGAATATTCGTATGACGGCACAATCATTGGTGGACCCCACAATGGAAGTATTTTCGTAGTTAGAAAATGACAAAATTATCTTTCTATAAAAATAACTACGAAGGTGTAATCGTTAAAACTGTAGAACTACCCTAGAGTAAAAGTACAAGAATGCGCATGGTCAGATATAGAGCACACGGTATTGATTATTTATCGATACTTACGTGAGAAGTCACCGCTTATACTCAATTATTGCTATAGTAATTCTTTGCATCATAACTCTTATATTATTGATTCAATTATTGTCACAATATCATCTCAGATAATATGTTATATTATTAAATCAATAATTGAGACGACAAGTTATAATATTAATGATTAAAAATTGTTAAAAGATTAAATATGTGTTGATTAAAAATAAAATGATTTGTGGTAATATTTATTCAATCCTTGATGTATATAAAGAGTCTATTATGATACGTTTGTGGTAAATTTGGTTATTCTATGGGGGCCCATATGTCATCATCTAAGAGTCTCTTTCGCCAATAGTAATTACCTTTACTAGACGTCAAACCACTTGCCGTTTCATATTACAGGCATCGAACCAATTGTCGTTTCACATTACAGGCGTCGAACCAATTGTCGTTTCACATTACAGGCGTCAAACCACTTGGTGTTTTACATTACAGGCGTCAAACCACTTGGTGTTTCACATTACAAGCGTCAAACCACTTGGTGTTTCACATTACATGTAAGACCCCGAATTTTTTTTTAAATAAAAAGGAATTTCCTTTATTTATTATTTTGAAATAGTAAGGGTTGATTTGATTAATGTGGATAGTTAAGGGTTAAATACGCAAATATTTCAAAATAAGCAAGTGGTTATAAAATATTCATTGTTGTCGGGAATATTCGTTTGGTCGTGGAATATTCAGATCGCGTCGGGAATATTCGTATTTACACAAGCGCCATGTGTGGGCCCCATAACTGAAAAGCGATTGGATGAGGAAAACGACAAAGTTTGGGTGGTTATAAATAACGGCGTAGTTGTTACCAAGTTAAGACCGTTGGAATACCTTATGGTTAAAATACAAGAATACGCGTGGTCGCACAAAGAAGACACCAGATTGCACAATATTGTTGAATTATTGATCCTTACGTAAGAAGGCACTACTCAATAATTGTTACAATAATTATCGCTCAATATTTTATTTTATTGATTCAATAATTGTCGCGTTGGTATTTTATATTATCATTGCTTCAATAATTGTCACCGCACAAATTTCCTATTATCGATCAATAATTCATATTATTTGAATAATATTATTAGATAACATTATTGGCAATGTCTAGAAAGTTCTGCTCTAAGGAGAGGTTTGGTCACCTAATTGCGCTGCCAATGAAGGAGAGATCCTTATCGAAAGCCCCTCTTTCCTCGGAACTACCGTCATTATAATTGTGATTCTCAGAATATTATTTGTGAATAATTAATTATTGATTCATATGATAAGGAAATATTTATTTTATATGAATATAAATGATGGATTTATTTATGTGGTTATTAATGAAGGAATTAATGTTGAGGTGTTTTATCAAGATTTTATCTGGATTGAGGTGTTAAAAATCAAATCGGGGTTTTGAGATATATCATGGGGGTTATAATTTTTAATCCGACCGCTTGGATTGTGGTAATTTTTGGGTATGTTATACATACATAAGTTGAGTATATGTCCACAAATTTTGAACCGTTAAAATGCACGAATGATTTGTTGTGAATTTTAAGAGGTGTCGATTCAAAATTAGGTTTATAATTGATTTTGGTGGAAAATTCTAGAATTGAGTGGGCCCCACTTGTGGTTGGTGAAAAAATGTGCTGAATTTTATTTCAAATGTGGTGGGTGGCAATAGTAGCAAGTAAAGCCATCGTGTAGCAGTCAAGTCTCGCTCTACGGCTAACATTTTCCTATAAATAGAGGGCTGTTAGAATTGAAAATCACACCGTAAACAAAGTTTTCTCTTTCTCTATATTATCGAGCGCGTATTTTGTGAGTATTTAGATACTTTGAGAGTTGTCTTTAAAGATAAGTTTCATTCAAAGATCACTTGAGACCTTTCCTTCCGGCAATCGATTCTTTGAGGTAAGGGATATTATTTTTTTTTCGTAATGATATTGTTTCTTCAATATCATTATCTTTGAATATCGGTTGAACTTTTATCAAATTTGGAACTTTTTCATGTCTGGGTTACTATTCATGAGTTACTATTCACGAAGTTACTATTCATGAGTTACTATTCACGAAGTTACTATTCACGAGTACTATTCATGAAGCGTGAAGATGTTTTTTGTGGAATTTCTATCTTTTGGTGTTTGAGTTACTATTCACGATACTGGCACTATTCACGATACTCAAGACTATTCACGAATACTTTAAGACTATTCAATCAAAAATGAAAATTTTTCTTTTTCGTCTAAAATATCTATTCGGATACTAGCTTTGATTGTATCCATGTTTTGATCATTCTCGAATTTTACACCACTATGATTAATTTTGAGGTATTTTTGGACGTGGATAAAACCAAGTACGAATCCTTAATCCTTGTCATTTTGTTTCACCGATTCGCTTTCTTTAAAAATATTTTCATCATCCTCGCCTTAAATGATGATATTATTGAATATCTTTGGCCCAGAAGTGCAAAAGATGAATGATTTCTCAAGAATATCTTTGGCCCAGTAGTGCAAAGATGAATGATTTCTCAAGAATATCTTTGGCTCAGAAAAGTAAAAGATGAACAGTGTTTAAATGAACACGACCGATCGATGAATATCTTTGGCCTTTAGTGCAAAGATGAACAGTGTTGAGATGAACACGATCGATCGATGAATATCTTTGGCCTTTAGTGCAAAGATGAACAGTGTGTTGAGATGAACATGACCGATCGATGAATATCTTTGGCCCAGAGTGCAAAGATGAATATTTGATTTGAGATGAATATTGATTGATGTTACAGGATAAAATATTGATGATGAACGTTAAATTCATAGATTATAGTAGATTTCATTCTCTACGTAACTCTTCTATGAATTATTATTTCACGCATGCTAATATTGATCCAAACTTGTTGTCTATTGTATTCTATCGATTTTTCCTCATTGGAGACTAACGATAATTTGTTGTATATTATCTTAGTCATAACATTCTTTACCGGGCTAGTTGAGCTCACCCTTTTCCTTGTTGTTCCATTTTTCTTCTCGGAGGCGAGAATGTAGCGAGTACTAGTCGGGTATGGAATGAAGGTTCTAGAGAGAGTTGTTTAGTAGTCCTCACCATTATTGTAAAATAATGTATCAATAAATGTGATGAGGATTTATTTGAGTATAAATATTGTCTAGAAGATAATATTTGTATTTAAACTCACGCTTTTTTTGTTGTGATAATAAAGTTGTAGTTGTTTCGTTCATTGCCATGTATTTGGCGACTTTTAATGGGTTGGATGGAATGGACCTATTTTGGGGTCGCCACAGCTTGGTATCGTAGCTTAGGGATATGATCTCCGGAGATCTGGGAATAGAACTAGAGGGGGAGAGACGAGTAAATCCTTTGCTAGTGTGTCCTACCTAAGCTTATTTGTTAGTTGGTCAAGATATAGGGATATTATGTGATTGATTTCCTTAATTAACCCTTGTTTTTTTGACAAAGATTTAAAAATGTCGATCGAGAATATTAATAGTGGAGTAAATGAGACCGTGGAGATGCCTCAGATTTAACAACGAGGAGAACGTGCAACAGTCGGGCAATGTACCTCCTGTGAATAACACCACCGAAAGCGATGATGAACGAGGGATGTTTAGAAGCTTTTTGCAGCTCATGCAAAATCGATTTGAGGAGACTCGTGTTCAAAATACGAGGAGGAGATGATAGCAATTCACGGTGGTCACAAATGCAAGCAGCTTCAAAGAGTCGGGACCACCGTAATTTAAGGGAAAGCCGATCCGATCACGGCGGAAACATGGGTCAAGCAAATTACCAAGATATTCGATGTCTTGGGATGCACGGAGGAAATGTAAGGTTCCATTCGCTACTTTTATGTTCCGTGGCGAGGCAGACATCGGTGGGAATCATGAAGCGCACCCATCCAAACACTCAAGATGTCATGGAGATGTTTCAGAATAGCTTCAATGACAAGTACTTCCCCGAAAGTATTCGCTATATGAAGGAAGTGGAGTTTATTAGATCGGAGCGTAATAACATGACGGTGTCCCCAAAGACGAGGCGAAGTTCATGGAGTTATCCAGTTTGCACCTCATTTGGTGGAGAATGAGGAACGATGACGCGGATGTTTCGAGAGGTTTGAAACCCAAGATACGCCAAGATCTCATTTCTCATAAATTTGCTCTCTATTCAGATGTTGTAAAATGTGGCTCATTTGTTAGAGCGAGATAACGAGTACGCTCAACCGAGGGACCATAACCAGGATCATACCAAAGATAGCGACCATCGTAATAACGATAACCAAAGGGAGAAAGAAGAATACGGACAAAGGCGGTAACCACTCCGTGGTAATCGTGGCCATGAAAATAGAAGAAGCGAGTCGGAGGAGATTTTAAAAGAGGAGATTCAACAACGACCATTTGAAGACGCCGCCAAAGTAAGAACTAGTTTTATGGAGGAGAACGACCACCTATCGATGTTACAAATGCGGAAAGAGGGATATATCACCAAAACCGCCCACAACAACAGCTTTAAGGTATGTTATAATTGTGGAAAAGAAGGACATATCGCCGAGATTGTACGATATCGAAACCCAGTCCAATGAATGGTGACTCAAAAGATGTCCCGTAAAAGTCAAAGTCAACGATTCCTCGGAAGAGCGTTTGTCGTGACCAAATCAAATACGAGGAACTCGAACGGTTAGCACGGTTAGTTAATTATAAATTCTTGCGAAGTTTATACCTTACTAGATACCTGCTTCTACCCATTCTTTATCTCTTTGCTTAAGCTCAACGCTTGAACTTGACTACGAGAAATTAGACTTTGACCTATTTATGGAGAATCAGCTTAGAGAAACTTTCATTACATCCGTTGTTTAAAAAATCTTGTTTGATTCAAGTTGGCACCATTACCTTACCGTTGACCTTATCTCTTTAAAGATACTTGCTTTTGGGGATTGATTGTTAACTACTCATCACGCCAAAATTGATTGCTTTTGTAAGGTTGTTAGTTTTCATATTCCTAAGCAACCTCGTTATTCAACTCAAGCAATCAAACCATCAGTAGTCAAACATTTTCATATCAAGCCATGAAGTCATTCGCTTATTACGGATGTCAAGTTTTCTTAGTCCATGTTATGGATTTGAATAAAGACACGCCGATTTGAATAATATTCTTGTTGTTATTGATTTTCCCCGACGATTTCAAGAAGAATTTATCGGCTTACTCCCAAAGATCGATATTAAATTTTGTATCGACTTTGAACCCTTGTACAAAACTCATTTCTAAAATCTCATATCGAATGGCTCCTATTGAACTTCGTGAGTTAAAAATTCAACTATAGAATTTGGTACATGAGCCTTTATCTTGTGACTTCCTTTGTGGAATTCACCTGCCGAACTCTCTGTAGGGGACGCCATATTCGATGCGATAGTAAATCGATAGGTGTCATTGTGACGTATATCCAAGATTGGGATATGAGTCACGCTTGAGAGCAACCTAAGTCAAGAATCGAAATACGTAGCTTTCAGGCTTAGTTGGTTATTATCGGAGATTCGTGGAAGGATTTTCTTGAATCGCTATTCCATTAACTTAGTCGACTCGAAAAGATACAAAATTCGTATGGAGCGAGGAAATGCGAAGATTTTCCAAGAGCTCAAGAGGAGACTCATTTCAAAGATATGTTCGACCATGCCATCCTCGAAAAGTCGAACGTGGTAGCCGACGTGTTGAGTAGAAGATCGTATACAAGTACGAGTACAATATTGTCAAAGACTCATTTCAGATAATATACAAATAATAGAGATGGAGATGAAAACTCTAGGTACCCACGTGATGATATACGAGTACGTGATGATATACGAGTATAATCGACTTTTAATCGATAAAGTTAAAGTCGCTCAAGCTACACACCGGAGCTGATGAATTTGAAGAAGGAGGTGCAAGAAGTTGTTATTTTAAAAGCGAGAATCGGTGAGGTGAGGAAAGCTTAAACCTTCGATTTATTAATCCATTTGAAATTCTCGATCGAATAGGAACCGTGGCCTATAGACTCGCTTTTACCACCAAGTATGACGCGTGTTCATAACTTTTTTCACGATCGATGTTACGTAAATATGTGGACGACCAAACACGCTATTGAGTTAGAACCCGGACGAGATAGCCAAGACTTAACGTATGAGGAGGAACCACAAGATTTTGGATAGGAAGGAGCATGTCCCACGCCAAGCAAAGGTCATACCACAAGTTAAAGTTTTATGGAGGAATCATGCTATAGAGGAAATGACCGGGAATTGGAAACGGAAATGAAAGCGAGTATCCTCACCTTTTCAAACACTGTGTATCGTCGCCAATTTCGAGGACGAAATTTCATAAGGAGGGAGGTTGTAAGACCCCTAATTTTTTTAAATAAAAGGAATTTCCTTTATTTATTATTTTGAAATAGTAAGGGTTGA
This sequence comes from Panax quinquefolius, assembly GCA_020205615.1. NCBI lineage: Eukaryota > Viridiplantae > Streptophyta > Magnoliopsida > Apiales > Araliaceae > Panax > Panax quinquefolius. The sequence continues at coordinate 106,320,185 of CM035160.1, read as the reverse complement.
TTTGATTAATGTGGATAGTTAAGGGTTAAATACGCAAATATTTCAAAATAAGCAAGTGGTTATAAAATATTCATTGTTGTTTGGGAATATTCGTTTGGTCGTGGAATATTCGTCTTTTCTCGGGAATATTCGCGACGCCACAAGCAAATGCATGTGTGGGCCCCATAACTGAAAGCGATTGGATGAGGAAAACGACAAAGTTTGGGTGGTTATAAATAACTGCGTGAAGTTGTTACCATCAAGTAAGACCGCTGAATACCCTTGGTTAAAATACAATGTACGCGTGGTTGCACAAGAGTACACTTTGCGATTGCACAAAAGATTGTTGAATTATTGATCCTTACGTAAGAAGGCACTACTCAATAATTGTTACAAGAATTACTGCTCAATATTTTATTTTATTGATTCAATAATTGTCGTTGGTATTTTTATATTATCATTGTTTCAATAATTGTCACCGCACAAAGATTTCCTATTATCGATCAATAATTCATATTATTTGAATAATATTATTAGATAACATTATTGGCAATGTCTAGAAAGTTCGCTCTAAGGAGAGGTTTGGTCACCTAATTGCGGCTACCAAGAAGGAGAGATCCTTATTGAAAGCCCCTCTTCCCGGGACTACCGGTCATTATAATTGTGATTCTCAGAATATTATTTGTGAATAATTAATTATTGATTCATATGATAAGGAAATATTTATTTTATATGAATATAAATGATGGATTTATTTATGTGGTTATTAATGAAGGAATTAATGTTGAGGTGTTTTATCGAGATTTTATCTGATTGGAGGTGTTAAAAATCAAATCGTGGGTTTTGAGATATATTATGGGTTATAATTTTTAATCCCACCCGTTGGATTGTGGTAATTTTGGGTATGTTATACATACATAAGTTGAGTATATGTCCACAAATTTTGAACCGTTAAAAATGCACGAATGATTTGTTGTGAATTTTAAGAGGTGTCTGATTCTAAATTTAGGTTTATAATTGATTTTGGTGAAAATTCTAGAATTGAGTGGGCCCCACTTGTGGTTGGTGAAAAAATGTGCTGAATTTTATTTCAAATGTGGTGGGTGGCAATAGTAGCAAGTAAAGCCATCGTGTAGCAGTGTCAAGTCTGCTTTTGCGGCTAACATTTTCCTATAAATAGAGGGCTGTTAGAATTGAAAATCACACCGTAAACAAAGTTTTCTCTTTTCTCTCTATATTATCGAGTGATTTTGTGAGTATTTAGATACTTTGAGAGTTGTTTGTCAAAAGATAAGTTTCATTCAAAGATCACTTCCGACCTTTCCTTAGAAGCACCGATTCTTTGAGGTAAGGGATATTATTTTTTTTCAGAATGATATTGTTTCTTCAATATCATTATCTTTGAAATATTGGTTGGAACTTTTATCAAATTTGGAACTTTTTCATGTCTGGGTTACTATTCATGAGTTACTATTCACGAAGTTACTATTCATGAGTTACTATTCACGAAGTTACTATTCACGAGTACTATTCATGAAGCGTGAAGATGTTTTTTTTGTGGAATTTCTATCTTTTGGTGTCGAGTTACTATTCACGATACTAAGACTATTCACGATACTGACACTATTCACGAATACTTAAGACTATTCAATTTAAAATGAAAATTTTTCTTTTCGCCTAAAATATCTATTCGGATACTAGCTTTGATTGTATCCATGTTTTGATCATTCTCAATTTTACACCACTATGATTAATTTTGAGGTATTTTTGACGGATAAAACCAAGTACTAATCCTTAATCCTTGTCATTTTGTTTCACCGGATTCGCTTTCTTTAAAAATATTTTCATCATCCTCGCCTTAAATGATGATATTATTGAATATCTTTGGCTCAGAGTGCAGATGAATGATTTCAAGAATATCTTTGGCCAGTAGTGGCAAAGATGAATGATTTCTGAAGAATATCTTTGGCTCAGAAGTGCAAAGATGAACAGTGTTTAAATGAATACGACCGATCGATGAATATCTTTGGCCTTTAGTGCAAAGATGAACAGTGTTTGAGATGAACATGATCGATCGATGAATATCTTTGGCCTTTAGTGCAAAGATGAACAGTGTTGAGATGAACATACTGACCGATCGATGAATATTTTCGCCCAGAGTGCAAAGATGAATATTTGATTTGAGATGAATATCGATTGATGTTACAGGGATAAAATATTGATGATGAATCGTTAAATTCATAGATTATAGTAGATTTCATTCTCTACGTAACTCTTCTATGAATTATTATTTCACGCGAATATTGATCTCAAAACTTGTTGTCTATTGTATTCTATCGATTTTTCCTCGTTGGAGACTAACGATAATTTGTTGTATATTATCTTAGTCATAACATTCTTTATCGGGCTAGTTGAGCTCACCCTTTTCCTTATTGTTCCATTTTTCTTCTCGTGAGGCGAGAATGTAATGAGTACTAGTCTGGGGTATGGAATGAAGGTTCTAGAGAGAGTTGTTTAGTAGTCCTCACCATTATTGTAAAATAATGTATCAATAAATGTGATGAGGATTTATTTGAGTATAAATATTGTCTAGAAGATAATATTTGTATTTAAACTCACAGTTTTATTGTTGTGATAATAAAGTTGTAGTTGTTTCTGTACCATGTATTTGGCGACTCAGAATGGGTTGGATGGAATGGACCTATTTTGGGGTCGTCACATTACAGGTGTCAAACCACTTTTCTTTTCACATCACCAATCATCAAGCCGCTTGCCTTTTCACATTGCAAGTGCTAAGCTAGAAATCTTCTATAAATAGAGGCCTAGTTCTTCATTATTTTTCACGAATTCATTCAAGATATAGAGAGAGAAAGTATAGAGAGAATAAGAGAGAAAGAAGAAGAGTATTCTCATTACACTAACGCAATATTCAATCTCCTACTAATGTAAGGGGTGTTATTTCTTTTGTATTCATGAAGAGAACTTCATTATTCCAATCTTTATTATTCATTTGGAATATCTATTTGTCTGTATGCGCTTTTACGCCGACCCGATTCCATCTTTATTAATCGCTTAGAATATCCCGTCTGCATGCTTTTACGCCGACCGGTTCCATTCTTTATTATTCTGCTGGAATATCCTCGTCATGCATTTTACGCGGACCGGTTCCGTTATTTATTATTCTTTTGGAATAACCTGCATGTGCGGTCTATCGCATGCATTGTGATTTCTTTTGTTATTCCATTCTTTATTATACTCAGTTGGTTAAAACTTTGACTTCTATACTCCATTAAATTAGTGGAATATCCTTGATATTTACGCTTCATCTAGTATCTTTTCATGGAAATATTCTCCAGAGCATTCTTGAATTTTACTCTACAAAGCAGTATCATGTTAACAGTTTGGACGTTATTGGTTCCTGGATAAATTAATTCTTGAACTTGTTTTATTGAATTTTTATATCATTGTTATCATGCTCATGTTTATTTTTTATTGAAAGTCATCTGTGGCCTGTAGTGCATAGATGGACTTGGTATGATTATGACCAGGGATTATCCGGTGTAATCATGACCGTAATGTTACAAATGATGTGGTAAAAGTCCTCATTGGCCCGTTGTGCATAGATGGACAGTTGTTGGCATGATCATGGCCATTAATGAATACACAAATATTCTTGGCCCGTAGTGCATGGATAATTGTGGTCGTGATACTAAAGAATATCCTCGGGCAGAAGTAGTCAGGGGATTCGATGATGTGGATTATTTATTGTCGAGTCCCAAATGATAAAAGTGATGAAAACCTTTTAAATCATAAAAGATAGTAGATTTTATTCTCTACTTGACTCTTTTAATGGATTGCTTGTTCACCGCAGCTTAAACTTGATGTTTGTTATATTGTACGCTTTAACAATCGCTTAAGGCTAATTATAATTTATTCTCGCATTATCTTAGTCATAATATTTCTTACTGGGCTAGTTGAGCTCACCCTTTCTTTCACTGTTCTCTTCAGGAAATGAGAATATAGCTGGGACGAGTCGGGGAACGGAGTGATGGTCCTAGATGGTGCATTAGTAGTCCTCACTATTCTGTGATATAGTGTGATAATAATTGTAATGAGGACTCCTTTTGAGTTTGTATACTCTCTAGTAGACAATATTTGTATTCAAACTCACAGTTTATGTTTTGACGTATTGGACACAACAATTGTATTATTAAGTTGTATTTGAATTCTGTACCATGTATCTGGCGACTCAAGATGGGTGATGTATACCTAATTTTGGGAACGTCACAGTTGGTATCATAGCTTAGGGATATGATCCCTAGCTAAGATGTGAGAATAGTACTAGGAGGGGAGAGACGGGGAATTCCTTCGCTAGTATGACCTACCTAAGTTTATGTGGTATTTAATTGGTCGGTCAGAATTTAGGGATAATATGTTACATGTCAATTAACCTTTGTTTTGTGGCGATGTCTGAAAATGACATTCGAGAATGTTGAGAATAGCAATGGAGCACAAAGTGCATCGTTGATTCACCACATATCAATAATCGTGATAATGTGCATCGAAGGCGATAATCCTCATGTAAACAACAACACCGACCAAATGATGAATGATCAAATGTTCGAGGGCTTTATGCATTCATGCAACATCAAAGTAGAGCGCTCTTGTCCAAAATGTAGGTGGAAACACTGAAACTCTCTGACGGCCACCGCTAAATGCTTCAAGGAGCTAGACCACCTCGGAGTTTATTGGGAGCCAAAACCACTTAAGGCGGAAGCATGGATAAAGCGTATCACCAAGATATTTGATGTCTTGGGATGCTCCGAGGAGCAAAGGTTCCATTTGCCGCCTTTATGTTGCAAGGAGAGGCGGACATCGGTGCGAATCGGAAAAGCGTACTCAACTCGCCAGACCGAAATGTCTTGGGAGAAGTTCCAAGAACTATTCAACGACAAGTACTTTCTCGAAAGTATTCGTCACATGAAGGAGGTGGAGTTCATCAAGTTGGAACAAAATAATATGACCGTGTCGCAGTACAAAGCAAAGTTTGCCGAGTTGTCCCGGTTTGCGTCCCACTTGGTGGATAATGAAGAAAGAATGACGCGGGTGTTTTTAAGAGGTTTGAAGTCGGAGATACGTTAACATCTTATTTCTCATAAACTGTGTTTGTATTCAGATGTTGTAAATAGGGCTCAGTTAGTGGAGCGCGATAACGAGTCAATGCAACCAAAAGAGAGCAGCCGACAAAATGATAATACCAGTGAGAGCAGCCATCAAAGCGGTGACAACAAGCGTGGAGGAAATCACAGCCGTAAGTGGTACCACTTTCTAAGTGATAATCGTACAAAAACAATAAGAATGGGCATTTCAAGAAGAGGAGATTCAACAATGATGGAAAGAAGTCAGCACCAGCACCTGTCGTTAAGGAAGGAGAACGACCACCTATTATATGCTTCAAATACGGAGGGGAGGGGCACATCAGTCCAAACTGCGCGATGCCGTCCAAAGCATGTTATAATTGTGGAAGAGAAGGTCACTTAGCCCGATTTTGTCGTTCACCGAAGACAAGTTCAACTAGGATGGAGGCACCAAAGGTCATTCCCGTAAAAGTCAAAACCTAGAGTGCAAGGGAGAGCATTTGTTGTGACCTCCCGTAAAAGTAAGGAACCCGAATAATGTCATCACGGGTAAGCTTATATAAACTCTAGCGAAGTCTATACTTTATTTGATACCGGTTCTACCCATTCTTTTATTTCTCCTACTTGCGCTCAACGATTAAATTTGACTCCGGAGAAATTAGACTTTGACTTATCTGTGGAAACTCCGTTGGGAGAAACCTTCATTGCATCCACTATTTATAAGTCTTGTTTGGTTCAAATTGGTACCCTCACATTACCTGTCGATCTTATTTCATTGAAAATACTTGCATTTGACGTGATTCTAGGGATTGATTGGTTAACTACTCATCATGCAAAAATTGATTGTTTTCGTAAGGTTGTTAGCTTTCATATTCCTAACCAACCTATTATGCGAATTCAAGCGACTAAACCATTAAAATCAATCACGGTCATTTCAAGCCATAAAGCTATTCGTTTATTGAAAAATGGATGTCAAGATTTCTTAGCTCATGTCACAGATTTAAACAAAAATACGTCAGTTTTGAACGATATTTCAATTGTTAATAAATTTCCTGACGTATTCCCTGAAGAACTTCCTGGCCTACCCCCAGAGCGTGAAATTAAATTTTGTATTGACCTTGAACCTGGTACCAAACCCATTTCCAAATCCCCATATCGAATGGCTCTTATTGAACTTCACGAGTTAAAGACCTAACTGCAGGAATTGTTAGACACTGGCTTTATTCGTCCTAGTACGTCTCCTTGGGGTGCTCCTGTTCTATTCGTGAAGAAGAAAGATGGGAGTATGCGACTTTGTATTGATTATCGGGAGTTGAATCATGTCACCATCAAAAATAGGTACCCATTACCACGTATTGATGACCTGTTTGACCAGTTGCAAGGAGCCAAATTCTTTTCAAAGATTGATCTTCATTCCGGATATCACCAATTGAAGATTAGAACCAATGACATTCCAAAGACGGCCGTAACTCCCAGTGACGGCATTATGAATTCCTAGTCATGTCCTTTGGATTGACTAATCCTCCTGCTGCCTTCATGGATATGATGAACCGAGTATTCAAGGAATATTTGGATCACTTTGTGGTCATCTCTATTGATGACATCCTTATTTATTCCAAAAGCCATGAAGATCATGAGCAACACTTGAGGCTGACACTCCAAAAGCTTTGTGAATACAAGCTTTATGCCAAGTTGAAGAAATGCGAGTTCTGGCTTGAGGAAGTAGCATTCCTTGGGCACGTAGTATCAAGTCATGGAATATTTATTGACCTGGCAAAGATTGAAGCTATTCAAAGCTGGGAGCAATCTAAATCAATGACCGAAGTACGTAGCTTTCTCGGTTTAGCTGGTTATTATCAGAGATTCGTGGAAGGATTTTCTCGAATCGCTACACCATTAACTCTGCTAACTCGGAAAGATACAAAGTTCGGTTAGAGCGAAGAATGTGAGAAGAGTTTTCAAGAACTCAAGAGGAGACTCATTTTGGCACTGCTCGACAATACCATCTCGCCTCGGAGGGATTTGTCATCTCTAAAGGATGCTTCGGCAAAGGGGTTGGGATGTGTTCTCATGCAACATGGGAAAGTCATAGCCTATGCCTCATGACAACTCAAAGAATATGAGAGGAATTATCCTACTTATGATCTAGAGTTGGCAATGTTGTTTCAGCACTTAAAATTTGGAGGCATTACTTGTATGGGGAGAAAGTGGAGATCTTTACGAATCATAAAAGCCTCAAATATTTCTTCACTCAAAAGGAACTCAACATGCGACAACGACGTTGGCTTGAACTGTTGAAAGATTATGATCATACCATCCAATACCATCCTGGAAAAGCGAACGTGGTAGTTAACGTATTGAGTAGAAGATCATATGCAAATACGAGGGCGATATTGTTAACGCAAAGGCCAATTTTATGTGACTTTCAAAGGATGTAGATAGAGTTAAAGACTCCAGGGACCCATGTGATGATGGCAAATATACGAGTAAAACTAACTTTAATCGATAAAGTTAAAGTTGCTCAAGCTACAGACCTGGAGCTGATGCGTATGAGGAAGAAAGTGCAAAAAGGTGCTATGCCGGAAGCAAGAATCAATGAAGAAGGAATACTTCGAGTCAACTCCAGACTTTGTGTTCCTAACGACCCTGATTTAAAGTATAAAATCATAATGGAGGCGCACAACACACCATTTGCAATCCATCCTGGGAGTACCAAAATGTATCATGATCTTCGTCATACATTTTGATGGAGCAATATGAAGAGAGAAAGATAGCGCTGTTTATCTCAAGGTGTCTAACTTGTCAACGAGTTAAAGCGGAGCATCAAGTACCAAAAGGTCCATTGCAACCACTTGAAATTCCAGAATGGAAGTGGGAGCACATTACCATGGATTTCGTTATCCTAAAGTTTCTCAAGGCATAGATGCGATTTGGGTCATTGTTGATAGATTGACCAAGTCTGCTCATTTCTTACCGATACGAGAAACTTATACACTTGAACGTCTTGCTCGTATGTACATAAATGAGATTGTAAGACTTCATGGTATGCCGGTATCCATAGTTTCTGATCGAGACCCAAGATTCACTTCACGATTTTGGGTTAGTTTGCAAAATGCTATGGGTACAGACTTATTATTTAGCTCGGCGTATCATTCTTAGACGGACGGACAGTCGAAGAGGACTATTCAAACTCTTGAAGATCTATTAAGACTCTATGTCCTTGATTTCAAGGGAAGTTGGGACAAGTTCTTACCATTGGTGGAGTTTTCCTATAACAACAGTTATCAAGCAAGTATTGGCATGGCTCCATTCAAGCATTGTATAGAAGAAAGTGTCGCTTCTCCGAAGATATCTTTGGGATGAGGTGGGTGAAGCAACGTTGTTGGGATCGAGTTGGTACGTATGACTACGGAAAAATATTCAAACGATCCGTGAACGTATAAAAACCTCACAAGATCGACAAAAGAGTTATGTTAATCTTCATCGAAAGGATGTGGAATTCGATATAGGAGATCACGTGTTGTTACGTGTTGCTCCATGGAAAGGAGTTACGAGATTTGGAAAGAGAGGAAAGCTCAATCCTCGATTCATCGGCCCATTTTTAATCCTCGATCGAGTAGGAACTGTGGCCTCATGTACTCACTTCTTTCACCGCCAAGTATGTCTCGTGTTCATAATGTTTTTCACATATCTATGTTGCGTAAATATGTGAAAGACCCGAACCACATTATTGAGTTAGAACCAGAGGAGATAGAGGAAGATTTAACGTATGAACAGTTTCCTATTAAAATCTTGGATAAGAAGGACCATGTTCTACGCTCCAAGGTTATACCTCAAGTTAAAGTTTTGTGGAGAAACCACAATGTGGAGGAAATGACTTGGGAGTTAGAATCTGAGATGAAGTCAAGGTATCCTCATCTCTTCGACATACCAGGTATGTACCCTAATTTCGAGGACGAAATTTCATAAGAAGGGGAGGTTGTAAGACCCCAACTTTTATGAATAAAGAATAATTTTCTCGAATTATATTTTTGAATATTATGGTGTTGATTTGATATAATGTTATAGTTGTGGGTAATATTTACAAATTTTGCAAAGTAAGCAAGTGGTTATATAATATTCGATTGGTCGGAGAATATTCTTTTTGTTAGGGAATATTCGATTTAATTTACAGACAATCATTGGTGGACCCCTATTAATCTAAGTATTGTCGTAGTTAGAAAACGACAAAATTATCATTCTATAAAAATAACGGTGAAGGTGTTACCGTTAAACCTGTTGAACTACCTGGTAGTAAAAGTACAGTAATGCGCGTGGTTGCATAGTAGCACACGGTATTGATTATTGATACTTACATGAGAAGTCACTCAGTTATACTCAATTATTGCTAAAGTAATTGCTGCATCATATCTCTTATATTATTGATTCAATTATTTTCACAAGATCATCTCAGATATAATATGTTATATTATTAAATCAATAATTGAAACGACAAGTTATAATATTAATGATTAATAATTGTTGAAAGATTAAATATGTGTTGATTAAAAATAAAATGATTTGTGGTAATATTTATTCAATCCTTGATGTATATAAAGAGTCTATTATGAGACGTTTGTGGTAAATTTGGTTATTCTATGGGGCCCATATGTCATCATCTTAGAGTCTCTTTTGCCAATAATAATTACCTTTACCAAACGTCAAACCACTTGCCGTTTTATATTACAGGCGTCGAACCAATTGTCATTTCACATTACAGGCGTCGAACCAAATGTTGTTTCACATTACAGGCATCAAACCACTTGGTGATTCACATTACAGGCGTCAAATCACTTGGTGTTTCACATTATAGGCGTCAAACCACTTTTCTTTTCACATCACCAGTCGTCAAGCCGCTTGCCTTTTCATATTTCAAGTGCTAAGCTAGAAATCTTCTATAAATGGAGGCCTAGTTCTTCATTATTTTTCACGAATTCAGTCAAGCTATAGAGATAGAAAGTATAGAGAGAATAAGAGAGAAAAAAGAAGAGTATTCTGTTACTACACTACTGCAATATTCAATCTCCTACTAATGTAAGGGGTGTTATTAATTTTGTATTCATGAAGAGAACTTCATTATTCCATCTTTTATTATTCATTGGAATATCCTCGCTCATGCTTTTACACTTTGACTTCCGTTATTCCGATCTTTATTATTATTCTGTTGGAATATCCTGTATGTGCATTTTACGCCAGACCTTGTTCCATTCTTTATTATTCTGTTGGAATATCCTGTCTGTGCATTTTACGCCAGACCTGGTTCCGTTATTTATTATTCGGTGGAATAACTCGCATGTGCGGTCCTATCGCATGCATGGTGATTTCTTTTATTATTCCATTCTTTATTATACTCGCTTAGTTAAAACTTTGACTTCTATACTCCATGAAATTAGAGGAATATCCTCGATATTTGCGCTTTCATCCAAAGATATCTTTTCATGGAAATATTCTTCCGAGCATTCTTGAATTTTACTCTACAAAAAGCAAGATCATGTTGATAGCTTTGGACGTTATTGGTTCCTCGGATAAATTAATTCTTGAACTTGTTTTATTGAATTCTTATATCATTGTCATCATCCTCATGTTTATATTTTATTGAAAGTCATCTACATGGCAGTGTGTGCATAGATGGACTTGGTATGATTATGACTAGGGATTATTCGGTGTAATCATGACCGTAATGTTACAAATGATGTGGTAAAAGTCCTCATTGGCCCGTAGTGCATTGATGGACAGTTGTTGGCATGATCATGGCCATTAATGAATACACAAATATTCTTGGCCCGTAGTGCATGGATAATTGTGGTCGTGATACTAAAGAATATCCTTGGCCGTAGTGCAGGGGTGATTCGATGATGTGGATTATTTATTAAGCTGAGTCCCAGCGATAAAAGTGATGAAAAACCTTTTAAATCATAAAAGATAGTAGATTTTATTCTCTACTTGACTCTTTTAATGGATTACTTGTTCCGCTGCAGTTAAACTTGATGTTTGTTATATTGTATCAGTTTAACACTGTTTAAGGGTAATGATAATTTATTCTGCATTATCTTAGTCATAATATTTCTTACTGGGCTAGTTGAGCTCACACTTTCTTTCACTGTTCTAGTCAGGAAATGAGAATATAGCTGGGACGAGTCGGGGAACGGAGTGATGGTCCTAGATGGTGCATTAGTAGTCCTCACTATTCTGTGATATAGTGTGATAATAATTGTAATGAGGACTCCATTTGAATTTGTATACTCTCTAGTATACAATATTTGCATTCAAACTCACAGTTTATGTTTTGTCGTATTGTACACGATAATTGTAATATTAAGTTGTATTTGAATTCTGTACCATGTATCTGGCAACTCAAGATGGGTAATGTATACCTAATTTTGGGGGCGTCACATTATCAGTGGCCAATAGCAAGAACGACTGAGCCAAGGACAGTAGGGATATATGAAGTGGATGCGATGACAACATTATCAACTCAAGTGATAGCTCAGATTTCTGCTCTTATAAAGAAGATAGATGCACTTGGGGTACAACCATTTCAGAAAATGGAAATGATTTGTGAAATATGTGCGGGTAGCTACTCAAGGGATCAATGTGCAATAAATCCCGAGTTAGTCCAGTTTGTTTCCAGTTATAATAGGCAGCATGGCAGTTATCCAAACAGTTACAATCCAGGAGTGAGAAACCACTCGAATTTTTCTTGGAGTAATAATCAGTCACATGCTCAAGCACAAGCTCCAAGGCAATCATATCCCCCTGGATTTCAGCCACATCAACAATCTCAACAACAACCACAACCTCATCAACCTGATAAGCTATCACAACTGGAAGAATTGTTGGCAAGATTAGCAACACAGTTTGAAGCCACAACGAAAAACCAATCAGCTACAATAAAGAACCTTGAGAACCAAATTGGGCAGATAGCTAGTGCTTTGAATACTAGAACTCCAGGTGCTTTACCTAGTGATACGGAGAAAAATCCAAGGAATGATGGAAATGAACAATGTAAGGCAGTTACACTCAGAAGTGGGAAGGAGTTGACTACAGATTTAGATGGACAAAAGAAAATAATTTTTGCCGAGGATGGTGAAAAAGAGAGTGGAAATTCGGAAAGTAAATCTGGGGAAAAAGTTGTGAAAAAACAACAAGAAGATAAACAAACAACAGTCGTACCACCTGTGCCGTTTCCTCAAAGATTTCAAAAGCATAAATTAGATAGACAGTTTTCAAAATTTTTAGAAGTGTTCAAAAAGGTGTAAATCAACATTCCATTCGCAGATGCTTTAGAACAAATGCCTAGCTATGCAAAATTCATGAAAGATATTTTAGCAAGAAAGAGGAAGCTAGGGGAGTTCGAAACTGTAGCGTTGACAAAAGAATGTAGCACAATTCTGCAAAGAAAGTTACCACCGAAGTTGAAGGATCTGGGTAGCTTCACCATACCGTGCACTATTGGACCCCAGTTCTTTAACAGATGTTTGTGTGATTTGGGTTCGAGTATTAACTTGATGCCGCTTTCGATTTACACTCAGTTGGGATTACCAGCACCAAAGCCAATAAATATCTCTTTATAGCTCACAGATAGATCAGTGACATACCCTAGGGGAATTATGGAAGACATATTAGTGAAGGTGGACAAATTCATTTTTCCAGCTGACTTCATTGTGTTGGACTATGAAGAGGATAAAGACATACCCATTATCCTTGGAAGACCATTTTTAGCCACTTGAAGGACATTAATTGATGTACAAAAGGGAGAGTTAACGATTAGAGTCCAAGATGATGAAGTAACTTTTAATGTTTTCAAGGCTATGAAATTTCCGAAGGGAGAGGAAGAGGGCTTTAGAGTTGATCTAATTGAAGGAGTAACGAGGGAGGTATTTATTGAATCTGTGAATGAAGACCCTCTTGAAACCGCATTGGTTAGTGAAAATTTATCTGATGATTCCACTGTGCTAGAATGGGTTCAAATGTTAGATTCAGCTCCGAAGTTCACACGATGTTTGCAAAAATTTGAACCTCTGAATTTTTGGTGAAAGCTGGATGAAAAGGTGAAATCATCCTTAGAAGAACCGCCAACCTTGGAACTTAAGCCATTGCCTAACCATCTACGGTATGCCTACCTTGGTTCTTCTTCTACCTTTCCAGTTATTATTTCTGCATCACTTGATAAGGTTCAAGATGAAAAGCTACTAAGGTACTTCGGAAACTCAAGACTGCTCTTGGGTGGACTCTTGCGGATATCAAGGGGATAAGCCCATCAATTTGCATGCATAAGATTCTATTGGAAGATGAAGCAAAGCCGATTATTGAACAACAACGAAGACTCACTCCCATTATGAAGGAAGTTGTAAAAAAGGAAATCAATAAATGGTTGGATGCGGGAAATATCTACCTTATCTCAGATAGCTCATGTGTAAGTCCGGTTCATTGTGTGCCAAAGAAATGGGGAATGACAGTAGTTGCAAATGAGCATAATGAATTGATCCCAACTCGAACAGTTACGGGTTGGCGGGTGTGTATGGATTATAGAAAGTTGAACAAGGCCACTCGTAAGGACCATTTTCCTCTACCATTCATAGATCAGATGTTGGACAGACTTGCAGGGCATGAGTAATATTGTCTTTTGGATGGATACTCAGGTTATACCCAGATTGCCATTGCACCCAAGGATCACGAGAAGATGACATTCACATGCCCATATGGTACCTTTGCTTTTCGCAGAATGTCTTTTGGATTATGTAATGCGCCAGAGAGATTTCAACGGTGTATGATGGCTATTTTCTCCGATATGGTCGAACAAAATCTCGAGGTATTTATGGATGATTTTTCAGTTTTTAGGGATTCGTTTGATTACTGTTTGGAAAATCTCACTCTCGTGCTCAAACGGTGTATGGAAATGAATTTGGTTTTAAACTGGGAGAAATGTCAATTTATGGTGCAAGAGGGGATAATCTTGGGTCATCGAGTGTCATCAAAAGGAATTGAAGTTGATAGAGCTAAGATCGAAACCATCGAGAGCCTACCACCACCTATTTCAGTAAAGGGTATTCGAAGTTTTTTGTGACACGCTGGTTTCTATAGACGATTTATAAAAGACTTCTCCAAAATCACGAAACCACTTTGCAATCTTTTGGAGAAGGATATCCCATTCAACTTTGATCAAGCATGCCTAGAAGCTTTTGGTGTGTTAAAGAAGAAACTAGTTACCGCACCTGTAATCATAGCACCAGATTGGAGTATCCCGTTCGAATTAATGTGTGATGCTAGTGACTTTGCGATTGGCTTAGTTCTTGGCCAACGAAAGGATAAAATTTTTCACGCTATATACTATGCTAGTAAGACGTTAACGGACGCCCAACTGAATTATACCACTACCGAGAAGGAGCTATTAGAAGTTGTTTATGCATTTGATAAATTTTGCTCATATTTGATTGGGACAAAAGTGATCGTGTTTACAGATCATTCGACAATTAAGTACTTAATAGCAAAGAAGGATGCGAAGCCGAGATTAATTAGATGGGTATTATTGCTACAAGAGTTTGACTTGGAGATCCGGGACCGAAAAGGAACAGAAAATTAGGTTGCTAATCATTTATCACGATTAGAGAATGCAGAACTAAAAAAAGATGACACAACAATGATCAATGAATTTTTCTCAGATGAATAACTATTTGCGGTAAAGATGGATACACCATGGTTTGCAAATTATGTAAATTTCATTGTGAGTAAGGTGTTTCCGCTATATTTGACAAGTCAACAGAAGAATAAATTTCTCCATGATGTGAAACAGTATTTATGGGATGAGCCATTTTTATTTAAACAGCGTGGAGATCAAGTAATAAGAAGGTGTGTTCCGAAAGTTGAAATGGAGAATATTCTCTACCAATGTCATGCATCTGACTATGGTGGACATTTTACGGGAGAAAGAACGGCAGCTAAGGTGCTTCAATGTGGATTCTTCTGGCCAACACTCTTTAAGGATGCCCGTGTGTTTTCATTGAAATGTGACAGATGCCAAAGAGTGGGTAATATATCAAAGGGACAAGAGATGCCACTAAACATGATCTTAGAAGTCGAATTGTTTGATGTTTGGGGCATCGACTTCATGGGACCATTTCCATCATCTTTTAGCAACTCCTATATACTTCTAGCGGTGGACTACGTTTCGAAATGGGTTGAAGCTATAGCATCACCCACAAATGATGCTAAGGTTGTGGTTAAGTTAATCCGGAAGAATATTTTTTCTAGATTCGGCACTCCTCGTGCAATCATTAATGATGAAGGCACACACTTTTGTAATAAGCAATTCTCAGCTATTCTCGCTAAGTACGGAGTCACTCATAAGATAACTACTGCTTACCATCCATAAACAAGTGGTCAAGCCGAGGTATCGAACCGAGAAGTAAAACGAATCCTCGAGAAGATAGTGAACCTTAGTCGGAAAGATTGGGCTACCAAATTGGATGATGCTTTATGGGCATACCGTACAACTTACAAAACTCCGATAGGGATATCTCCATACAGATTAGTATATGGGAAGGCTTGCCATCTTCCAGTTGAACTAGAACACAGTGCTTATTGGGCAATCCGAAAGTTAAACTTTGATATGTCTGCTGTGGGAGAGAAGCGCCTTTTACAATTGAACCAAATGGATGAATTCAGACTCCAATCGTATGAAAACGCGAAGTTATATAAGGAAAAGGTTAAGCGGTGGCATGACGAGAAAATTCTAGAAAGAAAGTTTGAAGCAGGGCAAACGGTGCTATTATACAATTCCAGGCTTAAACTGTTTCCAGGAAAGTTGAAATCCCATTTGTCAGGGCCATTTATCATTACAAAAGTTTATCCTCGTGGAGCCGTGGAGGTGGAAGACCTGGATGCTAAACGTAATTTCAAAGTCATTGGTCAGAGATTGAAGCACTACTATGAGGGTTGTGTTGATCGTGAAAAGACATCGGTCAACCTTGCTGATTAGAATAGAGAAGAAAGTCAGGCTGAAGACTATAAACCAAGCGCTAACTGGGAGGCAACCCAGGAATTTTTATTGTTATTTATTATTTTTATTTTCTATTTGTTTTATTGTTAGTTTATTTAGTGGTTAAACTTTTATAGTTTAGGATTTGTACACCCCTTATATTCTCTAACAAGATCTTCAATTGATTTCAGGATAGGAAACAAGATTTCATATTTGGCTGGTTCGACTAATGGCCATTACGACTACCCAGTCGGGGGTCTCACTCACTAGGGAGCGAGCGGCTGCCCAACTCACCGGTGAGCTGGCGGGGTTGCAAGGGGGCAGCGCCCCCTGGAAGCCAAGCACTTATGAGCTTAATAGCAAAATGTCCATTTGTCAAATTCTCATATTTCTAATCATTTCCTTCATTTTTAGTGTAATTGAATTGTTTAGTGGTGTAAGGTATCTTATTTTTTTTAGTACTTTAGGTGAATCTTTAATGTTGGTTAGTTTTCTTTTATTTTAGAATGTAGTTTATCTTAGTTTATCGTTTTAGAATAAGTCTTAATTTAAGGTGTGGTATGTAGGTTGAAAGCATAAAGAAGCACAAAATATGCCAAGACATGCCCAAGCGCCTAGGCGCCCAAACCAGGCAAAAGCCAAGCGCCTAGGCGTCTAATCTGCGATGCTAAGACGAGCACCACTGCCCAGCGCCTCAAGCGCCCAAGACATCTCAAGCCCAACCGCCACGACGCTGTTTCAACCAACAGACTACCAAGCGCTGGCGCTCCTACTGCAACGTAAAAAAAAAGATTTTATAAGCCCTAATCGGGCATACCTTGTCCAAACCCAATTCAAACATTCTCTTGCTCTCCTACTCCCACACAAACTCACTCAAATTACTCTCCTCTAATCTAGCCCATGATAATCAAACCTCTTCTTGTATAAGCATAACCAAACACTCAATCTCCTACCAATTAGACTCCATCTGGGCAACCTTCATCACCAATTCGGGCACTAATTGTCATTCAAAACACATCTATTCGAAGTAAGTGTTCAAAACTCAAACAAATTGCTCCTGTAACTTTGATTAGAACATCATATCTGGCTATAACCAAGTAAGTGTGCAAGATTTTATTGCAAATTGTTTTGAATTGCTTGGATAATAGCTAAGTTAGTACTTTAAAGATAGTTTCTTTAATTGTGTTGGCTCAAGTGGGTTTGGGTACTCTTAATTGTTGCTTGTATTGCATTGGAAGGATAGTGTGATTAGTAATTGACAAATTTGGTGAAAATTAAGTTTGGGAGAGTGCTTAACAATAATGTTCAAAAATTTTGCACACCAAGTGTTCGATAATTTATCACAAAGTGGATTGGCCCATAGTAAGCCACTGAACATCATTTGTTGGGCAAGTAATTAACACGCAAGACTTATGGCTCCTAAAAGGCATAGAGGAGAGACTTTGGGCACTTTAACAAAGTTTGACAAAAAGAGATTTACAAGTGCTAGTGCGTCCGAAAGATAATACAATTTGCTTTCTAGTAAAATGCTAATTCCTGAGCGTGGATTATTGCCAGATGCAGAAGATGGGGAGTTACTACAAATGATTGGAAGTAAAAGATGGGTGAACTTTACATCCCAACCGGATTCATCGGTCATTAAAATTGTTAAGGAATTCTACGCCAATGCAAAAAAAGTTGTTGGTAACATGATTTGGGTTCGCAGAAAATCAGTGGAGGTCAGTTTCAGGATAATAAATGCTTACTATGACTTGAACATAATATCCAATACTGGCTACATGCAATATTTAGAGCACGAGCTAGACTATAGTGAGATCATTCAAACTTTGTGTGTACCTGGAACAAAGTGGAAATTAACAGGTCAACAAGAAGCTGTTTTGTTCCCTGCATCCGCACTAAGTAGTCACAAGAAAGCATGGCATGCCTTTATTTGTGCCAAGTTGATGTCGTGTAGGCATATGAGTGAAGTTATAAATCAACGGGTAGCGTTGCTTTTTTGCATTGCACAAGGAAAAACTATAGATGTGGGTTATGTTATACATGATTTAATTGACATAGCAATTCAAGGAGGGACCTCAGGTGGACTGCCTCATCCATCTTTGATTACTGGACTATGTTAACAAGCTGGAGTAAAATGGGATGCCGAAGAAGCTAGACAACCTCCTTTAGCCGCAATTGACCACTTGCTTATTAAGAAGTACAAGGTATGAGTTGGGGGTACACCACATCCAAGAGGGTTAGGTTTCATTATTGTGCCTCCAGATCCTGCTGACGAGCCTAATCAATAATCAAATGACAATCTTACTGCAGCTGGGAGTTATGGGCCACCACCGAATTTTTTTGAAGATATTCATCGCGAATTCAGAAATCAAACTAGAAGGATTGACATGGTGGCTACTCAAGTTCAGCATGGTTTGGATCGGGTGGAAAGAAATCAGGATAGCTTGGCTCAGCGACAAACGGAGATGTATCAGAACTATAGTGCAGAATTCCTAGAGATGTTCGATCGCATGAATCCAGCAGGCACTCCCTACCAATTTCCACCATTGTCTATATACCCCCCGACTGATTTACCCCCTGAGGATGAGGTTGATGAAGAAGAAGAAGATACTGATGAGGAATAAGGCTTCGATCTTTCAGGGAAGTCCTTAGTGCCTAATTTCTTATGTTTTTTTTTTTATATACAATGAGGACATTGCATATGTTATGTTTAGGGGTGCATTCTTCCAGTTCCAGTTGCATTCATTTAGTATAACTTATTCAGTTCCAGTTCTAGTTGCATCCATTTAGTAGTCATTTTGTAGTTTTTCATTTAGTTTTTATTCTAATTTCTAAAAAAATAAATAAAAAAATAATAAAAAAAATTCAAGTATTTGCATGTTTCCAGCTGTTAGATAGTTTAAGTCTATTTTGGCCAATGATGAAAATGGAATTGAGTAGACAAGTATAGTATTGACTATTAAGACTTTGATGTGATTTCTTGTCATGATTTGAATTTTTACATGTTAGAAACTGATATAATAAGGATAGCACAGTAAAAATAACTATGTTAACTGATTGAGTCTAAATTGACACATAATGGAATTCTGAAGGATAATGCTAGTTTGAATGAAAGAAACTCGTGAATAGGTAGTGATGGCTAAAGTTAGACAAGAACCTAAGTTTGGGAGAAAATTTGGGATATATAAGCTATATAAAAAATTAAATAAAATACAAAAATAACCCGTGGCTAGTCTTGTTTCATGGCCTTTGTTACTTGAGTAAGTACGCCCGAGGGGATTGTCTCTACACCTAGCGCCCTAAAGCCTGAATGGTTTGGGAGTCGTTGGTTGAAAGCTCGCTAAGGGGTATCACTGTTAGCCTAATGGAATGAGACATTGCACAGACATGGTTAAAAAAAATATTAAAAAAAAAAACAAAAACGGGAAAAGAGCAAAAAAGCCCCCGTAATGATAAGTAAAGCATAAGTATCCCGAATTGGACTTTTGAATTTGGTGGATGTTTGACTTTAGTTGGATCTAGCTTGTTTGTGAATTTTGTGAGTTTACACTATATGATGCCTTTAAAGAGATCTATTATGTGTTGTATTTGACATTATATTAGTTTGCATTGTTGTTGAGCACACACGCGCTATATCAGTAATGATAGGGTAAGATTTGATGATTGACTAGGAAATTATTGATCTGTCTTGGTATGATGTACTAGCATGTTTATTGTGATTTCTCTGAGGCTTGATGAATAGATTTTGTTCTGTTTGACTGATGGACTCGTAGGCATATAGATAGCTGCATTTGCATGTGCATTGCACATTTAGTTATTGCATTATGTTTTGTTGCTTGGGGACAAACAATTGATTAAGTTTGGGGGTATTTGATTAGTAGGTTTTATACCTATGAATCCGATATTATTAAACTTAATTATTGCTATCTTTAATTTTTTTTAGTATTTTTTATGTGTTTTTGTATTTATTTCTTGTAGGTTGGAGCTAGAGGGACAAATTGGTCATTTGGGAGAAGAAAAAGGTCAAAAATAATTAAAATTAGAGTTGAGTGGCATTTTTGTAATTACATGGTCCTAGTCAAGCGCCTAGGCGCTTGGAAATGACCTGGGTTGAGCGCCTAGGCGCTCATATGCGACTAAAGAGGGATTTTTCTACTGCTGAGTGGGTTTTTGAAGCCAAGAAGGAATCTAAAAGAGGGCCGAGACTAATACAAATAGGAGAAGACTTTAGAAAAGACGTATCACTTAATTTTTCAAGAGATTTGCAGAGAGGACAACGAAGAAAAACACGAAGGAGAATTGCAAGGGTCGAAGATCAAAGAGAGAGTATTGGAGCAAATTCAGAGTTTCTTCTTCTCTTCTCTAGTTTTATCTTTTGTAATTATCTGGGATGTTTGGATTATTAATCTGGATGATGTTTTTCTTTATTATTATTATGAACTAAATTTTTATTAAGATTGCAATGTAACTTGGTATGTAGTTTAAATTAAATCATTCCATTGAATGAAAGTTTGTTTTTATTGAATTATTTATTATATCTTTTGCTTATTGATTAATTGTTTGGCCAGCAATTATTGTGATAATCTATATAAAATTGGAAGATGGAGTATATATTGAGATCTGTATATGATAACATATGTTCATATAATCTGAAGAGGGTTAATATGATTAACATGTAGGATAGGAATATACCTATGTGTCTTTTGTATCCATTGAAAGAATTTGTGCGTAAAACCCTAATTAACTTGATTCACATAGGAATATAGTGAATTAATTAAATAGGGTGTTCCTTGTAATTTTGTGTCCTAAGGATTGGATTTAGGAGGATTTGTTCACGTGTCTTTGGAAGAAGTGCGTGAGCACTATAAAACATTCTTGGATAATGATTCATATTAATTAATTGATTTAAATTGGAAGTAAATTGGTTTAAATGAAATACCAAGGGAAGTTGTAATCTTAACCTATTAAATCTGCTGTTATTCTTGTGAAATTCTGATTTTAATTTTTAGTTTTGTTAAGTTTAATTTTCAAATCACAAACAATATTTCGTAGTTTAAAATAGGATTAATTGCATTAGAATTAGTAATTTATAAATATTAGTCTATTTCCTCATGGGAACGATATCCTTGCTTGCTGAATATTACAATTGAACGCGTACACATGCGTGGTAAAGAGCATGATGAACGTGTTTTGGCGAAGGACAGGGTCCACGAGCTGAAACAAGAAACCTTTGAGCTCAGGCAGGAGCTAAAGGTCAAGAAGCAAAAGATAGGGAGGATGTCCTATATTCATAGGAGTTTTCATGCGGATTTCCAGCAACAGGTAGCTGGGTATCCGATAGAGGCAGGGCAGACTCGGCATACTATCAGCCGAGATATTATTGCCAGTCTTGCCAACGCATATTTTGAGAATGCTATAAGGCAGATGTAATATAATAGTATCTAGAGTAGAGTTAGATATGTACATAGGATGTATCTAGTAGTGACGTAAAACCCTCTTTTGTATATCAAAGGGTAATCTTTTGTAAATCCCAATTTTTGGAAAGTAATTGTGGGATAGTAATGTAATCAGCTATGGCTGTGTATGAATGAAATGTTGTAGTATTATACTACAAGAAGTAAATCAATATAAGTCTTTTTATGGAACATATTATGCAATGAGTTGAAGTTATTATTTAAGTAATGAATATTAACTCACTAACAAGAAGAAAGTAATAATGACGTGTTGTTTATCTTAACAAGAAAAAGCCGGAAAGAAGGAGATAAAGAAATCAAGAGGCTAATGTAAATCAACCGGAGGGAGGTCCGGTTAACCCAATGTAAGAGTTCGTTAACTTGTTAACGGCTGCTTTTCACAGGAATGTGGCTAATATACCCGTAAATCCTGTAGTAGTACGAGCTACTACTTTTAAGGATTTTAAGAGTGTCGGTCCGCCGAAGTTCAAAGGAACTACAAACCCCATAGAAGCCCAGACGTGGGTGAAGGAAATAGAGAAGGCATTTGTAATTGCAAATGTCGATGAGGGGTAAAAGGTTGCTTTTGCCACTTATATGATGAAGGGAGAGGCCAATTTCTGGTGGGAGGCAAACCAGGCGAGGGCCGGAATAGAGAACTTAACGTGGACGCGGTTCAAGGAGATTTTCTTCAAGAACTACTTTCCCACGAGTATGAAGGGGAGGATGGAGATGCAGTTTCTAGAGTTGAAATAAGGGGAAATGACAGTTCCCCAATACGCGGCCAAATTCAATGAATTGGCGCGGTTTGCTCCACATCAGGTGGACACCGAGGTGAGGAAGGCTAGAAGGTTTGAGCAGGGCTTGAAACTCTGGCTCTATAGTTGAATATTTGTGTTCCAAAGTAATTCTTTTGGGACCATACTGGAGAAGCCAATAATTGCCGAAGTAGGTAACGAGGCTCTAAGCCAATACCATAAGGAGAAGAAGAACAAGGGAAAGCTAGACGGGGGAGTAAAGCTCGAGGGAGTCAGTGGTAGTGGCGAAGGCTAGAAGAGGAAGGGATTTAACTCTGGGAATACCAGAGTGAAGCAAGGGGATATTAAGAGAACGATGGAGGCATGCAAGAACTGTGGGAAGACTCATTTAGGAGTCTATCTCAAATGGAAGGCCGTATGTTATAACTGTGGACAAGAGGGGCACATTTCGCCTAACTGTCCAAGTCCGAAGAAAAACCATGGATGCTTCGTGTGTGGATCAACTGACCACATGGCGAAGAACTGCCCGAAGAAGGGGATGAACGAGAATAAAGGAGCTAATAGCGGTAAGTTAGCTATTAGTGGTCCAACGCATATGGGTAGGCCGATGGCCTGCACCTTTAACATGACGGTGTAAGATGCAGTTACATCCGAGGATGTAGTTGCATGTATTATCCCGATTAACGACATAAATGCTTACGTGTTATTTGATTCGGGTGCTACTTGTTCTTTCATAGAATGTGATTTTGCTAGACGCTTTAGGATTACTTCCCGAAAGATTGCCTATACGTTTGAATATCAAGGTAGCGAACGAAGAAATAATTCCTGTTGAAGATATCCATAGGAGTTGTTATGTAGATATACAAGGTTGTAAATTATCGGTAGATTTGATACCGATAAAGTTGGGAGAATTCGATGTAATTCTCGGAATGGATTGGTTGTTCAGCCATGGTGCAATAATAGATTGCCAAAAAAAATGTGTAAACATTAGAACGTTGAGTCAACCTTATATAGTGTTTTAAGATAATAAATTGCCTGGACGTTCGTGTTGTCTTACCATGACTTAAACGAGGAAGTTGTTAAGGAAGGGATGTGTAGGCTATTTGTGCTATGTTGTTGATACCCAAAAAGTGGGAGTAAGATGGAACAAATACCTATAGTGAAAGAAAAGCGTGGATGAATTTCCAAGTGAATTACCGGGTCTTCCACTGGATAGGGAGACCGAATTTGTGATAGACATTGTGCCATGAGCGGCACCAGTTTCCATGGCACTGTGCCGTATGGCGCCAGTAGAGATGAAGGAGTTAATGGTTCAGTTACAAGAACTGTTGGATAAAAAGTACATTGAACCGAGTGTTTCACCGTGGGGAGAACCGATACTGTTTATGAATAAGAAAAATAGATCGTTAAGACTTTGTATCGACTATCGAGAGTTGAACAAGTTAACGATAAAGATTAAATACCCATTGCTCATGATCGATGATCTTTTTGATTAGTTGAAAGGGGCAAAATATTTTTCTAAGATAGATTTGCGAATGGGGTATCATCAGTTGAAGGTTACAAGTGAGGATGTACCTAAGACGACATTCAGGACTCGTTACGGTGATTATGAGTTCCTGGTGATGTCATTTGGGTTAACTAATGCACCGACTACATTTATGGATATGATGAATAGAGTGTTCAAAAAATACTTGGACAAGTTCGTCGTTGTGTTTATCGATGATATTCTAGTCTATTCTAAGACGCCAGAAGATCATGCTGAACACCTAAGAGTAGTGCTGGAGACACTAAGGAAGGAGAAGTTGTATGCAAAATTCACCAAGTGTGAATTTTGGCTGGAAAAGGAATAGTTTTTGGGTTATGTTATCGACTGTGAGGGAATTTCAGTAGACCCAGCAAAGGTAGAAGCCGTGATGAGTTGGGAACAACCAAAAATGCCGACTGAGGTACGGAGTTTCCTAGGGTTAGCGGGATACTATCAAAGATTTATCCAAGATTTTTTGAAGATAGCTACTCCGTTGACTAACGTGACAAGGAAGACGGTGAAATACGTGTGGACAAAGAAGTGTGAAGACAGTTTCCAAGAACTGAAGAAGAGATTGAGTGAAGCACCTGTGTTGTCTTTACCCGACGATACAAGAAATTTTTTAATTTATAGTGATGCTTTGCATAGAGGACTTGGTTGCGTGCTCATGCAGCATGGCAAGGTCATTGCATATGCATCACAACAGTTGAAGGATTATGAGAAAGTTTATCTTACTCAAGATCTGGAACTGGCCGCGCTAGTGTTTGCCTTGAAGATATGGAGGCATTACTTATACGGGGAGAGATGTGAGATATACACGGACCATGTGAAATCTTGTATCACCTCAGAAAAGCCAATGTAGTGGTCGATGCCTTAAGTAGGAAGGGTCGGGAAAAGTTGTCTATATAAACGGCTCAAACTGAGTTAATAACATAGATGGCTAGGATGAAGTTGGAGGTGAAGTTATCGAGTGAATCGGGGCAAAGATTATTTAGAATAGAGATTCAATCTACTATTGTAGAGAGAGTTAAGGAGGTGCAACTCCGAACTGAGGAGTGTGACCAGAAGAAGAAGCGGTTAACTGATGAAAAAGATTTAAAGTATAGTCTTGATAATGAGGGATTATTAAGATTTGCAGTAATAATTTGGGTTCCAAATGAGACGGAATTAAAGGAACAAGTGTTACAAGAAGCTCATAGTTCGAGATAATTGATTCATCCTGGTAGTACTAAGATGTATCAAGACCTTTGACAGACTTTTTGTTGGCCAAACATGAAGAGGGAAATAGCAGAGTATGTTAGTAGGTGCTTGACTTGTCAAAACGTTAAGGCTGAACATCAACGACCAATTGGCTTGTTGCAGTACTTGGAGATTTTGGAGTGGAAGTGGGAGCATATCACGATGGATTTTGTGGCGGGACTTCCAATTACTCAGAATGGGTATGACGCGATTTGGGTAATAGTGGACTGATTGACGAAGTCGGCTCACTTTTTGCCAATTAGGGTAAAGTATAACTTAGTTCAATTAGCTAAACTTTATGTTAAGAAAGTCATTTCTAGGCATGGAGTACCAGTTTCAATTGTGTCAGATCGTGATCCACGATTCACGTCGAACTTTTGGAGGAGTCTGCAAGAACAGATGGGAACGCAACTGAAGTTGAGTACGACTTATCATCCACAAACTGATGGGCAGAGCGAGAGGACAATTCAGATGCTAGAAGATATGTTGAGATCTTGCGTCATAGATTTCAAGGGTAGTTGGGATGATCATCTACCACTAGTAGAGTTTGCGTATATCAACAGTTATTATGCGAGCATAGGCATGCCACATTACGAAGCTCTATACGGACGGAAATGCAGAACACCATTGTGTTGGGATGAAGTGGGAGAACGCCGAATGCTAGGACCAGAATTGGTGCAGCAGATAACGGATATAGTAAAGCTGATACGGATGCGTCTCATGGCAGCTCAAGACATACAAAAGAAATATGCGGATTCGCATCGAGTGAATAGAGAATTTGAAGTAGGCTCGTACGTATTTCTAAAGGTATCTCCCTGGAAAGGAAAGATACGCTTTGGAAAGAAGGGAAAGTTAAGTCCAAGGTTTAATATAGGACCTTTCGAGATACTAAAAGGGTAGGAGAGGTAGCTTACATGATAGCGTTACCTCCGAATTTAGAAAGACTACATATTGTGTTCCATATATCTGTGTTATGTTCTTATAAGATAGATTATAAGCATGTAATAGAGTATGAGCCTATTCATATTGAGAAGGACTTGACGTACGAAGAGGTGCCTATTCAAATCATTGATAGAAAGGAGAAAGTTCTGCGGAACAAAGTTATACCTTCGGTAAAGGTGTTATGAAAGAACCACGATGCCGAAGAATTAACGTGGGAACTTGAAGAAAAGATAAAGAAGAATTACCCTCAGCTATTTGTTTGATGTAAGACGAGATTCTAGGAACAAAATCCTTATAAGGGGGGAAGGATGTAGCGACCGAGAAATTCAGAATTATTGTAAACTAATTTTATTTAATTAAATAATGAATAAAATTATATTATATGTTATTATTAGGTGTTAGTAAGATGAGGGTTGTTCTATAACCTAAAATTATTGAAATGTCGTAGTATTTTGGCTACGTGAAGGAATTAAAATGTTTGAATTTCCAAGACAAAAATAAAAACTTTCCGAGAAATTTTCTGAAAAACACTATTCACGGATTTCTTTTTAGGAATTATTTTTGAACTTCCGAGAAATACGCAACGATATAATAATAAGGGAGGATGTATTATATAATAATAATTCATGTATGGCAAATGCAGTTTTTTGCATGCTTACTAAATTTGAGAACGTTAGTGAAAGTAAAACGTTAATGAATAAACGATGATCGTGTGATACGTAAGTATTGTACGAGGTAATGAATATGAGTATGATACGAGGTATTATACGAGTATGTATGAATAATGGTATGTCGTATATTATGAATGAGTATACAAGTTAGCATTCAAGAAGAATACGTGTATAATACGTTATAAGGCATTAAGCCAAATGTATTGGACTTGTAGGATTTGGTAGGAATTATACAAGACCAGGTGTAGAAATGGATAGAGCCCAAAGAATAAGTTAAGTTAATTAAACCTAAAGCCCAAATTAAGAACCGGATCTGTGGATCATTCCAATGGGTAAGAATGACCCATGGGGCAACCCATGTGGCCCCATGATCACATGGCACCATCTAGGCGACCAAGTAAAGTGGTTTTACTTAGTGACCAAGAGTTGAATAGTAAGGAGGTGGTTAAGGAGATGGAATAAAGAGGTGGATGGCCTAAATGTCCATTAAGCCCTCACTTTGCTTTTCCTATAAATATGAGAGCTTGATTTCATTATTTACTTGTTAGATTTTCACCAACAACTTAAGTGCTTATTTGTTAGATAGAAAAAGTAAGGAAAAGATAGACTTTGTTAGTTCAAGAAGCAAGAAGGAAGAACAAAGATTAACCAAGAGATCATCTAAGGTAATGATCTTAAACCATGATTCTCCTTCTCTTCAATTGTTAGAGAAGTGAGTAGTGGTAGAACTTGTATGCTAAGAAGTGATGAGAATGACTAATCAAAGGACTTAAGCTTTAATAAGTCATGAATAAGTAATTCATACTTATATAAGTTATGAACTCATGAAGAACATGTAAGAACTTTCATGTGTATAAGTTATTGAAATATGTTTGGTTAGGATGTTAGTATGATGGAATGAATCCATTTGAAATGGTGTAAAAATCTTAAGTAACGAAGTTATGGCAGAATTTAGGAGATTAGACATTAATCGTCAAAATCGTGAAATTCTCAGAATGGAAGTCAAATTTTGACATTGAACTCGAAAACATTGGTTTTCAATGGAGAATAGTCTTAATTGACATTCTAGAGTTGCGGAGTCAAAAATGACCAAATTCTAACTTAGAATGAAGAAACGAGCTATGAACGTTCACGAACGTTTATCATTTTCGTTAAAAATGAATTAAAAGGTGAATTCTGTGTTAACGAATTCAAAAATGTAAAATTCTTGCATGAACACTTAGAGCATGTGATTTGTGAACTATTGGCTTTTGAACGAGCCAATTCAGACTTAAAATGAGCAAGTTATGAGCATGGGAATCTCACATAAGAAATTATCTGTCAAAGTTGTCTGTGGCACAGGGCCGGCGCTGCGGCCCAAGGCTTAAAGAATGGCGCCGCAGCGCTAGACTTATCCATCAACCACTGAAGAGTGGCGCCTAAACGCGAAAATTAACAGAGGTGAAAGTAGTATGCACACAAGCCAATCATGTTTGATGATAAAGTATATACTTTGTAACAATCTTATTCATTTATTAATAAAAAGTATTAATTTTTAAAGGCTTTTAATTATCTACATGATGTTGTTTTATAATATGTGATAAACTCATAGTTTTAAGCAATGCTTTTAGAATAATGATGATGATCATTCTAATGAGATCTAAATTATTAGAAAGCTTAAAACTAAAATAGTTCCCAATCGTTGGATTACTAAATTGGGGATTAGTGAATTCGGATAGATTGGTACATACGTTGCTTGCTCATTGGATGAGGATGATTGATCTCATGATCATTTGTGTGGAGACACTAAAACAAGTATGTATGTGCTTATTGGAGAATAAGTTCACTGAACGTGGCTCGTTAAGGAATACCTAATGGAGTTTTACTTGCCTGTCAATAGGAATTCCTGAAGTGATAGTAGTACAAGTGATCCTTGGACTTGAGATCATCATAGTATCTTGTGTATGATGAGTTATACTTTGACTTATTCCTTAAGACCCTTAGGGTATATCAAAGGGTATGCTTGGATATAATAAGTTGTACATGGAGATAATGAATGATCAATAAAGAATCTACCACTTCTAGTAAAAGAAGAGAAATGTCCTATGTGATTCGATAAATGACAACCCAGTAGTCCTTGGCCAAGGCAGAATGAAATTAGAAAGGAGTTTCTAATTTGAATTATTTGGAGTTGTGCATTTAAGAGTCGAAATACATATAATTAAATAAAATAATACTTGACAGTAATTTCATGTCTTATATTTAATTGGGACATTGTATGGTGGAAGAATTGAATTGTACGGTAACTATTTACTTAAAGGTTCTTTTATGATTAATGTAGAAATCTATATTATCTGGAAAGTCATTGATCGCTAGGGAGACTTATCCCTATTGTAGAATAAATATTATTTATTTAAATAAATTAATAGTTTAATTTATTTATTTAAATAAGATTAAAATTGTTCTAATTGATTTATTCACAACCGGTTTAAATATGGAGAACCTAAAGGGTCACACCATAAAAGGAAGAATAATTTTTAAGAAGTTAATGGCATAATCGTAATAATTAGTTAAGTATATTTAATTTAATCTATGGTGATAGAATAAATTAAATAGCTTAATATTTATTATTTAATATTTTGGAAATATTAAATATAAATTAATAAGAGGAGTCTTATTATTATTATTACTATTATCATTATTTAATTCCTAAAGGAGTTTGGGAATTAATTAATGAAAGTACTCTCATATATTCCTAATAAGATTAGGAGCTTAAATTATTTAAAAGAGTTTAATTAATTATCCCTAATAAGATTAGGAAGCTTAATCAATTAAAAGAATTTAATTAATTAAATAATACCCTATTTTCTAATTAGATTAGAAGTGTTAACTGATATCTTTATAAGAGGAGTCTTAGATCAGATATCAATACACGCAATTCAATAAGTTGGAGAATACGTTCTTTTTCTATAGAGATAGAAAACTAGGGTTAAGCCAAATACCCATCTTCTTGAATCTTTCTTCTTCCTTGGTGGATCACCTCTAGAGGCCAAACACTTGGGTGGCTAACGTTGATCAAAGGAAGTAACCAAACCCGGTGGATTCAAGTTGAACGCGAAAAAGATTGGAAGTGAATTTGTACCTGAGGAAACTTGAATCTTTAAGGGTAGGATTCTTGTTCTTTTTTTTTCGTTTAATTAATAATTGTGCATAAAGGATGATCTGGGTATATGGTTTGTAAAATTTTAAAACTCTATTTTATCACGTTTTCGCTTACTTTGTGCAATTTGATTGCGTTTATGAATATTACAAACCTAACAGTGGTATCAAAGCCAAACCTTTATGCGAATTATTAATTGTTTTAATTTGATATGTATATTGATATATGTTTAGAATAATTTTTTTGGGCATAATTTATTTTATAAATTTTTTTTTTTTTTAAAAAAAAACAATTCGCAAAGCATGTTTATTCGCGAATTGAATTTGGTTATGCCTTATCAGTGATTCGTGTGATGATCGTATGCTTTATGGAGGTTAATTAATTACGTTATTATATATATATGGTAATGTTATTATTCATGATACTTCCATGATTCATATTCAGGAATAAGAAAGATGCATGTGGCTTTTAAATATATTATATATATTTGATACCACTTATTCATACTATAGCATATATATATTCTAATTGCAGACTGTGCTGTACTTCTGTAATTATTGTAATTCATGTGAATCATAATATACACAATATATATTTTATAGGAACTGGCACATGAATCACGAAAGGTTTTTTTTAATCTTAAAATAAAAGGTTTATTTTAATTTTAAAATTGAATTTCATGCTAACTAATTAGAATTAAAATTAGATTCCATGATAACTAATTAGAGTTGAAATTGGATTTTGATGGGTCTAGTCCAAGGATTCAGCCCATCTCGTAAACCCAATACGGAACAGAGGCCCAAGTTCAAAGAGTCTGGCGAGCCCAACAGATGAGGTCCATCACGGTTGGGTTAATTGAACCCATCAATAATAAATTGTGCACGCCCACGAAAGGAGTGGTCAGGCCTCGTCCCCATATCTCAAGGAGAGCACGACAACCATCTTGCAAGTCAGGAAGAAGTGGGGAGCTCCACTAAAGTAGTGGTCTTAGTGGCTACCTTTCCACCCCAAAACTGTCATGGGGTCGGCTATAAATAGAACGTCTCACCATCACTCGGAGGCAACTCACTTTGATATCCTTAAGCTTGTACTCTCTGTACTCTCTCCAACACCCTTGATATAATATAAAGTGCCAGGCCACTATAGCCATTCAACAGTGGACTAGGTCAACTTGACCGAACCACTTTAATACTTGTCTTATTTCTTACTTTAATTACCGCTTTTATAATTACTTGATTGGTGTTTGTACAAAGTCCATTTTGTGCATCATCAGTTTGGCGCCGTCTGTGGCAAATCGAAAAAATTTTCACCTTTAAACATCTACGCCAATGGCGATTACAACCAGGTCAATGAACCAACCTGAAGACAATCCACGACTAGAGGAGGTTGTTCCTCCGCACACCAACCTAGTCTGAAATACTTCAGCTCCAAATCCACAAGAATGCCGGAGACCATGCAAAGAATTGGCTACCCAAAACCAAAGAGATCATCGCTCACTCCCCATCACGGACAAGGAGGAGGAGTGCGAATAGGAGGACCACAAGGAGCTCCACCCCCTGGACATCAAGGAGCTCTACACAGGGAAGCCCATCATGATCAACCCCCTCCTCCTCCTGCTTCCCAAGGTGGAGGTCCTCATCTCCAAGAAGATGAAGGCGAGAACCAGAGCGTGGAGCATGGGAGTTATCCCCATGATCATTCCAGGGGAGCCTTTAATCACTGGGATGAGAAAATTAAGGAAGTGCAGAACCAACTAGGTGATGTTTTCAACGCCATGAAGGACCGAGGACCAGAAACCGTGGACTACTTGGTAGGGCGAACAGACACGCCTTTCAAGCTTGACGTGGCGAACTATCCACTCCCTCAAAAGTTCAAAATGCCATTCGTGGAGACTTTTGACGGAACGAAAGATTCGCTAGACCATCTCGAAACCTATAAAACCCTGATGCAGCTCCATAACATTCCTGATGAAATCATGTGCAGGGCATTCCCAACCACCTTGAGGGGCTCCGCTCGACAGTGGTTTGCCAAGCTCTCTCCAGCCTCCATCTCAACCTTTGCCGAGTTGAGCAGATCTTTTGTGTCCCACTTTATTGGGGGGCGACGTCATCAGAAGCCTGTCACACATCTTCTCAGCATAAAACAAGATAGAGATGAGATCCTAAGATATTACCTCACTCGTTTTAACAAGGAGGTACTTCAGGTCGAAGAGCCTGACAATAAAGTAACCATAACTACCTTCTTGGGAGGCCTCCGCTCGTCAAGTTTTCTTTTCTCAGTGATGAAACGTCCACCAAGGAACATGACTAAGCTACTAGCAAAGGCCCAGAAATACATGAATGCTGAGGACGTCACGAAGGCCAGATAAGGTGAATCTTCCAGAGCAGGAGAAGAGAGAAAATGAAGAGACAGGGACGATAAGAAGGAAGCTGACAACAAATCCAGTAGGACGCAGAGAGGGTGTCGGCCAAAGACAGACTTGGTCCAGCTCCTCAGAAAGATCGACGACCCTTCACTCCCCTAAATGCCACCGTTGAGCACATTCTTTTACTGATCCAGGATGACCCCACCATAAAGTGGCCAGCGAGGATGAAGTCTCTTCCAAACCGTAGAAACCCGAACAAGTACTGCCGTTTTCATCGCGACCACGGCCATGACACCGACGATTGCTACGAACTTAAGAGACAAATTGAAGATCTTATTCAACTGGTAGAAGATAGGCACCATCACCAACACGTAACCAAGAGGATCAACATCCAGTGGGGGAAATTCATACCATCTCGGGAGGATTCGCAGGAGGGGGAGAGTCGCTATCTGCCGTGAAGGCACACGCAAGATAAGCAAGGCACCTCGACGAGGGTCGCCCATCTAAGATGCCCAAACAAGATGTTAGCGAAGTCATATCCTTCTCAGATGAGGACTTGAAGGGAATTCAACACCCACACGACGACCCCTTGGTGTTCACCATGACCGTAGCCAATTTTTAAGTACGTAGAATTCTAGTGGACAATGGCAGCTCTGCCGATATTTTATTTGTAGAAGCTTACGACAAGCTCAACCTGGGCAGGGAGAGATTGCAGCCTATTCGATCTCCTCTCATGGGTTTCTCAGGGGAGAAGGTATATCCCCTAGGGTCCATCACCCTCCCAATCACAGTCGGAGCAGCACCAAAAAGATATACAGTTATGGTCAATTTCTTAGTTATAGACTGCCCATCAGCCTACAACATCATACTGGGGCGACCTGCTCTTAACACAATGAAGGCCGTCCCCTCCACCTATCATCTTATCCTTCGCTTTCCAACCCCAAATGGAGTCGGAGATGTCAAAGGAGACCAGGTAGCAGCAAGGGAGTGCTATGTCTCCTCCATGAAGACCAGGAAGCCAGAGGAAACATTACAAGTCGAGGTCCTTGACCCAAGAGATGACTCCACCATAGAAAGAGGAGAGCCCGTCACGGAGCTCACCCCTGTAGTCTTAGACAAGGAACACCTAGACAGAAGGGTGTACATTAGTTCTTCCCTCAGTAAAGAGCTAGTCCACCAACTAATAAACTTCCTAAAAAATAACATGGATGTCTTTTGCATCCCTCGGGCGTACTTACTCAAGTTGCCAGGGCCCCAAAATAAGACTAGCCACGTTATTGCTATTCTTCTTTTCTTTTTCTTTTTTATATACATAGATCAAAACACTCTAACAAAGCTATACATATATACAAACACACTTTTCTTTTAAGAAAATTCTTGTTGCCTCTTTTATAGTTCTTATAAAAGAGCTCTAACTCATGCAAGTATACACGGGTCAACAAGTAATACAGAGTAAGTAAAGTATCGATCCCACAGAGAAAGTTGTTAACTTTAGACTACTATGCATTAATTAGCTCACTATATTTATATGCTAAGACTATAAACTTAATTGTTGATTTGAATCATTTATAATTACCAACTAAAAATAAGAATATAAACGAATTAAATATGATGTGGAAACAATAGGATCCTAACTTCATTCAATATTTCATTTAATCGCCATATGTCATGCAAAAAGTGTTCATATATCACAGGATAATAGCCAAGGGCATAAAAGCGAGTTATAACCATTTTCCAATGCACTATAACCAACTCACATATCATCTACAAATGTTAGAATCTCTGTGATCACCAATACCATCACAATTACCATATTCCTATGCGTAATTGCAATCCTATTGACTTTAAACACAACCCTTATTCTAGCTCATACAGCAAAACAATATATTCCTATCTGTTTCACAAAATATGCAATCCCCATATTCGCATGCTATCATGATTTCATCCATATTCATATGTTCATTTCCAATTCCATACAAATACTAACATGAAGATTATCAGTCATTCATACATATAAACCAACCATGATAGATAATCCATATGATATGCAAAACAAATCTAACACTTAGATGTGCAACCAAATTATATATTAAAATTCGTTAGAATCCCATAATGGAGTTTAGTTCATGACTGAACCAAAAGCCATTATGGGATCAAGGCTAAACATGATCAATAATCAAGCAAATGAGATTAAGAGAGAAAGAACAATCAAACCCAAACGCTGAATAGTAATCAATGATTAACTATGAAAACCCCAAAGAATTCCATTAACAATAATCAAAATCCACAATGGTGAAGAACTCCAAGAAGAAGAAAATAAGACATTATGGCTTCGTTCTCCGTTGGACTCTCTCCCAAGGTGTAAACCCTAATTTCTACTATGAAAGTTACGTAATAAAAGTCAAGTCTGCCTTTGACATACGTTAGAATCGCTTTATACCAATTACACATCATCACATTGCTTAATTAAAAATAAAACAAATTACAACATCGAAGATCGCCAGCACATGCTGCCGTAGCGCTTAACTAGTGTATTTGTCTCATGGCATGAGACTTACGCATAAGCTTCGGTTCCCCAGACGCGCCTTATCGCTACGGTCGCTGGCTTTCGCCTCGGCGGTATGCTGGTCATGCCTCGCGGGCGCGTGACTTGCAGAAGGTTCTCTATGTAAAGCCCTGCTTTCGCGCGGGCACGCGAGTCTTCTCTTGTTATGCCACGCAGCTGCGCGGCTTGTGTTCTGCAGTTCCTGAGTCTGGTTTTTGGTCTGCTGCTGCTGCTACTTGTTCATTCTTGCTTATCCCCCTTTCTTGCTTGATTTCCATGCCTTATTGTACCCCCATGCCATGCACATTCTTGCTTTTGCAGATTTATCCACACACTCGCTTTCCAACCTTTTTCGTTTATATTAGCTTGTGCTGGTGTTAACTCTGAGTTGGAGGATCGCGTGTGCATAAAATTCTACAAGCACCTGTACTCAAAACAAAACAAATATAGAAATGAAAAATGATAGAATTGTCTAAGTCATACAATACAGCTTTAAACTAATGATAATTATCTAAATTAACGCCTTTCCCTGGCAATGGCGCCAAAAACTTGTTGTCTCTTTTATAGTTCTTATAAAAGAGCTCTAACTCATGCAAGTATACACGGGTCAACAAGTAATACAAAGTAAGTAAAGTATCGATCCCACAGAGAAAGTTGTTAACTTTAGACTACTATGCATTAATTAACTCACTATATTTATATGCTAAGACTATAAACTTAATTGTTGATTTGAATCATTTATAATTACCAACTAAAAATAAGAATATAAACGAATTAAATATGATGTGGAAATAATGGGATCCTAACTTTATTCAATATTTCATTCAATCGCCATATGTCATGAAAAAAGTGTTCACATATCACAGGATAATAGCCAAGGGCATAAAAGCGAGTTATAACCTTTTTCCAATGCACTATAACCAACTCACATATCATCTACAGATGTTATAATCTATGTGATCACCAATACCATCACAATTACCATATTCCTATGCATAATTGCAATCCTATTGACTTTAAACACAGCCCTTATTCTAGCTCATACTAAAAAAAAAGATATTCCTATCTGTTTCACAAAATATGCAATCCTCATATTCACATGCTATCATGATTTCATCTATATTCATATGTTCATTTCCAATTCCATACAAATACTAACATGAAGATTATCAGTCATTCATACATACAAACCAACCATGATAGATAATCCATATGATATGCAAAACAAATCTAACACTTAGATGTGCAACCAAATTACATATTAAAATCCGTTAGAATCCCATAATGGAGTTTAGTTCATGACTGAACCAAAAGCCATTATGGGATCAAGGCTAAACATGATTAATAATCAAGCAAATGAGATTAAGAGAGAAAAAACAATCAAACCCAAACGCTGAATAGTAATCAATGATTAACTATGAAAACCCCAAAGAATTCCATTAACAATAATCAAAATCCACAATGGTGAAGAACTCCAAGAAGAAGAAAATAAGACGTTATGGCTTCGTTCTCCGTTGGACTCTCTCCCAAGGTGTAAACCCTAATTGCTACTATGAAAGTTACGTAATAAAAGTTAAGTCTACCTCTGACATACGTCAGAATTGCTTTATACCAATTACACATCATCACATTGCTTAATTAAAAATAAAACAAATTACAAAGATCGGCCGCCATTTCATGGCCGTAGCTCTAGTGTATATCATCTCGCTCGCTACCGCGAGACTAGTAGTAAGCTTCGGTTCCCCAGACGCCTTATCGCTACGGTGGTCAGGCGCATCGCCGCGGCACGCACGCGTCATCCCCTCGAGGGTGCGCGGTCATGCCTCGCGGGCGTGTGACTTGCAGAAGGTTCTCTATGTAAAGCCATGCTTTCGCGCGGGCGCGCGAGTCTTCTCTTTTTATGCCGCGCGGCCGTGCGGCTTGTGTTCTGCAGTTCTTGAGTCTAGTTTTTGGTCTACTGCTGCTGCTACTTGTTCATTCTTGCTTAATCCCCCTTTCTTGCTTGATTTCCATGCCTTATTGTACCCCTATGCCATGCACATCCTCGCCTTGCGACTAGCCTTCATGCATCCGCTCACCGATACCTCAATTCCCACCAAAATGACGCTGATTCCTGCACTTATTCACCAAAAGGAGTTTAAATACATGCAATGCAAAATAACATGAAATGCTACTAAAACACAATGAAATGTGCTCAAGGTGGGCACAATTCGCATGGATCGGTATACAATAAGTGAGTAAAAATATCACTTGTCAAATACCCCCAAACTTGAACTATTGTTTGCCCTTAAGCAATTCATATGAATGAACACTGAAAATGTAACTACTAAACTATGCAACTACTCTATGATGCAAACTAGTCTCACATAATCTTAACCATAATGAATTTCAAATTTCAAATTACCTCGGTGAACTATCCGGATCCCAGAACATAGTTTCAAACCAAACCATAGATATAACATCATACACTCAGATAATTCATGACTGCTATAGAGATGTTGTGTGTGTGTGTGTGTTGTTCACAGAAACTTGATTCAAGCAAAGATTATATATCCTACAATCGCTCCAAATGTAAAATTGTAGTCTAAATCAAGATTCATGTATATTCATGCAACATAGACTGTTTAAACATATCACCGCAAACTAAGGCTCAACAATGGGTTTATTGCTTTATTACTACTCACGAGGGCGATTTCGCACTTTCCCGCGGTGTTTATTGCTATTATATTTTTTTTTTCAGGACTGTGCAATGTCTTAATATATTAGGCACACTGCTACCCCTTAGCGAGTTTTCAACCAATGACTCCTAGACCATGAAAGACCTTAGGGCGCTAGGTGTAGAGACAATCCCCTCGGGCGTACTTACTCAAGTAGCTAGGGCCCCGAATTAAGACTAATCATGTTATTGCTATTATATATATATTTTTTATACACAGCATGCCCATGTTTCCCCAAAATTTACACTTCAATGACTTTACAATCTACAACATTTTCCTCATGTTTCTCTTTTTAAAACTACATGTTCTATTGATCAATGCAAGACACACATCTTAGACTTACAAGTGAATGTGAACACAATTATGCAAACTGAAAGCATATAAACAGCAACATAAATCGCATTGTGTAAAACATTATATCCAAGTTGTGCTATGCACATATTCTGAAATCTTCCACAATTCACTATCCTCATTGGCTTAGGCATAAAATTTCTGTTTATAAGCAAAAGTTTATGTGAGACATTAAACTAGAACATACTAAGAATGAATAAAAATAAAAATTTTATGCTAAACATTTAACTAACCCAAATTCATGCAAAATTAAACTAAACATGCTAACATAAAATGCAATCTAAACTACTACTATGCAAGTACTCCAATACCCCCAAACTTGAAATGTTCAATGTCCTCAGTGAATGAAGGTAAAGGGTACGAGAAAAACTCCCCTAATTATCGGCATGACCACCCTCCTCGGGTGGTGAATCTGGTGGTGGATACGGCACGACGGTCCCGAACTGGGGCCATTCAAGCATGGTTCCTTGCTGCGCGAATGCTTCGGCCAAAGCCCTGGAGATTCCCGGAGCAAACGTCCCAAGATTCTCATATAATGCGTCGACTTTGCGCGCCATCCTTCAGAGGTGTCAATCGCCAAAGACAGGCTGCTCACGGGTGGATGGACTTTCTTTGCATCAGTCATGAAATGCTTGGTTGGCTCTGGTGAGGTGAATCGGATAATGAATCCATGTCCGCGCAGGTGTGGTTCACCACCCGTCCAATCCTGGAGCTTAGCTATTGTGACTGATATAATGTCATGACTAAACCTGCTGTGTCCCGTCCCGGCCCATGGAACTCCTACTCGCAGATACAAAGTAATCTTTGCCGCCATTGCATCTTGAATGCTCCCAGTCATGTTGCCTCGCCAATAACGCTGCATATTTTGATGAATGAGGTGGCTGAAGTCTATGTACTTCCCTTCGATAATACCCCATAGAATGATGGCTTGCTCCTTCGTGACGACATGCTTGTGAGTGGACAGAATTAGTTTGGTTCAGATAAACAAATGTCATGCTTGGGCGTAGTGATTCAAAGTGGAAGCTGGAAACGAGAGAGGCTCAGTTGTTTCGACCTTATAGGTCCACTTAGTGCCCGAGATGCACAATTCTGAAATTAGTACATCCAAGTTAGTCATTAAATGGTCACCTTGGACCCAATTGGCTGACCCAGTAAGTGGTGTCTCAGTTATTCCATACACTGCTCTAATAGCTGAGGGGCGGAAATCCACTTGCACCTGCCGAACGAGTGTTATGCCATGTTGATCCATCTCTTTTGTGTTTGAGTAGAATTCCCGAACGACTTCCATTGGGATAGGTATGCAGTGTTCTTTGCCAAAGCTAACCCAGCCCTTTCTTTCGGAGCATGCTCCATAGTCGCCCATCCGTCTTGGTGGGTCTAAAGCCTCATTCCGTCATAAACGATTTACTCAGAAGGTGATAATAGATGTGATGAGCCTCCTGGCTTAAGAAGTTTCTTCGTTCTGTGACATCGTCATCGAGATCACTGGATGAGGAATCAGAGGGTGAAGAAATTGAGGTTGCACGACTTCTTGTTGGACCCATGACCAACTGCTATGGAGAGAATGGGAGTGTTTTGCAGCAGATGATAATATCCCCAAACTTGCTTTAACCCATCCCACAAGATAAACCCTAGGTTGACTCCAATGAGGATGGTGGTGATATACGTATGTATTGGTAGGGAAGGGGCCTTTTATTAGGGGAGAGTAGACTCATAATAAACCACGTAAAGAGAATAAGTAAACTTTTTTGTTTGTGATAATAATATCTCTGTTGGGCGTAGCGCGCGACCGCGTGACATGGTATGGTTGATCTAGCGCGGGCGCGCGAGGATGTGAAAACTGTCTGCAAGTTGCGCGGGTGTGAGGTAACACCTGTTGGGGCATCATGTGCATGGTATGCTTTTACAGAGCCAGTAGTTCGAACTTCCAAGTGGAGGTTGTGATGCGTGTAACCCAAATCACCTACAACAAGATGAGTGCAACACAAAGTAGGTATCAAGCAACATAGAATGACTCTAACTTCTATTTTACTTAAGAATTGAAAAGATTTTCAAGATGAAATTGATGGGTTGACTCCCATCCAGCGCTAAGTTATAGTCACTTTAGCTTAACTGTCCCGGAGGCTCATGTCGACGAGAGAATCATAGTGACATTGTGTCTTTCCACTTCGTCACCAAAGTAATGCTTCAACCACTGTCCGTTTACTTTGAAAGGTTTATGCGGGAATTGGTTGTATATTTCAATTGCAGTCTTGGAAAGAGCAGGTTTTCATTTGTGAAAGGACCCGACCAACGTGATTTCGCTTTTCCAGGAAGAGTTTAAAATGCCGAATTATAGAAAGACACCTTTTCCCCTACTTTCGAGCGTTTCTATCCATTATCCTACGATCATGCCACCTTTTCACTTTTTCCTTGTATAATTTTGCATTCTCATAAGCCTGTAATCTAAACTCATCTAGCTCATTGAGCTGAAGTAGCCTTTTCTCCCCTGCAGATGTTAAGTCAAGGTTGAGCTTCCGTATTGCCCAATAAGCCTTATGCTCTAGCTCCATAGGGAGATGACAGGCTTTGCCATACATAATTTAAAAAGGTGACATCCCCAACTGGGTTTTGTATGCGGTGCGATAGGCCCATACAACATCATCTAATTTTAACGACCAATCCTTACGTGTTGGATTCACAACTTTTTCCAGGATTCTTTTGACTTCTCGGTTTGATACTTCGGCTTGGCCATTTGTTTGTGGGTGATATGTTGTGGCGATGCGATGTTTCACCCCGTACTTAGCTAGTAAGGTGGTGAGTTTCCTATTGCAGAAATGACTGCCTTCGTCACTAATGATAGCCCTTGGAGTTCCAAACCTCGTAAAAATGCTTTTGTGCAGAAACTTGAGGACTACCTTGGCATCGTTGGTCGGTAAAGCTGCAACCTCCACCCATTTTGAAACATAATCCACTGCGAGCAATATATAGAGATTGCTGCAGGAAGAAACAAAAGGTCCCATGAAATCAATGCCCCATACATCGAAAATTTCTACTTCTAGGATGGTATTCAATGGCATCTCGTTTCTTTTAGAGATATTACCCACTCGCTGACATCTGTCACATCGCTGGACGAAACGGTAAGCGTCCTTGAAGATAGTTGGCCAGTAAAACCCTGCTTGAAGGACTCTCGCTGCTGTCTGTTCCCCGCCATAGTGACCTCCATACACTGATGAGTGACACTTTTGCAGAATCCCTTCGGTCTCGCTATACGGAATACACCTTCTTATCACTTGATCCGAACACTGTTTGAACAGGTAAGGCTCATCCCATATATACCATTTGACGTCATGCAGTAATTTCTTTTTATGATATCCCACCAAGTCAGGAGATACCGTCTTACTTACTAGATAATTGGCGAAGTCTGCAAACCATGGCACTTCCCATTTCACCACAAACAACTACTCATCTGGAAAGGACTCATTGATCATAACGTTATCCTGTACTTCTCTTTCCGGATTCTTGAGTCGAGATAAGTGGTCCGCCACTTGGTTTTCAGTTCCTTTTCTGTCCTTGATTTCCAAGTCAAATTCCTACAGTAGTAAGATCCATCTAATCAACCGCGGTTTAGCGTCCTTCTTGGCCATTAAATGTCGAATCGCTGCGTGATCTGTATACACTATCACTCTTGTTCCAATCAGATATGCTCAAAATTTATCAAAAGCGTATACCACTGCCAATAACTCTTTTTCTGTGGTGGTATTGTTCAATTGCGTATCCGTTAGGGTCTTGCTGGCATAATAAATCACATGAAATATCTTTTCTTTCTGCTGGCCCAACACAGCCCCTACGACGTAGTCACTGGTGTCACACATCAATTCAAACGGTAAAGTCCAATCGGGTGAAGTAATTACTGGTGCTGAAATCAGTTTTCTCTTTAAGTGTTCAAATGTGGATACGCAAGTGTCATTTAAATTGAATTTTGCATCTTTCTCCAGTAGGCTGCATAATGGTTTAGTGATTTTGGAGAAATCCTTAATGAACCTGCGGTAGAACCCCGTATGTCCCGTAAAACTCCTTTTCCTTTTGATGATGGGTGGTGGTAGGTGCTCAATAGTCTCCAGTTTTGCTCTATCCACCTCAAGTCCCGTCTTTAAAACTTTGTGTCCCAAAATGATTCCTTCTTGTACCATGAAGTGGCATTTTTCCCAGTTTAGCACTAAATTTGTTTCAACGCATCTCTTTAACACCATAACTAGATACTCGAGACATAAGTCAAATGAATCCCCGAAGACTGAGAAGTCATCCATAAATACTTCAACATTCTGTTCCACCATGTCGGAGAATATAGCCATCATACAACTTTGAAACGTTGCTGGAGCATTACACAACCTAAAAGACATTCTTCTGAAAGCAAAAGTGCCATATGGACATGTGAAAGTAGTCTTTTCCTGATCTTCTGGAGCTATCATAATTTGATTGTAACCCGAATAACCATCCAGAAGGCAATAGTATTCATGCCTGCTAGTCATCCAACATCCGATCGATAAATGGGAGCGGAAATGATCTTTCCTTGTAACCTTGTTTAGCTTACAGTAATCCATGCAAACTCTCCACCCCGGCCATTGTTAGTGGTTGGGATTAGCTCATTATTCTCATTAGTCACAACGGTCCATGCCACCCTTCTTCTAACACACTGTCTTCGACTCACCCATGCAATCGTCTGCGAGATTGGATAGATTATTCCTGCATCTAGCCATTTTAGTACCTCTTTCTTGACCACCTCCTTCATTATTGGATTAAGCTTTCTTTGTTGCTCAACTGTCGGCTTGCTACCATCTTCCATTAGGATCTTGTGCATGCAATACAAAGGGCTGATTCCTTTGATATCTGCTATGGTCCATCCAATAGCTGATTTGAACTCTGTAAGCACTTGGAGCAGTTTTTCTTCCTGACAAGATGTTGGAGCAGCTTTCGCGCGGGCACGCGAGTCTTCTCTTGTTATGCCACGCAGCTGCGCGGCTTGTGTTCTGCAGTTCCTGAGTCTGGTTTTTGGTCTGCTGCTGCTGCTACTTGTTCATTCTTGCTTATCCCCCTTTCTTGCTTGATTTCCATGCCTTATTGTACCCCCATGCCATGCACATTCCTGCTTTTGCAGATTTATCCACACACTCGCTTTCCAACCTTTTTCGTTTATATTAGCTTGTGCTGGTGTTAACTCTGAGTTGGAGGATCGCGTGTATAAAAATTCTCTACAAGCACCTGTACTCAAAACAAAACAAATATAGAAATGAAAAATGATAGAATTGTCTAAGTCATACAATACAGCTTTAAACTAATGATAATTATCTAAATTAACGCCTTTCCCTGGCAATGGCGCCAAAAACTTGTTGTCTCTTTTATAGTTCTTATAAAAGAGCTCTAACTCATGCAAGTATACACGGGTCAACAAGTAATACAAAGTAAGTAAAGTATCGATCCCACAGAGAAAGTTGTTAACTTTAGACTACTATGCATTAATTAACTCACTATATTTATATGCTAAGACTATAAACTTAATTGTTGATTTGAATCATTTATAATTACCAACTAAAAATAAGAATATAAACGAATTAAATATGATGTGGAAATAATGGGATCCTAACTTTATTCAATATTTCATTCAATCGCCATATGTCATGAAAAAAGTGTTCACATATCACGGGATAATAGCCAGGGCATAAAAAAGAAGTTATAACCTTTTTCCAATGCACTATAACCAACTCACATATCATCTACGATGTTATAATCTATGTGATCACCAATACCATCACAATTACCATATTCCTATGCATAATTGCAATCCTATTGACTTTAAACACAAACTTATTCTAGCTCATACGGCAAACAAAGATATTCCTATCCTGCTTCACAAAATATGCAATCCCCATATTCACATGCTATCATGATTTCATCTATATTCATATGTTCATTTCCAATTCCATACAAATACTAACATGAAGATTATCAGTCATTCATACATACAAACCAACCATGATAGATAATCCATATGATATGCAAAACAAATCTAACACTTAGATGTGCAACCAAATTACATATTAAAATCCGTTAGAATCCTATAATGGAGTTTAGTTCATGACTGAACCAAAAGCCATTATGGGATCAAGGCTAAACATGATCAATAATCAAGCAAATGAGATTAAGAGAGAAAGAACAATCAAACCCAAACGCTGAATAGTAATCAATGATTAACTATGAAAACCCCAAAGAATTCCATTAACAATAATCAAAATCCACAATGGTGAAGAACTCCAAGAAGAAGAAAATAAGACGTTATGGCTTCGTTCTCCGTTGGACTCTCTCCCAAGGTGTAAACCCTAATTGCTACTATGAAAGTTACGTAATAAAAGTCAAGTCTACCTCTGACATACGTCAGAATTGCTTTATACCAATTACACATCATCACATTGCTTAATTAAAATAAAACAAATTACAACATCGATCGCCGCTACCGCGCGGCTCTCATAGTATCCGTCTCATGGTAGCGAGACTAGTAGTAAGCCCGGTTCCCTAGACGTCTTATCGCGGTCGGTGCGCTTCGCCTCAGCGCACGCGGTTCATCCTCGAGGGTGCGCTAACATACCTCGCATGGCGTGTGACTTGCGAAGGTTCTCTATGTAAAGCCATGCTTTTGCGCCATGTAGTCTTCTCTTTTTATCTGCCACGCACCGCAATGCGGCTTGTGGTTCTCGCAGCTTGAGTCTAGTTTTTGGTCTCTATCGCTGCGCTACTTGTTCATTCTTGCTTAATCCCCTTTCTTGCTTGATTTCCATGCCTTATTGTACCCCTATGCCATGCACATCCTCGCCTTGCGACTAGC
Organism: Panax quinquefolius; assembly: GCA_020205615.1. Lineage (NCBI taxonomy): Eukaryota > Viridiplantae > Streptophyta > Magnoliopsida > Apiales > Araliaceae > Panax > Panax quinquefolius. The sequence goes on along the minus strand of CM035160.1, from coordinate 106,275,487 downwards.
CTTCATGCATCCGCTCACCGATACCTCAATTCCCACCAAAATGACGCTGATTCCTGCACTTATTCACCAAAAAGTGTTTAAATACATGCAATGCAAAATAACATGAAATGTAACTAAAACACAATGAAATGTGCTCAAGGTGGGCACAATTTGCATGGATCGGTATACAATAAGTGAGTAAAAATATCACTTATCAATGGTCACATACAGACTTGGAGGGCATCTACCCAGAAGTGGCCACACACCGTCCTAACGTTGACCCACGTTATAAACCAGTTCGCCAAAAGCCAAGGGGTGCCTCCACTAAAAGGGCCTAAGCCATGGATGAGGAAGTGAAAAAGTTAATAGATAATGGAGCAGCCAGAGAAGTAACATATCCAAAATTGCTCTCCAACGTGGTGATGGTCACTAAAGCTAATGGGAAGTGGCGCCTATGTGTTGACTTCATAGAACTTAATAAGGTGTGTCCAAAAGATAGCTACCCGTTACCACGGATCGACCTCCTCATCGACGCCACCACAAGATATGAGTTGCTCACCTTCCTGGATGCGTACTCCGGGTATAACTAGATTAGCATGCATCCCCCAGACCAGGAGAAGACATCTTTTATCACTCCTTAAGGGACATACTGCTACAGGGTAATGTCCTTCGGGTTGAGGAACACAGGAGCAACCTATCAAAGATTGGTGAACAAAATGTTCCAGGCTCAAATTAGGCGAACAATGGAAGTTTACGTTGATGACATGCTAGTAAAGAGCCTCGTCGTAGCAGATCATATTAACCACCTTCAAGAGACCTTCAATGTTCTTAGATCATACCGCATGAAGCTAAATCCTAAGAAGTGTGCCTTCGGCATAGGATCGGGAAAGTTCCTGGGCTTCATGGTCAACCAGAGGGGAATTGAAGCAAACCCTGACAAGATCAAAGCCATTTTCGACATGAAATCACCCACTTCAACCAAAGAGCTCCAACGTCTTAACGGAAGAATTGCAGCACTCAACAGGTTCGTCTCGAAGTCTGCAGATAAGTGTTTGCCTTTTTTTAAAATTCTTCGAAAAGCCTTTGAGTGGGGACATGAAGCTGAGGAGGCATTCCAAAAACTCAAAGCCTATTTGGCTGCACCTCCTCTCCTTTCGCATGCCACACCAGGCGAGGTGTTATATTTGTACCTTCGCCTCCCCATCTAAGCGAGAAGCTTAGTCCTCATCAAGAACGATGACGGAGCACAGAAGCCAATCTACTATGTAAGCAGAGCATACCGAGGAGCAGAAGTCAGGTATTCAAGCCTAGAAAAATGGTGCTCGCTTTAATCACAACAGCGAGACGGTTACGACATTACTTCCAAAGTCACAGCATTGTTGTCATCACAGATCAACCTCTGAAAAGAGTCATGGGAAAGTTCGATGTATCTTGGAGACTTCTTAAATGGGCAGTAGAGCTTGGTGAGTTTGACATACAGTATCAACCAAGGTCAGCCATCAAAGCATAAGCACTGGCGGATTTCGTTGCTGAGCTGACACCGGCAGAGACGGAGAACAACGAAATTCCCACCTCACCCAGTTTGGAGATGGTTGATGGAAGCGCTCAACGGGATAAAGAAGATCAGACACCCGAACTTGGCACACATACCATCCCAAGCGACCAGACCATCATGATGAGTGCCCAGACTCCCTCTTCAAACACCCAGATAGCATTTTTGGATGACCAGACACTCCAAAGGACCCAGACTGGAGCTATAGTTCCCAATCCTGGAGTCAAGTCTCCCTATTTAATCTCCGAGCCCTGCTCTCTTCCATATTGGAAACTCTATGTAGACGGTTCCTCGACCAGTGATAGACGCGGAGCAGGTCTGATCTTGATCAGCACAGATTGTATCGTTCTCAAGTATGCAGTAAAGCTCCACTTTATTGCTTCAAACAATGAGGAGGAATATGAAGCCCTCATATCTGGATTAAGATTGGCAATTGAGATGGAGACTCAACATCTCGTTATCTATAGCGACTCTCAGTTGATAGTCAATCAAGTGAAGGGAGAGTTCGAAGCAAAAGGAGCCAAAATGCAAGAATATCTTGGCATGGTAAGAAGCATGATGAAAAAGTTTAAACACTTCCAGATTTTCCACATTCCCAGGGAAGACAACATGGCCACCGATGCACTTGCAAGGCTTGCCTCTTCCTTGGAAATCCCACCAGGAGGACCGATATTCATTGGTCACCAGTTCGAACCAAGCATGATGGACTCGGGAACCACGAATGTCAACTGTGCATCGACTGAATCAAACTGGATGACCCCAATAAGGGTGTATCTCCGAGAAGGTGTGTTGCCGGATAACCCTTTAGAAGCTAGGAAGCTAAGTATGAGAGCTTCTAAGTTCACCATCTTGCAAGACACTTTGTACAAGAAAGGTTATTCCTTGCCATTGCTCCGGTGCCTTTCACCCGAAGAAGCTCACTATGCCTTGCGAGAGATCTATGAAGGAATATGTGGGAACCACTCTGGAGGATGATCCCTCGCCCACAAGGCACTCAGGCAAGGTTACTTCTGGCCTTCTATGGTAAGGGACGCCCTGGAGTTCTCTAGGAAGTGTGACAAGTGTGAACGCTTCTCAACCGTACCCAGGCAACCACCAGAAGAGCTAACAACCATTACAAGTCCATGGCCTTTCTCTAAATGGGGCATCGACATTCTAGGCCCGTTGCCTCTGAGCAAAGGACAGTGCAAGTTCGTGGTGGTGGCAGTCGATTACTTCACCAAGTGGGCTGAAGCCGAAGCCTTAGCAAAAATCACAGATGTAAAGATTAAAGACTTTATTTGGAAGAATATAGTATGCCACTTCAGCATACCCCACTCCATTATCAGTGACAACGGTAAGCAATTTGACAACAAGCTGCTAAATTCCTTCTGCTCCGACCTTCAAATAAAGCAGCCGCACTCTAGCCCAGCTCATCCTCAGGCAAATGGACAAGCAGAAGTCATGGTGAGAACAGTGCTATGCAATTTTAAAACAAGGCTTGAAAAGGCGAAGGGGCTTTGGGTCGATGAACTCCCAGGCGTATTATGGGCCTACCGAACCACGCCAGGAACTCCAACTGGGGAAACCCCTTTTTCCCTAGCCTTTGGAACTGAGGCGGTCATCCCTGTAGAGATCGGGGTGAACTCTCTAAGGGTCCAACACCACGACTCTGCCACCAATGAGGAAGGACTCCGCATCAATCTCGACTTGGTAGAGGAGGCAAGGGAGATGGCTGTGGTTCGCAACGCAAAGTATAAGCGTCGCATGACAAAGTACTACAACTCAAGGGTGAAGCCTCGTTCCTTCCAACCAGGAGACTGGGTCCTCAAGAAGGTGATCCTCGCCACTAAGGATTCCCGCGAAGGGAAACTGGGACCAAATTGGGAAGGACCATACCTTTTAAAAGAAGTGGTGAGACCAGGCACTTACAAGATCCAAAATTCTGAAGGGAAGGTCTTACCTCACCCATGGAACGCTGAGCACTTGAAGAGGTATTACCAGTGACACCTTGAAGAAGTAATAGTAACATAGTTAGGGACTTGGTTTTATTTGCCTTTTTTAGGATTATTATCTAGTGTTTAAAGCACCTTTTCTGGGTCAGCAATGAAATTTCTTATTTTTTACTCCAAAAAGACTGCATTTGTCATTAAATTTCAAAGGAGTATCAGTACAAAAGTAAGGACGCATACTGTATTTATATACATAAAAAAAAGTCCTTAGCACTCTAACTACTATCATGGTCGTCCTCGTCATCTTTAGCATCTTCAGAACCTCCATCCTCAGGTGCCTCAGTTGGCACAAAGCCTGAGAAATCAATATCAGGGAAGGAAGCAGATATCTTTCCCCGAAGCTCTTCATAGCCATCAATGAAAGCACCTGCAACAGATTATTCTAGATCCACTTCAGCCTGAGAGGCTCTCTCCTGAGCTACCTTCAATTCTGCCTCCGCTCTCGAACATGCAGCCTCCCTGAGCGCGCCCCTTTTATGGACCACCTGAAGCTCAGTCTCGAGCTTAGTTGCCTTCTCATGGGCCTCAACAAGCTTAGCCTCCCTGAGCACATCCCTCTCATGGGTTGCCAAAAGCTCAGCCTCGTGTTTAACTGTCCTCTCACGGATAGCAGAAAGATCTATCTCAGCCTTTGAGCAAGCGGCCTCACTAAGCGCGGCCTTTCCACGGGTTGCTAAAATCTCAGCCCGAGAGGCCCTGTCTGCAGCTTCGAGCTTGGTAACTCTCCCTTGAGTAGCGAGAAGCTCTTTCTGCACAGCCTCATTATTAAGCTTCAATTGGCCGTAAAAATGAGCCCTCGAGAACAAGCATACAGATGCAGTAGAGATCTGAAGAAAACAAAAGACATGAGAATGACCAAGCGCATTATAAAAAAAAAGAACGAAGGATTCTTACCTGAGCCATGCCCTCCAGAAATGTGTTAATAACCCCTTTAGTGCCCAAAGCACTAATCTTTTGAATATCAGATGGAAACACAAATCTCCCAAGCCGTTATCTAATGATTTGTGGATCCCCCAGCATAGAACCGGACTGAATCGGTGCCCCTACATGAGTTCCTGCAGGAGGCATGGACGGGCGGGGGTCAGAAGGTATAGGCGGGGAAGTCTCTGGAGTAGCGCTCAAAGTCACCAACTAGGAAGGCACAGCTAAAGGTATCAAAAAGATCGCCTCGATGTGAGCATCATCCATCCTCGCCACCTTGGGAGGAGAAGTGCCTCTATTGGCGCCCCTACTAGCGTCCCTAGAGAGGATTGATCCAATCACTGTCCTGTCCACTGCAGCAAATGAGACAAAGCGCTATCTGAGTAACCATCATCTCATAAAAGATAAATTATAAAGTCAACATACCTTTTATCTTTAATAAGGAACCACCCGATTTCGGCGAGGAACCTCCAGCTCTACTACCGAACTTAGGCAGAAGAACACTCAGGTCTTTGTCGGGGTGAGCCTTCACAGCCTGCAGCTTTAACTCCTGTTCTTTGGAGAGCACCGGCATACCTACAAGGAGATGGTGAGCACACACATATATATAAAATATATATATATAGTAAACTTAAAATGCACTGGGTTTCTTGGCAGCACTCCAACGCATTAAAACCAAGGCCCGATCAGCCTCTGCAGCCCATTCTCCGCCGACAAATAAAAAGCGAGATTTCCAACTGTGACAATTGGAGCATAACCCAGTAAGCACCATACCGCTCTTGGAAGTAAAATAATACCAGCCCCTATTTGGTGAAGGAGTCTCACTCAAGTTATAAGCCCCGTGGAACTCTTTGGGAGAAGCATCTTCATGATGCACCCTCTTCTATAAAATGAGAAAACCCAACAAGACTCTCCAACCATTGGGCGTTAACTGCCCTGGAGTAAGAGAAAAATAGTGCAATATTTGACAAATAGGATGGGATATGGGGAACCTAAGCCCGACCTCGAGCATATCCTCATAAATGACAATATCACCAGAGGAATCGTCACAAGAAAATTCACTTTTCTTGGCTTCGACGACATGACACCGTGGGTGGAATATGATAAGAAGAAACAAGCCTCGAAATCTCATCATCAGAATTGAGTGAGTTGAAAAGGGTACTTACTTTAGACTTATCATCATCGGGGATCAATTTATTTTTATGCTTCATCTTCCGGGGTCTTAAAGAATGGATCACTTTTGCAATACTCTGCCCAGTGACTAGAGAGACATCTGAAACCCCCTGCTCGCCCAAAACTTGCTCAGCTCGCTCCTGCTTGCCCAAAACTTGCTCAGCTCTCTCCTGCTCGCCCAAAACCAGCTCCTGCTCGCCCAAGGACTGCCCAGGTTGCTCTTGCTCGCCCAATACTAGCTCATGCTCGCCCAAAACCATCTCCTGCTTGTCCAAGGTCACTTGACTCGCCCCCTGCCCTCGTCTTGAAGACACCTTGACTCATTCAGATCGCCAGTGTCCCGTCTCATGACAAACGGTTAATGAAATCGATCTGCACTTCCCGCAAGTCCGTGCACGACGTTATCCACCATGACAGCCTCTTGGGTGCTCACTTCATCAATCAGTCCACTCCCATGGCTATCTCTTCCTTTGTTCGACATTGATCTCACTAAGAAGAGATCTGAAAAGAACAGAACACAAAACCCCCAAATTTATGACCTAGGTTCTTCAAGAATGAGATAGAAGGAGTCCCACAAACCAGAGGGGTTTATCTGAGAAGGGGAAGGTCACTAATGAAAAGTAATTTCTAGGGAAATTCGAATTTAAAGGTATATTTACTATTCAAGTCACGACTTTTGATCCGTAACTCCGATCGGGGCCCGTAATATATCAAAACGACTGTATCGACGAGCTCTACAAAAGACATTGCTATGCTATGACATATGCTATAAAAAGCCCAAAAAAGCCTCCAGAGAGCAGGTTTTGACCCCCATAAGTTTTTCTAGTTTTGTCGGAAATTAAAATTTAGACTGAAATGCCCTCCTCTCCAAGTTCTGTTGGACGCAGGGCATTGGGGGGGAAAATGATGGGTCTAGTCCAAGGATTCAACCCATCTTGTAAACCCAATACAGAACAGAGGTCCAAGTTCAAAGAGTCTGGCGAAACCAACAGATGAGGTCCATCACGGTTGGGTTAATTGAACCCATCAATAATAAATTGCGCACGCCCATGAAAGGAGTGGTCAGGCCTCATCCCCATATTTCAAGGAGATCACGACAACCATCTTGCACGTCAGGAAGAAGTGGTGAGCTCCACTAAAGTAGTGGTCTTAGTGGCTACCTTTCCACCCTAAAACTGTCATGGGGTCGGCTATAAATAGAACGTCTCACCACCACTGGGAGGCAACTCACTTTGATATCCTTAAGCTAGTACTCTCTATACTCTCTCCAACACCCTTGATATAATATAAAGTGCCAGGCGACTATAGTCATTCAACAGTGGACTAGGTCAACTTGACCGAACCACTTTAATACTTGTCTTATTTCTTACTTTAATTACCGCTTTTATAATTACTTGATTGGTGTTTGTACAAAGTCCATTTTGTGCATCATCAGATTTCATGTTTCCTTAAATAAAGGAGTTTATTTAGATATGAAATAAGATTTCATATTATTCAAAATAAAAGAGTTTATTTGTGAATAGGAAAGAGAATCCGTATTTCCTTAAATAAAAGAGTTTATTTAGATATGGAATAAGATTTCATATTATTCAAAATAAAGGAGTTTATTTGTGAATAGGAAAGAGAATCCGTGTTTCCTTTAATAAAGTAGTGTTTTTTTTACTTGGAATTGGATTCCATAATTAATTAAAATAAATGAGTTTCTTTTGATTAAAGATTTTGATTAAAATAAAATAGTTTATTTTATTCAAAATTGGATAAATTAAAATAAAAGAGGTTTATTTTGATTTAAATTTGGATTAAAATAAAGGAGTTTATTTTGATTCAAAGATTATATTTTATGCTAGCTAAATTTGCCCATTAAATGATATCAATATATATTGAATGTTTATTATTCATGAGATGAATGTTATTTATTGATGCATGTGGTGATGTGTATGATAATAAATGGGATTGATTATGGACTATTGACTAATGCGATTGGATTTTATTTTAGTTGGATGCATGAATGTATGAGTTTTATTAAATGGGGTCTGCGTACCTCGTCTTATCTAATTTTTCTTAATGTAAATTCTATCACCCTCCTATGTACTTCCCCTTGACTGCTGATCAAGGTTTCTATTTATTTTAAATAGTTCTGTAATAGGAATAGTTAGAATTAATTTTGAAGAATTGGATATCAAGGATCAAGGAGCGCTTGAAGACCCGTTTGTAATGGAGCCCGAGTTTAAATGTAATAGTTATATTTAAATATTAATTCTTGCATCCCTAGGGTTTGACTTTTTGGTTCACTTGGTGGCTCTAGTGAACCAAACTAGAATTAAAGTCCATAATCAATCCACGTAGAATATAGTATTCTATATGTGCATGCTTATACTATATATATTGTATATTATGCAAAACATGCTTCGCATGTTAATTAATATGACGCGTATTTTATATATATATATGTGAATGCGCGCTAAAGAAGATGAGACAAATTAATAACAAACCCTCAAATATTTTGTATTAAGTTGTAACGTTCAAAGATATTTGGAATATCGAACGTCGCCTTCTAGCATGGTAAAACAATAGAGTATTAAATATTTAATATGACTTTATTGTGCACACACAAGGCAAGTGTTAAATATTTAAGATGTTGTTTTATCACATTTAATGCTTATAAATAGACTGAACAATTCTATTTTGTTGTGCACACACAAGGACAATGTTTTTCTTTCGAATATATGGAAGTGCTAAGTATGACTTAACTTAGATCATTTTAGTTCGGATGTGCACACACTTGACCAATATGATCTAAGCGGCAAAATACAAGGAGGTACATAGTTGATGTAATTGACAAGAGTTGTCTACCTATTTATTTATATATAGTTTTTGTGCACACACAAGGCTATATATATTTGAAATGGGATCCTTATTCTCACTAGCATATCTTTAATTAGATATTGTCGAACTATATATATTGAGGGTAATATAGTTTGAAGAAAATAGTGGGAGATACCAATTTAAAATAAGACCTAAATTATTTTGGTAATTAATAAAAGAATGTATGTTAAAATGTTGTTAATTACAAATTAATTTACATAATTTTACAATGTCTAAATCACTATCACTGCGAAGCATATTAAATGTTATTTAACCAGACCGAATTAAATGGATTGGTTAAGGAATTTGAGAATAGTTCTCATAGCTATAAAGCTATCTTATGTCCTTAATATGTCTATCCTTGCAATGGTTGCAGATAATGCCTCTGAGGAATAGATTGCTACTTTTAGAAAGTGGCAAGATGATGCACAGTTGGTTCAATGCATCATGCTCGCATCCATGCGTAACGAGCTTCAGCGTCAACATGAAACTGTGGATGCTCCTACTATATTCCTGCACATTAAGTAGTTGATGGTGAAGAAAGTAGGATTGATAGATATCAGATATCTAAGGAGCTCTTCCGATCTAGAATGACCGATGACACTACAGTACAGATAAAAGTCCTTAACATTATCAATTTGATTGATCAATTAGGACAATAAGTTTTGTCATGGATGGAGAGTTGAGCCCAGATTTGATCTTGCACTCATTCCCGGACTCCTTTCACAATTGTTATGAATTTTTCATATGAACAAGCTAGATATCAGCCTCGCTGATTTACTTAACATGTTAAAAAATGTTGAGAGTCACTTTCCAGCTAAAAAAGACCATGTCTTACTGGTAGGGGCCAAAGGATCTTCTGAAAAGAAGAACGATTCTAAGAAAGGTAAATGGAAAGACAAAAACAAAGGATAATAAGAACAAAACTGATATGGATAGCAAATGAGTTTGCTTCCACTGCAATAAGCCTGGACACTGGAAAGAAACTGCGACAAACATCTTGCAGAGGCTAACCAAAGAAGCTTAGTGAAGTTTTGGTTACAAATACAAATTTGTTCATGATTTAAAATAAATTTTTCTTTAAGCCAAGGTTCTACTTGGGTATTGGATACCGACTTTGGTTATCATAACTATAGATTTATGAAGGAACAAAGTAGAAGTAGAAAGCTAAACAAATATAAGTAATCCTATGTGTGAGAAATGAAGTAAAGGTTCCTACATTAGCCATAAGAATTTATTGTTTAGCATTGCCTACGAGCAAGTCTATTAAGTCAATAAGTTGTTATTGTATTCCAGTTCTCGTTAGAAACATTATTTTCATTTTGTTATTGGACAATGAAATTTGGTATTATATTTAAGAACAATTGTTGTTCTATTTATAATAATAATGTTTTGTATAGAACTAAAATATTACTTAATGGATTTTGTATACTTGACTTACGTAAAAAAAATTTATTTTGCAAACTGAACAAACTAGTATAAGAAAAGGAAGTGATCATTCAAAGAGTTGAATGTTTGTATTTGATGGAATACAAGTATGAATTATTTGAAAGGTTCAAAGAATTCAAAAGTGAAACTAATTTGAAAAGTATTAAGATTCTTTGATCGGATCAAGGAAGGAAAACTTGTGCAATGAGTTTCTAGATCATCTCAAATAATTTTCTCATAATGGACACCTCCTGATACACAATAATTGATTGATGTATCTAAAAGGAAAAATCGTACCTTGTTGGACATGGTGCGGTCCATAATGATTTTACCGACATTCTAGTATCCTTCTGGGGTAATGTCCTAGAAATGACTGCATATCTACGAAAAAGGTAATCTCAAAATTCGGCCCCAAGACTCCATAAAAGTTATGGACAAGGAGGATTCCTAATCTTAAGTATGTTAAGATAAGGGGTTGTCCAACTTATGTGAAAAGGTTTCAAAGGATAAGCTTGGGACAAGATTTGATAGTGTCGATTTGTGGGACATCCTAAAGTAAGTTTAGGGTATATGTTCTATAATCCTACTTAGCAAAAGGTGTTTGTTGTGAAACACGCTGCCTTCTAAGATAAATGTGTTTATCATTGAAGGGGCTAGTGGGAGGATAATAGAATCTTGAAGAGTTTAAGAACTACAAAACACTATAAGTCAAATAAGAGGAACTTGTAGATAGACCTATTGTACCATGTAAATCCGATCAAATAAATCAAATAATCAAGATATGCACGGAGGTATGGATTCATCATGGATGATGATGATGAGGTACGCATCATAGAAGATGATGATCTAGTTACATACGATGAGGGAAGAGTTGTAGACACTCAGAGAAATGGATTGAAGCAAGTTTCTCAAAAAAATGGAACATTCATTTTGATGAGACAATCAAAAGAGTTTGATTTTATCAAAAATAAGAATGAACCTAGTGTGTACAAAAGGGTCAGTGGTTGTGTCGTGACATTCCTAGTATTATATGTTGATATACTACGGATAAGGAATGACATACTAATGCTACAATCAGTAAAGACAAAGTTGTCTAAACATTCCTCCATGAATGATTTGGGAAGAGTATCGTAATTGGGGATACAAATCTATATAGATAGATTAAGAGGATGCTCGACTTAACCCAAGGAACGTATATTCATTTGATGCTAAAGTCGTTTAGCATAACAAACTCCAAGAGATGTCTCATGTTGATGAGCCATTGAGGGAATCTCTCTTAATAGTCCTCATAGACTCCTGAAAAGAGAGATCGCATGAGTGAAAATCATATATACAATGAAATATACGAGACCTGATGATGATCAGTTATATTCTGGAGAAAGTTCACTGTGAGTCAGTGAAAACATCTTAAAGTATTTAACCGACACTAAGGATGTGATCATATTCACGGTGGATCTGAATTAAAACTAGAGGGCTTAACAGACTCAAGTTTTTTAGACAGACCAAGAAGACAGAAAAATCCACTTTAAGGTAAAGCATTACTTTGAACGGTGGTGCAGTGAATTTGAAAGGTTTCAAACAGCAAAGAGTTGCTAGTTTAGTGATAAAGACAAAGTATATAGCTATAAATGAAGCTTCAAGTTGATTGTTTGGATGAAAAGTTCATTACAGAACTAGGAATAGTTCCTAAGTCTCATCTTGGATCTAAACATGTGTTGTGGCACTTTCACTTGATTATAGGAATCATTGAAAGATGGGAAATCACTATAGAGATAGTGGACTCTCAAGAACAACATTACATATCCATTAACTAAAGCTTATCCAACAGCAGGATAATCGTCACTTAGAGAAGAAGGGCATGAGATACCATGACGATTGACTTTAGTGCAAGTGGGAGATTGAAAGTAATATGCACACAAGCCAATCATGTTTGATGATAAAGCATATACTTTGTAACAATCTTATTCATTTATTAATAAAAAGTATTAATTTTTTAAAGGCTTTTAATTATCTACGTGATACTGTTTTATAATATGTGATAAACCCATAGTTTTAAACAATGCTTTTAGAATAATGATGATGATCATTCTAATGAGATCTAAATTCTTAGAAAGCTTAAAATTAAAATAGTTTCAAATCGTTGGATTACTAAATTGGGGATTAGTGAATCCGGATAGATTGGTACATATGTTGCTTGCTCATTGGATGAGGATGATTGATCTCATGATCATTTGTATGGAGACACTAAAGCAAGTATGTATGTGCTTATTAAAGAGTAAGTTCACTGAACGTGGCTCGCTAAGGAATACCTAATGGAGTTTTACTTTCCTGTCAATAGGAATTCCTTAAGTGATAGTAGTACAAGTGATCCTTGGACTTGAGATCATCATAGTATCTTGTGTATGATGAGTTATACTTTGACTTATTCCTTAAGAACCTTAGGGTATATCAAAGGGTATGCTTGGGTATAATAAGTTGTACATGGAGATAATGAATGACCAATAAAGAATCTACCACTTCTAGTAAAAGATGAGAAATGTCCTATGTGATTCGATAAATGACAACCCAAAGAGTCCTTGGCGGTAGCGTAATGAAATTAGAAAAGAGTTTCTAATTTGCATTATTTGAGTTATGCATTTAAGAGTCGAAATACATATAATTAAATAAAATAAGACTTGTGATAATTTCATGTCTTATATTTAATTGGGACATTGTATTATAAGACCTCGAATTTTATGAAATAAAAGTATTCAATTTTTCTTATAATTACTATTCAAGAAATGGTTAAATTGATAAAAGTTTAAAGTTAAGGGTGATATATGAATTTTTTTAAAATAAGCAAGTGGTTATAAAATACTCATTGTTGTTTGGGAATATTCGTTTGGTCGTGGAATATTCTTCCGTCAGAATATTCATACGACGGCCATGCAAATTTTCAGGGGCCCCATAACTAAAAAGCGATTGGATGAAGAAAACGACAAGTATATGTTGTTTACAAATAACTGTGTAGTTATTACAGAATTACACTTGTTGGAATATTCGTGGTTAAAATACGATGTCTACGCGTTGTTGCACAAGAAGATACCACGGTATTGCACCAATTATTGATTCTTACGTGAGAAGGCACTACTAAATAATTGTTACAGTAATTACTGTTAAATATTTTATTTTTGATTCAATAATTGTTGCGTTGATATTTTATATTATTCTTGTTTTAATAATTGTCGCTGCACATTATTTTCCATTATCAAATCAATAATTCATATTATTTGAATAATATTATTAGATAGCATTATTGGCTATGTCTAGAAAGTTCTTTCTAAGGAGAGGTTTGGTCACCTAATTGCGCGCCAGTAAGGAGAAATTCTTATTGGAAAGCCCCCTTTTTTTGGGAACTGCCTGGTTGTCAATATTGTGATTCTGTAATATTATTTGTGAATAATTAATTATTGATTTATATGATAAGAAAAATATTCATTTTATGTGGATATAGATGGAGAAAATTTTTAAAGTGACAATTGTTGAAAATCGATATTTTAACTTTTCTGATAAAATGATATTTTATTATATTATTATAATATAATAATGGTGATATTTTTACAATGAATGTGTGATATATTAGTATATGAGGAGGAAGAGTATTTTTGTTACATTAAATGATTAACACATGTTTTGTGTGTCGGTGGACCCCATTTCTTAACTGAAATTTGATTATAGCCTGTAAAATCTCCCGTATGTGGATTTCGGTCAATTTCTGTTTGGAATTTGGAAAAAACTTTCTTCTGCAAAGTTGTAGAGAATTGAATTTCCTAAAAAAAGTCGTGAGATTCGAATTTTCTGATAAAAGGGCTATTTATTATGAATTATTGAAGTTCCGAAGTTCTAAAATAATTGATTTTTGGAAGTTTAAATATTTTATTTATAAAAAACGTTTTTCTTATTTTTTTGAGTGGGTGGTTGATGTCTGAATTCAGCTGGTGTGCATAGGAAAATTTAATATATATATATATATATATATATATATATTAATATTTTATTAAATTTTCTGCTTTGGTGTTCTAAGCAATTTTCTAGAAATAGGGTGCTTAGGTTAGAATTGAAAATCACACCAGAAACTGAAGTTTTCTGTCTATTTCTCTCTCTATAATATCGAGCATATTTTTCTGAGTATTTTAGTACTTTGAGTATTGCTATACGGTGCAAGTTCGTTCAGCATTAATCCAGTCAGAAGTACTGCTCTTTCGAGGTAAGGGACTGTAAGGGATAGTAAGGGATTTTAAGGGATTGAAAGGGAAGTTATTTTCTTCGTAAGTGATATTATTTCTTCAATATCATTATGTTGAAATTTTGGTTTGAACTTTTTATCAAATTTGGAACTTTTTCATGTCGGGGTTACTATTCATGAGTTACTATTCACAATTTACTATTCACGAGTTACTACTCACGACGGGTTACTATTCATGAGTTACTATTCATGAGTACTATTCACTACAAAATTGGTTTCTTTTTCTAACCAAATTATAGTTGATTTATGAATATTACTCTAGAGATTAAAACTATGTATTGATTATATTGATTTTATTATCATATATAACATTTTTATAACCCTAATGTTGAAATTCTCTTTTACTGGAGTGTAAAGATGGGTAGATTATTGGTATGAACATGACTAGGGTTCTTTTTGGCCAGTAGTGAAAAGTTGAATTGTGACTGGTATGATCATGACCATTGAATTTATAATTGAATATCTTTAGCTTAACTGTAAAGGTGAATTGATCAACATGGTTATAATTATTGTTTATATAAATTCTGAAATGATTATATATTTCTTTGAGATATTAATATCTTTGGCCCGTATTGCAAAGATGACCTGTTGTTGAATATCTTTGGCCCGTAGTGCAAAGATGACCTGTTGTTGAATATCTTTGGCCTGTAGTGCAAAGATGAATTTATTATTATGATTATGAACAGGAAATGTGATTTGGTATAACCATGATCTTTGATGTTTCAGGTAAAGACAGGTGATGAAAATTATCTTTGTCCTGGATGAGAAGAGGAATTTAGAACTACAATTACGATTATGAGTTATTCATGTGATTGTGGACAGGAATTGTTGATTAATGTTACAGGGATAAAACATTGTTGATGAACTTTTAACATGGAGAAGATAATAGATTTTATGGTCTATTTGACTCTTCTAATGGATTGCTCGTTCCGCTGCAACTATGGTTGAAAAGTTTTATCATCTACCATATGTTCTAAATCTCTGATTTATTACTGTTGAAGGCTATTGATAATTTATTTATCTTTAGTCATGATATTCTTTACTGAGCTAGTTGTGCTCACCCTTTTGCTTCACAATTCCTTTCAGGTAATAAAAGTGTAGCTGGGACAAGCGGGGAATAACAGGGGAATAGAACGGTGGTCTATAGATGTTGAGGGTGAGGTGAATTTAACTTGGAAGGGTGTTTTGCCACTATCATACAAGATGTCTAATGACATACAACCTCGTGTCATCATAAGACAAGGTTGTGCTCATCTACTTGCTAAGTATATTTACAAGCACTACCAATATAATCTTGGTGTTTGTTTGGAGTATAATACCCAATTAGAGACAGTGGAGATAATGATATATCAGGAGAAGACTCACCATTGGGAAGAATATGATAGTAATCTTCTAATTTTTCTTTGGGGTCTATTGGGTCAACCAAGGATAATTTTGTGGCCATATGATATCTATCATAACCTAGACGCATGGCCTCCCATGTACAAAGGTTTTCTTGAGCACTTCCCAAAGATTCTAATTTCTAAAACAGTTCTAGATTGTACCTTTATGTAAGGTATCACTGTGAGGTGCTGTCCATAGTTGGGACATGAGTCATAGTTAGTATTAAAACTCACAATATATGTGTTATTGTATTTTGCACGACAATCGTTGTAATAAAGTTATAGTTTTTTTCTGTACCATGTATTTGGCGACTCAGAGTGGGTTGGATGGAATGGACCTATTTTGGGGTCGTCACATATATGGTGGAAGGATTGAATTGTACGGTAACTATTTACTCAAAGGTTCTTTTATGATTAATGTTGAAATCTATATTATCTGGAAAGTCGTTGATCGCTTGGGGAGGCTTATCCTATTGTAGAATAAATATTATTTATTTAAATAAATTAATAGTTTAATTTATTTATTTAAATAAGATTAGAATTGTTCTAATTGATTTATTCACAACCGGTTTAATGGAGAACCTAAAAGGTCACACCATAAAAGGAAGAATAATTTTTAAGAAGTTAATGGCATAATCGTAATAATAAGTTAAGTATATTTAATTTAATCTATGGTGATAGAATAAATTAAATAGCTTAATATTTATTATTTAATATTTTAGAAATATTAAATATAAATTAATAAGAGGTGTCTTATTATTATTATTACTATTATCATTATTTAATTCCTAAAGGAGTTTGGGAATTAATTAATAAAAGTACTTTCTCATATATTCCTAATAAGATTAGGAGGTTAAATTAATTAAAAGAGTTTAATTAATTATCCCTAATAAGATTAGGGAGCTTAATTAATTATAAGTATTTAATTAATTAAAAGAATTTAATTAATTAAATAATATCCTATTTTCTAATTAGATTAGAAGGGTTAACTGATATCTTTATAAGAGAAGTCTTAGATCAGATATCAATACACGCAATTCCAATAAGTTGGAGAGTACGTTCTTTTTCTATAGAGATAGAAAACTAGGGTTAAGCCAAATACCCATCTTCTTGAATCTTTCTTCTTCCTTAGTGGATCACCTCTAGAGGCCAAACACTTGGGTGGCTAACGTTGATCAAAGAAAGTAACCAAACCCGGTGGATTCAAGTTGAACGCGAAAAAGATTGGAGGTGCACTTGTACCTGAGGAAACTCGAATCTTCAAGGGTATAATTCTTGTTCTTTCTTTTTCGTTTAATTAATAATTGTGCATAAAGGATAATCTGAATATATGGTTTGTAAAATTTTAAAACTCTATTTTATCACGTTTCCGCTTACTTTGTGTAATTTGATTGCGTTCATGAATATTACAATCCTAACAAAAGGGACTCGCGCCATACATTGTAGTCCTAGGACCATAAACATTGATGAACCAGCGCCAATGCAGTATGAAGTCAGTAGATAGAAGTTTGGCGCCACAACATTGACTACTAGAAAAGAAAGCGGAGAAGAATGATTAAGTGTATAAAGAAGGAAGGAAGCTAATTAACTATGAACTACATCTTTGATTAACTTGAAATGAAATCCTCAAAGATGATTAGAACTCAACTAATGGTTGATGAACGATTACGTAAACATAAGAAACAATGTTAAATAATCTAAGGCATGATTAGATTGAGAAGAAGGGTAAGATATAGTTATAAACTTACTTGATTATATATTACCTATTATGGTATGTTATGTGATCATGTATTGTAGAGACCTTAAAGACTCAAAGGAAACATATTAAAACTTTAGAAGACGCTTAAGGCAAGTATTCTGACCCTTGTCTGAATTCTTTGGACAAGCTTTGTAATTCATGTACCTTATGCATAAATTGATGTATGATGAGGTCGAAGCCAATTCATTCGGCTAGACTTAAGATGTTTTATGGATTTATTATAATCTATTGAAATGTTATCAAAGTTGTTAAGTTTTGCCAAACTATTTTGGTATTGTTTTCAAAGGAAGACTGAGTATGCATAAACAAATGTTTTGTCGTCAAACGACAGGCACGTGAGGTTGCCAAACCTTAAACGTACATATGTTTAAAGAATGTAGTGTTGTACAACATAAAGTACTATAGGTTGATCACCTAGACGTGCTCGTAAGATATGCTTTACAAAGAAAGAATGAAATGCTCAAGGTCTTGGACCGATATTGATGTTTAATGAATATTGTTCATTGTGAAATGTTTTAAAGAAAAGAGAAGTGCTATTTTGAATTATCGATAGCACTTCATAACTATTGTTCAGTTATTGAAGATATACAATTTGTATGTTTCAAGCATATTGTTAAATGAAATTGTCATACTTGCTGAGCTAGTTATGCTCATTCTTGCTTGAACCATATGAATGCAGCTAAGACCGAATGGACTGAAGCATCTAGTAAAGATAAAAGGAAGGCTAAGGCGAATCAGTAGATTTCCTTTGTAAAAGTATAGTTGTAATGTTGTAATTATTTGATATTATGACAAGCAAACATGTAATGGTTATAAAGAACCTGGGAATAGTAATATTGTTTTGGATTATATAGAAGACATTTTCACTCTTTTGAGATATTTCAATTGAATGAATTTGTAAAAGCACCGTGTAGCACCAATTTTTGGGTTGGAAGATAACCGGATTTGGGGGCGTCACAAGTTGGTATCAAAGCATTAGGTTATAAAACTTAAGGGGGAAAAAGAACCTTAAGTCATAACCTTATGAAAAGTTAAAGGAGTAAAAGATGAAGTTAACCCTAAAAATGCAATAAATGTGATATGTGTTTTTATTATTCTACTGATGTGTACTAATGAAACTAAATTGTTTTATTGTAGATGTCAGGAGAAAACGAAATGTATATGGATATACACATAGTAAGTGAGGAATCGGTGAACCAAATAGAGATCTTACCGAACCATATAGCAGAAGAGCCAAAAGTGGTGGTAATCGAGTCTGGAGACTCAGAAGACTTATACCTCATGTCCATGTTCGATGGCATGTCGGAGGAGGAGGTAAAGGTGGCATCTTTTATCACTGTAACACCTGAAGAGGAGGTGGCTCTTGGGGAGGCAATGAAAACTCTGTTTATGGCCTTATTGGATAGAAATATCCACCTGGGAAAGGAGGTTAGGGAATTGAAGGAAGAGGTCCAGGAAATCCTGGAAGATAAGAAAAGTATGGAGAATATGTGGGAAGAAGAACACGATGAACATGTTTTGGCAAAGGACAAGGTCCACGAGCTGAAACAAGAAACCTTTGACCTCAGGCAGGAGCTAAAGGTCAAAAAGCAAAAGATAGGGAGGATGTCCTATATTCATAGGAGTTCTTATGCGGATTTCCAACAGCATGTAGCTGGGTATCCGATAGAGGCAGGGCATACTCGGCATACTATCAGTTGAGATATTATTGCCAGTCTTGCCAACACAGATTTTGAGAATGCCATAAGGCAGATGTAACCTAATAGTAGCTAGAGTAGAGTTAGATATGTACATATGATGTATCTAGTAGTGACGTAAAACCCTCTTTTGTATATCAAAGGGTAGTCTTTTGTAAATCCCAATTTTTGAAAAGCAATTGCGGGATAGTAATGTAATCAGCTATGGCTGTATATGAACGAAATGTTGTAGTATTATACTACAAGAAGTAAATCAATATAAACCTTTTTATGGAACAAATTGTGCAATGAGTTGAAGCTATTATTTAAGTAATGAATAATAACTCACTAACAAGAAGAAAGTAATAATGACGTGTTGTTTATCTTAACAACAAAATGTCAGCAAGAATGAGACAAAGAAATCAAGAGGCTAATGTAAATTAGCTGGAGGGAGGTCCGGTTAACCCAATGCAAGAGTTCGTTAACTTGTTAACGACCGCTTTTAATAGGAACGGGGCTAATATACCCGTAAATCCTGCAGTAGTATGAGCTACTACTTTTAAGGATTTTAAGAGTGTCGGTCCGCCGGAGTTCAAAGGAACTACGGACCCCATAGAAGCCCAACTGTGGGTGAAGGAAATAGAGAAGGCATTTGTAATTGCAAATGTTGATAAGGGGCAAAAGGTTGCTTTTTCCACTTATATGATGTAGGGAGAGACCAATTTCTGGTGGGAGGCAAACCAGGCTAGGGTAAGAATAGAGAACTTAACGTGGATGCGGTTCAAGGAGATTTTCTTCGAGAACTAATTTCCCACAAGTATGCAGGGGAGGATGGAGATGCAGTTTCTAGAGTTAAAACAAGGGGAAATGACAGTTCCCCAATACGCTGCCAAATTCAATGGATTGGCACGGTTTACTCCATATCAGGTGGACACCGAGGTGAGGAAGGCTAGAAGGTTTGAGCAGGGCTTGAAACCCTGACTCTATAGCCTAATATTTATGTTCCAAAGTAATTCTTTTGGGACCATACTAGAGAAGGCAATAATTACCGAAGGTGGTAACGAGGCTCTAAGCCAATACCACAAGGAGAAGAAGAACAAGGGAAAGGTAGACGGAGGTAAAGCTCGAGGGAGCCAGTGGTAGTGGTGAAGGCCAGAAGAGAAAGGGATTTAACTCTGGGAATACCAGAGTGAAGCAAGGGGATCCTAAGAGAAGGATGTAGGCATGTAAGAACTGTGGGAAGACTCATTTAAAAGTCTGTCTCAAATGGAAGGCCGTATGTTACAACTGTGGACAGGAGGGGCACATTTCGCCTAACTGTCCAAGTTCGAAGAAAAACCATGGATGCTTCGTGTGTGGATCAACTAACCACATGGAGAAGAATTGCCTGAAGAAGGGGACGGACGGGAATAAGGGAGCTAATAGCGGTAAGTTAGCTATTGGTGGTCCAGCGCAGACGGGTAGGCCGATGGCCCGCACCTTTAACATGATGGTCCAAGATGCAATTGCATCCGGGGATGTAGTTGCAGGTATTATCCCGACCAACGACATAAATGCTTACGTGTTATTTGATTCGGGTGCTACTTGTTCTTTCATAGCATGTGATTTTGCTAGACTCTTAGGATTACTGTGACGCCCCCAAATTCAGGTACTTGAAACCTGAACTCGGTGCTTCACGATACCATTTCTATGAGCGGAATAATACTAATAATAATAACAAGAATATAAATAACAAACTTAATTTACATATATCAGAGTCTAATCCCAAGTACACAACCTTTACTATAATTCTTTACATTATAGATAATATATATCATTACCTTAATAGAGTCTAACTATTACAAAAGATACCATTAAACATATTCTGTTTGCTTTCCTTTTCACTTGTTCTTATCTGAACCTTCAGGTTGATCACGTTTAGCTGAAAATATTTAAATTAAGTAAGGATGAGCATTTGAGTGCCCAACAAGTAATAACAATTATAAATATAATTAGCTGAAAGAATAAATGTTTTCTTTGTATATCACTTCTACAACGATTCAATAGTTGTGAAATAAACTAAACCGATAATAATAACATAACAACTCTATCTCAAAATTTTGAAACTACGTACAGACTATAAATGGGTATTAGTTGACAGGCTATGAACATTGTTTTTAGTTTTCGCTAAGGTTTAGCAGAACTTCATCTGCAAACCGTCATAACTTACATGCACGAGGGTGATCTGCCCAATGTGCCCTGTATTGATCAATACTACATGCAAGAACGATATTATCGTTCACTCTGTCCACCTTAGGTGCATAAAAATTTTCCCTTGATCGGGGTGTTCATACTTAGTCTAGAATCCGAACCAAAACAATTTGATTGGATACAATAAAGTTTTATCATATTCAACGATATTTCTAAATTGTCTAGCTGGTCAAATAGCTTAGACGACTTATATATATATATATATATATATATATATATATATATATATATATCAACATGTGTTTAACTACAATGATTATCCAAGTGAGGACACTTGTATAACCATATTTCGAAATTAAAGAACATAATATATATATGAGTTATATAATATAATATCATGTTGATAAACAATGATCGCATATAATATATACGACAATATGGTTAATAATCAAGTACAATAATAATATAAATCTGAAACTTTCTTACTCATGTCCATTGCATAAAGGAAATGCAAAGGTAGGATACTTGCCTGGTCTGCTGCTTATAGTTACACAACTTAGATTTATCTTTTATATAGCAACCTATCAGTAATAAAATCATTATACTGATTAGAATAACATATCGTAATACATAATACTGCTTATTGCAGTCAACACATAACCTAATCACATTGTCACACATATTCAACAGTCATTGAATCACAAACAAACATTAATATAGTCAAAATATCTATGTCCGAATCAATTTCTAAAATATGTCGGTGTACCGACAACTTTATCAGGTAATTATCGAGTCTAAGACTCTATCCTGTTGTTCAATATCTGTAAGTATTAGTCTTATTATTTTTAAATGACTTATAATAATTTTTAAATATTTATTATAATTTATCATGAATTTTCAAACACTGGAATCATTATTAAATGATTTAAATATTAAATAATTCAATTATCATTAATATTTAATTAATATTAAACTATTAATGAAACTATTGCCAAAATAGTAAAGTTATTTATAATAACTCAAAATAATTTTAAAACACTTTTATTACCCTTAAATGATTTTTAAAATAATTAAAATCATTTTAAGTAATTACCATTAATATTTAATTATTAATGTATTATTCATCAAAATATAAAAAGTCCTTAATTACAACTTCAAATATTTTTAATCCATTTATTTCCTTTTTAAATGATTTTTAAATCAATAAAACTATTTTTAAATTATTTATTTAATATCATTATTAAAAACTCTAATATCATTTATAATAAATTAATAATTATTAATATTAAATTATTAATGAAATTATCCTTTAAATATTAAAAGTTATATTTTAAAACTTAAAATATCTTTAAACACTTTATTTTTATTTAAAATGATTTTTATAATATTAAAATCATTTTTAAACTAAATTATTTAATATAATTATTAAATAACTTTAATATTATTAATAATAATTAATTAATGAAATTTACCTTTAAATATTGAAAGTTATATTTTATAACTTAAAATATTTTTAAACTATTATTTTCATTTGAAATTATTTTTATAATATTAAAATTAATTTTAATTAATTTTTAATGCATTTAATAAATAAATAAATTATCAATAATATTTAAATAAATACTAATATTTATGAAAAATATTTCAAATTATTAAAAGTTAATTTTTATAACTTAAAATAATTTTTAAAATAATTTTTGTAATTTTCGGAAATTAATTACTATTTTTAATTAATTTTCAGAAATTAAAATAATTAAAATTACACAGTCTATCGCTAAAGACTGCCTATAGCGACATAACTGTCGCTATAAGTGTTCTTCATGCAAACCCAGATCTTCATACACAGTTTTCATGGTTACTACTTTGACCAATTATTAATCTTAATATGTGATGATTCAAGGCATGCTTGTGGTAAGATCTTAAAGTGCTAGTTCAGGACTACAACATTCAACAACAAACAAATTCATAATGTGATAACCCAGAATTTCACATAATTCAAAATTTTTGAATAATTTTTTTTTTAAAAGAGAGAAAGTACTTGAATCATATAATTGTATATGATAATTAAACTGGATTGTTAGTTTATTAACCAAGAAGTATACTTAATCATTTTCAAGGAAGAGTAATGAAAGTTATGTAAGAAATTAACATAAGCTTGAATGTTAGCCTTGATTACTAAATTAAAAGGATTTACAATCCTTATGTAATTGATTATTGATATGCGTATGTATGTGTTTATAACTTATTAAGTCAATTTGGGGTAATAAGTTAATAAACTAGGGGAAATATGTTAGGACATATGTGAATGATATACGTGATTGAGTAAATATGTATTATATAATGTGTATACATTTATTTTGTAAAGAGATGAAGAATAAAGTTATGTAACCTAATACATATATTAGGTATGATAATTAAATAACCTAATGAGTTATAATTTAAGAGAATGATAGTATTTAAAAAGATATACTAATCTAAGAGATTTATTTTATACATCTTAATTAATTAATTTATAACCTAAGAATAGCAAGTCTAGTTGGGTTATGAAATTAAAGATATATGAGTAAGAAATTAACTTACTAATGTGTGTAAGGGAACCCTAATTAAATAACGGGGAATGGATAAAAAATTAAAAAGTATAAACTATGTTGAATTGCAAGCCCAAATAATTAGAATTTGTAGCCTAAAGAATTAATTGATTGGCCCAACTCTTAGCCCAATTGGGAGGGGACCTTTTGGAACATTAAGTAAGCTAAGTGGAGCTTAAAAGATAATAAAAAGGGGTCCGAGAAGGCCATCATGGCCGAAAATTACATAGAAGAGAGAAAGGGGGAGGCATGTAATCATTACATTGCTTTAGTAGGTGAACTAACTTGCTAGGTGTCAAGCCTTGGTCTCATTCTTATCTTTTTCATCCAACCCACAAGTTAAACCAAGAGTGCAAGCAAGCTTATAATGATAAGAAGAGAGAGGAAGAGTGAGACATTGGATGATGATTATAGATACACTAAATATATCTATACAAAATTACTAACATCAAATTTCCTTTCTCGTTCATCTTTTCTATTTCCTTAACTTAGTAATCAAAACAAACAAGATATATAGAGAGAGAGAGAGTGCAAGAGGGATTCGGTCATAACAGGGAAGAGAGAGGGAGAGTTTTGTAAGTTTTCAAGTTCCATAATCTAAGTATTAGAAAGAAGAAGAAGAGGAATCAAGATAAGGTATAAGGATTTCTATTTGTATATAGATTAAGTTTTTTTGATTTGATTTTTGATAGTATGAAGTTTTGATCTTAAAGATAAAAACCCTAGATTCATGTGTTTAAAGGTGTTTCATGTTTAGATCCAACTCTTTTGTAGTTCAAAAGTTGAAGCTAAACTAAGAAATCTGAGTTAGGTTTTCAAAAGTTAGAAAATAAAATTTTTCTTAGCTTTTGTTGTGTTTGATCTTATGATTGTTGATTATTTGGTGAATTAAACCATGGATCATGTTACATCCATGAGTATATGAGTTATTTTAAATATTATGTTGACCTATGTTGATTTTATGTGAAAATATAGAAGTTTTCTTAAAAGACACCAAATGTTGAAAAACAGATTTTTGACAAAACCAAATATGATATGGAAATGACCATATCTCTCATTCTACTTTGCATTTTTGAGTGTGATCAATTTCTGGAGTTAGATATATGAGTCTTCTAATATATCCAAGTTGAATCACTTGAAAAGGATTTACATATTTTTATGTGGAATTATTTTAGTAAAGGATGAAAAATCCAGAAATGTTAAAAAGCTGCTGCCAAGAAATTGGAAGGGCTGTTTCGGCCACTTATTTAATGAGATAAAATCCGGCCTTTTGAAGGATGAAAATATATGGGATAAAATAGGTTGTGTCCAAAAATGAGTTCATTCCGACTTAAATTGAGCAAGTTATGACCATTTCAATATTTAGGTTTTTCGGACGAAAATCGCTATATCCGGAGTTGTATAACTGCGATGGCCTTGAAATTTAAACTGTAAGCTCATGTTAACATGTGTAAGATCCCGCGAAGAGTTGGGAATTTTTGGAGTTAAGTACGAGGTAGCTAATTTCTTAAGGAATTAACTAGAAATTGATTTTTAAAAAATACTTAAGGGAATTGAAAAATTCCAGAAAAATAATTTTTGTGTATGGAATATATGTATATCTGATTGGCCAAAAGATTAAAAAAAATAATAAGTTGATTTTATATTTTTGTGAATAGTGTATTTCAGCTTCCCGAAATGAACATTTCAGGTTGCTGAAAAGGGAAACCAAAATGTCAGAAGAGATGTCAGTTTTGTTTTAGCTTGCTGAAATAGAAACTGAAATGATATATTAAGTCTACTAAGTTCATAAATAGTTTGTCAAGTTATATTACGAACTTATAAATGAACGAGTAAGTATTAAGTCTAAGATAGTATAGTGTAGTCACTAATGATAGGTTATGTGATTTCATGTTAAATTGCTATGAGTAAGATATGTGATGCTAATTAAGAGATCGATTTTATCAATGGTAGCTCTTACAAAAGAAGTTAACTTAAATTGCGTAGCAGTAGTCAACGAATCAGGCAAGTTTCCTAACTCAACTTGAGTTACTATTTTTCAAGCATGGTAGTGAATAATTATTGATAGTTATTCACATCTATAATGATTATTGTAATTAGCATGTAGTGCAACTGATTCTTGTTCTATAATTTGAACTGTTTATAAATCATGTCTCAGTTAATTGTTTTGGCGAGACTAATATTTGTTAAAGCATGAAATGTTCTATTTATTATGAACTGAATTGTTATTGGAAGATCTATGCCATTGGTTTCGGCTAGATTAGTATTGTTATTAATTATTGAAATCATAGTATTTCTTTGAAAGTAATCCAAACCATATTGTTGTGGTACGGACTCGTGATGTAAGACTGAGATGAACAAATTTTAATGTGGTAAATCGACCTAAGCGCTATTATTGAGTATTATGCATAATATAGGGTACAAAGGAGTTGACCGCTCCAGGTACTTGCAGAAGAGTATAGTTTAGTTTTTATAACTAATTTATATTCTTGTGGTAATTTAGTTTTAATAACTAAATGATTCCTCTATTAGTTCATGATCCTTTTGTGATCACTCAACATGAAATCTTGGTATATCCCACTTTAATGAATATTGTTGCAGTATTGTTAATTCTTATTCTTCAATTGAATATTATTGAATCTTTGAAACAATTTTACTCTTTCATCTTTGATATGTTATTCGGTATGATTATTGAGATTGAATTATTATTCAGCTACTTCGAAATATTTTGATTATTGTTGAAGTTCTAAAGAAGCTAGACTCTTCTATTCATGATATATATCATTTGTTATATATTTTAACTGGCTGGGCAAACTCGTTGCTCACTCTTGCTTAAATAAAATATTTCAATTAATGCCGATGTAGCAGAAGGTTCTAATAGGGACAAAGGCAAAGACAATGCTCAGGAGTAGTTAGTGTCAACTTTTAATGGTTATATTTTATTATGTAATTAATTATGTAAACCTTTTTATTATATAAGGGTATGTAAGTTATGTCAAGGTTAGTTAACCTGGGATATTGTTATAAGTTGTATTAAGGAATATTATGAATGATGTTTTTCATTAATGAATGAGTAGTTAGATGTGCTATATATGATGGATCGTGAGCACCAAACCCGAGGTTAGGGAACCCAGATTTGGGGGCGTCACACATAACATGCATAACAAAGGAGATCTAAGGGCCTAAAGTAGTTTGTTAAAAGGTCATTCTTCATTTCTAAATCACCATAAATGAAGAAACAGTTCAACGTCATGTTTTTGGGCTTCCACAACTTGAAATCCGTATATTGGTTTTATGATCTATAAGCTGGAGTGTGTAGTCAGTATGTAAATGAAGAGATCTAATACCAAATATCAACAAAACATCAACAGAATTAATAGATCTGGATCGGTCAATGCATGTCAGAAACTGTGTTCTTAGGTTTTTTGGGTTACCCAGAAAACCATTTTTGTGCTTGACCCTGCTAGTTTGACCGATCACTAAATCCAGTGTATTTGATATCTAGATGTACTATAAGCATATTTCGAAAGTGTACATAACGTACTGCAACATGGTGTCAACACAGAACTTAAAACACCAAAACCCGGACATATCTAGAGTCTTAAATAACTTGTCAGACACTGAAAACCCATTTAAGGTTACCCGAAATGGTTGCAGTCATCAATCGGTCAACGACCTTTGACTAAGAATAACTTACAATCTGATCAGGCTATGACCTTGATTCAACTTGCAGAGTATAAATCTCATGACATACTACAAGATTAAACACTTAAAACACAAAAACTAAATACAGATAGAGATCTACAAGGTCTGGCATTCATTGTCAGACCACTAAGAACATTTTTTTCCAAATTTTGTAGAATCTCAAATCCGAGCCTCTAGATGTTATGTATCTAACATCTAGCAACCCATATCATCATTATACATTATATCTAACATGTTTAACACAAAAAAAAAACAACATCTAACAACAGATCAAAAGACATATTGTAGCTAGGGTTTTTATACCTTCTTTGAAATTTTTTTGAGTCTAGCTTCTGATTTGGTTAAAGGTAATCATGGGGCTTGGTTCTTGACTGATATATCTTGATATTTTCGGTGGTGTGGGGCTTGAGAGAGTTAGTTTGAGTGTTGTGCAAAATTTAGGCTACCAAATGATATTTTTCTCTCTCCAATCTATATATATAAGTGTAAGATACATGTATTGGCTGCTATCTAGAGGCTGATCTACTGGAAGTTAGTCACAATGTCAACATAGTTGGTCACCCACTCCATTTTGCCTAGATACACAAGTTACCTTAAATAATGCTAGAGGGACATTTTAGTCTTTTCGCTTGCATTTTTAATGGCCATTTTATAATCTTGACAAACCCTTAGGGTTAACCCTAAGGTTTAGCATATATCATTTATAGGATTTCTAATTTAGGGTTTAAATAAATATTAGTTTCTAAAAATAGAAAATTAGGGTTTGTTAATTAGATTAGGTTTCTAATTAAATTATATAGGAACATTAGGGTTTAATATCACTAATTAAAATTAACCTTGCTAATTTAGTAATTAGGGTTTAAAATTTGTAATTAAGTTTTATAATTACTAATTAGGGTTACCTAATATATAAATTAGGGTTTCTTAATATTAATATTTCAAAATGTTAATTAGGGTTTTAAAATCTAACATACATGATATTAATCACAATAACACACTTTCTGCCTGAGCAAAAACTCCAGCTTAGATTTCAATTTAGGGTTTTTAAATTTTAGAAATTAGGGTTTTATTTTATAATTATGGTTTTCCATAATAACAATGCTTTACCTAAAATTACACATCATTTATCTTTCATATTTAACATTATTAATTAAATTAAAATAATTAACTTAATTAATCTAGCCTAAATTCATATAATAAAATAAATAATTATTATAATAATTCTAAAAATCTTTTCATATATTATTTAAATAATATATAATTATAATTTCATGGAAAATAATTAATAAAAACATTTCTACTATAAAAATTAATTATTATAATAATATACTTTATAATAATCAATAATTCTAAAATAAAATTATTTATAATCATTCATGTAATAAATATATATTATATTCATCACATCAATACATACACATTACCTTGCATGCATTCTCATCTTTAAAATAAATAAAATAATACTAATAAAAATTTATACGCAAAATTTCTGTTTTAAATATATAGAAAATATCGGGTTATTACATTCACCCTCCTTTATAAAGATTCCGTCCCCGAAATCACCGTTTTAAAACCTATACATACCAAGGTACATAGCATACATAATCATTATAATTAGATTTTGATCATAATTGATCGAACAGATCTTTTACTATTCAACATAAAGCTTATCTATCTGGTTACATGAAAATTTGATTTCTAATAGAACTCAATTTTCTCCTTCAAAATATCTTTATAAAATAATTTACTATATATAAGAAAATAATATATAAGAAAATAAATTTTGTTTGAATAATACATGGAGTTGCATCTTCGGCTGCTACTGAATCCTGAACAGTCACGTTAAAGACTTTCGTGGTTGATTCTGTTGGTTTAATGGTTGAAGTTGGTCCCGTTGTCGCCAATGTCCCGCTGCTTTTCCCCTTATTCGTACTCCATGTCTTCCTTTTACCTTTTGGACAGTCTTTCACCTTATGCTCCTTTGATTCACAAATAAAACACCCACTATACATTCTTAAATTGGGGCAGTTAGGAGAGATATGTCCCTCCTGCCCACACTTGTAGCACACAAACTTTCCTTTTAAACACTCTCCCGAGTGATTCTTTCCACAATTTCTACAATGCATAATTTGTTTCTTTCCACCTTCTGGCCTATTTTCCGTACTATTTTCTGTATTCCCAATATTATCTCCTTTCCTCTTTCCAGTTCTACTATCACTACTCCCTTCTCCGACTTTAACTTGATTTGTCTCCCACAAAAAATTTACCCCTCCTTTTATTGTATATATGGAAAAAGATGTCTTTTGCCCCTCTGTTACCCTAGCTATCACAACCACTTCTACAGGGTTAGTTAATCCTCTAAATCTTGGCGGTTCGTTTGTCTTGAAGTCTTCGAAGTTTGTCGAACGATTGTCTGGCTGATTTCCTGCGGCTGGTAATCCATTATGCATAGCTTGAGTGTCTATATTCGTCAAATTCTGCATCGGGTCTGGTTGTCCTCCAGCTTTGTTGACAAGTTCTTCTGTCCTTTGGTTTCATTTTCGTCTTGGCAGCATTATATGATTAAATAAATCATGTTCATCTAACTAATTCATAGTACTTTATAGCATAACACATATTGCTTTAAATATTCGCTATCCCTTTGTGACATAAAAGTCAGGAATCACTGCCATATCTTATA
The DNA here is from genome assembly GCA_020205615.1 of Panax quinquefolius. Taxonomy (NCBI): domain Eukaryota; kingdom Viridiplantae; phylum Streptophyta; class Magnoliopsida; order Apiales; family Araliaceae; genus Panax; species Panax quinquefolius. The sequence goes on along the minus strand of CM035160.1, from coordinate 106,245,313 downwards.
TAAAAGTTAAGAATATTACATTACACATCATAGAGTATACATATTCAAGTAATACTAATACTACTTATTCCTTACACCTTCACTAATGATCAATTGCTTAGTATTCTATATATTCCAATTATCCTCAATAATCCATTCACACCTAACTATACTAAGTTCATCAAACTTACCACACATTATGAGTTTAAGAACTCACCACAATATATGAGTTTAAAAACTCGGGCTTATCCTTATATTCTTTAACTATACTCTACCTATCAATTACATTACCGTTTCTAGGTCCAGTACTATACTTTCCAAAATAACAACCTCTTTGAGGTAGCTTTCAATGTGAGCCTCTATTTCAGCTATTTACTTTGATATTGGCTCGGTCATAGAGGTTGACTCCTTCTTTACAATATGAGGGTATCCTAATTCTTTTCTATCTGACATCTACACACCAACTATCTTTATTAGCACATAATATATACACACATCAAATAATAATTTTATATAAGTTATCTTTTATTTCGTTTAACAATGAATTTATTCAATTCATGTCCTTATAAACTCAATATGAGTTATTTGTATTTTCAACATTTTCCTCTGTTCTAAGGTTATAGCCTAAGGTCTAACTCACCTAAGGTTTTTAACCCTAAAGCTCTGATACCATATTGTGACGCCCCAAAATTCAGGTACTTGAAACCCGAACTCGGTGCTTCAAGATACCATTTCTATAAGCGGAATAATACTAATAATAATAACAATAATATAAATAACAAACTTAATTTACATATATCAGAGTCTAATCCCAAGTACGCAACCTTTACTATAATTCTTTACATCATAGATAATATATATCATTGCCTTAATGTAAGACCCCAACTTTTATGAATAAAAAATAATTTTCTCGAAATATATGTTTGAATATTATGGTATGGATTTGATATAATGTTATAGCTGTGGGTAATTTTTACAAATTTTGCAAAGTAAGCAAGTGGTTATATAATATTCGATTGGTCGGGGAATATTCGTACGACAGCACTGAAAGTAGTATGCACGCAAGCCAATCATGTTTGATGATAAAGCATATACTTTGTAACAATCTTATTCATTTATTAATAAAAAGTATTAATTTATTAAAGGCTTTTAATTATCTACATGATGTTGTTTTATAATATGTGATAAACCCATAGTTTTAAGCGATGCTTTTAGAATAATGATGATGATCATTCTAATGAGATCTAAATTCTTAGAAAGCTTAAAACTAAAATAGTTCCCAATCATTGGATTACTAAATTGGGGATTAGTGAATCCGGATAGATTGGTACATCGTTGCTTGCTCATTGGATGAGGATGATTGATCTCATGATCATTTGTGTGGAGATACTAAAAGCAAGTATGTATGTAGGCACTTATTAGAGAATAAGTTCAACGAGCGTTGGCTCGCTAAGGAATACCTAATGGAGTTTTACTTGTGTCGATAGGAATTCACAGTAGTGATAGTAGTACAAGTGATCCTTGGACTTGAGATCATCATAGTATCTTGTGTATGATGAGTTATACTTTGACTTATTCCTTAAGACCCTTAGGGTATATCAAAGGGTATGCTTGGGTATAATAAGTTGTACATGGAGATAATGTATGATCAATAAAGAATCTACCACTTCTATTAAAAGAAGAAAATGTCCTATGTGATTCGATAAATGACAACCCTAGTAGTCCTTGGCCAAGGCAGAATGAAATTAGAAGGAGTTTCTAATTTGCATTTTTTGGTGTTGTGTATTTAAGGATCGAAATACATATAATTAAATAAAATAAGACTTGACAGTAATTCCATATCTTATATTTAATTGGGACATTGTATGGTGGAAGGATTGAATTGTCGGTAACTATTTACTCAAAGGTTCTTTTATGATTAATGTTGAAATCTATATTATCCGGAAAGTGTCGTTGATCGCTAGGAGGCTTATCCTATTGTAGAATAAATATTATTTATTTAAATAAATTAGTTGTTTAATTTATTTATTTAAATAAGATTAGAATTATTCTAATTGATTTATTCACAACCAGGTTTAATATGGAGAACCTAAAGGGTCACACCATAAAAGGAAGAATAATTATTTAAGAAGTAAATGGCATAATCGTAATAATATGTTATATATATTTAATTTAATCTTGGTGATAGAATAAATTAAATAGCTTAATATTTATTATTTAATATTTTAAAAATATTAAATATAAATTAATAAGAGGAGTCTTATTAATATTATTATAATTATAATTATTATTTTAATTTCTAAAAGAGTTTAGGAATTAATTTAATATAAGTAATCTCATTTATTCCTAATTGGATTAGGAAGGAAAATTAGTTAAAGGAGTTTAATTAATTATCCCTAATAAGATTAGGGAGCCCCTTTAATTAAAAGGGTTTAATTAAATAATACCTTATTTTTAATAGGGTTACTTGATATCTTTATAAGAGGAGTCTTATATCAGATATCAAGACGATATATAATTCCAATGGTTGGAGAGTACGCTCCTTTTCTATAGAGATAGAAAAACTAGGGTTTAGCCAACCACCCATCTTCTTGAATCCTTCTTCTTCCTTGGTGGATCACCTCTAGAGGCCAAACACTTGGGTGGCTAACGTTGATCAAAGGAAGGAACCAAACCCGGTGGATTCAAGTTGAACGAAAAAGAATTGGAGGTGATCTTGTACACGGAAGCTTCGGATCTTCAAGGGTATGATTCTTGTTCTTCAATTTTTCGTTTAATTAATAATTGTGCATAAAGGGTGATCCGGGTATATGGTTTGTAAAATTTTAAACTCTGATTTTTACACGTTTCCGCTTACTTTGAGCAATTTGATTGCGTTCATGAATATTACAAACCTAACAGTGGCATCAGAGCCAAACCTTTATGCGAATTATTAATTGTTTTAATTTGATATGTGTTTAGAACAATTTAATTGGGCATAATTTTGTTGTATAAAATTTAAAAAAGAAAAAAGAAAAAAAAGAAGCGAAACTGTCACGGATTTATATATATATAACTTCCGTCTGCAACATCATTAATTTGATGCGGTTTATGCATGGTGGGATTCGGCCAAGCTGACTAGATGAGTTGGTTGGGTGAATAACTTCCTTTTAATAAAAAAAAAAACAAAATGCTTTTGGTTACAGGATATATATATATATATATATATATATATATATATATATATATATGTTTACCTATATAGCAGGATCTATTTTAGATATCCACGTGACTTTGTTTTCTTGATATCCACGTGTTTATATTATATATATATATATATATATATATATATATATATATTTTAATTTTTTTTAATTAAAATAAAAGTTTATTTTAATTTTAAAATAAAAGGTTTATTTTAATCTTAAAATAAAAAGTTTATTTTAATTTTAAAATTGGATTTCATGCTAACTAATTAGAGTTGGAATTGGATTCCATGATAACTAATTAGAGTTGAAATTGGATTCCATGTTTCCTTAAATAAAGAAGTTTATTTAGATATGAAATAAGATTTCATATTATTCAAAATAAAAGAGTTTATTTGTGAATAGGAAAGAGAATCCTAATTTCCTTAAATAAAAGAGTTTATTTAGATATGAAATAAGATTTCATATTATTCAAAATAAAGGAGTTTATTTGTGAATAGGAAAGAGAAAATCCGTGTTTCCTTTAATAAAGTTTTTTTTAATTGGAATTGGATTCCATAATTAATTAAAATAAAGGAGTTTATTTTGATTAAAGATTTTGATTAAAATAAAATAGTTTATTTTATTCAAAATTGGATAAATTAAAATAAAATAGTTTTATTTTAATTTAAATTTGATTAAAATAAAGGAGTTTATTTTGTTTCAAAATTAGATTTTATACTAACTAAAGTTGCCCATTAAATGATATCAATATATATATTAAATGTTTATTATTCATGAGATGAATGTTATTTATTGATCGTATGATGATGTGTATGATAATAAATGGGATTGATTATGGACTATTGACCAATGTGATTGGATTTTATTTAAGTTGGATGCATGAATGTATGGGTTTTATTAAATGGGGTTTGCGTACCTCGCCTTCTCTAATTTTTCTTAATGTAAATTCTATCTCTCTCTATGTACTTCCCTTAATACGATCAAGGTTTCTATTTATTTTAAATAGTTTTGTAATAGGAATAGTTAGAATTATTTTGAAGAATTAGCGATCAAGGACAAGAAGCGCATGAAGATCCGTTTGTAATGGAGCCCTAGGGTTTAAAATGTAATAGTTATATTTAAATATTATTTCTTGCACCCTAGGGTTTGACCTTTTGATTCACTTGGTGGCTCTAGTGAACCAAACTAGAATAAAAGTCCATAATCAATCCGGTAGAATATAGTATTCTATATATTCTATATATGCTATACTATATATATATATATATATATATATATTATATTATGCAAACATGCTTCGTATGTTAATTAATATATACGTATTATATATATATATATATATATATATATATATATATATATATATATGCATGCCGCTTAAACAAGATGAGACAAATTAATAACAAACCCTCAATTTTTTATATTAAGTCCTAAGCGTTCAAAGATATTTGGAATATCGAACGTCAGCTTTCTAACATGATAAAATTAATAGAGTATTAAATATTTAATATGAGTTTGTTGTGTTACCACAAGGCAAGTATTAAGTATTTAAGATGTTAATTTATCACATTTGATGCTTATAAAGAAAATTGAACAATATTGTTTTGTTGTGTCACCACAAGGATGATATTTTTTTTTTTGAATATATGGAGTGCTAGGTTTGACTTAACTTGGATAATTTTGATTCGGATGTGCCACCACTTGATCAAAATAATCTAAGAGGCAAAAGAAAAAGAGTTGCATAGTTGATGTAATTGACAAAAGTTGTCTACCTATTTATTTATATATAGTTTGTTGTGTCACCACAAGGCTATATACATTTGAAATGAGATCCTTATTCTCACTAGCAAATCTTTAATTAGATTTTGCCGAACTATATAAGTGAGGGTAATATAGTTTGAAGAAAATAGTGGGAGATACCAATTTAAAACAAGACCTAAATTATTTTGGTAATTAATAAAAGAATGTATGTTAAAATGTTGTTAATTGCAAATTCATTTACAGAATTTTACAATGTCTAAATTACTATCACTGCGAAACATATTAGATGTTATTTAACCAAACCGTATTAAACGGATTGGTTAAGGAATTTGAGAATAGTTCTCATGGTGAAAAGTTATCTTATGTCCTTATGTCGCCTATCCTGCAATGGTTGCGAGATAATACCTCTGAGGAAGACATTGCTACTTTTAGAAAGTGGCAAGATGATACACGATTGGCTCAATGCATCATGCTCAGCATCTATGAGTAACTTGAGCTTCACGTCGGCATGAAAACTATGGATGCTTCTACTATATTCCCGCACATCAAGTAGTTGATGGTGAGAAAAGTAGACCGATAGATATCGGATATCTAAGGAGCTCTTCCGATCTAGAATGACCGATGACACTACAAGATCTGGATAAAAGTCCTTAACATTATCAATTTGATTGATCAATTAGGACAACGAGTTTTGTCATGGATGGAGAGTTGAGCCAAGATTTGATCTTGCACTCACTCCGGACTCTTTTTCACAATTTTGTGAATTTTTCATATGAACAAGCTAGATATCGACCTCACCGATTTGCTTAACATATTGAAAAATGTTGAGAGTCACTTTCCAACCAAGAAAGATCAAGTCTTCTTGGTAGGGGCCAAAAGATCTTCCGAAAGAAGAACGATTCAAAGAAGGTAAATAGAAAGGCATAAACAAAGGATAATAAGAATAAAATCGTCTGGATAGCAAATGAGTTTGCTTCCACTACAATAAGCATGGACACTGGAAAGAAACTGCAAGAAGCATCTTGCAGAGGCTAACCAAAGAAGCTTAGTGAAGTTTTGGTTACAAATACAAATTTGTTCATGATTTAAAATAATTTTTTCTTTAAGTCAAGGTTCTACTTGGGTATTGGATACTGACTTTGGTTATCATAAATATAGATTTATGAAGGGACCAAGCAGAAGTAGAAAGTTAAACAAAGATAAGTAATCCTATGTGTGGAAAATGAAGCAAAGGTTGTTGCATTAGCTATAGAAACTTATAGTTTAGCACTGCCTACGGGCAAATCTATTAAGTCAATAAGTTGTTATTGTATTCCAATTCTTGTTAGAAACATTATTTCCATTTTATTGTTGGACAATAAAATTTTTGGTATTATAATTAAGAACAATTGTTGTTCTATTTATAATAATAATGTTTCATATAGAACTGAAAGATTACTTAATGGATTTTGTATACTGACTTACGTGAAAAATTATTTTGTAAATTGACCAAACTAGTATAAGAAAAGGAGATGATCATTCAAAGAGTTGAATGTATGTATTTGTTGAAATACAAGTGTGAATTATTTGAAAGGTTCAAAGAATTCAGAAGTGAAACAAATTGGCAAAGTATTAAGATTCTTTGATTAGATCAAGGAATAAATACTTGTGCAATAAGTTTCTAGATCATCTCAAATGGTTTTTCTCATAATGGACACCTCATGATACGTAATAATTGATTGATGTATCTGAAAGGAAAAATCATACCTTGTTGAACATGGTACGGTCCAAAATAATTTTACCGACATTCCAGTATCCTTCTAGGATCATGTCCTAGAAATGGTACGCATATCTACGAAAAGGTAACCTCAAAATCCATCCCAAGACTCCATAAAAGTTATGGACAGGGAGGATTCCTAATCTTAAGTATGTTAAGATAAGGGTTGTCCAACTTATGTGAAAAGGTTTCAAGGATAAGCTTGGGACAAGATTTGACATGTACTGATTTGTGGGACATCCTAAAGTAAGTTTAGGGTATATGTTCTATAATTCTACTTAGCAAAAGGTGTTTGTTACGAAACACGGTGCCTTCTAAGATAAAGGTGTTTATCATTAAAAGGGGATAGTGGGAGGATAATAGATCTTGAAGAGTTCAAGAACCACAAAACACTATAAGTCAAATAAGAGGAACACAGAGATGTACCTATTGTACCACAAATCAAATCGTAAATCGGAATAGTCTTGAAGATACCTAGGAGGTATGGATTCATCATAGATGATGATGATGAGGTACGCATCATAGATGATGATGATCCGATTACATACGATGAGGTAAGAGTTCTAGTGTGTACTGAAAAGGTCGATGGGAGCATCGTGACATTCCTAGTACTATATGTTGATATACTATGGATAAGGAATGACATACCAATGCTACAATCAGTAAAGATAAAGTTGTCTAAACATTCCTCCATGAATGATTTGGAAGAGTATCTTAATTGGGGATTTAAATCTATATAGATAGATTTAAAAGGATGCTCAACTTAACCCAAGGAACGTATATTCATTTGATGCTAAAGTCGTTTAGCATGGCAAACTCCAAGAGATGTCTCATGTTGATGAGCTATGGAGTGTATCTCTTTTATATTCCCACGACTCTGAAAAGAGAGATCGCATGAGTGACTATCATGTATGCAATGAAATATACAAAATCTAATGTTGATCGGTCATATTTTGGAGAAGATCACTGTAAGACAGTGAAAAACATCTTAAAGTTCTTAACCGGCACTAAGGATGTGAGTATACATGGTGGGTCTGAACCAAAACTAGAGGGATTAACAGACTCAAGTTTTTCAGACAGACCAAGATGACAGAAAATCTACTTTAAGGTAAAGCGTTATCTTGAATAGTGGTGCAGTGAATTGGAAAGGTTCCAAACAGCAAAGAGTTGTTGGTTTAGTGATAAAGACAAAGTATATAGCTATAAATGAAGCTACAAGTTGATTGTTTGGATGAAAAGTTCATTACAGAACTAGGAATAGTTCCTAAGTCTCATCTTGGATCTAAACATGTGTTGTGGCACTTTCATTTGATTATTAGAATCATTGAAAGATGGGAAATCACTATAGAGATAGTGGACTCTCATGAACAACATTATATATCCATTAACTAAAGCTTATCCAACAACAGGATAATCATCACTTTGAGAAGAAGAGTGTGAGATACCATGACGATTGGCTTTAGTGCAAGTGGGAGATTGAAAGTAGTATGCACGCAAGCCAATCATGTTTGATGATAAAGCATATACTTTGTAACAATCTTATTCATTTATTAATAAAAAGTATTAATTTATTAAAGGCTTTTAATTATCTACATGATGCTGTTTTATAATATGTGATAAACCCATAGTTTTAAGCAATGCTTTTAGAATAATGATGATGATCATTCTAATGAGATCTAAATTCTTAAAAAGCTTAAAACTAAAATAGTTCCCAATCATTGGATTACTAAATTGGGGATTAGTGAATCCGGATAGATTGGTACATACGTTGCTTTGCTCATTGGATGAGGATGATTGATCTCATGATCATTTGTGTGGAGACACTAAAGCAAGTATGTAGGTACTTATTAGAGAATAAGTTCAATTTTGAGCGTGGCTCGCTAAGGAATACCTAATGGAGTTTTACTTGCACATCAATAGAAATTCTTGTAGTGATAGTAGTCAAGTGATCCTTGGACTTGAGATCATCATAGTATCTTGTGTATGATGAGTTATACTTTGACTTATTCCTTAAGACCCTTAGGGTATATCAAAGGGTATGCTTGGGTATAATAAGTTGTACATGGAGATAATGTATGATCGATAAAGAATCTACCACTTATTAAAAGAAGAGAAATGTCCTATGTGATTCGATAAATGACAACCCTAGGTAGTCCTTGGCGGCGAGAATGAAATTAGAAAGGAGTTTCTAATTTGCATTATTTAGTGTTGTGCATTTAAGGATCGAAATACATATAATTAAATAAAATAAGACTTGTGATAATTCCATGTCTTATATTTAATTGGGACATTGTATGGTGGAAGGATTGAATTGTGCGATAACTATTTACTCAAAGGTTCTTTTATGATTAATGTTGAAATCTATATTATCCGGAAAGTCGTTGATCGCTGAGAGGCTTATCCTATTGTAGAATAAATATTATTTATTTAAATAAATTAGTTGTTTAATTTATTTATTTAAATAAGATTAGAATTGTTCTAATTGATTTATTCTGGCCTATTAATATGGAGAACCTAAAGGGTCACACCATAAAAAAAGGAAGAATAATTATTTAAGAAGTTAATAGCATAATCGTAATAATATGTTATGTATATTTAATTTAATCTATGGTGATAGAATAAATTAAATAGCTTAATATTATTATTTAATATTTAATATTTTAGAAATATTAAATATAAATTAATAAGAGGAGTCTTATTAATATTATTATAATTATTATTATTATTTTAATTTTAAAAGAGTTTAGGAATTAATTTAATATAAGTACTCTCATTTATTCCTAATTGGATTAGGAAGGAAAATTAGTTAAAGGAGTTTAATTAATTATCCCTAATAAGATTAAGGAGCCCCTTTAATTAAAAGGGTTTAATTAAATAATACCTTATTTTTAATAGGGTTACTTGATATCTTTATAAGAGGAGTCTTATATCAGATATCAAGACGATATATAATTCCAATGGTTGGAGAGTACGCACCTTTTCTATAGAGATAGAAAAACTAGGGTTTAGCTAACCACCCATCTTCTTGAATCCTTCTTCTTCCTTGGTGGATCACCTCTAGAGGCAAACACTTGGGTGGCTAACGTTGATCAAAGGAAGGAACCAAACCCGGTGGATTCAAGTTGAACGCGAAAAGAATTGGAGGTAAACTTGTACCTGATGAAGCTCGGATCTTCAAGGGTATGATTCTTGTTCTTCAATTTTTCGTTTAATTAATAATTGTGCATAAAGGGTGATCCGGGTATATGGTTTGTAAAATTTTAAACTCTGATTTTTACACGTTTCCGCTTACTTTGAGCAATTTGATTGCGTTCATGAATATTACAAACCTAACAGGCACAATCATTGGTGGACCCCACATCAGAAGTATTGTCGTAGTTAGAAAATGACAGAATTATCTTTTTATAAAAATAATGGCGAAAGTATTACCGTTAAAACTGTTGAACTACCCGGTAGTAAAAGTACAGTAATGTGCGTGGTTGCATAGTAGCACACGATATTGATTATTGATGCTTACGTGAGAAGTCACTCAGTTATACTCAATTATTGCTACAGTAATTGCTGCATCATATCTCTCATATTATTGATACAATTATTGTCACAGTATCATCTGCATAATATTTATTATTATTAAATCAATAATTGAGACGACAAAGTTATTCATATTATTATTTGCAATAATTACAATGTCTAGAAATACTGTCAAGGAGAAGTTTGGTCACCTAATTGCGCGTCAATAAAGAGATATCCTTATCGGAAAGCCACCTCTTTCCTGGGAACGACTTGGTTGTTAAATATGGTGAGTTATAATATTAATGATGAATAAGTTGTGTTGATTAAAGATGAAATTGATAGTTCCATTGTGTTGGGATTATTAGTGTTAGTGGAAATCGACATTTATTTCGATAATAATTGATGTCTGGAGGCTTTATTGACCAATCGGGTAATTAATCAGATAAATGAGAAATTAATTATTATTATTTCACATGCTTATAACTATTTGTTCACATGTGTGTACTATTGATTCACATTCATGTACTATTAGGGGAGGTGGTGCAAGATTGATAATACTTGCATGACAAAATTAAAAATGGAGGTATAGTTGAAGGTATTATACTATAATTAGTTTTTTCGCATGATTATACTATCGAGTCACATGAATGAACTATTAATTCACATTATTTACTATTAGGGGAGGTGGTGCAAGTTTGATAATACTTGCAGGACTAAACTAAAAATAAAGAAAAAGAGGAAGGTATTATACTGTAATATTTTGAGCCCCAAAACGTGCAATTATCGAAACTATATTTTCCTATAAATAGAAGCTCATTCTTCCTTCATTTCTAACTAATTCACAAAAGCTTTAGAGAAATTATTATAGAGAGAAATTATAGAGAGAAAGAAGAAGAGAAGTATGCTACCTCACTATTCCAGTATCCAATTTTTCTAAGGTAAGGGGTATTATTTTTTTTGTATTCATGAAGAGAGTTATTTTCTTTCAATACTCGTAAGAGTTGTTATTCCATTCTTTATTATTATGTTGGAATAACCTGTCTATGCGAAGTACCGCATACATGGTGAAATTCTTTTGTTATTCTATTCTTTATTATTCTGTTGGAATAACCTGTCTGTGTGGTCTATCGCATGCCTGGTGAATTAGGTTGTTATTCCATTCTTTATTATTCTGTTGGAACATCCTGTCTGTGCGGATTACGCATGCCTGGTGAATTCTTCTGTTATTCTATTCATTATTATTATATTGGAATAATCTGTCTACGTGGATTACCGCATGGCGGTAAACATCTATTTGTGGTTTCATATATTCTATTATACTCAGTTGATTAAAATTTTGGCTTCTATACTCCATGAAATTAGTGGAATATCCTTGATATTTGCGCTTCATCCAGTCTCTTTTCATGGAAATATTCTTCTGAGCATTCTTGATTTTTACTCCACAAAGCAGTATCATATTGACAATTTGGACGTTATTGATTTCTGGATAAATTAAATTATAAATCTTTACAAATTTATCCTTGAACTTGTTTTTATTGAATTCTTATATCATTATCATCATCCTAATGCTTATAATATATTGAAAGTCATTTGTGGCCTGTAGTGCATAGATGAACTTGGTATGATTATGACTAGGGATTATTCGGTATAATCATGACCGTAATGTTACAAATTAAATGCAGGGTCAGTTCATTGATGATAAGTGAATGGGAGATCACAAGGAGAAAGCAAGCTAGACGCGCCACAAATTTGAAGTGTCTTGATATTCAGAAGGGGACCAGAGAAAGGAATTAGGCCATCAGTCTTTGAGAACAGTCGAAGCAAACAGAAGTATTAAAGCACTGCACAATACAAGGAAGATGTGTTCTACATTGAAGATCCAATCAAAACTCTTCAAGATCGTAGTGTTAAACCTACTAGTCAATGAGCAACACTCAACAAGACACTACGATCAAGTCCTTGAAGACGTGCATCAGAATCGTAGAGTCCGAATAAACTGAAGACTGAAGCATTAGCAAAGGTTCAATCTGAAGGGTAATATTTGGACAAGTACTTATTGAGAGCATCGATGCAATAGGACAACCTCTGATCGAGGAATCAGAAAGAGGTAATAAAGTCTTCGACCTGCCCAAGACATTAAAGTGATACATCTGACAGGGTAGGTGAAACAGTAGACTGCAGCGTCAGAAAAAGTATGACAAGTCACATCAACCAGTCTACATCAAGCAACTTGAGATCTGTGAAGATATTTGAATAGCCTTCAACGGCTACTTTCCAATGGAAGGATTTGGAAGGAGTATAAATAAGGAAGAGCTTCAAAGATCAAAGGTTGCTGGAGTTGCCGAGTTTGGAGAGAAGGTGGACTGATCTAAACCACGTGAAATAGTGAGTCCGAAGGCTCACTCTACGATCCACCAAGAACACTCAGAAGTCAGAATAAGAAAGAAGTAGAAGTGTGAGTTCTACTATGTAAAAGTGAGAGTTTTACTACATGAAGAGTGTTCTGAACTACCGAGAGAAAGAAGAGCATCATGTCATCTTGATGTCCATCATGGGAAGACTTTAAGTACAATAGAGAAGAGCCTACAGTCATCTTAACAAGTCCATTATGAGGAGGCATCAAGTAGTAGAAGGGAGATAACAAAATCCATCTTGGTGTCAAGCATGAGAAAACTTCTAAGTACCTAATAAAAGAGCCTACTGTCAGCTTAGAAGCCTCTCATGTGCAGTCATCAAGTACCAAGGAGAATAATCTTCAAGGCAGTTCAACAAGGGGTCATCCGAAGTGGTTGAGTAACCAAAGAAGCTGAGCATCATGCAACACTCAGCTGCACTTCAAGGATGATCAAGCCAAGCTGCTAAGTATAGAAGATGTTCAGAGCATGAAGACATCTTAGCAGCTCAGCACCGACTCCAACAACTCAACAAAGCCAAGGCCAGAAGGGTCCTTGTCCAAAGGGACTAAACAAAGCCAGAGCCAGAAGGGTCCTTGTCCAAAGGGACTAAATGAAGCAGGGCCTGAGGGGTCCTTGTCCAAAGAGACTAAATGAAGCAGGGCCTAAGGGGTCCTTGTCCAGAGGGACTAAACAAAGAAGGGCCAGAAGGGTCCTTGTCCGGAGGGACTAAACAAAGTTCCAAGGCTGCTGGCCTTGAAGAGTTCTTAGTGAACTGAAGTCCCAAGGCTGCTGGCCTTGAAGGAATCTTAGTGATTGGTCTTGCCCTTCCTTAGTGGAAATCTGCGCTAGTTGAAAGTAGAAGAGTGGATTAGGAGCTTGAGTCTCCGAACCACTTAAAACCCTTGTGTCTTTTTACATTATGTCATTTACATTATGTACTATAACCTTCTATAATCTATATGTATGTTTTAACTGCTTACAACTAAACTCACTCTACGAACAATGTATGTATGATTATGAATATATCAATGAAGGGGATCTTTTACTTATTCTGTTGTGGTTGAAAAGATTCTTATGTTTGTCATATGTTGATTATGAACAATATAATATAAACCAGAAAAGTATTTGAAATAAAAAGGATCTATTCAACCCCCCCTACTAGATCTATTGTGCCCTATGGGTACTAACAGGTATAATCATGACCGTAATTTTACAAATGATGTGGTAAAAGTCCTCATTGGTCGTAGTGCATTGATGGACAGTTGTTGGCATGATCATGACCATTGATGAATACACGAATATCCTTGGCCTGTAGTGCATGGATAATTTGTGGTCGTGATACTAATGAATATCCTTGGTAGTAGTGCGGGGATGATGTGGTTTATTTATTGTCGAGTCTCAAATGATAAAAGTGATGAAAACCTTTTAAATCATAGAAGATAGTAGATTTTATTCTCTACTTGACTCTTCTAATGGATTGCTTGTTCCGCAGCAGTTAAACTTGATGTTTATTATATTTTATCAGTTTAACACTGTTGAAGGCTAATGATAATTTATTATGCATTATCTTAGTCATAATATTTCTTACTGGGCTAGTTGAGCTCACCCTTTCTTTCACTGTTCTCTTCAGGAAATGAGAACGTAGCCGAGACTAGTCGGGGAATGGAGTGATGATCCGGATGATAGCATTAGTAGTCCTCACTATTACATTAAATAGTGTGACAATAAATGTAATGAGGACTCCATTGAGTGTGGATATTGTCTAGATGACAATATTCTTATTAAAACTCATAGATTATGTTTTGTCGTATTTTACACGACTGTTGTATAATTAAGTTGTATTTGAATTTTGTACGATGTATTTGGCGACTCAAGATGGGTGATGTATACCTATTTTGGGGGCATCACATAGATCATGAGTAGGATAATTCCTCTCATATTCTTTGAGTTGCCGTGAGGCATAGGCTATGACTTTCCCATGTTACATGAGAACACATCCTAACCCTTTGCCTGAAGCATCACTGTAGATGACAAATCCCTCCGAGACAGATGGTATTGTCAGAACAGGTGCTGGTTGGTGGTCGTTCTCTTTCCTTAACAACGGGTGCTGGTGCTGACGTCTTTCCATCATTGTTGAATCTCCTTTTCTTGAAATGTCCATTTTTACTGTCTTGGCCATGATTACCACCGAAGTGGTTACCATTTCTGGCATGTTGATACCCTCCACGTTTGTTGTCACCGCTTCGATGACTGCTACAACTGGTATTATCATTTTGCCGGCTGCTTTCTCTTGGTTGAGTTGACTCGTTATCGCGCTCCAATAACTGAGCCATATTAACAACATCTGAATACAAACACAGTTTGTGAGAAATTAAGTATTAACGTATCTCGGGTTTCAAACCTCTTAGAAACATCCGCGTCATTCTCTCCTCATTATCAACCAAGTGAGACGCAAACCGAGACAACTCGACAAACTTAGCTTCGTACTGTGACATGGTTATATTGTTCTGCTCCAACTTGATGAACTCTACCTCTTTCATGTGACGAATATTTTCAGGAAAGTACTTGTCGTTGAATAGTTCTTGGAACTTCTCCCAAGACATCTTCAGTGCGGCAGGTTGAGTACGCTTTACCGATTCCCACTAGTAATCTGCCTCTCCTCGCAACATAAAGGTGGCAAATGGAACCTTTTGCTCCTCGGAGCATCCAAAAACATCAAATATCTTGGTGATCTTCTTTATCCACGCTTCCACCTTAAGTGGTTTTGGCTCTCCAATAAACTCCGGTGGTCCCAGCTCTTTGAACTATTTAGCGGTGACCGTCGGAGAGTTTCCCGTGTTTCCACCTACATTTTGGACAAGAGCCGCTCTCGCCTAATGTTGCATGAATTGCATAAAGCCTCTGAATATTCCATCGTTCATCATTTGGTCAGTGTTGTTGTTTGCATGAGGATTATTGCCTTCCTGATGCACATTATCCTGGGTGCTGATTTGTGGTGACTCAACGGTCTCATGTGCTCCATTGCTATTCTCAACATTCTCGGATTTCATTTTCAAATACTGCCACAAAACAAGGGTTAATTAACATGCAACATATTATCCTTATACTCTGACCGACCAATTAAATACCAAATAAACTTAGGTAGGTCATACTAGCAAAGGAATTCTCCGTCTCTCCCCTCCTAGTTCTAGTCTCACATCTTAGCCAGGGATCATATCCCTAAGCTTTGATACTAATGTGGCGCCCCAAAATAGGTATACATCACCCATCTTGAGTTGCCAAATACATGGTACAAAATTCAAATACAACTTAATTATACAACAATGTAAAAAATATGACAAAACATAATCTAAGAGTTTTAATAAGAATATTGTCATCTAGACAATATCCACACTCAATGGAGTCCTCATTACATTTATTGTCACACTATTTAATGTAATAGTGAGGACTACTAAGGCTATCATCCGGACCGCCACTCCGCTCCCCCAACTAGTCCCGACTATGTTCTCATTTCTTGAAGAAAAGTGAAAGAAATGGTGAGCTCAACTAGCCCAAGAAGAAATATTATGACTAAGATAGTGCGAATAAATTATCATTAGCCTTCAAATAAAGGTATTAAACCGATAAAATATAATAAACATCAAGTTTAATCGCTGCGAACAAGCAATCCATTAAGAAGACAAAGTAGAGAATAAAATCTACTATCTTCTATGATTTAAAAGGTTTTTCATCACTTTTATCACGAGACTCACAATAAATAAACCACATCATCCCTCACTACTACCAAGGATATTCATTAAGTATCACGACCACAAATTATCCATGCACTACAGTCAAGGATATTCGTATTCATCAATGGTCATGATCATGCCAACAATCGGCCCATCAATACACTACGACCAATGAGGACTTTTACCATCATTTGTAATATTACGGTCATGATTATACCTAATAATCCTCGGTCATAATCATACCAAGTCCATCTATGCACTACAAAAGCACAAATGACTTTTAACATATTATAAACATGAGGATGATGACAATGATATAGAATTCAATAAAACAAGTTCAAGGATAAATTTGTAAAGATTTATAATTTAATTTATCCAGAAATCAATAACGTCCAAATTGTCAACATGATACCGCTTTGTGAGTAAAATTCAAGAATGCTCGTAAGAATATTTCCATGAAAAGATACTTTGGATGAAGCGCAAATATAAAGGATATTCCACTAATTTCATGGAGTATAGAAGCCAAAACTTTAATCACCTGAGTATAATAGAATATATGAAACCGCAAATGGATTTTTGCCGCCATGCGGTAATCCACGTAGACAGATTATTCCAACATAATAATAAAGAATTTAATAACAGAAGAATTCACCAGGCGTGTGTAATCCGCATGCATGACGAGTTCCAATGTAATAATAAAGAATGGAACCGCATCACGCGAATCCGCATGCATGTGATGTTCCAATAGAATAATAACGAATTGAACCAGTCGTCATGCATAATCGTGCATAGAACCAGGATGTTCCAATGTAATAATAAAGAATGGAATAACAACAGAATTCACCAAGCATGCGATGATCAAGATGTATGAGTTATTCAAATGTAATAATAAAGAATGGAATAATGTAAGAATTTCACCATGTATGCGTTATTACATGATGTTATTCCAACATAATAATAAAGAATGGAATAACAACCCTTACGAGTATTGAAAGAAAATAACTCTCTTCATGAATACAAAAGAAATAATACCCCTTACCTTAGAAAAACTGGATACTGGAATAATGAGGTAGAAGACTTATCTTCTTCTTTCTCTCTATAATTTCTCTATATAATAATTTCTCTAAAGCTTTTGTGAATTGGTGAGAAATGAAGGAAGAATGAGCTTCTATTTATAGGAAAATATAATTTCGATAATTTACACGCTTTTGGGGTTCAAATATTACAAAGATAATACCTTCCTCTTTTCTTAATTTTTAATTTAGTCCTGCAAGTATTATCAAACTTGCACCACCTCCCCTAATAGTAAATAATGTGAATTAATAGTTCATTCATGTGACTCGATAGTATAATCATGTGAAAAAACTAATTATAGTATAATACCTTCAACTATACCTCCATTTTTAATTTAGTCATGCAAGTATTATCAATCTTGCACCACCTCCCTTAATAGTACATGAATGTGAATCAATAGTATACACATGTGAACAAATAGTTATAAGCATGTAAAATAATAGCAATTAATTGCTCATTTATCCGATTAATTACCCGATTGGTCAATATAACCTCCAAAAATCAATTATTATCGAAATAAATATCGATTTCCACTAACACTAATAATCCCAACACAATGGAACTATCAATTTCATCTTTAATCAACACAACTTATTCATCATTAATATTATAACTCACCATATTTAACAACCAGGTCGTTCCTGAGAGTAGTATGCACACAAGCCAATCATGTTTGATGATAAAGCATATACTTTGTAACAATCTTATTCATTTATTAATAAAAAGTATTAATTTATTAAAGGCTTTTAATTATCTACATGATGCTGTTTTATAATATGTGATAAACCCATAGTTTTAAGCAATGCTTTTAGAATAATGATGATGATCATTCTAATGAGATCTAAATTCTTAGAAAGCTTAAAAACTAAAATAGTTCCCAATCATTGGATTACTAAATTGGGGATTAGTGAATGAATCCGGATAGATCGTACATACGTTGCTTGCTCATTGGATGAGGATGATTGATCTCATGATCATTTGTGTGGAGACACTAAAGCAAGTATGTAGGTGCTTATTAGAGAATAAGTTCACCGAACGTTGGCTCGCTAAGGAATACCTAATGGAGTTTTATTTGCTCGTCAATAGGAATTCCTGTAGTGATAGTAAGTACTGATAATCCTTGGACTTGAGATCATCATAGTATCTTATGTATGATGAGTTATACTTTGACTTATTCCTTAAGACCCTTAGGGTATATCAAAGGGTATGCTTGGGTATAATAAGTTGTACATGGAGATAATGTATGATCGATAAAGAATCTACCACTTCTAATAAAAGAAGAGAAATGTCCTATGTGATTCGATAAATAACAACCCAAAGTCCTTGGCAAGCGCGTAATGAAGTTAGAAAGGAGTTTCTAATTTGCATTATTTGGAGTTGTGCATTTAAGAGTTGAAATACATATAATTAAATAAAATAAGACTTGATGACAAGAATTCCATGTCTTATATTTAATTGGGACATTGTATGGTGGAAGGATTGAATTGTACGGTAACTATTTACTCAAAGGTTCTTTAATGATTAATGTTGAAATCTATATTATCTGGAAAGTCGTTGATCGCTAGGGAGGCTTATCCCTATTGTAGAATAAATATTATTTATTTAAATAAATTAATTATTTAATTTATTTATTTATTTAAATAAGATTAGAATTGTTCTAATTGATTTATTCACAACCGATTTAATATGGAGAACCTAAAGGGTCACACCATAAAAGGAAGAATAATTATTTAAGAAGTTAATGGCATAATCGTAATAATATATTTAAATATATTTAATTTAATCTATGGTGATAGAATAAATTAAATAGCTTAATATTTATTATTTAATATTTTAGAAATATTAAATATAAATTAATAAGAGGAGTCTTATTAATATTATTACAATTATTATTATTTTAATTTCTAAAAGAGTTTAGAAATTAATTTAATATAAGTACTCTCATTTATTCCTAATTGGATTAGGAAGGAAAATTAGTTAAAAGAGTTTAATTAATTATCCCTAATTAGATTAGGGAGCTTAATTAATTAAAAGAATTTAATTAATTAAATAAATCCCAATTCCATAATTGTTAAGGTGGGTTGCCCACATCTATAAATAAGAGGAGTCTTATTATGGGTGTAAGGGTTGTTGACTTTTCAAACGTAATAATTCCAATTTGTGGGAGAGTACCCTTTTATATAGAGATAGAAAACTAGGGTTTGAGCCAAATACACCATCTTCTTGAATTCTTTATTTTTCCTTGGTGGATCACCTCTCTGAGGCCAAACGCTTGGGTGGCTAACGTTGATCTAAGGAAGGAACCAAACCCGGTGGATTCAAGTTGAACGCGATAAGGGATTGGAGGTGAACTCGCACTACTGAGGAAGCTCGATCTTCAAGGGTATGATTCTCATTCGTTATCTTTTTCGTTTAATTAATAATTGTGCATAAAGGGTGATCCGGGTATATGGTTTGTAAATTTTTTAAACTCTGATTTTATCTCGCTTCCGCATTATTTTGCAATTTGATTGCATCCATGAATATTACAAACCTAACAGTTCCCAGGAAAGAGGGGGTTTTCCGTTAAGGATTTCTCCTTATTGGCACACAATTAGCTTACCAAACCTCTCCTTGACAGAACTTCTAGACATTGTATATATTGCAAATAATAATATGAATAACTTTTTCATCTTAATTATTAATTTAATAATAATAAATATAATGCGAGATAATCTTGTGACAATAATTAAAGCAATAATATGAG
Source organism: Panax quinquefolius (assembly GCA_020205615.1). Taxonomy (NCBI): domain Eukaryota; kingdom Viridiplantae; phylum Streptophyta; class Magnoliopsida; order Apiales; family Araliaceae; genus Panax; species Panax quinquefolius. Next base: position 106,225,169 of record CM035160.1, on the reverse strand, counting down.
AGATACGATGCGAATTATCAGATTTGTAGCAATAATTGAGTATAACCGAAATTACTTCTCACGTAAGCATCAATAATCAATATCGTGTGCTACTATGCAACCACAGCGACATTCTTGTACTTTTACTACCGGGTAGTTCAACAGCTTTTAATTGGTAACACTTTCGCCATTATTTTTATAAAATGATAATTACATCATTTTCTAACTACGACAATACTTGGTTATGCGGTCCACCAATGATTGTGCCATCGTACGAATATTCCATGTTAAAACGAATATTCCCCGACCAATCGAATATTATATAACCACTTGCTTACTTTGCAAAATTTGTAAATATTACCCACAACTATAACATTATATCAAATCCACACCATAATATTCAAACATATATTTCGAGAAAATTATTCTTTATTCATAAAAGTTGGGGTCTTACATCGTAACACATAATACTGTTTATTGCAATCAACACAAAACCTAATCACATTGTCACACATATTCAACAGTCATTGAATCACAAACAAACATTAATACAGTCAAAATATCTAAGTCCGGATTAATTTCTGAAATATGTCGATGTACCGACGACTTTATCGGGTAATTATCGAGTCTAAGACTCTATCCTCTTGTTCAATATCTGTAAGTATCAGTCATATTATTTTTAAATGACTTATAATAATTTTTAAACATTTATTATAATTTATCTTGAATTTTCAAACACCGGAATTATTATTAAATGATTTAAATATTAAATAATTCAATTATCATTAATATTTAATTAATATTAAACTATTAATGAAACCATTGCCAAAATAGTAAAGTTATTTATAATAATTCAAAATAATTTTAAAACACTTTTATTACCCTTAAATAATTTTTAAAATAATTAAAATTCTTTTTAAATAATTACCATTAATATTTAATTATTAATGTATTATTCATCAAAATATAAAAAGTCCTTAATTATAACTTAAAATATTTTTAATCCATTTATTTCCTTTTAAATGATTTTTAAATCAATAAAACCATTTTAAATTATTTATTTAATATCATTATTAAAAAAGTCTAATATCATTTATAATAAATTAATAATTATTAATATTAAATTATTAATAAAATTATTCTTTAAATATTAAAAGTTATATTTTATAACTTAAAATATCTTTAAACACTTTATTTTTATTTAAAATGATTTTATAATATTAAAATCATTTTAAACTAAATTATTTAATATAATTATTAAATAAATTTAATATTATTAATAATAATTAATTAATGAAATTTACCTTTAAATATTGAAAGTTATATTTTATAACTTAAAATATTTTTAAACTATTTATTTTTATTTAAAATGATTTTTATAATATTAAAATCATTTTTAATTAATTTTTAATGCATTTAATAAATAAATTAATTATCAATAATATTTAAATAAATACTAATATTTATGAAAACTATTTTAAATTATTAAAAGTTAATTTTTATAACTTAAAATAATTTTTAGAATTATTTTGTAATTTTTGAAAATCAATTACTATTTTTAATTAATTTTTGGAAATTAAAATAATTAAAATTACACTATCTGTCGCTAAAGACTGCCTATAGCGACAGAACTGTCGCTATAGGTGTTGTTAATGTTCTTCATGCAAACCCAGATCTTCATACATAATTTTCATGGTTACTACTTTGACAAATTATTAATCTTAATCTATGATGATTCAAGGCATGCTTGTGGTCAGATCTTAAAGTGCTAGTTCAGGACTACAACATTCAACAACAAACAAATTCATAACATGCATAACAAAGGAGATCTAAGGGCCTAAAGTAGCTGTCAGAGGCTGTTCTTCATTTCTGGGTTGCCCATAAATGAAGAACAGTTCAAGCATGCATGTTTGGGCTTCCACAACTTGAAATCCGTATATTGGTTTTATGATCTATAAACTGCAGTGTGTAGTCAGTATGTAAATGAAGAGATCTAGCACCAAATATCAACAAAACATCAACAGAATTAATAGATCTGGACCGGTCAATGCATGTCAGAAACTGTGATTCTTAGGTTTTCTAGGTTACCCAGAAAACCATTTTTTTGCTTGACCCTGCTAGTTTGACCGGTCACTAAATCCAGTGTATTTGATATCTAGATGTACTATAAGCATATTTCGAAAGTGTACATAACATACTTCAACATGGTGTCAACACAGAACTTAAAACACCAAAACCCGGACATATCTAGAGTCTTAAATAACTTGTCAGACACTGAAAACCATTTATGGGTTACCCAGAAATGGTCTGGTCATGGTCAGTCAACGACCTTTGACCAAGAATAACTTGCAATCTGGTCAGGCTATGACCTTGATTCAACTTGCAGAGTATAGATCTCATGACATACTACAAGATTAAACACTTAAAACACAAAAACTAAACACAGACAGAGATCTACAAGGCCTGACATTCATTGTTAGACCACCAAGAACATTTTTTTCCAGATTTTGTAGAATCTCAAATCCGAGCCTCTAGATGTTATGGATCTAACATCTAGCAACCCAGATCATCATTATACATTATATCTAACATGTTTAACACAAAAAAATAACATCTAACAACAGATCAAAGGACATATTATAGCTAAGGTTTTTATACCTTCTTCGAAATTTTTTTGAGTCTAGCTTCTGATTTGGTTAAAGGTAATCGTGGGGCTTGGTTCTTGACTGATATATCATGATATTTTCGGAGGTGTGGGGCATGAGAGAGTTAGTTTGAGTGTTGTGCAAAATTTAGGCTACCAAATGACATTTTTCTCTCTCCAATCTATATATATATATATATATATATATATATATAAGTATAAGATACATGTATTGGCTGCTATCTATAGGCTGATCTGCTGGAAGTTAGTCACAATGTCAACATAGTTGGTCACCCACTCCATTTTTCCTAGATACACAAGTTACCTTAAATAATGCTAGAGGGACATTTTAGTCTTTTCGCTTGCATTTTTAATGGCCATTTTATAATCTTGACAAACCCTTAGGGTTTAACCCTAAGGTTTAGCATATATCATTCATAGGATTTCTAATTTAGGGTTTAAATAAATATTAGTTTCTAAAAATAGAAAATTAGGGTTTGTTAATTAGATTAGGTTTCTAATTAAATTATACAGGAACATTAGGGTTTAATATCACTAATTAAAATTAACCTTGCTAATTTAGTAATTAGGGTTTAAAATTTGTAATTAAGTCTTATAATTACTAATTAGGGTTACCTAATATAGAAATTAGGGTTTCTTAATATTAATATTTTAAAATGTTAATTAGGGTTTTAAAATCTAACATACATGATATTAATCACAATAACACACTTTCTGCCTGAGCAAAAACTCCAGCTTAGATTTCAATTTAGGGTTTTTAAATTTTAGAAATTAGGGTTTTATTTTATAATTATGGTTTTCCATAATAACAAGGCTTTACCTACAATTACACATCATTTAACACATAACACAATTATAAAACAATCTTGTACTCTAATTTGGATCTCAAATTAGGGTTTAGCACGGTAAAACTAGGGTTTTCGAATACTGCACCATCATTGACCAATCATTAACAATACGTACATACAGTACATATTTATAGCACTGAAAAATCAAAATATACTTAATATTATATAATTATTCTCATCCATTGATCAAAATTCAAAATTAGGGGTTGGATTCCATATTTGATTTATCTTTCATATTTAACATTATTAATTAAGTTAAAATAATTAACTTAATTAATCTAGCCTAAATTCATATAATAAAATAAATAATTATTATAATAATTCTAAAAATCATTTCATATATTATCTAAATAATATATAATTATAATTTCATGGAAAATAATTAATAAAATATTTCTACTATAAAATTAATTATTATAATAATATACTTTATAATAATCAATAATTCTAAAATAAAATTATTTATAATCATTCATGTAATAAATATATTTTATATTCATTACATCAATACATATACATTACCTTGAACGCATTCTCATCTTTAAAATAAATATAAAAAAAAAAATTACGCAAAATTTCTGTTTTAAATATATAGAAAATATTGGGTTATTACAATTACTTCCCGAAAGATTGGTTGTACCTTTGAATATCAAGGTAGCGAACGAAGAAATAATTCATGTTGAAGATATTCATAGGAGTTGTTGTGTAGATATACGAGGTTGTAAATTATCGGTAGATTTGATACCGATAAAGTTGGGAGAATTCGATGTAATTCTCGGAATAGATTGGTTGTTCAACCATGGTGCAATAATAGATTACCAAAAGATATGTGTAAACATTAGAACGTTGAGTCAACCTCATATAGTGTTTTACGGTAATAAATCGTCGGGACGTTCGTGTTGTCTTACCATGTCACAAACGAGGAAGTTGTTAAGGAAGGGATGTGTAGGCTATTTGTGCCATGTTGTTGATACCTAGAGAGTGGGAGTAACGATGTAATAAATACCCATAGTGAAAGAATTCGCGAATGTATTTCTAAGTGAATTGCCAGGTCTTCCACCAGATAGGGAGATTGAATTCGTGATAGACATTGTGCCAAGAGCGGCACCAGTTTCTAGGGCACCGTACCGTATGGCGCCAGTGGAGATGAAGGAGTTAATGGTTCAGTTACAAGAATTGTTGGATATAAAGTACATTCAACCGATTGTTTCACCGTGGGGAGCACCGGTACTATTTGTGCAGAAGAAGGACGAATTGTTAAGACTTTGTATTGACTATCGAGAGTTGAACAAGTTAACGATAAAGAATAAATACCCATTTCTCAAGATCGATGATCTTTTTAATCAGTTAAAAGGGGCAAAGTAATTTTCTAAGATATATTTACGAATGGGGTATCATCAGTTGAAGGTTAGAAGTGAGGATGTACCTAAGATGGAATTCAGGACTCGTTACGATCATTATGATTTCCTGGTGATGTCATTCGGGTTAATTAATGCACCAGCTGCATTTATGGATATGATGAACAGAGTGTTCAAACAATACTTGGACAAGTTTGTTATTGTGTTTATCGATGATATTCTAGTCTATTCTAAGACGTCAGAAGATCATGCTGAACACCTAAGAGTAGTGTAGAGACACTAAGGAAGGAGAAGTTGTATGCGAAATTCACTAAGTGTGAATTTTGGTTAGAAAATATACAGATTTTGGGTCATGTTATCGACCGTGAGGGGATTTCAGTAGACCCATAGAAGGTGGAAGTAGTGATGAGTTGGGAACATCCAAAAATGCCGACTGAGGTGCGTAGTTTCCTAGGGTTAGCAGGATACTATCGAAGATTTATCCAAGATTTTTTGAAGATAGCTACCCCGTTGACTAACCAGACAAGGAAGACGGTGAAATACGTGTGGAAAGAGAAGTGTGAAGACAGTTTCCAAGAACAGAAGAAGAGATTGAATGAAGCACATGTTGTCTTTACCCGACGATACGGGAAATTTTGTAGGTTATAGCGATGCTTCGCATAGAGGACTTGGTTGGGTGCTCATGCAACATGGTAAGGTCATTGCGTATGCATCACTACATTGGCCGCGGTAGTGTTTGCCTTGAAGATATGGAGGCATTACTTATACGGGGAGAGATATGAGATATACACGGACCATAAGAGTCTAAAATATATCTTCACACAAAAGGAGTTGAATATGAGACAAAGGAGATGGCTGGAGTTGATAAAGGATTACGACTGTGAAATCCTGTATCACCCCGAAAAAGCCAATGTAGTGGCCGATGCCTTAAGTAGGAAGGGTCGGGAAATGTCGGCTCACTTTTTGCCAATTCGAATTATGTAGTGGCCGATGCCCGAAATCCTGGAGTTGATCGGTTGACGAAGTCGGCTCACTTTTTGTCAATTCGAATTAAGTACAACTTAGATCAGTTAGTTACACTCTATGTTAAGGAAATTATTTCCAAACATGGAGCACCTATTTCGATAGTGTCAGATCGTGACCCACAATTCACATCGAACGTTTGGAGAAGTCTTCAAGAGCAGTTGGGGACGCAGTTGAAGTTGAGTACGACATATCATCCACAAACCGATTGACAGAGCGAGAGGACAATTCAGACGTTAGAAGATATGTTGAGATCTTATGTCATGGATTTCAAGGGTAGTTGGGATGATCATCTACCACTAGTAGAGTTTGCGTATAACAATAGTTGTCATGCGGGAATAGGCATGCCGCCTTACGAAGCTCTATACGGACAGAAATGCAGAACACCATTGTGTTGGGATGAAGTGGGAGAACTCTGAATGCTAGGACTAGAATTGGTGCAGCAGACAATGGATATAGTAAAGCTGATACGGATGAGTCTCGTGGCAGCTCAAGATAGACAAAAGAAATATGCGGATTCGCATTGAGTGAATAGAGAATTTGAAGTAGGCTCGTACATATTTCTAAAGGTATCTCCCTAGAAAGGAAAGATACACTTTGGAAAGAAGGGAAAGTTAAGTCCAAGGTTTATAGGACCTTTCGAGATATTAAAAAGGGTTGGAGAGGTAGCTTACATGGTAGTGTTACCTCCGGACTTAGAAAGAATACATAATGTATTCCATGTATCTGTGTTACATCCTTATAAGCCAGGTTATAAGCATGTAATAGAGTATGAGCCTATTCATATTGAGGACTTGACGTACGAAGAAGTGCCTATTCAAATCATTGATAGAAAGGAGCAAGTTCTGCAGAACAAAGTTATACCTTCAGTAAAGGTGTTATGGAAGAACCACGATGCCGAAGAAGCAACATGGGAACTTAGAGAAAAGATAAAGAAGAATTACCCTCAGCTATTTGTTAAATGTAAGACGAGATTCTGGGAAAAGAATCCTTATAAGGGGGGAAGGATGTAGCGACCGAGAAATTCGGAATTATTGTAAAATAATTTTATTTAATTAAATAATGAATAAAATTATATTATATGTTATTATTTCGTGTTAGTAAGATGAGGGTTGTTCTATAACCTAAAATTATTAAAATGTTGTAGTATTTTGGCTACGTGAATGAATTAAAGTGTTTGAATTTCTAAGACAAAAATAAAAGCTTGTCGAGAAATTTTTTGAAAAACACTATTCATAGATTTCTGCTCGGGAATTATTTTTGAACTTTCGAGAAATACGTAATGATAGAATAATAAGGGAGGATGGATTATATAATAATAATTCAAGTATGGCAAACACAATTTTTTACATGCGTACTAAATTTGAGAACGTTAGTGAAAGTAAAGCGTTAATGAATAAACGATGATCGTGTGATACATAAGTATTATACGAGGTAATGAATATGAGTATGATACGAGGTATTATACGAGTATGTATGAATAATGGTATGTCGTATATGATGAATGAGTATACGAGTTAACATACGAGAAGAATACGTGTATAATACGTTATATAAGGCTTTAAGCCAAATGTATTGAACTTTTAGGATTTGGTAGGAATTATACAAGCCCAAGTGTAGGAATGGTTAGAGCCCAAAGAATAAGTTAAGTTAATTAAACCTAAAGCCCAAATTAAGAACATGATCCGTGGATCGATCCAATGGGTAAGAATGACCCATGGGGCAACCCATATATGTGGCCCCATGATCACATGGCACCATCTTGGTGACCAAGTAAAGTGGTTTTACTTAGTGACCAAGAGTTGAATAGTAAGGAGGTGGTTAAGGAGGTAGATGTCCTAAATGTCCATTAAGCCCTTACTTAGCTTTTCCTATAAATATGAGAGCTTGATTTCATTATTTACTTGTTAGATTTTCACCAATAACAACTTAAGTGCTTATTTGTTAAAGAGAAAAAGTAAGGAAAAGCTTGACTTTGTTAGTTCATGAAGTAAGAAGGAAGAACAAAGATTAACCAAGAGATCATCTAAGGTAATGATCTTAAACCATGATTCTCCCTCTCTTCAATTGTTAAAGAAATGAGTAGTGGTAGAACTTGTATGCTAAGAAGTGATTAGAATGACTAATCAAAGGACTTAAGCTTTAATAAGTCATGAATAAGTAATTCATACTTATATAAGTTATGAACTCATGAAGAAAATGTAAGAACTTTCATGTGTATAAGTTATTGAAATATGTTTGGTTAGGATGTTAGTATGATGGATTGAATCCATTTGGAATGGTGTAAAGATCTTAAGCAATGAAGTTATGGCGGAATTTACGAGATTAGACGTTAATCGTCGAAATCGTGAAATTCTCGGAATGGAAGTCAAATTTTGACATTGAACTTAGAAACATTTGTTTTCGATAGAGAATAGTCTCCATTGGCATTCTAGAGTTGCAGACTCGAAAATGACCAAATTCCGACTTGGAACGAAGAAACGAGCAATGAACGTTCACGAACGTTTATCGTTTTCGTTAAATATGAATTAAAAGGTGAATTCCATGTTAACGAATTTGAAAATTTAAAATTCACGCATGAACACTTAGAGCATGTGATTTGTGAGCTATCGACTTTTGAACGAGCCAATTCGGACTTAAAATGAGCAAGTTATGATCCCGGGAATATCACATAAGAAATTACCTATCAAAGTTGTCTGTGACACAGGGTCGGTGGCGCGGCGCGGCCCAAGGCTTAAAGGATGGTGCCACAGCGCCAGACTTGACCATCAGGCAGCGAAGAGTGGCGTCGTAATGCAGAAATTAACAAAGGGACTCGCGCCATAGCGCCGAGTCCGGACCATAGGCATTGAAGAACCGCGTCGTAGCGTGAGTTGTGTATAGGAAGCGGCGCCGCAGCGCCAGTACTAGAGAAGAGGCTGAGAAGAATGATTAAGAGTATAAAGAAGTAAGGAAGCTAATTAACTATGAACTACATCTTTGAATAACTTGAAATGACATCCTCAAAGATGATTAGAACTCAACTAAAGGTTGATGAACGATTACGTAAACATAAGAAACAATATTAAAACAATCTAAGGCATGATTAGATTGAGAAAAAGGGTAAGATATAGTAGTAAACTTACTTGATTATATATGACCTAATATGGTATGTTATGTGATCATGTATCGTAGAGACCTTAAAAACTCTAAGGAAAAGTATTAAAACTGTAGAAGACGTTAAAGGCAAGTATTCTGACCCTTGTTTGAATTCTTTTGACAAGCTTTGTAATTCGTGTACCTTATGCATGAATTGATGTATGATGAGGTCGAAGGCAAATCCTTCAGCTAGACTTAAGATGTTTTATGGATTTCTTATAATCTATTGAAATGTTATCAAAGTTGTTAAGTTTTGCCAAACTATTTTGGTATGGTTTTCAAAGGAAGACTGAGTATGCATAAACAAATGTTTTGTCGTCAAACGACAGACACGTGAGGTTGTCAAACCTTAAACGTATATACGTTTAAAGAAAGTAGTGTTGTACAACATAGAATACTATAGGCTGATCACCTGGACGTGCTCGTAAGATATGTCGGACTTACGGACTTGGTGCCGGGTTGTCCTTTTTACAGAAAGAATGAAATGCTCAAGGTCTTGGACCGATATTGATGTTTAATGAATATTGTTCATTGTGAAATGTTTTAAAGAAAAGAGAAGTGCTATTTTGAATTATCGATAGTAATTCATAATTATTGTTAAGTTATTGAAGATATACAATTTGTATGTTTCAAGCATATTGTTAAATGAAATTATCATACTTGTTGAGCTAGTTATGTTCATTCTTGATTGAACCATATGAATGCAGCTAAGACCAAACGGACCGAAGAATCTAGTAAAGATAAGTGGAAGGCTAAGGCGAATCAGTAGATTTCTTTTGTAATAGTATAGTTGTAATGTTGTAATTATTTGATATTATGACAAGCAAACATGTAATGGTTATAAAGAACCTGGGAATAGTAATATTGTTTTGGAATATATAGAAGACATTTTCACACTTTTAAGACATTTCAATTGAATGAATGTGTGAACTGTAGTACCGTGTAGCACCAATTGTCGGGTTGGAAGATACCCGAATTTGTGGGCGTCACAGCGGTGCCACTTCACAGTGGGCGAGGGCTTGGTCTGGCGCTACGGCTCCAACTTTATACCCTTGGGCCGCGCTGTGGCGCTAGCCCTGTGCCTCAGAGAATTTTCTCAGTCTTTTCTTCTATAATATTTTCCGGCCTCATAACTTACTCATTATAAGTCAGAATTGGCTCGTTTAAAAGCCGGTTGCTCACATATCATGTATATTACAATTTCATTAGAAAATCTTACATTTTTGAATCCGTTAACATGTAATTCACCTATTAAGTTCTTTATTACACGTTGGTTAAATGTTCGTGAATGTTCAAAGCTCGTTTCTTCGTTCTAAATCAAAATTCGACCATTTTTGAGTTCGCAACTCTAAAATTTAAAGTTATACTATTCTCCTTTGAAAACCAATGTTTTCAATTTAAACGGTGACTTTTGACTTTCATTCTGAGAATTTGACGATTATCGTCTAATCTCGTAAATTTCGCCATAACTTCGTTACTTGAGATTTTTACACCGTTCAAAATGGATTCATTCCATATATCTATCAAACTAACCAAACATATTTCATCTAATCTTATACACGATGGTTTTCAATTTTTCCATCAACAATAAAATGACAATCCTTCATATGTTCTTCCTTAGTTCATAACTTCTATGATTATGATTCACTTGCAACATGACTTATTAAAGTTTACGTCCTCTAATAACCATCCTTATTCCTCCTTATGATACATGCTCCACCAATAATCACTTCTCTATCAAACTAACAATGAAGAGATGAAGATTAATGGTCTAGGATTCCTTACCTTTGTGTTCTTAACTTGGTTCTTCTTCTTTTCTTCTTGAAATAACAAGACTCTTCTCATTTTTCTCTCAATAATATAAGCTCTAAGATGTTGGTGAAATGAACAAGGCACAAAATGAAAATCTAAGCCTTCTATTTATAGATTTCCAAGGTGAGGGCATTATGGTCATAAGGCCATTCCACCTCCACACTTTCCACCTCCTTACTATTCCTTACTTTCCCACCACAACACTTATCCTTTGCTTGGCCACCAAGTGGTCAGCTATGACTCACCTATGGGGGCCCACATGGGTTGCCCCATGGGTTTTTCTCACCCAGTTACCCATCGGTTCGATCCACGGGTCTGATTCTTGGTTTAGGCTTAAGTTTAATTACTCTGGGCCTAACGTTGGGCTTTCATTTCTTATCTTTAGGCCTTAACATAATTTCATTTGGGCTTGCACAATTCCTACACAAATCCTATAAGTCCATTACAATTGGATTAAAGCTTCTAAAGTATAATCTTCGTATTCTTTACGTATACTAGTTCGTATAATCATTCATCACATATGTTATGCTATCTTTCGTATATACTTGTACAATACTTCGTATCATACTCGTATTCATTGCTTCGTATAATACTTGCTTATTATACGATCATCATTTATTCAATATTTACTTTCCTTAACATTCTCAAACTTAGCACACAGGCGAAAAAATACGTTTGTTATAACTGAATTATTATTACATAATCCATCCTTCCTTATTATTCTATCGTTAAATATTTCTCGGAAGTTCAAAAATAATTCCTGAGCAGAAATTGATAAATAGTATTTTTCGAAGAATTTCTCGGAAAGCTTTTATTTTTGTCTTGGAAATTCACACACCTTAATTCTACCACGTAGCCAGAAATACTACGACATTACGTCACATTTAGGTTATAGAACAACCTTCATCTTGCTTACTCAATATAATAACATATATTATAATTTTATTCATTATTTAATCAAATAAAATTATTTTACAAATAATCCAATTTTCTCGGTCGTTACACCGAATGTTGTGATGCCAAAAGACGATTTTAAAGTTTGGTCGCGTTACTTAATTTATAAACGCGAATCATATAAAACGAAATGAAGATAATAAGATCATAAAGGGACTTTCAAATTAAAGTCTTTGTAAGACCCCAACTTTTTATGAATAAAGATTTAATTTCTCTAATTTTGAATAATAAGTTGTTGAATTGATATAATGCTTTAGTTATGGGTGAAATGTGCAAATTTTATAAAAACAAGCAAGTGGTCATAAAATATTCGTTTGGTCGGGGAATATTCTTTTTGTGGGGGAATATCCGTACGACGGAGCAATCATTGGTGGACTACATAACAAAATAACTGTCGGATATGGAAGGCGACAGAAATATCCTTTTTATAAAAATAATGGCAAATTTTTTACCGTTAACTGTTGAAATACCTAGTGGTAAAAGTACAGTAATACGCGTGGTTGCACAGTAGCACACGATATTGCACAATATTTTTGTTTATTGATTCTTACATAAGAAATCACTCAGTTTCATTCAATAATTGCCACAGTAATTGTTGCACAATATCTCATATTATTGATTCAATTATTGTCACAGTATCATATGCATAATATTTTATATTATTAAATCAATAATTGACACGCCATAATTATTCATATTATTAGTTAGCATTATTGACAATGTTTAGAAAATTTTGTCGAGGAAATGGGTTAGGTTATATAATTGCGCACTGATAAGTAGGTTTTATACCTACTTATTGGATATCAATTCACGCGAACTATGCTCATCTCAAGTACATTTTAGTATGTTTTTAGTTGCATTTTGTGTTAATTTGTATTACATTTAATGAGAACTCCGATGGTATGAAATTGTAAGAAAAGGCACAGTTCGGTAGTGGTAGGTGGCACGAGACTAATGAAGGCATGACACGAGGATCGAGTGGAGATACGGAACTGAGCAATGGTGGAAGAGCAAGCATCAAGTAGTGGAAAACAGGAAACAACAGTAGAACATAAGAAGGCAAGACACAGAAGCCGCGCGGCCGCGTGACTAAATGAGCTAGAAATGGCGCGCACGCGTCACACACCTACAGAAGCCAGAAACGCTACTAGGCGCGCCCGCGCCTGTTTTGCACTAGAGCCTCGCACGTCATCTACAGCTGTTGTTTGACTTTATTTCAATTTTGAAATTTGAAGTGTTTGGATTGACATAAACTACCCTGGTTGGTACCAGACCCGAGGATTATTGTTTTTATCAGTTTTTCATATTAGAGAACTAGGGTTCCAGGCGTTGAAGGCAATTCCAAAGAGGGTTGAGCATACATTGAATATTTTCTTCATCTTCTTTTGGATTGATTCATTGAATAAGAACTACTTTTTATTTTGCTGGATAATATTTGAGATTTGAACAGTACTTTTGGATTATAATCTGCAATTGGGTTTGATCGATTCTACTATCTCTCTCAATTGTATTATTTATTTTTCATGTGTTGCTATAATCCCATAATGGCTTTTTGTTCAGAGATGAACTAAATTCCATTATGGGATTCTAATGGAGATTGATATGTAGGCTAATAATAATGGCATGATTGCTTGATTATGTAGTTGTCATGGAATTTCTATTATGATTGATTAGATTGCATGAATGTTTGATCATCATTCATTTTATGTACTTATATGGAATTGAAAAATGACATGTGAGTATGGTTATAATCATGATAGCATGCGTTTATGAGGCTGAATTGTTTAGCTTTATATTTCGTGAACCAGATAGAAATATATTGTTTCACCGTGTGTAGTTATATAAGAGCTTACACTTTAATTCAATATTGCTGTAAAGTCACATAGAAATATAGTGATTTTGGTTTTATTGATGATTACATGATATCTATTGCATGTAGAGGTTATGTAAGTAGGTCATAATGCATTAAAAAATGGTTATGTCTAGTTTTCGTGCTCTTGGCTAATTTTCCATGATACATGTATAATCTTGCATGATGGTATTATTTAGATGAAATATGAATTGAAGTTAGAATCCCATTATTTCCACATTTGATTTATTATTCTATTATTCTTCTTTTATTCGTTAAGTGAGTTTAGATTCATTCAAAATTATAACATTCGTTTAAGCATATATGAATATTGATATAGTAGATGCATAATAATTTAATCTTGAAACCTTTCTCCGTGGATCGATACTTTCTTACTCTGTACTACTTGTTGACCCATGTACACTTGCATGAGTTAGAGTCCTTTTATTACAACTAAAAAGGAGGCAACAAGTTTTTGGCACCGCAGCCGGGGAAAGGCATTTAATTTTATTATTATTATCATCAGTTTTAAGCTATATTGTATGACTTAGACAAATCTAATCTTATCTCATTTCTATTTTTGTTTTTGCTGCAGGCATTTTTGTATAGTATATGCGCACTCAATCTTCCAATCCTGAGTTAACACCTTTACAGGATAACATCAACGGTAGGGGTTGGAAATCAAGAGCACGTAGAAATATGCAAGCAGAGCTAGAGACCACAACATCTAATATGGCAGTCGCGGAACAAAGAGACGAGCAAAGGGAGGAGCACAGGGTTTTAAGAGACTACTCTATGCCAAATATTAATGGACTGCAGTCAAGTATAGTCAGACCAGCGATAGCAGCTAACACCTTTGAGATAAAGCCGAGCACTATTCAAATGGTGCAGAATTCGGTACAATTTGGGGGTACTGCTACAGATGATCCTAATGAACATCTGTTGAGTTTCATCGAAATATGTGATGCTTTCAGATACAACGGGGTGACAGAGGATGCTATCAGACTAAGGTTGTTTCCATTTTCACTGCGAGATAAAGCAAGAAGTTGGCTTCACTCTCTACCTTCGGGATCTATAACCACATGAGAGGACCTAGGATAGAAATTCTTAGCCAAGTTTTTCCCAATGGCTAAGACTGCGAAGATGAGGACATCAATCTCCCAGTTTGAGCAGCAACAGGGTGAATCTTTATATGAAGCATGGGAGAGATACAAAGATGCTAAGGAAGTGTCCACACCATGGCATACCAGATTGGATGGTGTTCAACACATTTTATAATGGATTGGGATGGTAGTCCAGGCCTATTGTAGATGCAGCTGTAGGAGGAGCTTTATGGGCGAAGAGCTATGAAGATGCCTATAACCTCATTGAGACAATGGCAACTAATGATTTTCAAAACCCTACATTTAGGATGCCACAACCTAAAGTTACAGGTTTGTTAGAAGTGGATGTGATCACTCAATTGTCAGCACAGATGGCATCCACGGCAAAAAAGATTGAATCATTGACAGAGACTAAGGCGAAGATAGTTGCCTTTGTATGTGAGATTTGTGCAGGATCACATTCAATGGACGAATGCGCTATCAGTTCAGAGTCAGTACAGTATGCAAACAACTATAGGAAGAATCAAGGTCAATTTTAGAACACATACAGCTCCAACAACCGCAACCATCCAAACTTCAGTTGGTCTAATAATCAAGGAAGTCAATAAAATCAGTTTCAACCGAATAATCAATTTCAGTCACAGTCAGCTCAGCAATAGTTTGCACCAAGACCACCTTACCCACCGGGATTCTCTCAACAACAACATCATACTCCAGCTGCACCTCAGCAAGAAAAGAAGTCAGAGATGGAGGAGATGATGATGAAGTACATGGCAAATACAGAGGTGATGATTAAAAGCCAAGCAGTGGCTATTAAAAATCTAGAAACTCAAATGGGTCAGATGACGAGCATGCTTAACAACAGGCCCCAGGGTTCATTGCCAAGTACCACAGAAACAAATCAAAGAAGAGAAGGGAAGGAACAATGTCAGGCAATCACACTTAGGTCTGGCAAACAGTGTGTATGAAATCAACCATGCGCGCCTATGCCAAGTTTACAAGGGGAAGACGCGCGGCCGCGTAAGGCAGATAAGTTGTCTAAGAAGAAAGAAAATAATGAAGATTCTGAGTTACAGCAGGAAGAGAAAGATAAAATAGGTTCAGTTGAGAAGCCCGTGAGTAAAATACCAATAATTCACCCTTTGGTTCCGTATCCACAAAGATTGAATAAGCAGAGGGAAGATAAACAGTTCAGCAAGTTCTTGGAGGTCGTTAAAAAATTACAGATTAATATACCTTTCGCTGAGGCATTGGAATAGATGCCTAGTTATGCAAAGTTCGTGAAGGGTATCTTGTCAAGGAAGAAGAGATTAGAAGATTTTGAGATAGTGGCCTTGACAGAGGAATACACTGTAGTGCTTCAGCGCAAATTACCTCCAAAGCTGAAGGATCCTGGTAGTTTCACAATTTCGTGCACAATCAGAAAGATGAGCTTCAGTAAATGTCTGTGTGATCTTGGGCCAAGTATAAATTTGATGCCCTTGTCAGTATTTAATCAGTTGGGATTGTCAGCTCCAAGGCCGACCCATATTTCTTTACAACTAACTAACATATCCATCACTTATCCACGGGGAATCGTTGAAGATGTATTGGTAAAAGTGGATAAATTCATCTTTCTGGTTGATTTCATCATTTTAGATTATAAAGAAGATAGAAGTATACCAATCATACTTGGAAGACCATTCCTAGCCACATGAAGGACCGTGATAGATGTTCAGAAAGGGGAACTCACTATGCGTGTTCATGATCAAGAAGTCACTTTCAACGTATTCAAGGCAATGAAATTTTCAACAGATGAAGAGGAATGCTTCAGGGTTGATTTGGTGGACAAGGTTTTAAATGATGAAGTAGAGAGTTTGGTAGATAATGAACCATTTAGAAGTGTTATGGCTGGAAATTCAGAATTAGAGGATGAGGAATTTGAAGAACTTGTACATTTTCTTGATACTACTCCACAATTCAGAAAATTCAAAACTCCTGTTGAGCCATTGAAGAAATCTGGAGAGACATCAATAAAATTGAAGCCATCTCTTGAGACACCTCAAGAACTTGAATTGAAACCACTTCCAGATCATTTGAGGTATGCATTTTTAAATAAAGATTCAAAGATACATGTGATTATTTCTTCTGCACTAACATCTTTTCAGGAAGAAAAACTGCTACGAGTCCTTAAAGAGTTCAAGTCGGCTATTGGATGGACTATAGCAGATATAAAATGGATCAACCCTTCTTTTTGTATGCATAAGATCCTGCTAGAAGATGATAGTAAGCCATTGGTGGAGCAACAAAGAAGACTTAATCCGATCATGAAAGAAGTGGTCACGAAAGAAGTATTGAAATGGCTGGATGCAGACATAATTTATCCGATCTCAGATAGTTCATGGGTGAGCCCAGTGCAATGTGTACCGAAGAAGGGTGGCATGACCGTGGTTTCTAACAAAAATAATGAGTTGATTCCAACACGAATAGTGATGGGGTGGAGAGTCTGTATGGACTACCGCAGGCTTAACAAAGCTATAAGGAAAGATCACTTCCCACTGCCACTCATCGATCAGATGTTGGATAGACTGGCGGGTCATGAGTATTATTGCCTTCTGGACGGATATTCAGTCTACAATCAGATTGTGATAGCTCCAGAGGATCAATAAAAGACAACCTTTACATGTCCATATAGAACTTTTGTTTTCAGAAGGATGTGTTTTGGTCTGTGCAATGCTCCAGCCACTTTTTAGAGATGCATGATGGCTATTTTTTTGGATATGGTGGAATAGAATGTGGAGGTATTCGTGGATGATTTCTCAGTTTTTGGGGATTCGTTTGATTTATGTCTTGACAACTTGGTGATGGTTTTGAAAAGATGTGTTGAAACAAATTTGGTACTGAATTGGGAAAAGTGCCATTTTATGGTACAAGAAGGAATTATTTTGAGACACAAAATTTTGAAGAAGGGACTTGAGGTGGACAGAGCGAAGTTAGATACTATTGAGAATTTGCCGCCACCAACTTCAGTTAAAGGTGTTCGAAGTTTTTTGGGACATGCAAGCTTCTACCGCAGATTCATTAAAGACTTCTCCAAGATAACTAAACCACTTTGCAGTTTATTGGAGAAAGATGCACAGTTTAAATTTGATGAGGATTGCGTGACTGCATTTGTGCATTTAAAAGGGAAGTTAACTTCAACTATAGCACCGGATTGGGACTTGCCATTTGAACTGATGTGTGATGCCAGTGATTATGCTGTGGGGGCTGTTTTGGGTCAGAGAAAGGAAAAGATTTTTCATGTGATCTACTATGCCAGCAAGACCCTTACGGATGCGTAGTTGAACTACATCACCACAGAGAAAAAATTACTGGCAGTTCTGTATGCTTTTGATAAATTATGAGCATATCTGATTGGTACGAAGGTGATAGTGTACACGGATCACGTGGCAATTCGACACTTAATGGCAAAGAAGGATGCAAAGCCCCGTTTGATTAGATGGATATTATTGTTGCAGGAATTTGATTTAGAGATCAAGGACAGAAAGGGAACTGAGAACCAAGTGGCGGACCACTTATCTCGACTAGAGAATCTGAAAAGGGAGGCAGATGACAAAATTGTAATTAATGAATCCTTTCCAGATGAACAGTTGTTTGTGGTGAAAGGGGAAGTGCCATGGTTTGCAGATTACGCGAACTACTTGGTGAGTAAGATGGTACCTCCTGACTTGGTTGGTCATCAAAAGAAGAAATTCCTGCATGATGTTAAATGATTTATATGGGATGAACCATATTTGTTCAAACAATGTACTGATCAGATGATAAGGAGGTGTATCCCATATATCGAGATAGAGGGGATTTTGTAGGATTGTCATGCTTCTTTGTATGGGGGTCACTACGGTGGAGAACGAACAACGGCTAGGGTGCTACAAGCAGGATTCTACTGGCCAACAATTTTCAAGGATGCTTACAGTTTCGTTCAGAGATGTGACATATGTCAAAGAGTCGGGAACATTTTAAAAAGAAATGAAATGCCATTGAATACAATCCTCGAAGTGGAAATTTTTGATGTGTGGGGGATTGATTTTATGGGCCCTTTCGTTTTTTCATGTGGGAATCTATATATCTTGCTAGCAGTGGATTATGTGTCGAAGTGGGTGGAAGTGGCTGATCTTCCAACAAATGATGCCAAAGTGGTCCTCAGATTTTTGCAGAGGAGTATTTTCACGAGGTTTGGGACTCCAAGGGCCATCATTAGTGATGAAGGCAGTCATTTTTGTAATAGGAAGTTCACAGCTTTATTGGCTAAGTATGGGGTGAATCATCGCATTGCTACAGCTTATCATCCTCAAACTAATGGCCAAGTAGAAGTTTCGAATCGTGAAGTCAAAAGAATTCTGGAAAAAGTTGTAAATCCCACACAAAAAGAATGGTCCTTAAAGCTTGATGATGTTGTTTGGGCATATAGGACTGCATACAAGACTCCGTTGGGCATGTCACCTTTTCAACTAGTTTATAGCAAAGCATGTCACCTTCCTATGGAGCTAGAGCATAAGGCATATTGGGCGATTCGAAAACTCAATTTTGATTTGAAAGCCGCAGGAGAGAAACGCCTACCCCAACTCAATGAGTTGGACGAATTCCGATTACAGACGTATGAAACCTCAAAGCTGTACAAGGAGAAGGTGAAGAAATGGCATGATCGCAAGATCATATAGAGAACATTTGAGCCGGGACAAAGAGTTTTGATTTTCAATTCCAGACTTTAACATTTTCCTGGGAAGCTCAAATCAAGGTGGTCAGGGCCATTCACGGTGAAGACAATTTTCCCACATGGTGCGGTAGAAGTATTCAATAAGTTCTTGGACAAGCCGTTTAAAGTGAATGGACAACGGCTGAAGCATTACTTTGGTGGCGAGGTTGACAGACAGAAAGTCACCTCAATTATTTCTTCAACATGAAAAGTCAGAGACAATCAAGCTAATTGACTATAACTTAGCGCTTGATGGGAGGCAACCCATTGTTTCTATCTCTACATTTTAATTATTCTGTTTAGATTGTTTTGGTTAGTTCACTTTCATTTTTAATTATGATAGTTGATTTGTTCTGCATAAGTGCGTTGGTAGATGAATTTGCATTGGACTGTGTTTGAGCATAGTATAGAGAGTATGATTATTAGATGGTCATTTTTGCGTATTCAGTAGTTCATATTATGACATGATTAATTGGTGTTTATGCAGGAGAATTGAAAAGAAGTCATCACTGTGTTATGTATTGGAAGATGCAAATTGGAATTGTAGGAAGCAGGGTCGCGCGGCCGCGCGATGTACACCTTAAAAAAACCTCGCGCTTGCATGCATATGTCTGTGTAAGAGAAAAAAAGCACTTTCATGCTGCGCTATATATCTCATTGATTGAAAAGCCGCGTTGCTACACGCACCGGATTTTTAAAAAAAATTGTGTTTTAAAACTTGTTGTGACTCATATCTTCTATCACTTGATATAGCAGAGAGTCGTATTCTCTTGTTCTCCACAACACGCACGACTCCTCCTCTCCAAACTGTTCTCAAGCGAAAGTGTAACGTCTCATATCCACTACGTGATTGTCGCTTCAAATCTCCTACCCAATTTCAACATCTACATTTATATAACTAGGGTTTCAGTGGGTTTGTGTAACATACGTCTGGGGGTATTCAGTCATCAGTTATCACTCACGATTTTACCAGGCAAGTCATCTTCTCTTTATTCAGTCTCAAATGGGTCCTAAGCGTGCTCGATCTCGCACCCCTAAATCATCATCTTCAAGCAGTCACAGTGGAGATAATGTTGATTTCTCAAAGTTTATTAACTTGGATGCTCAAATTGAATACTATCGAATTATGGGGAAGTCATTTGTTCGTGAACGAGGGTTCAAGCTAGATGCGCAGGATGGACAGTTAGTGCAGATGATTAGAGAAAGGTGTTGGCATGGTGTGTGCTCTACGCCGACGGCTGCACCTATGGCTATTATGAGGGAGTTTTACGCAAATGCGAGGGAAACAATGAATGGGTTTTCTTTTGTTCGTGGGATTGAAGTGGACTACAGACCGAGAGCCATTCGCCAAGTGTTCAATTTACCCGACCCTCCGCCTGGACGAACGAATTGGGTGGAGACAGAACGTTTGGAAACAGATTTGGATGTTCTTATCGCTGATCTGTGTATTCTGGAGACCCAGTAGACATGCACTCCTGACATGAATCAACCCAAGACATTCCCGGCTTCCACTCTCAATTGTTATGCAAAAGCCTGGAATCTCTTTGCGTGTGCCAAACTTATGCCATCTTCTCACCAGCATGAAATTACAGTGGAGTGAGCAATTATATTATGGGGAATCATTGTTGGAAAATATATCAACGTGGGTCACTTGATGAATCAGATAATGATGAGATATATGCGGGGAAGTACTACAGGGAGTATTCCACATGCTTCAATAGTGACGCATTTGTGTGCCAAGGCAGGAATTAGGTGGACGGATGAGCAGTTGCTATTCTCGAGCCAAGACATTACGCATGCTACAATCGCAAGATTTGAAGATTGGCAAGGGGGTACACCGCATCCAAGAGGAAAGGGTTTTATTCCGCGTTCTACCTCGTCTACACCTTCATCACAGCCCTCCAAGTCAAATGAAGTGGGCACATCAACCTAAGCAACTGCTGCTACTGGGGATCGACAGCTCCGAAGGTTGGAGCGGAAGGCCGATGCTATGTACAATAATTTTTTAGCGTTTGCTACGGGTTTGACAAGATCACTAGCGGAGGCATTTGCACAACAGTGGACTATGCCACAGTTTGGGACTGCCGTGCCATTTCCACCACCGGATTCACCACCCGAAGAGGGTGGTGTAGCTGAGCAATAGGGGAGTTCTTCTAACCCTATACCTTCATTCATTGGGACAATGAACATTTTAAGTTTGGGGGTATTGGGCAGTAGGGTAGTTGCATGTAGTGTTTGCATGATTAGTTTAAATTTTGCATTTTTATATGTTAGTTAATAATTGTAGTAAATTTTTCTAGTTTTAGTAGTATTATATGTGTTAGTTATATGTTTAGTTGCATGTCTCGCATTTCTAGCTTTATGGAAGTTATGTCTAGCCTATGATGAAAGTGAATTTTGAAGGATTGTTGAGTATTTTGGATAACATAAACTTAGATATTAAATTTTACATGATGTAATCCATGGATGTTGTTTAGATGCTTTCAGTTTGCACGGACATGTTCACTAATGCTTGTAGGCATAAGAGTTATGTGTTGTATTGCTTGATAGGAAATGTGGTTTTAAAAATAGAATTATGTGGAAAATGAACTTAGACTATGAAAAACATTGATAATCAAGTTTTGGGGACACATGGTTATGCTATAAAAAAAAGAAAAAGAAAAAAAAGAAAGCAATAATGTGGCTAGTCTTATTTCGGGGCCTTTGTTACTTGAGTAAAAATGCGCTCTAGTAAAATGTCTTAACACTTAGCGCCCTAAGGTCTTTTATGATCTGGGAGTCGTTGGTTGAAAGCTCGCTAAGGGGTAGCATTGTTAGCCTAATGGAATGAGGCATTGCACAGTCATGTGAAAAAAATAGCAATAAACACCGCGGAAAAGAGCGAAAATCGCCCTCGTGAGTAGAAATAAAGCAATTTAAACCCATTGTTGAACCTTAATTTTTTTTGATATGTTAGAATAGTCTTTGTTTCATGAGTATACATGAATCTTGATTTAGACTGTAATTTTCTGTTTAGAGCATCTTAGCATGTGTATTCTTTGCGGTAATCAAGTTTTGGTGAACACAACACACACACAACATCTTTATAGCATATATGAATTATTTGAGTGTATGATATTATGCCTATAGTTTAGTTTAAATTTGTATTCTCGAATCTGAATAATTCACTGAGGCATTTTGGACTAAAATTCTGGTATAGCTGGAAAAATGTGAGACTCATTTGCATCGTAATCTAGTTGCATAGCATGTAGTTGCATTTTCAGTGTTTTATGTTGTATGCATTGCTTGAGGGCAAGCAATAGTTCAAGTTTGGGGGTATTTGATAAGTAGGTTTTATACCTACTTATTGGATATCAATTCACACGAACTATGCTCATCTCAAGTACATTTTAGTATGTTTTTAGTTGCATTTTGTGTTAATTTGCATTGCATGTAATGAGAACTCCGATGGTATGAAATTGCAGGAAAAGGCACAGTTCGGCAGTGGTAGGTGGCACGAGACTAATGAAGGCATGACACGAGGAACGGGTGGAGATACGGAACAAAGCAATGGTGGAAGAGCAAGCATCAAGCAGTGGAAAACAGGAAACAACAGCAGAACATAAGAAGGCAAGACATAGAAGCCGCGCGGCTAAATGAGCTAGAAATTGCGCCATGCCACACACCTTGCAAGCTGAAATGCTACTACAGCGCTACGCTTTGCACTTTTTTTATACTAGAGCCTCGTCTTGATCATCTGCAATCGTTTGTTTGACTTTATTTTAATTTTGAAATTTGAAGTGTTTGGATTCACATAAACTACCCTGGTTGGTACCAGACATGAGGATTATTGTTTTTTATCAGTTTTTCATATTAGAGAACTAGGGTTCCAGGCGTTGAAGGCAATTCTAAAGAGGGTTGAGCATACATTGAATATTTTTTTCATCTTCTTTTGGATTGATTCATTGAATAAGAACTACTTTTATTTTGCTGGAAAATATTGGAGATTTGAACAACACTTTTGGATTATAATCTGCAATTGGGTTTGATCGATTCTACTTTCTCTCTCAATTGTCTTATTTATTTTTCACGTGTTGCTATAATCCCATAATGGCTTTTGGTTCAGAGATGAACTAAATTCCATTATGGGATTCTAACGGAGATTGATATGTAGTCTAATAATAATGGCCTGATTGCTTGATTGTGTAGTTGTCATGGAATTTCTATTTGATTGATTGGATTGCATGAATGTTTGATCACCATTCATTTATGTACTTATATGGAATTGAAAAATGACATTTGAGTATGGTTATAATCATGATAGCATGCGTTTATGAGGCTGAATTATTTAGCTTTATATTTCGTAAACCAGATAGAAATATATTGTTTCACCGTGTGTAGTTATATAAGAGCTTACGCTTCAATTTAATATTGCTGCAAAGTCACATAGAAATATAGTGATTTTGGTTTTATTGATGATTACATGATTTCTATTGCACGTAGAGGTTATGCAAGTAGGTCATAATGCATTGAAAAATGGTTATGTCTAGTTTTCATGCTCTTGGATAATTTTCCATGATACATGTATAATCTTGCATGATGTTATTATTTAGATGAAATATGAATTGAAGTTAGAATCCCATTATTTCCATATTTGATTTATTATTCTATTATTCTTCTTTTATTCGTTAAGTGAGTTTAGATTTATTCAAAATTATAGCATTCGTTTAAGCATATATGAATAATGATACAATTGATGCATAATAATTTAATCTTGAAACCTTTCTCCGTGGATCGATACTTTCTTACTTTGTACTGCTTGTTGACCCATTTATGCTTGCATGAGTTAGAGTCCTTTTATTACAACTAAAAAGGAGGCAACAAGTTTTTGTAAGGATAAATCCTTATCGGAAAGCCCCCTCTTTCTTGGGAATGATCTGGTTGTTAATATTGTGATCTTATAATATTATTTAAGAATAATTATTATGTGGTGGATATTGGTTCATTTTGATATAAATGAAGGAATTTAGATTCATTCAAAATTATAGCATTCGTTTAAGCATATATGAATAGTGATACAATTGATGCATAATAATTTAATCTTGAAACCTTTCTCCGTGGATTGATACTTTCTTACTCTGTGCTACTTGTTGACCCATGTATGCTTGCATGAGTTAGAGTCCTTTTATTACAACTAAAAAGGAGGCAACAAGTTTTTGTAAGGATAAATCCTTATCGGAAAGCCCCCTCTTTCTTGGGAATGATCTGGTTGTTAATATTGTGATCTTATAATATTATTTATGAATAATTATTATGTGGTGGATATTGGTTCAATTTTGATATAAATGAAGGAATTTAGATTCATTCAAAATTATAGCATTCGTTTAAGCATATATGAATAGTGATACAATTGATGCATAATAATTTAATCTTGAAACCTTTCTCCGTGGATCGATACTTTCTTACTCTGTACTACTTGTTGACCCATGTATGCTTGCATGAGTTAGAGTCCTTTTATTACAACTAAAAAGGAGGCAACAAGTTTTTGTAAGGATAAATCCTTATCGGAAAGCCCCCTCTTTCTTGGGAATGATCTGGTTGTTAATATTGTGATCTTATAATATTATTTATGAATAATTATTATGTGGTGGATATTGGTTCAATTTTGATATAAATGAAGGAATTTGTTGAAAGTTTGGCAATTATTTTCTTCGATACAATATTCATTCAAATATATCATTATAATATTATAAAATTTTTAAATGGTAATATTATTATAATAATATATAATTTTTAGCATGTAATAAAAGTGGAGTGAAGGTTATTATTTTTATATTGAATTCCTTCCGTGCACGTTTTGAATTCTACACATTATTTTCTAAAGTGAATGCATGCCTGAAATATTCTCCTGCAATGCAAATTTTTCTCCAAATTGTTGGTTGGTGAGAAAATTGCCTGCAAAGTGTGATGTTGCCAAATTTGTGGGCCCCAACAATGGAAAATGAATGAAAGTTAGGCATGAAGGAAATGGGAGGAATTAGGCAGAGAAAAAGAAAGGGAGTTAGGCATGTTACTCCCTCCGTTGCACTATAAATAAGGGGGTAACCCTCCTTCCTCAACACACCATTTTAATATCAAAAATTATTATTCTATAGTATTGTGAGTATTTCTCTTTAGTATAAGGATACTTTGAGTGTAGCTTTTTGTGCAAGATTTTCTCAAAATAATATCCGATATTCTAGTCAAATATAGTTTCTACTAAGGTACGTAAAGGATATTATTTATTGCAATACTCATAAGAAATATTATTTTCTTTCATACTCCATATTATGTAAGGCATATTATTTCAATTCATATTCGTAAATTTAAACTTACTATGGTAAGTATTGCTTCTATAATTCCTGAAATGATTTGAAATTCCTTAAGTTTTGCGCTTCATTTAATATCATTTCACTGGATACTGGCCTGAACTTTCTTATTAAATTTTAAACTTTTCATGTCTAGAAACTATTCATACGGTACTATTCATGGGCACTATTCATACGGTACTAGTCAAGAGTACTATTCACAACAAAATTTAATTTTCTCTTCCATCCAAATTATTTTTGATACATGAATATCATTTTTGAATTTTACTCCACAAAGAGTTACCATGTTGACAATTTGGACATTTTTGAACTCTAGATAAATTTAATTAGAATTCTCTAATATTATCCTTTATCTCACTTGATTGAACCTTTATATAATTGTCATCATCTTCATGCTTATATTGTACTGGAAGTCATCTTTGGCCCGTAGTGTAAAGATGGACTGATGATTGGTATGATTATGAACATGAATTGTGTATTGGTATAATCATAATCTTTAATGTTACATATAAGGTTTGTGGTGAAAGTACTCTTTGGCCCGTAGTGCATAGATGGACAGGTGTTTGGAATGATCATGACCACTACTGATACTAACGAATATCCTTGGCCCGTAGTGCATGGATAATTTGTTGATTTGAAATATTTATTGAATGATGTTACAAGGATAAAATATTTATGATTGACTTTTAAATAACAGAAGATAGTAGATATCATGCTCTACTTGACTCTTCTGATGGATTGTTATTTCCGCTACAGTTGTATTCTAAAACTTGTTGTTTATTGTATTATATCAGATTTTTCCCTGTTGAGGACTTGTAACGCCCGAGAAATTCGGATCCTTTGTAAAAGACTAGAAAGAATTTACTAATGAATAAAATAATATTATTTGTTATTATATGTGTTAATAAGATGTATGTCATTCTATAACCTAGAAATGTCGGAATATCGTAGTATTCGAACCACGTGAATTAATTAAACTGTTTGAATTTCCAAGATGGAAATAAATGTTTTCCGAGAAAGTTTACGAAAAACACTATTCACCAATTATCGCTCGGGAATTATTTTTGAACTTCCGAGAAATACGTAACGTTAGAATATCGAGACGAGATGGATTATGTAATAATAATCTAAGTATGGAAAACGCAATAATTCGCATGCGGGCTTAATTTGGGAATATAGGTATTAAAACCTAATGAAATGAATTAAGGTAACTTTGTATGAAATATAAGTCCAATAAGATTAAGGTGTAAACCTATGTGAGATTATTTTTAAGCCCATGTAGTAATGACATGAAGCCCATAATAGTTAACTACTAAGCCAAAAGGATGATCCAATGGGTAAAGCAAGATCCATGGGGCAACCCATGGGTGAAGTGGTAACCAAGAACATGGAGTGATGAGCAAGAACTTTAAGTAATGTCCAGGGAATGGATAAGAGTTGTGGGCAATAAGCAATGAATAGTAAGGAGGTTAGTTTAAGGAGGTGGGATGATATAATGACCTAATTACCCTAACCTTGAAAGCTATATAAATAGCAAGCCCTTTCATTCATTTGGGGTTTGTTATTACATCCAACAATTCTCTCTCAAACAACTTATTTTTTAGAGTCAATAAGCACTTTGAGCTTAACCTTTCCTTAGTAGATTTCCAAAGCAAGTGAAGTAATCATCAAAGGTAAATAATCTTGTCTTCTTCATCTCTATCATGGTAGGTTGATAAGAGAAGTGTAATATAATGAATTTAGATGTTAAGAACATAAGAGAAGTTGATAAGCAATGGACCTAAGCTAAATAAAGTTATAAGAAAATGAAAATCATATATTAAGAAATTTTTGTTATGAACTTATAAATAAACCATAACCGAATTGGAATATAAGTTATTGTAATACACATGTTGAGATGTCTAGATAATGGAATGAATGTGTTTAGAATGATGAACAATTCACTAGTAATAACGTTTCGCCGGAATTTGCACGATTGGACGATAATCGTCGAATTCGTGAAATTCTTGGAATGGAAGTCGTATTTTGTGTTTGACATTGGAAACGTTGGTTGTCAATGTAGACAAGTCATATTTGGCATTATAGAGTTGCGGACCTGAAAATGACCGGATTCCGACTTAGAACGAAGAAACGAGCGTTGAACGTTCACGAACGTTTACCATTTTCGTTAAAAATGGACTAATAGATGAAATATTAGCAAACAAAGTCGAATAGATAAAATTTTTGTACGAACACATAGAGTACGTGATTTGTGAACCATAGGCTCTTGAACGAGCCAATTCGGACTTATAACGAAGAAGTTACAAGTCCGGGAATCTCAACATTTGAAAATTTTGTCAAACATTTACGTGATATGCAGTCCGCCATGCGTGCGACTCGAAACCAAAATTCCAAAATTCTGCAGCACTCCAAATTGGCCTTAGTCCCCTGCAAACTAGAGCCATGACGACCCAAGAATAAAGGGACTCGCGCCAAGACCGCCGAAGTCCGGTTTCGGGCAACAATAGGTGACCCATGATGCAGACCAAGTATAATAGCCGTGACTGCAAAGACCAAATACTTCATAACCTAGATAGTAATGAATGTTACATGTTGAACATGATTAGTAATGGATGAACATTAACCAAAGATCTTAAAAGAAACATTGTTAAGACATGATTAATTCTTAAGCATGAACACTTAGAGTTAAGTTAAGTTAATTACTTATGAATATAAGAAGGACGTAATGGAAAGCCGGAACATATAAATAACAATTCTAATACGTAATTAGATTGAGAAGTAGGGTAAGATTCTTTAGAAACCATTTGTAATCATTCATGACCTGATATACTATGTGATGTTATTATTTAATGTAGAGACCTTAAAGACGTAAAGTGTACGTGTTATAAATAGTAGTAGACGCTAAAGGCAAGTACTCTAACCCTTGTTCCAGTTCGATCTGGGCAAGTCTTTGTGATTCGTGTATTCTTCGCATGAGTTAGTATTTGAGGAATGTCAAAGCCAATCCTTTCGGCTAGACGTATGCTATGTTATTCTATCAAGTGTTGATAAGGATTTACCGAACTAATATTGTTGTAGTTTTCAAAAGTAGATGGTGCATGCTCAAATTGTTTTGTCGTCAAACGACAGGCACGTGAGGTTGCCACAACTTAAACGTATACACCTAGACGTGCTCGTAAGCTATACCGAACTTACGGACTTTGTGCCGGGATGTCCTTTTCAAAGTACTTATGAAATTCTTAGAGTCTTGAACCGGAATTGATGTTTTACTGAATATTGTTGTTGTAAAACTTTTTGAATGAAAAGAAGTGCTATTTTGAATTCTCAATAGTACTTCGTAACTCTTGTCCAGTTATCGAAGATATATGATTCCTATGTTTCAAGCATGCTATTTTACTAGAATTGTTGTACTTGCTGAGCTAGTTAGGCTCATTCTTGCTTGAACCATGTGAATGCAGCTAAGATAGAACGGACAGATGGATCCGGCAAGGATAAAAGGAAGGAGAAAGCGAACCCATAGCTTGCATATGTAATAGTATAGATTTTGTAAGAAATAATATTGATATTATGACAAAGACAATGTCTTGGTTGAAAAGAACCTGGGGAAATATAAATATTCTTTTGATATATACAAGACATATCCATTCTTTTGAGGCATTTCAATTGAATGTTTTTGTGAACTGTAGCACTGTGTAGCACCATCTGTCGGGTTGGAAGATACCCGAATTTGGGGGCGTCACAGGTTGGTATCAAAGAATTAGGTTATAAAACTTAGGGGGGAAATAAAACCTTAAGTCATAACCTTAAGAAAAGTCAAAGAATAAAAGATGGAAATTAACCTTATAAAAATGCATCATATATGTTATATGTTTTATTATACTGACGTTTACTAATCAACTTTTTGTGTTGTTATAGATGTCAGGTGAAAATAGAGATGTACAGGTAGTTAGCGAAGGGTCAGTAAACTAGATAGAAATCATATCGAACCCTATAGCAGCAGATCCTGAGATAGTTGTGGTGGAGTCTAGAGACTCTGAAAGCTTAGACCTCATGTCTGTATTTGACGGCATGTTGGAGGAAGAAGTGGAGGTAGTATCCTTCAATCCAGTAGCTATAGCGGCAGATATAACTCCAGGGGAGTCGATGATGTCACTATTCATGTCAGTGATAGATAGGAATGTAAACTATTATCAGAAGGTCAATGAGCTAAAGGCGAAGCTCCAAGCGGTTATAGAGGACAAGACGGACGTGGAGTCCGTGTGGGAACAGGAACATGACGAGAGTTTTGGCTAAGGACAAGGTCCATGAGCTAAAACAGGAGGTCTTTGAGCTTAGGAGTGAGCTAAAGACCAGGAAACAGAAGATAGGGAGAATGTCCTATATTCATAGGAGTTCTCATGAGGATTTCCATTTGCAGGTAGCTAGGTATCCTGTAGAGACAGGGCAAACGCGGCATACTATCAGTCGTGATATTATTGTCGGTCTTGCCAAGGCAGATTTCGAGAATGCCTTAAGGCAGATATGATCAAGGAGTTGCTAGAGTAGTTAGATATGTACATATTTGTGTATATAGTAGTGACGTAAAGCCCTCTTTTGCATAATCAAGGGTAGTCTTTTGTAATTCCCAATTTTTAGAAAGCAATAGCGGGAAAGTAATGTATCCAGCTTAGGCTGTGTTATGTAACCGATGTAGTATTATACTCTGATGAATTAATATAAGTTTTCATTTTCGAAAAATGTTGAGTAACAAATGTTTAAGTTATTGTTTAATATGGAATAATAACTAACTGACAGGAAATGCATAATAACGAAATATGTGTTTATTGTAATAGCAAAATGCCGCCAAGAAGAGTACCACGTACCCAAGGTACGAACACGAATCAACCAGAGGGAGGTCCGGTTAACCCCATGCAAGAATTTTTGAACCTTTTAACCGCAACATTTAACCAAACTGGGGCTAATATCTCCGTATATCTTGGTGTAGTACGGGCTACTACATTTAAGGACTTTAAGAGTGTGGGTTCGCCGGAGTTCAAAGGAACTACAGACCCTATTGAAGCTCAAATGTGGGTGAGGGAGATAGAGAAGGCATTTGTGATAGCAAATGTCGACGAGGCCCAAAAGGTTGCTTTTGCAACCTACATGATGAAGGGAGATGCTAACTTTTGGTGGGAGGCCAATCAGGCGAGGGCCGGAATAGATGCTATAACGTGGGATAGGTTCAAGGAAATATTCTATGAGAACTACTTTCCCACGAGCATGCAGGGAAGGATGGAGATGTGATTTTTAGATTTAAAACAAGGTGACATGACGGTTCCCCAGTATGCCGCCAAGTTTAATGAACAGGCAAGGTTCGCTCCACATCAAGTGGATACCGAGGTGACAAAAGCTCGATGGTTCGAGCAGGGCTTGAAACCCTGGCTCTATAATCGTATCTCTGTGTTCCAAAGTACTTCCTTTGGAGTTGTTGTGAGACCCCAGATTTTATGAATAAAGATTTAATTTTCTCAAAATATTTTTTTGAATATTATGGTGTGGATTTGAGATAGTGTTATAGTTGTGGGTAGTATTTATAAATTTTGAAAATTATGCAAGTTGTTGTATAATATTCGATTGGTCGGGGAATATTCGTACGACGGTACAATCATTGGTGGACCCCGCAACAGAATTATTGTCGGATTGAGAAAACGACAAAAATATTTTATAGAAATAACGGCGGAAGTTTTACCGTTATTACTGTTGAACTACTCGGTAGTAAAAGTACAGTAATACGCGTGTTTTCATAGTAGCACACGATATTGATTATTGATGCTTACGTGATAAGTCACTCAGTTTTGTTTTATTGGTATTATTAATGTAATAAAACAGAATACTTTTATAAAGTTATTCTATAAATAGAATATATTATATTCTATTATGCATAGTGTTGTATAAATGTTATCGCATAGTGTTTTGCATAGTAAAATCTTTTTATATAAAACATAATACTTTTATAAAGTTATTTGTTTTATTAGACAATAATTAGAATATATTATATTTTATTATGCATAGTGTTTGTATAAGTGCTCATAGTATTTGCATAGTAAAATCTTTTATAAAGTTATTCATTTTATTAGATTATAAATAGAATATATTATATTTTATTTAAAAGATTTTGCTTTAAATATGGATGAATGATTAAAGTAAATCAATCTCTAATTGCTCATGAGTTAGTTACTATGCGATCCATTTTTCTATAAATAGAAGCTTATTCATTCATTATTTCTTACGAATTCACTGAAACTCTAGAGAGAGAAACTATAGAGAGAAAGAAGAAAAGTGTTCTGCTACTTCACTACTTCTATATCCAGTACTCTTCTTTCTAAAGGTAGGGGATATTATTTGTTATACTCGTAAGGGGTATTCTTTCTTTCTTGTTCATGAAGAGAACTTCTGTTATTCCATTCTTTATTATTCTGTTGGAATAACCTGTATACGCGGGATACCCTATACTTAGTGAAATTCTTCTGTTATTACATTCTTTATTATTATATTGGAATAACCTGATTATGCGAAGTACCGCATACATGGTGAAATTCTTCTGTTATTCCATTATTTATTATTCTATTGGAATAACCTGTCTGTGCGGTCTATCGCATGCCTGGTGAATTCATCTGTTATTCAATTATTTATTATTCTAATGGAATATCATGTCTGTGCGTTTACGCCGGACCTGGTTCCATTATTTATTATTCTGTCGGAATATCCTGGCTATGCGTTTACGCTGGACCTAGTTCCATTAATTATTATTCTTACGCCGGAATATCCTCGTCTGCGGCGCTTTCTGCTGGACTGGTTCCATTATTTATTATTACATTTGAATAACATGTCATGCGGATTACGCATGCACGGTGAAATTCTTCATTATTCCATTCTTTATTATTATGTTAGAATAACTCATCCTCATGCAAAGTACTTCATACATGGTGAAATTCTTTATTATTCCATTCTTTATTATTATGTTGGAATAACTTTATGCCTATGCTATCAATCGCATACATGGTGAAATTCTTTTATTATTCCATTCTTTATTATACTATTGGTTATTGGTTTTACAGTTGTATTTCTTTAGCCTGTAGTGCAAAGATGATATGTTGTTGAATATCTTTGGCCTGTAGTGCAAAGATGATCTGTTGTTTGATAGCTTTGACCCGTAGTTCGAAGATGGTCAGGTGTATGACATGATCATGACCACTAGTGATACTAACGAATATCCTTGGCCGTAGTGCATGGATAATTCAATGATGTGATTAATAGGATTATGACCATTAGTTAACAGTTAAATATCTTTGGCCATAGTGCACTGATAGGCAATTGATTGGTATGATCATGACCATTGGTTTTATAGTTGAATATCTTTGGCCCGTAGTGCAAAGATAGACCATTGATTGGTATGATCATTGTTATTACATTTGAATATCTTCAGCCTTTGGGGTAAGGATATTGAGTAAACGTTCTATTAAGCCTTTGTGGTAAGAAAGAACTGTTAATTCACATTATTATAAATATGAATTGTGAATTTAACTAACATCTTTGGTGGTTCAGGTGAAGACAAGTGATGAAAGTTCTATTTGTCTTGAGTATAACAAAGAACTGTTGATGAGTATTACAGGAATAAAATATTAACGATGGACTTTTAATCTAGATGAGATATTAGACATTATGTTCTACTTGACTCTTTTAATGGATTGCTTGTTCCGATGCAGTTAAACTTGATGTTTGTTATATTGTATCAGTTAAACACTGTTGAAGGCTAACAATAATTTATTCTGAATTATCTTAGTCATAATATTTCTTACTGTGCTAGTTGAGCTCACCCTTTCTTTCACTGTTCTCTTCAGGAAATGAGAACGTAGCTGGGACTAGTCGGGGAACAGAGTGATGGTCCAGATGTTTGCATTAGTAGTCCTCATTATTTTGTGAAATAATGTGATAATAAATGTAATGAGGACTCCATTGAGTGTGGATATTATCTAGATGACAATATTTGTATTAAAACTCACAGCTCTCTTGTTGTATATTAAAGATTGTATTTGTATTCTGAACCATGTATTTGGCGACCCAAGATGGGTGATGTATACCTAATTTTGGGGGAGTCACAGTTGGTATCAAAGCTTAGGGATATGATCCCTGGCTGAGATGCGAGACAAGAACTAGGACGGGAGAGACGGGGAATTCATTCGCTAGTATGACCTACCTAAGTTTATTTAGTATTTAATTGGTCGGTCATAGTATAGGGATAATATGTGATATGTTAATTAACCCTTGTTTTGTGACAGTGTTTGAAAATGGAATATGAAAATGTTGAGATAAGCAAGGAAGCACATGAGACTGTTGAGTCAGCTCAACCAAAAGGTAACGACCAACAACACGATAATAATCAAACCGGTGGCAACAACCATCGGGATAATGATAACCATCATGGGGGAAATTATCATGCCAAGAATGGTAACCACTTCGGTGGTAATCATGGCCAAGATAATAGAAGTGGAAATTTTAAGAAGAGAAGGTCATTTAGCTCGATTTTGTCGTATAGTGAAGTCAAGTCCAGCTGGGACGGTGGTACCAAAGGCGGATACAGACAAAACAAAGTCGGTGGTTTCAGGAAGAGCGTTTTTCGTGACTTCTAAAAAAAAACGAGTGACCCGAACGAAGTTAACACGGGTTAGTTAATTATAAATTCTTGCGAAGTCTATACCTTAATAGATACCAGTTCTACCCATTCTTTTATTTCTCTTGCTTGCACTCAACGTTTAAATTTGACTCTAGAGAAGTTAGACTTTGACTTATCAGTTGAAACTCCGTTAGGAAAAACCTTCATTACATGTGTTATCCAAGTCTTGGATGAGAGTCACAGTTTTGAATGATATTTCTATTGTTAATAAATTTCCTGACGTATTCTTGAAGACTTCTTAGCCTACCCCTAGAGTGTGAAATCGAATTTTTGTATTGACCCCAGTACAAAACCCATTTCTAAAACCCTCAAATATCTCTTTACTTAAAATGAACGTAACATGCGCCAAAGACGTTGGCTCGAGCTGTTGAAGATTACGATCGTACCATTCAATATCATCGTGGAAGTGCGAACATAGTAGCTGACGCGTTGAGTAGAAGATCGTATGCGAGTGCGATGTTGTTAACACAAAGACCCATTTCGTATAACTTACAAATGATGAAGATAGAGTTAAAGACTCTAGGGACCCACGTGAAGATAACGAATATACGAGTAGAATTGACTTTAATCGATAAAGTTAAAGCCGCTCAAGCTACACACCCGGAGCTGATAAATGTGAAGAAGAAGGTTCAAGAGGGCGTTATTCTAGAAGCAAGAATCGACGAATAGAAGAAATCTCAACCCTTGATTTATTTGGCCCATTTGAAATCCTCGATTAAGTAGGAACTGTGGCCTATAGACTCGTTTTACCGCCAAGTATGTTGCGTGTTCAGAATGTTTTTTTTCCGTATCGATGTTATGTAAATATGTGGATGACCCGAACCACAATATTAAATTAGAACTAAACGATATAGCAGAATATTTAACGTATGAGGAGATATGTGTTAAAATCTTGGATAAGCAAGATCGTATTCAACACTCAAAGATTATACCTCAAGAGTTAGAATCTGAAATGAAGTCAAGATACCCTCACCACTTCGGCATACCAGGTACGTACGTAAATTTCGAGGGAAAAATTTCATAAGGATGGGAGATTGTGAGACCCCAGATTTTATGAATAAAGATTTAATTTTCTCGAAATATTTTTTTGAATATTATGGTGTGGATTTGAGATAGTGTTATAGTTGTGGGTAGTATTTATAAATTTTGAAAATTATGCAAGTTCTTGTATAATATTCGATTGGTCAGGGAATATTCATACGACGGTACAATCATTGGTGGACCCCGCAATGGAATTATTGTCGGATTGAGAAAACGATAAAAATATTTTATGGAAATAACGGCAGAAGTTTTACCGTTAATACTGTTGAACTACTCGGTAGTAAAAGTAAATGAATATGATGTCTGGCGTGGTTGCGTAGTAGCACCAGACGATTGATTATTGATGCTTACGTGATAAGTCACTTAGTTTTGTTTTATTGGTATTATTAATGTAATAAAATAGAATACTTTTATAAAAGTTATTCTATAAATAGAATATATTATATTCTATTATGCATAGTGTCTGCATAGTGTTTTGAATAGTAAAATTTTTTTATATATAACAGAATACTTTTATAAAGTTATCTGTTTTATTAGACAATAATTAGAATATATTATATTTTATTATGCATAGTATTTGCATAGTGCCTGCATAGTGTTTGCATAGTAAAATCTTTTATAAAGTTATTCGTTTTATTAGATTATAAATAGAATATATTATATTTTTATTTAAAAGATTTTTCTTTAAATATGGACCGTCAGATTAAAGTAAATCAATCTCGACCGTTCATGAGTTAGTTAGTATGCAGTCCATTTTCCTATAAATAGAAGCTTATTCATTTATTATTTCTTACGAATTCACTGAAACTCTAGAGAGAGAAACTATAGAGAAAAAGAAGAAAAGTGTTCTACTACTTCACTACTTCTATATCCAGTACTCTTCCTTCTAAAGGTAGGGGATATTATTTGTTGTACTCGTAAGGGGTATTCTTTCTTTCTTATTCATGAAGAGAACTTCTGTTATTCCATTCTTTATTATTCTGTTGGAATAACCTGTATACGCGGGATACCCTATACTTGGTAAAATTCTTCTGTTATTCCATTCTTTATTATTATGTTGGAATAACCTGATTATGCGAAGTACCACATACATGTTGAAAATCTTCTATTATTCCATTATTTATTATTCTGTTGGAATAACCTGTCTGTGCGGTCTATCGCATGCCTGATGAATTCATCTGTTATTCTATTATTTATTATTCTAATGGAATATCATGTCCGTATGCTTACGTTCGGCGGACCAGTTTCATTATTTATTATTCTCATTTAATATCCTCGGTAATGCGCTTCTGTTGGACCTAGTTCCATTAATTATTATCGCGCTTTAATATCCTCGCGTCGTAAGCGCTATTTGGACGGACTCGGTTCCATTATTTATTATTCTGTTGGGAATAACTTGTCTGTGCGGATTACGCACGCATGGTGAAATTCTTCTGTTATTCCATTCTTTATTATTATGTTAGAATAACCTGTCTATGCAAAGTACTTCATATATGGTGAAATTCTTTTATTATTCCATTCTTTATTATTATGTTGGAATAACCTGTCTATGTGAAGTACTTCATACATGGTGAAATTCTTTTATTATTCCATTCTTTATTATACTATTGGTTATTGGTTTTACAGTTGTATTTCTTTAGCCTGTAGTGCAAAGATGATATGTTGTTGAATATCTTTGGCCTGTAGTGCAAAGATGATCTGTTGTTTGATAGCTTTGACCCGTAGTTCGAAGATGGTCAGGTGTATGACATGATCATGACCACTAGTGATACTAACGAATATCCTTGGCCGTAGTGCATGGATAATTCAATGATGTGATTGATAGGATTATGACCATTAGTTAACAGTTGAATGTCTTTTGCCGTAGTGCACTGACAGGCAATTGATTGGTATGATCATGACCATTGGTTTTATAGTTGAATATCTTTGGCCCGTAGTGCAAAGATAGACAACTGATTGGTATGATCATTGTTATTACATTTGAATATCTTCAGCCTTTGGGGTAAGGATATTGAGTAAACGTTCTATTAAGCCTTTGTGGCAAGAAAGAACTGTTAATTCACATTATTATAAATATGAATTATGAATTTAACTAACATCTTTGGTGGTTCAGGTGAAGACAAGTGATGAAAGTTCTATTTATCTTGAGTATAACAAAGAACTATTGATGAGTATTACAGGAATAAAATATCAACGATGGACTTTTAATCTAGATGAGATATTAGACATTATGTTCTACTTGACTCTTTTAATGGATTGCTTGTTCCGTTGCAGTTAAACTTGATGTTTGTTATATTGTATCGCTTTAACATCATTTGAAGGCTAACGATAATTTATTCGCATTATCTTAGTCATAATATTTCTTCTTTGGCTAGTTGAGCTCACCCTTTCTTTCACTGTTCTCTTCAGGAAATGAGAACGTAGCTGCGACTAGTCGGGGAACAGAGTGACGGTCCCGATGTTTGCATTAGTAGTCTTCATTATTCTTTGAAATAATGTGATAATAAATGTAATGAAGACTCCATTGAGTGTGGATATTGTCTAGATGATAATATTTGTATTAAAACTCACAGCTCTCTTGTTGTATATTAAAGATTGTATTTGTATTATGTACCATGTATTTGGCGACCCAAGATGGGTGATGTATACCTAATTTTGGGGGCGTCACAGTTGTTTTAGAGAAGGCAATAATTGCCGAAGGTGGTAGTGAGGCGTTGAGCCAATACCACAAGGATAAGAAAAGCAAGGGGAAGGTGGATAGAGGAGTGAAGGTTGAAGGTGCCAGCGAGAGTGGCAAAGGGTATAAAAGGAAGGTAGTTAGCTCGGAGAATACCGGAGTGAAACAAGGAGACCCTAAGAGGGGGATGGAGGCCTGTAAAACCTATGGGAAGACTCACCTAGAAGTCTGTCTCAAAGGAAAGGTCGTGTGTTATAATTGCGGACAAGAGGGGCATATTACGCCAAACTGTCCAAGCCCGAAGAAGAATCATGGGTGCTTTGTATGTGGGTCAACGGACCACATGGCAAAGAAATGCCCAAAGAAGGGGACAGAAGGGAATAAGGGCGCCAATAGTGGTAAGTTAATTATTGGGGTCCAGCGCAACCGGGTAGGCCGATGGCCCGTACCTTTACTATGACCATCCAAGACGCGATGGCCTCGGGGGACGTAGTCGCAGGTATTATTCCGATCAACGACTTAAATGCATACGTGCTGTTTGACTTGGGTGCTACTTGTTCGTTTATCGCATGTGATTTTGCTAGACGACTAGAATTACTTCCCGAAAGGTTGCCTATACCTTTGAACATTAAGGTAGCAAACGAAGAGATAATTCCTATTGAAGATATTCATAGAAGTTGTTGCGTAGACATTCGAGGTTGTAAATTATCGGTAGATCTGATACCGATAAAGTTAGGAGAATTCGATGTAATTCTCGGAATGGATTGGTTGATAAATCATGGGGCAATAATAGATTGTCAAAAGAAATGCATAAATATTAAAACATTAAACCAATCTCATGTAATATTTTATGGGAATAAATCACCGGGACGTTCTTGTTGTCTTACCATGACACAAACTAGGAAATTATTGAGGAAGGGGTGTGTAGGCTATTTGTGTCATGTGGTTGATACCCAGAGAGTGAGAGCGACCATGGAAAAAATACCTATAGTGACTGAGTTCATGGATGTATTTCTAGGTGAGTTACCGGGTCTTCCGTCGGATAGGGAGACCGAGTTCATAATAGATATTGTGCCAGGAGCGGCACCAGTTTCTAGGGCACCGTATCGTATGGCGCCAGTGGAGATGAAGGAGTTGATGGTACAGTTGCAGGAATCGTTGGACAGGAAGTACATTCAACCTAGGGTTTCGTCATAGGGAGCCCCGGTACTATATGTCAAGAAGAAGGACGGATCGTTGAGACTTTGTATCGACTACCGAGAATTGAACAAATTAACAATCAAGAATAAGTATCCATTGCCCAGGATCGATGATCTTTTTGATCAGTTGAAGGGGGCAAAATATTTTTCCAAAATAGATTTAAGGATGGGGTATCATCAGCTGAAGGTTAGAAATGAAGATGTGCCAAATACAGCATTCAGGACTCGTTATGGTCATTACGAGTTTCTGGTGATGTCATTTGGGTTGACTAATGCACCTGCTACATTTATGGACATGATGAACAGGGTGTTCAAACAATATTTGGACAAGTTCGTCGTGGTGTTTATTGATGATATTCTAGTATACTCTAAGACACCAGAAGATCATGTTGAACACCTAAGAATAGTGTTGGAGACACTAAGAAAGGAGAAGTTATATGTGAAGTTCACTAAGTGTGAATTTTGGTTAGAGAGGGTACAGTTTTTAGGTCATGTTATTGACCATGAGGGGATTTCAGTAGATCCAGCGAAGGTGGAAGCCGTGATGAATTGGGAACAACCGAAAACACCGACCGAGGTACGGAGTTTCCTAGGGTTAGCAGGTTACTATCGAAGGTTCATTCAGGACTTTTCAAAGATAGTTACTCCGCTGACTAACTTGACGAGGAAGACGGTGAAGTACGTATGGACTGAGAAATGCGAATATAGTTTTCAAGAACTGAAGAAGAAGTTGAGTGAAGCGCCTGTTTTGTCATTACCCGATGACACAGGAAATTTCGTAGTTTATAGCGATGCTTCGCATAAAGGATCGGATTATGTGGTCATGCAAAGATGGCAAGGTCATTGCAGATGCATCTAGGCGATTGAAGGATTATGAGAAAGTTTACCCTACTCATGATCCGAACTGGTCATGGTGGTGTTTGCCTTAAAGATATGGCGACATTATCTTTATATGGGGAAAAGTGTGAGATATACACGACCACAAGAGTCTAAAATATATTTTCACACGTAAGGAGTTGAATATGAGATGAGGAGGTGGCTGGAGTTGATAAAGGATTACGATCAGAAATCTCAGATCACCCCGAAAAGCTAATGTAGTGGTGACGCCTTGAGTAGAAAGGGTCGAGAGAAGTTGTCTTTGTTAATGTACTCAAACCGAAGTTAATAACAGAGATGGCTAGCATGGAGTTGGAGGTGAAGTTGCCAAGTGAGGCGGAGCAGAGACTTCTTGCGGTGGAGATTCAATCTACCATCGTAGAGAGAGTCAAGGAGGTGCAGCTCAAAACCGATGAGTGTGATCAGATGAAGGAGCGGTTAACCACTGAAAAAGATATTAGGTTTAGTCTTGATAATGAGGGAATATTAAGATTTGAGGGAAGAATTTGGGTTCCAAATGAGACGGAATTAAAGGAGAAAGTTTTACAAGAGGCTCATAGTTCGAGGTACTCGATTCATCCTAGTAGCAGCACTAGATGTATCAAGACCTTCGACGAAGTTTTTGGCCGAATAACATGAAGAGAGAAATAGCCGAGTATGTGAGTAGGTGCTTGACTTGTCAAAGAGTTAAAGCCGAACATCAACGACCGAGTGGCTTGTTACAGTCATTGGAGATTCCGGAGTGGAAGTGGGAGCATATCACGATGGACATTGTGGTGGGATTTCCGACGACTCAGAAGGGGTATGATGCGATTTGGGTAATAGTGGATCGGTTGACGAAGTCGGCTCACTTTTTGCCAATTCGAATTAAGTACAACTTAGATCAATTAGCTACACTCTATGTTAAGGAAATTATTTCCAGACATGGAGCACCTGTTTCGATAGTGTCAGATCGTGACCCACAATTCACATCGAACTTTTGGAGAAGTCTTTAAGAGCAGTTGGGGACGCAGTTGAAGTTGAGTACGGCATATCATCCACAAACCAATGGACAGAGCGAGAGGACAATTCAGACGTTAGAAGATATGTTGAGATCTTGCGTCATGGATTTCAAGGGTAGTTGGGATGATCATCTACCATTAGTAGAATTTGTGTATAACAACAGTTATCATGCAAGTATAGGTATGCCGCCATATGAAGCTTTGTATGGAAGGAAATTTAGAACGCCGTTGTATTGGGATGAAGTGGGAGAACGCCGAATGCTAGGACCAGAATTGGTGCAACAAATAGCGGAAGTGGTGAAGTTGATACGTATGCGTCTCGTCGCAGCTCAAGACAGACAGAAGAAATATGCGGACTTACATCGAGAGAATAGAGAGTTTGAGGTAGGCTCGTACGTATTTCTAAAGGTATCTCCTTGGAAAGGGAAGATACGCTTTGGAAAGAAGGGAAAACTAAGCCCAAGGTTTATAGGACCTTTTGAGATATTAGAACGGGTAGGTGAGGTAGCTTATAGGGTAGCGTTACCTCCAGACCTAGAGCGAATACATAATGTATTTCACGTTTCAGTGCTACGTCCTTACAAACTAGATTACAAGCACGTGATAGAATTTGAGCCTATTCAAATTGAGAAGGATCTAACATATGAAGAGATGCCGATTCGAATCATTGATAGAAAAGAACAAGTTCTGCGAAACAAGGTAATATAGTCAGTAAAGGTATTATGGAAGAATCACGATGTTGAAGAAGCAACGTGGGAACTTAAAGAAAAGATGAGAAAGAATTATCCTCTTTTGTTTGAGTGAGGTAGGGCGAGATTCTTGGGACAGAATCTTTATAAGGGGTGAAGAATGTAACGCCCGAGAAATTCGGATCCTTTGTAAAAGACTTGAAAGAATTTAATAATGAATAAAATAATATTATTTGTTATTATATGTGTTAATAAGATGTATGTCATTCTATAACCTAGAAATGTCGGAATATCGTAGTATTCGAACCACGTGAATTAATTAAACTGTTTGAATTTCCAAGATGGAAATAAATGTTTTCCGAGAAAGTTTACGAAAAACACTATTCACCAATTATCGCTCGGGAATTATTTTTGAACTTCCGAGAAATACATAACGTTAGAATATCGAGACGAGATGGATTATGTAATATTAATCTAAGTATGGAAAACGCAATAATTCGCATGCGGGCTTAATTTGGGAATATAGGTATTAAAACCTAATGAAATGAATTAAGGTAACTTTGTATGAAATATAAGTCCAATAAGATTAAGGTATAAACCTATGTGAGATTATTCTTAAGCCCATATAGTAATGACATGAAGCCTATAATACTTAACTACTAAGCCCAAATGATGATCCAATGGGTAAAGCAAGATCCATGGGGCAACCCATGGGTGAAGTGGTAACCAAGCACTTGGAGTGATGAGCAAGAACTTTAAGTAATGACCAAGGAATGGATAAGAGTTGTGGGCAACAAGCAGTGAATAGTAAGGAGATTAGTTTAAGGAGGTGGGATGATATAATGACCTAATCACCCTAACCTTGAAAGCTCTATAAATAGCAAGCCTTTTCATTCATTTGGGGTTTGTTATTTCATCCAACAATTCTCTCTCAAACAACTTATTTGTTAGAGTCAATAAGCACTTTGAGCTTAACCTTTCCTTAGTAGATTTCCAAAGCAAGTGAAGTAATCATCAAAGGTAAATAATCTTGTCTTCTTCATCTCTATCATGGTAGGTTGATAAGAGAAGTGTAATCTAATGAACCTAGATGTTAAGAACATAAGAGAAGTTGATAAGCAATTGACCTAAGCCGAATAAGTCATAAGGAAATGAAAATCATATATTAAGAAATTTTTGTTATGAACTTATAAATAAACCATAACCGAATTGGAATATAAGTTATTGTAATACATATGTTGAGATATCTAGATAATGGAATGAATGTGTTTAGAATGATAAACAAATCACTAGTAATAACGTTTCGCCGGAATTTGCACGATTGGACGATAATCGTCGAATTCGTGAAATTCTCTGAATGGAAGTCGTATTTTGTGTTTGACATTGGAAACATTGGTTATCGATGTAGACAAGTCATATTTGGCATT
This sequence comes from Panax quinquefolius, assembly GCA_020205615.1. Lineage (NCBI taxonomy): Eukaryota > Viridiplantae > Streptophyta > Magnoliopsida > Apiales > Araliaceae > Panax > Panax quinquefolius. The sequence goes on along the minus strand of CM035160.1, from coordinate 106,181,738 downwards.
ATAGAGTTGCGGACTCAAAAATGACCGAATTCCGACTTAGAACAAAGAAACGAGCGTAGAACGTTCACGAACGTTTATCGTTTTCGTTAAAAATGGACTAATAGGTAAAATGTTAGCAAACGAAGTCGAATAGATAAAATTCTTGCACGAACGCATAGAGTACATGATTTTTGAACCGTAGGCTCTTGAACGAGCGAATTCAGACTTATAACAAAGAAGTTACGAGTCCGGGAATCTCAACATTTGAAAAATCTGTCAAACATTTCTGTGGCACAGAGTCCGCGCCACGACGCAACTCCAAGCCAAAATTCCGGTGGCGGAGCGCCAAAGTTGCCTTAGTCCCCTGCAAACTCACTACACAAATAAGAATCAAGAATAAAGGGACTCGCGCCAGCGAGGCCGAGTCCGGTTTCAAGCAACAATAGGTGACGCAAAGACACGACACCAAGTATAATAGACGGCGCCGCATTGCCAGCTTCATAACCTAGATAGTAATGAATGTTACATGTTGAACATGATTAGTAATGGATGAACATTAACCAAAGATCTTAAAAGAAACATTGTTAGGACATGATTAAGTCTTAAGCATGAACATTTAGAGTTAAGTTAAGTCAATTACTTATGAATATAAGAAGGGCGTAATGGAAAGCCAGAACCTATAAATAACAATTCTAATACGTAATTAGATTGAGAAGTAGGGTAAGATTCTTTAGAAACCATGTGTAATCATTCATGACCTGATATACTATGTGATGTTATTATTTAATAAAGAGACCTTAAAGACGTAAAGTGCACGTGTTATAAATAGTAGCAGACGCTAAAGGCAAGTACTCTAACCCTTGTTCCAGTTCGATCTGGGCAAGTCTTTGTGATTTATGTATTCTTCGCATGAGTTAGTACTTGAGGAATGTCAAAGCCAATCCTTTCGGATAGACGTATGCTATGTTATTCTATCAAGTATTTATAAGGATTTACCGAACTAATATTGTTGGGGTTTTCAAAAGTAGATGGTGTATGCACAAATTGTTTTGTCATCAAACGACAGGCACGTGAGGTTGCCATAACTTAAACGTATATACGTTTAATGAATGTAGTGTTGATCAACATAGAGTACTATAGGCTGATCACCTAGACGTGCTCGTAAGCTATACCGAACTTACGGACTTTGTGCCAGGATGTCCTTTTCAAAGTACTTATGAAATGCTTAGAGTCTTGAACCGGAATTGATGTTTTACTGAATATTGTTGTTGTAAAACATTTTAAATGAAAAGAAGTGCTATTTTGAATTCTCAATAGTACTTCGTAACTCTTGTCCAGTTATCGAAGATATATGATTCCTATGTTTCAAGCATGCTATTTTACTAGAATTGTTGTACTTGTTGAGCTAGTTAGGCTCATTCTTGCTTGAACCATATGAATGCAGCTAAGACAAAACGGACCAATTGATCCGGCAAGGATAAAGGGAAGGCGAAAGCGAACCCGTAGCTTGCATATGTAATAGTATAGATTTTGTAAGAAATAATATTGATATTACGACAAAGACAATGTATTGGTTGTAAAGAACCTAGGGAAATGTAAATATTCTTTTGATATATATAAGACATATCCGTTCTTTTGAGACATTTCAATTGAATGTTTATGTGAACTGTAGCCGTATAGCACCATCTGTCGGGTTGGAAGATACCCAGATTTGGGGGCGTCACAGGACTAATGATAATTTTTTATGTATTATCTTAGTCATAATATTCTTTACTGGGCTAGTTGAGCTCATCCTTTTCTTTCATTGTTCTCTTCAGGAAATGAGAATATAGCTAGGACTAGTCGGGGAATGTAGTGATGTAACAAATAAATTTTTTGAGTTGTGATTCTGGGGACAGAATCCTTTTGAGGGATGGATGTAACGATCGAGAAATTTGTAATTTAATTTAAATATTTATTGAATTAAATAAATATTTTAAATAATTTATTTATTGAGAAAAATAAATAATTGATAATTGTAGTGAATTAATTTAGTAACTAAATTGATTAATGTTAATTAAATTGAATAATGTTAATGTTAATTTTATCTAAATGATTTAATTTAAGGAAATAATTAAATTAAATCAATTGCTTAATATTTAAGAAAATAATTAAATTAAATGAATTGTTTAATTTAAAGGAAATAAATAAATTAAATAAAGTGATGCTTCAAATTTGTTAATTAAAATTAGATATATAATTATTTATTAATTATAAGTATAATGATAATAAGGTTTTTATTATTATTATAAGTTATTAAGCTAAAGTTATTTAAATTAATTAAATTAAGGTGTTACACAAAGTAACTATATAATATAATATTATTTAAATAATTTAGTTTGGGAAATTGTTAGTTAGCCAAACAAGGCCTTGTGGCCTTTGGCTTTTTCCAACTGACGTCTTTTGTTTTCTTTAACAGATGAATACGTGGGAGAGTTAAGCCATATCAGTTTTCTTTTGCGTCTTATTTTTCCCTAAGGTTAGGCAATATAGAAAATACGGAGAAGGTTTGAGAGAAGAAGATAAACACAGAGGAGATTGAGAGTGAGAGCTTGAGAGAATTTTCTGTGATTATCAAGTGGAAGAGGAGGGTTTGCTAATCAAGGTATAAACTATCCCTATTCTAACTTTTAGTCTCGGTATATATATATATATATATATATATATATATATATATATATTCTATGTGATTGGAAATCACGTGAATTGTGGTATATATATATGTTCGTATAGTTTTGCAAAATCTGTTAATCATCATATATGGTTGATGCTTGTTTGTTAAATACATGAAATTTGGGTTTGTATGGATAAAAATATATCATAGTGTTTATGTTCATATAATATAGTTTAGAAAGTACAAATTTTCATGCTTGATGTGTGTTAGAATCTGCAAATTGATGTTAGATTATGTTAGTATGTTAAGAAACGAAAGCGGCGTAGTTCGAATCGTGTCAATTGGTTAAGAACCGAATTTGTGGTGATCGAATTCGCTAAAAATGTCAAAAATTGAGTTTTTGTATGAAAATATGGAATTTGAGAAATTAAACTAGTTTTAGTTGATGTTAAATTGTTCTAATTGGTTGTAAATGTTAGTAAACATGTTTGTAATAGTCTGTACCAATTATAGATGTTAATTTCACTATTTTGTGGGTGAAATTCGTGTTTGTTGGGCTAAAGCTCTGCCATCGCTCATTCCTTGTTTTTTTGCCTCGTTTACTATGCAGTAATAATTACCGGGTGCTAAGGCAAAAAAACAATGAATCAAGGCTTGAAATGTAAGAATGAGCCATACCGGGCCATACCGTCGAGGTAGTGAAGTTTGCTCATTTGCAGGTCATGTGTAAGGGACTTAGGTTGATCAAGCATGGATGTTAATGATGTTAAGACATAATATAGGCTATAATATCATATTGTAATGTGTGGTAATGCGAAGTGTGAAGATTTTTAAATAATTGTTTAATAAGTTATAAAATGAAACCAAAATGTGATGTTTTCCAAAGTTAGAGATGAATGATTAAGTTATGTTGGATCGTAATGAGATTCCAGATTCGTTAAGTATATTAACATACATGGTTAGGTGCTAGGTTAGGGTTATGACCTAAATGATGGTTGAAACCCTAAAAGATAATGTTTATACAACTAATGGTTGTTGCAATTTTAATGATACATGTAGGGTAATTGGAGATTATTTTACACTTGTGTAGCTTAAATACAAGGCAAGTTTCTAAACCTTAACTCTTTACATTGAGAAAGCTTTCTAACTTCATTCTTTTGTTTATGAATGCAACTTTCTTATCCTAAACTTTCATTGAGCAAGACTATTGATTCTATTCTTATGTATGATTGAATAAACTCTTGTAACCTAATTTGTTACATCGAATGAGTTTCACATTCTCATTTCTTGTTATTATTATTCAAATCGTATATTTTTCTAAAACATTGATTCAAAGGAGATTGTTCTAATTCTTTGAATATAATACTTTGCATTTATATCATGTTTATTCAGTTATATATTGTTGATATCCGATCTTTGACTTTGATAGCCTTGTTCAGTTATACATTCTTGTATTAAACCTTTATTGATGGGAATTGAATAAGTGTTCTAAAATTCTAGAAAAGCTAGTTCCAAACTAAACTTTCTTTAGTGCGAAAATTCTAAATTCAAACTGAGACGAACAACCCTAACATAGGGGATTTTGTACGTGTAACGTTTAGATGTTTGTGCACAATACATGGTACAAAGGGCTGATCCCCCTAAGTACGTTAAGAAGAGTTTGTACAGTCTGATTAACTGTTAAGGTTGGGGTAGTAATACCTTATCACCGTGGACATAGTTCGTGGTCATAAGACCCTCATATATTAAAGTTCGAACTTGTTTCTGTTTCTATTCATAGAACTTGTTCATTATTGTACATCATTCGTTGTTCATTCTCATATGGTTATTATTACTACTCTTTATATCAGTGAGCAATTGTTTGCTCACTCTTGTAATTAACAATGCAGCTAAAGTCGAAAGAGGTGATGAGCCATCTACTAGCAAGGGAAAGTGCAAGATGTCCAAGTGTTGAAGAATTATTTAAAGTTTATTTAAATGCATGACATTATAAGACTTGCTTTATTTTATAATGTATTCCGCAAACTGATGTAATAATTTAAGGTTAGATTACCTGGGATTGTTTATGAGATGATGTAACCCTTTAGTGGGAAAGATTATTGTTCAAGTTATTTAATGTTTTATCCTTTATTATGGGTAGTTAGATGTAATTATTTTGATAGTGAGCACTAAATTTGGCGAAAATGAAGTACCCGAATTTGGGGGTGTCACAAGTGATGGTCCAAGATGGTGGCTATAGTAGTCCTCACTATGTTATAAAATAGTGTGATAATAATTGTAATGAAGACTTCATTTGAGTTTGGATATTGTCTACGAGATAATATTCGTATTGAAACTCACAGTTTACGTTTTGTCGTATTTTACACGACAATTAATAATTGTATAAATGGAGTTTGTATTTGATTTCTGTACCATGTATTTGGCAACTCATAATGGGTTGTATGGACTTATTTTGAGGGCGTCACAGTTGGTATCAAAGCTTAGGGAGATGATCTCTGGTGGAGATCTGGGATTAGAACTAGGAGGGGAGAGATGAGTAAAACCTTTGCTAGTGTGTCCTACCTAAGCTTATTTGTTATTAGTAGGTCAGAATATAGGGATAATATGTGGCATGTGAATTTCTTTAATTAACCCTTGTTTTGTGGCAGTGTTTGAGAATGGCATCTAAAAATTTTGAGATGAACAATGGAGCACATGAGACCGTTGAGACACCGCTAATCAATAACCAGGATAATGTGCATCAGGAAGGCAATAATCCTCATGTAAACAACAACACTGACCAAATGATGAATGATGGGATGTTTAGGAGCTTTCTACAATTCATGCAACACCAAACGAGAGAGACTCTTGTTCAAAATGCAGGTGGAAACAATGGCAACTCATGTCTGGTCACTGCTAAGCAATTCAAGGAGTTGAGACCGCCGGAGTTTTTGGGAAAGCCAGAGCCACTTAAGGCAGAGGCATGGATTAAGGATATTACCAAGATATTTGATGTCTTGGGATGCACTGAAGAACAAAAAGTTCCCTTCGCCACCTTTATGGTGCGCGGAGAGGCAGATTACTGGTGGAAATCTGTAAAGCATACTCATCTGTCCACACTTAAGATGTCTTGGGAGAGGTTCTAAGAATTGTTCAACGACAAGTACTTTCCAGAAAGTATTCGTCACATGAAGGAGGTGGAATTCATTAAATTGCAACAGAACAACATGACTGTATCGTAATATGAGGCAAAGTTTGCGGAGTTATCTCAGTTTACATCTCATTTGGTAGATAATGAGGAGCGAATGGCGCAAATATTTTTGAAAGGGCTGAAACCCAAAATTCGTCAACATCTCATCTCTCTTAAACTCTGTTTATATTCAGATATGGTGAATATAGCTCAATTATTGGAGCGTGATTATGAATTAGCTTAACCAAAAGACAGCAACCGACAACAAGATAATAGTCATACCAGCGGCAACAGTCATCGAAGCAGTGATAACCAGCGTGCCAGAAATGGTAACCATTTTGGTGGTAATCATGGCCAAGATAATAGGAGAGGTGAGTCAAGTGGAAATTTCAAAAATAGAAGATTTAACAATGATGGAAGGTCATTGGCAATAGCACCAACACCAACAACAATGTCTAGGGTTGGAGAACAACCACCGGTTAGATGCTATAGATGCGGAGAGGAGGGACACATAAGTCCAAACTGTACACATCCTTCCAAGGTATGTTTCAGTTATGGAAAAGACGGTCACATAGCTCAATTTTGCCCTATAGCGAAGTTAAGTCCAGCTGGGACGGTGGCACCAAAGGTGACTACAGATAAAACAAAGTTAGTAGTTTAAGGGAGAGCATTTGTCGTGACGTCCCAAAAGGCGAGGAACCCAACGAAGTTATCATGGGTAAGCTAATCATAAACTATTGCAAAGTCTATACCTTATTAGATACCGGTTCTACCCATTCTTTTATTTCACCTGCTTGTGCTCAACGTTTGAACTTGACCCCAGAGAAATTAGACTTTGACTAATCTGTTGAAACTCCTTTAGGAGAAACCTTCATTACATTCACTGTTTATAAATCCTGCTTGAATCAAGTTTGGACCATCACATTACCTGCTGATCTATCCTCTTTGAAAATACTTGCATTTGATGTGATTTTAGGGATTGATTGGTTAACTACTCATCATGCTAAAATTGATTGCTTTCTTAAGGTCATTAGTTTTCATATTCCTAACCAACCTGTTATGCAAATTTAAGCAACCAAACCACTAAATTCAATCACTGGCATATCTAGCCATAAAGCTATTCGTTTATTAATAAACGGATGTCAAACTTTCTTAGCCCATGTCATGGATTTAAACAAAAATACGTCAGATTTGACTGGTATTTATGTTGTTAATGAATTTCCTGACGTATTTCCTGAAGAACTTCTTGGCCTACCTGTGACGCCCCCAAATCCGAGTTACCTGACCCCCGAGTTTAGTCCTCACGATCCACCATATAAATAACATCTAACTACCCATTTATTTATGAATATGAACATACATCTCATTAACTTATATAGTTAATACATTCGTCCCAGGTTCTCTAACCTTTATATTACAAACATACCCTTTAGATATACAAAAAGTGTTTACAAACACAACATAATAATAATGTTAACCATAGTTATTACAGCATAACACCTTTTCCTTTGTTCTTCACAGCACCTCTAGCCACTTTGTCCCTAGCTGAAATGTTTTATTTAGCAAGGGTGAACAACAAATTTTCCCCGCAAGTTAAGATATACAATGAATGTATAAGAATCGAAACAACAGACTATCTATTTTGATAGAATGACACCAAAGTTCGGGGAACTTTGAAATAGCGGAACACTTTATTCTTCTCTAACCAATCTTCTCGCATCCTATGCAACACATTAACGAAAGAATACAATGCTTTCAACGCTTCTACGATATTCTATTGAATAACAATTTTGATATACTCTCTAGAGTTTATACAGAATGATCTTAAATGATCTTGAAATTCTATTCTCGACTAACAATAAAACATTTACTTTGATATACCCAAATAACAAGATGGTAATATTTTCCAAAATTTATGCTGAGTGATCACAAAGGATCTAGAACTTCTCTTCTTGAGTAACTATCAAAGATTGGACTTTGATATACCCAGGTGTATCAGATAACCATAAAGATTAAATCATACCCCTCTGCAAGTATATAAAGTGATCAGCTTTAGTATACACTATATTATGCATAATATTCAAACGCGCGCAAAGGCCGAATGTACGACCAAAAATGTTCCCTTTATATAAAAGGTTGTTCTTCTCAGTTTTTTGAATCAGAATTTGATTTAACAACAAAATATAATGATTTCAATATCTAATCACTTCTCTTCTCTTCTCAAACCTATCAAGTTTTATTTTTCGATCTAGCCGAAATAATTGGCATCGATCTATCAATAATAATTGAATTCTCTTCTCTTCTCTTCTCGAATCTATCAAGTTCTAATAAATCTTCGTCTATCCAGAACAATTAGCTAAGACATTTCTCAACACGATTCAACAATAGACAGGAATTATCTGTACTATTTGCAATCACTAATAACTTCTACGGATGTGAATATCCAATAACAGTTATTCTCCAAATACATTCTCAGAATCACTAATTCAATTTGAATTAATAAACATGTACTAACTGCGAATAATCAACAATAAATTCTTAGACGTGGTCTAATCAACAATAATTAACCACCTTAATAATTAAAAGTATCTAACTCAAGGTTGAGTTATGGAAACTTGCCTGATTCGTTGACTACTGCTACGCAATTTAAATTAACTTCTTTTATAAGACCTATCATTAATAAGATTAGTCTTTCAATCAACATATCATACTTTGTATCATAATACAACTACTTTATCAATCAATTATCTAACACTTAATCACATAATTAAAATATTAGATAACACCTTACAAGATTAGCATTATTATCATCCTTTGATAATTCTTTAATCACTATATCATATACATTATGATTTAACACTTACTTTTTCATTTCATAAGTTATTCTTTAAAATCTAATAAATCAAATACTAATCCAGCAACCTAGATTCTAAATCCAAAAACCAAAGTGCCAATCCAGCATTTCGATTCCAAATCCAAAGAACTCGGATTCCAAATCCAAAGATCTGAGATGGCTAATCCAAGAAACCAAATCGCATCCAAAGAACCGGATTCCAAATCCAATAATTAGATTGCAATCCAAATAAAGTCGGATTCAACATATTTTCAATTCAAGAACTATTTCCAATCCAAAGAACCGGATTTATCGATTTTTCAATCCAAATAAGTCGGATTAAATATCCTTTTTATAAAAAATACCAAATCAACTTATTATTTTTCTATCCTTTGTCCAAACATATATACATATATTTCATACACAAAAATTATTTTTCCATAATTTTCCAACTTCCTTTCGTATTTTTCAAAAATCATTTTTAGTTAATTCCTTAAGAAATTAGCTACCTCGTGCTTAACTCCAAAAATTCCCATCTTTTGACACAATCTTATACGTGTTAACGTGAGCCTCCAGTTTAAATTTTGTGGCCATCGGAGTTATAAAACTCCAGTTATAGCCGTTTTCGTCGGAAAATCACAAAAATTGAAATGGTCATAACTTGGTCATTTTAAGTCGGAATGAGCTCATTTTTGGACAGGAGATACTTTATACAATATATTTTCATAACCCAAAAGGCCAGAATTTTTCTCACAAAAATATTTAAATTCATACCTTATTTCCAGTCTAGGTCTTATTATTCAACCTTTAGTTAATCCTTTTAGATTGTATAAATCGTATAAATTCTCGGGTTATTACATTCTCCACTCCTTATAAGGATTTCGTCCTCGGAATCACTGCTTTCTTACTCTCTGCAATCTTTTAAAGTTTTATCATCAATTCACTTATATCAACACAATATTATTTTGTGTCTCATATTCTAACCTGTAATTTGGATCTATAAAAAAAACTATTCACAGCATTTTCTATCCAATATTACTCACGTAATTTAATTTCTCAACGAAATCGTTACCTGTCGCTACCTCCTGGGCAGCCATTGTATCTTGCACCGTCATGTTAAATGAACGGGTCGTTGGCCTTCCTGGCTGAGCAGGTCCTCGAATCGCCAAGGTTCCGCTACCGGGTACCTTGTTGACACTTTCCTTCTCCACATTTCTCTTCGGACAGTTCCGAATCAAGTGATCAGTTGATCCACAGGCATAACAGCCTTGTATCTTCTTCGGACTGGGGCAATTGGGCGACATGTGTCCCTCTTGACCGCAGTTATAACAGACTCCCTTCTACTTCAGACAAATTCCCGAATGATTCTTCCCACAACTCGCACATGGCTCACCTCCTTTCTTATTTCCTTCTATCTTGTTACCCGACTGGGTATTCTCGCTTCAGTTTCTCTTATTCAGATTACTTCCACCACTAATACCTCCATCATTTGTCTTCTTCTTCTTCTCCTGATTATAACGGGATGCAGCTTTGCTTCCCCCTTCAGTAATTATCGCTTTCTCCAACAAAGTCGCGAACGTATTGATCTACAATACTGCTACCTTGTTGAATATCCCTAGCTTCAGTCCATTCTCAAATCTTCTCGCTTTTCTCGCCAATGTGTCCACCTGATGAGGTGAAAATCTCGCCAACTCATTGAATTTGGCAGCATATTCTAAAACCAACATATTCTCCTGCTTCAGCTCTAAAAATTTGACTTACATCCTGGATTACATACACGGCAAAAAATAGTTCTCAAAGAACAACTCCTTGAATCTCTTCCAAGTAACCACAGCTGTACCAACTCTCGCTTGATTAGTCTCCCACCAGTAATTGGCTTCTCCCTTCATCAGATATGTTGCAAAAGCTGTCTTTTGCTCTTCTGCCACACGCGCAATGATGAATGCTTTCTCCATCTCTTTCACCCAAGTTTGGGCTTCAATCGGATCCGTAGTCCCCTTGAATTCTGGCTGTTCTCTAACTCCTGCTGCTGGAGCTCTATTTCACATATCTTGGGCTATCATATTCGTACAGTTTTGCATCGGGTCCACTTGACCTCCTTCATTATTCACTGACTGCTCTTCTCTTTGATTTCGTTTCTGTAGTCTAGGAAGCATTATCTGATAAAAATATTACATTAATTCTCTTTCTCTATACAAATTCTTATTAATCACATAATAAGAATTTAACACAAAGTTCTCCTATAATTGCATATTTATTTAAATAGCACATAGTACATTTAGTACTCAACATATACAACTATCCCTTTTTAATAATATTAGGATTAACAACACAACTTTACACAAAAAGTTGAAATTCTCCAACTTCATACCAAAAAGTTGTAATTCTCCGACTTTACACAAAAAGTTGTAATTCACCATTCACACATAGCAATTCCTAGTTCGTCAAACTTACCACACTTATGAGTTCAGTAACTTGCCACAATTATATGAGTGTATGAACTTATCCTAGTCGCACCATCAAGCGTCCATTCACGAGGATTCGTAAACATTTCATATAATTATGAGTCATGAACTTACCATAAGTATGAGTTTTAAGAACACACAAATTAATCTTAATCTTATGTTCATATAGAAAATAAAGATTCATACAAACATATATATTTACATATGTTTACACATCATTCTCGATATTACAACCTTTAATATCACACACTATCAAAAGATACTATCGCTTATACTTAAGTTGTCTACCTTCCACTCCCTTCACCAGTCTTCTTCTCACCAGGACACTTGTTGAATCCGTAACCCATTCTCCCACACGAAAAACACTTTCTCATATTCGGCTTAGGACAATGTAAAGAAATATGTCCTTCCTGCTTACAATTGAAGCACACGTTCTTCCACATCATGCACTCTCCCAAGTGAGTCTTTCCACACTTACCATAGACTTGTTTCTTCTTCGAGTTTGAATTTTTAGAATTATCACTGTCATTGTCCCTCTTTCTCTTATTCTTTCCCTTCTGATTCTTGACGGTTCCTTCAGATGATCCACCACCTTCAGCCTTCATTCTTCCCACTTGCGCCTTCAAGTCGTTTCGTTCTTCAGTCATCTCACGTAGTGCTCGCTCGGTCTTCCACAACTCATCCAAGAGAAATACTTTACTCCGGAGTTCTTGAACTTCTGCAGATTCTTGATCTTTTTCTCCAACTTTGGTCTTATTCTCTTTCTCCACTTTAACTTCCTCGGACTCTACCTCCTCATCTCCACTCAAATACATCTCGGGATAATAATCATGATCACTCCCCAGATTCACCATGGGTTCATCTTTTCTATCTTCTTCAATCGACTAAGCTTTCATACCGGCACCTCGGCTACTAACATCGTGGTGCAAATGTACCGCTAAGCGCCTTCACACTTATTTCATCTTCTCCTGATATCCTACAGTCAATTAAACAACTTGATTAGTACTTCACCAGTACAAACTTAATACACACGATGTCCACACATCTCACTGTAGATACACTTTATCAATCCCTCATTTAGTACTCTAAATGAGTATTCTCTGTAAGACCCCGAATTTTTTTTAAATAAAAAGGAATTTCCTTTATTTATTATTTTGAAATAGTAAGGGTGGATTTGATTAATGTGGATAGTTATGGGTAAAATACGCAAATATTTCAAAATAAGCAAGTGGTTATAAAATATTCATTGTTGTCGGGGAATATTCGTTTGGTCGTGGAATATTCAATCGCTTTGTGAATATTCGTATTTACGCAAGCGCCTATGCATGTGTGGGCCCCATAACTAAAAGCGATTGGATGAAGAAAACGACAAATATAAGTTGGTTAAAAATAACGGCGTAGTTATTACAAGTAATACCGTTAAAATACCTTATGGTTAAAACACAAGAAGATATGGTATCGCACCAATTATCGATCCTTACGTAGAAGGCACTACTCAATAATGGTTACAAAGAATTACTTATCAAGATTTTATTGAGTTAATAATTCTTTGCGTTGATATTTTATATTCTTTGTTGTTTCAATAATTGTCATTACACAAGATTTTTTCAAGATCGAAGCAATAATTCATATTATCTGAATAATATTATTAGATAACATTATTGGCAATGTCTAGAAAGTTCTGTCTAAGGAGAGGTTTGGTCACCTAATTGCGCGCCAGTAAGAAGAAATTCTTATTGGAAAGCCCCCTCTATCCTGGGAACTGCCTGGTTGTCAATAATGTGATTCTGTAATATTATTTGTGAATAATTAATTATTGATTCATATGATGAGGAAAATATTGATTTTATATGGATATAGATGGAGAAAATTTTTAATGTGACAATTGTTGAAAATTGAAATTTTATCTTTTTCCGATAAAATAATTCATTTAAATATATTATTATATTTTAATAATATAATAATGGTGATATTTTTACAACGAATGTGGGATATATGAGTATACGAGGAGGAAGAGTATTTTTGTTGCAATAAATGTTTAAAACATGTTAAACATGTTGGTGGACCCCATTTATCGAATCGAAATTTGATTATAAATTGTAAAATCGCCTTTGTGGATTTCTTTTCAATTTCTATTTGGAATTTGGAAAAACTTTCTTCGCAAAGTTGTAGAAATTGAATTTCCTATAAAAACTCGTAAGATTCAATTTTCTGATGAAAGGGCTATTTATTATGAATTATTGAAGTTCAAGTTCAAATAATTGATTTTTGAAGTTTAAAATATTTAAAATTAGAAAACGTTTTTTCTTACTTTTTCTAGAAGGTGGCATGTGTTTGATGGCTGAAATCAGATTCTAGGCATGTGTAAGAAATTTATATAATTATATTATTAATTTATTAAATTTTCGCTTTGGTGTTCTAAGCAATTTCCTATAAATAGGGTGCTTAGGTTAGAATTGAAAATCACACCGTAAATCAAGTTTTCTCTATATTATCGAGTTTATTCTTGTGAGTATTTTGAGTATACTTTGAGTATTGCTAGACGGTGCAAGTTCCTTTCAAAGACTATACCCTTTGTATTCCAAATAAGACTAATCTTTCGAGGTAAGGGATGTTATTTTCTTCTCAAATGATATTATTTCTTCAATATCATTATCTTTGAAATATTGGTTGAAACTTTTATCAAATTTGGAACTTTTTCATGCTTGAGTTACTATTCATGAGTTACTATTCACGAGTTACTATTCATGAGTTACTATTCACGAAGTTACTATTCACGAGTACTATTCATGAAGCGTGAAGATGTTTTTGTGGAATTTCTATCTTTTGGTGTCTGAGTTACTATTCACGATATCGATACTATTCACGATACTGGCACTATTCAATTTAAAAATAAAATTTCTTCTTTTTGTCCAAAATATCTATTCGGATACTAGCTTTGATTGTATCCATGTTTTGATCATTCTTGAATTTTACACCACTATGATTATTTTGAGGTATTTTTTGAACATGGATAAAACAAAGTACTTAATCCTTAATCCTTAATCCTTGTCATTTTGTTTCACCGGATTCGCTTTCTTTAAAAATATTTTCATCATCCTCGCCTTAAATGATGATATTATTGAATATCTTTGGCCCAGAAGTGCAGATGAATAATTTCAAGAATATCTTTTTGGCAGAGTAGTGCAAAGATGAACAGTGTTGAGATGAACACGACCGATCGATTAATATCTTCGCCCAGCCCGTAAAAGATGAACAGTGTTTAAATGAACATGACCAATCGATGAATATCTTTGGCTGTAGTAGTGCAAAGATGAATATTTGATTCCGTATGTATATCGATTGATGTTACAGGATAAAAGATAGACGATGAACTTTTAAATTCATACATGAAGATAGTAGTTTGCATTCTCTACTTAACTCTTCTAATGAATTATTATTTCATTGCGAATATTGATTTAAAATTTGTTGTCTATCAGATTCTATTAGATTTTTCCTCGTTGAAGACTAACGATAATTTGTTGTATATTATCTTAGTCATAATATTCTTTATCGAGCTAGTTGAGCTCACCCTTTTCCTTTTTTGTTCCATTTTTCTCGGAGGCGAGAATATAGCGGTAGTACGTAGCTGGGGTATGGAATGAAGGTTCTAGAGAGAGTTGTTTAGTAGTCCTCACCATTTTGTAAAATAATGTATCAATAAATGTGATGAGGATTTATTTGAGTATAGATATTGTCTGAAGATAATATTTGTATTTAAACTCATAGTTTTACCGTTGTAATAATAAAATTGTAGTTGTTTCGCACTCATGTATCGACAACTCGTAATGGGTGATGTATACCTATTTTGGGGGCGCCACAATTGGTATCGTAGCTTAGGGATATGATCTCCAAGCGAGATCGGGAATAGAACTAGAGGGAGATTTGAAAGTAAATCTTTCGCTAGTGTGTCCTACCTAAGCTTATTTTGTTAGTCGGTCAAGATATAGGGATATTATGTGATATATTTATTTCCTTAATTAACCCTTGTTTTATATGACAATGTTGAGAATGTCGATCGAGAATATTAACAATGGAAATGAGACCGTGGAGACGCTGTAGACTCACCAACGAGGAGAACGTAACAACAGTCGGCAATGTTCCTCCCGTGAACAACACCATTGAAAGCGATGATGAACGAGGGGATGTTTAAAAGTTTTTGCAGCTCATGCAAAATCGACGAGAGGAGACTCGTGTTCAAAATACAGAGAGAAATGATAGCAATTCACGCAGGTTATCAAACAAGCGCTTCAAAGAGTTGGGACCACCGAATTTAAGGGAAAGCCAGATCCGATCACGGCGGAAACATGGGTCAAGCAAATTACCAAGATATTCAATGTCTTGGGATGCACGGAGGAACAAAGGTTCCATTCGCCACCTTTATGTTCCGTGGCGAAGCGTATCATCGGTGGGAGTCATGTGAAGCGCACCCATCCACCATTACACTCAAAGATGTCTTGGGAGACGTTTGAAGAGATATTTAATGACAAATACTTTCCGAAAAGTGTTCATTATATGAAGGAAGTGGAGTTCATCGATTGAACAAAACAACACGACGCGGTGTCTCAAAGACGAGGCAAAGTTTGCGAGTTATCCGTGTTTGCACCTCATTTGGTGGAGAATGAGGAACGATGACGCGGATGTTTCGAGAGGTTTGAAACCCTAAGATACGATAATATCTCATTTCTCAAAATTTTCTCTCTATTCAGATGTTGTTAATGTGGCTCAATTGTTAGAGCGAGATAACGAGTATATTCAACCAAGGACCATAACCAGATCGTACTGAGATAAAGCGATCAATGTAATAATGATAACCAAATGGAGAAAGAAACAGACGGACAAAATGGTAACCACTCGGTGGTAATCATGGCCATGAAAATAGAAGAAGCGAGTCGAGAGGAGATTTTAAAAGAGGAGATTTAACAACGACCATGTGAAGACGACAGTCTTGGCAAAGAATCGGGTTCTAAGGGAGGAGAACGACCACCGGTCATATGCTATAAATGCGGGAAAAAGGACATATCACCAAACTGCCCACAACAGCTTCAAGGTATGCTATAATTGTGGAAAGGAAGGACATATCGCCGAGATTGTACAAGAAGCAAAACCTAGTTCAATGGGACGGTGACTCAAAAGATCGTCCCGTAAAAAGTCAAAGTCAACGATTCCGGAAGAGAGCGTTTGTTGTGGATCGGTCATAATGCGAGGAACCCAAACGAGGTGATCACGGGTAAGCTATTTATAAATTCTTGCGAAGTTTATACCTTACTTGATACCGGTGCTACCCATTCATTTATCTCTCCGCTTGTGCTCAACGCTTAAACTTGACTCGAGAGAATTTAGACTTTGACCTATCTCATGGAAACTCCGCTAGAGAAACTTTCATCACATCCAATCGCTTATAAATCTTGTTTGATTCAAGTTGGCACCATTACCTTACCCGTTGACCTTATCTCTTTAAAGATACTTGCTTTTGATGTGATTTTAGGGATTGATTGGTTAACTACTCATCATGCCAAAATTGATTTTTTTTCGTAAGGTTGTTAGTTTTATATTCCTAACCAACCTCGTTGTACGAATTCAAGCAACTAAACCATTAAAATCAATCACTATCATATCTAATCATAAAGCTATTCGCTTATTCAAAACGGATGTCAAGCTTTCTTAGCCCATGTTATGGATTTGAATAAAGACACGCCAAATTTGAATAATATTCCATTTGTTATTGACTTTCCCGACGATTTCAAAGAACTTCCCGCTCTACCCCGTAACGTGAAGTTGAATTCTTTATTGATCTTGAACTCGCACAAAGCCGATTTCTAAAACCCCATATCGAATGGCTCTATTGAACTTCAGGAGTTAAAGGTCCAACTGCGGAATTGTTGGACATCGGTTTCATTCGGCCCTAAGTACATCTCCTTGGGGTGCTCCTGCTTTATTTGTAAAGAAGAAAGACGGAGTATGCGACTTTGTATTGACTATCGGAATTAAACCATGTCACCATCAAGAATAGGTATCCTCTACCTCGTATTGATGACTTGTTTGACCAATTCAAGAGGGCACAATTCTTTTCAAAAATCGATCTTCGCTCGATATCATCACCAAGATTAGAAATCGAGGATATTCCAAAGACCGCCTTTAAACTCCGGTATGGGCATTATGAATTCTTAGTCATGTCTTTCGGACTAACTAATGCTCCTCATGCTGCTTTCATGGATATGATGAACCGAGTATTCAAAGAATATTTGATCGGTTTGTTGTTGTTTTATTGATGACATCCTTATATATTCCAAAAGCCGTGAAGATCATGAGCACCATTTGAAGTCGGGTACTCCAAAGGCTTCGTGAAAACCAACTATATGCCAAATTGAAGAAATGCGAGTTCGGCTTGAGGAAGTAGCATTCCTTGGGCACGTGGTGTCGAAACATGGAGTATCTATTGATCCGCGAAGATTGAAGCAATACAAAGTTGGGAGCAACCAAGTCGAGAATCAAGTACGTAGCTTTTGGGCTTAGCCGGTTATTATCTGAGATTCGTGGAAGGGTTTTCTTGAATCGCTACTCCATTAACTCAACTTAACTCGGGAAGGATACAAAATTCATTTGGAGCGAAGAATGCGAGAAAAGTTTCCAAGAGCTTAAGAGGAGACTTATTTCGGCACTGTTCTAACAATACCATCCGGTTCGGATGGATTTGTTATCTCACAACGATGCTTCGTGCAAAGGGTTAGGATGTGTTCTCATGCAACGTGGGAAAGTCATAGCCTATGCCTCGCGACAACTTAAAGAGTATGAGAGGAATTATCCTACTCATGATCTAGAGTTAGCGAAGAATCGTTGCGCGCTTAAAAATATGGAGGCACTATCTATATGGGGAGAAAGTGGAGATATATTCGCACCATAAAAGCCTTAAATATTTCTTCACTCAAAAAAGAACTCAACATGCGGCAATGACGCTGGCTCGAGCTATTGAAAGACTACGACCACACTATTCAATACCATCCCGAAAAGCGAACGTGGTAGCCGACGCGTTGAGTAGAAGATCATATGCGGGAATGAGTGCGATGATGTCAAGTATACGCGACAGAGCCAACTTTAATAGAAAAGTTAAGGTTGCTCAAGCCACCGAATCTTGAGCTTATGCGTATGAAAAAGAAAGTACAAGAAGGAGCTATTCCTAAGCTTAGAATTGATGAAGAAGGAATACTTGAGTCCACTCTAGACTTTGTGTTCCTAACGACTCGATTTGAAGTACAAGATTATGATGGAGGCACACAATACACCATTTGCAATCCATCCTCGAAGTACTAAAATGTATCGTGATCTTCGACATACATTTTGGTGGAACAATACGAAGAGAGAGATTGCAAAGTTTATCTCAATGTGTTTAACTTGTCAACGTGTAAAGGCAGAGCATCTAGTACCTAAGGGTCCGCTGCAACCACTTGAGATTCCTAATGGAAGTGGGAACACATTACCATGGATTTCGTTACGGGTCTTCCTACGGTTTCTCAAGGCATCAATGCTATTTGGGTTATTGTTGATAGATTAACCAAGTCTCGCTTCATTTCTTGCCGACACGGAGACTTATTCCTTGAACGTCTTGCTAGTATGTGACGTGAATGAGATTGTGAGGTTGCATGGCATGCCTCAGTATCCATAGTTTCGGATCGTGACCCAAGATTCACTTCAAGATTTTGGGTTAGCTTGCAAAAAAGCTATGGGCACGGATTTGCGATTTAGTTCGCATACCATCCCCAAACCAGACGGACAATCGAGAGGACTATTCAAACTCTTGAAGATTTATTAAGACTCGTGTCCTAGACTTCAAGGGCGCTTAGGATAAGTATTTACCATCGGTGGAATTCTCCTACAACAACAGCTTATCGTGCAAGTATAGGTGTGGCTCCATTCAAGCATTATATGGACGAAAAATGTCGTTCTCCAATATGTTGGGATGAGGTGGGTGAAGCAACATTGTTGGGACCCGAGTTAAGTACGTATGATCACCTAAAAAAGATCCAAATGATTCGACAACGATACAAACGGCACAAGATCGACAAAGAGTTATGCGGATCTTCATCAAAAGGACGTGGAATTTAGTGTAGGGGATCATGTATTGTCATGAGTTGCTCCATGGAAGGGAGTTACAAGATTTGGGAAGAGAGAAAGCTCAATCCACGATTTATCGGTCCATTTCAAATTCTTGACCGAGTAGGAAATGTAGCCTATAGACTTGCGTTACCTCCAAGTATGTCTCGTGTTCATAATGTGTTTCACATATCTGTATTTCAGAAATATGTGAAAGACCCAACCAACGCGTTAGAGTTAGAACCCAGGACGAGATAGTCAAGACTTAACGTATGAGGAGGTACTTGCCAAGATTTTGGATAGGAAGGAGCATGTCCCACGCCATGAAAGGTCATACCACAAGTTAAAGTTTTGTGGAGGAATCATGCTATAGAAGAAATGACCGAATTGGAAATGCGAAATGAAAGCGAGGTATCCTCACCTTTTCAAACACTGTATCGTCGTCAATTTCGAGGATGAAAATTTCATAAAGAGGGAGGTTGTAAGACCTCAAATTTTTTAAATAAAAGGAATTTCCTTTATTTATTATTTTGAAATAGTAAGGGTGGATTTGATTAATGTGGATAGTTATGGGTAAAATACGCAAATATTTCAAAATAAGCAAGTGGTTATAAAATATTCATTGTTGTTTTGGAATATTCGTTTGGTCGTGGAATATTCAATCGCTTCGGAATATTCGCATTTACGATGGCAGCCCATGTGTGGGCCCCATAACTGAAAGCGATTGGATGAAGAAAAAACGACAAATATAAGTTGGTTAAAAATAACTACGAAGTTATTACTGCTAATACTGTTAAAATACTCTCTATGGTTAAAACACGAAGAGACACCAGATTGTACCAATTATTGATCCTTACGTAAGAAGGCACTACTCAATAATGGTTACGATAATTATTGCTCAATATTTTATTGAGTTAATAATTGCGTTTGTGTTGATATTTTATATTCTTGTTGTTTCAATAATTGTCATTACACGGTATTTTTCAATGTCGAAGCAATAATTCATATTATCTCGAATAATATTATTAGATAACATTATTGGCAATGTCTAGAAAGTTCTCATCTAAGGAGAGGTTTGGTCACCTAATTGCGCTTGATGAAGAAGAAATTCTTATTGAAAGCCCTCTTTCTCGGAACCGCCTGGTTGTCAATAATGTGATTCTCATAATATTATTTGTGAATAATTAATTATTGATTCATATGATGAGGAAAATATTGATTTTATATGGATATAGATGGAGAAAATTTTAATGTGACAATTGTTGAAAATTAAAATTTTATCTTTTTCCGATAAAATAATTCATTTAAATATATTATTATATTTTAATAATATAATAATGGTGATATTTTTACAAAGAATGTGGGATATATGAGTATACGAGGAGGAAGAGTATTTTTGTTGCAATAAATGTTTAAAACATGTTAAACATGTTGGTGGACCCCATTTATCGAATCGAAATTTGATTATAAATTGTAAAATCGCCTGGTTTGTGGATTTCATTCAATTTCTATTTGGAATTTGGAAAAACTTTCTTCTCGCAAAGTTGTAGAAATTGAATTTCCTATAGAAACTTGGAAGATTCAATTTTCTGATGAAAGGGCTATTTATTATGAATTATTGAAGTTCAAGTTCAAAATAATTGATTTTTGAAGTTTAAAATATTTAAAATTAGAAAACGTTTTTTCTTACTTTTTCTAGAAGGTGGCATGTGTTTGATGGCTGAAATCAGATTCTAGGCATGTGTAAGAAATTTATATAATTATATTATTAATTTATTAAATTTTCTCGCTTTGGTGTTCTAAGCAATTTCCTATAAATAGGGTGCTTAGGTTAGAATTGAAAATCACACCGTAAACTCAAGTTTTCTCTCTATATTATCGAGTTTATTCTTGTGAGTATTTTGAGTATACTTTGAGTATTGCTAGACGGTGCAAAGTTCCTTCAAAGACTATAATTCTTAGATTCCAAATAAAGATTAATCTTTCGAGGTAAGGGATGTTATTTTCTTCTCAAATGATATTATTTCTTCAATATCATTATCTTTGAAATATTGGTTGGAACTTTTTATCAAATTTGGAACTTTTTTATGTCTGAGTTACTATTCATGAGTTACTATTCACGAGTTACTATTCATGAGTTACTATTCACGAAGTTACTATTCATGAGTTACTATTCACGAAAGTACTATTCATGAAGCGTGAAGATGTTTTTGTGGAATTTCTATCTTTTGGTGTCGAGTTACTATTCACGATACGATACTATTCACGATACTCAAGACTATTCAATCAAAAAATAAAATTTCTTCTTTTTGTCCAAAATATCTATTCGATATTAGCTTTGATTGTATCCATGTTTTGATCATTCTTGAATTTTACACCACTATGATTATTTTGAGGTATTTTTTTGAACATGGATAAAACAAAGTACGAATCCTTAATCCTTAATCCTTGTCATTTTGTTTCAATCGGATTCGCTTTTTTAAATATATTTTCATCATCCTCGCCTTTAAATGATGATATTATTGAATATCTTTGGCTCAGTAGTGCAAAGATGAATAATTTCAAAGAATATCTTTGCCTTGTAGTGCAAAGATGAATAGGTGTTGAGATGAACACGACCGATCGATTAATATCTTTGGCCCATAGTGCAAAGATGAAGTGTGTTTAAATGAACATGACTTAATCGATGAATATCTTTGGCTCAGTAGTGCAAAGATGAATATTTGATTCCGTATGTATATCGATTGATGTTACAGGATAAAAGATAGACGATGAACTTTTAAATTCATACATAGAAGATAGTAGTTTGCATTCTCTACTTAACTCTTCTAATGAATTATTATTTCAATTGCGAATATTGATTTAAAATTTGTTGTCTATCAGTATTCTATTAGATTTTTCCTCGTTGAAGACTAACGATAATTTGTTGTATATTATCTTAGTCATAATATTCTTTACTCGAGCTAGTTGAGCTCACCCTTTTCCTTTTTGTTCCATTTTTCTCGTGGAGGCGAGAATATAATGAGTACGAAGCCTGGGGTATGGAATGAAGGTTCTAGAGAGAGTTGTTTAGTAGTCCTCACCATTTTTGTAAAATAATGTATCAATAAATGTGATGAGGATTTATTTGAGTATAGATATTGTCTAGAAGATAATATTTGTATTTAAACTCATAGTTTTACTGTTGTAATAATAAAATTGTAGTTGTTTCTGTACCATGTATTGACAACTCAGAATGGGTGATGTATACCTATTTTGGGGGCGACACATTCTCTATCTCTCGCTTATGGTTATAATCCTAGGGTTTTCCCCACCCCACTTAAGGTTTATAACTTACAGCTTTGATACCAACCTGTGACACCCCCAAATCCGAGTTACCTGACCCCCGAGTTTGGTGCTTACGATCCACCATATAAATAACATCTAACTACCCATTTATTTATTAATATGCACATCTCATGAACTTATATAGTTAATACATTCGTCCCAGGTTCTCTAACCTTTATATTACAAACATATACTTTAGATATACAAAAAGGGTTTATAAACACAACATAATAATAATGTTAACCATAGTTATTATAGCATAACACCTTTGCCTTTGTTCTTCACAGCACCTCCAGCCACTTTGTCCCTAGCTAAAATGTTTTATTTAGCAAGGGTGAGCAACAAATTTGCCCTGCAAGTTAAGATATACAATGAATGTATAAGAATCGGAACAATAAACTATCTATTTTGATAGAATGACACCAAAGTTCGGGGAACTTTGAAATAGCGGAACAATTTATTCTTCTCTAACCAATCTTCTCGCATCGTATGCAACACATTAATGAAAGAAGATAATGCTTTCAACGTTTCTACGATATTCTATTGAATAACAATTTAGATATACTCTCCAAAGTTTATACTGAATGATCTTAAATAATCTTGAAATTCTATTCTCGGGTAACTATCAAAGATTTACTTTGATATACCCAAATAACAAGATGGAAATATTTTCCAAAATTTATGCTGAGTGATCACAAAGGATCTAGAACTTCTCTTCTCGAGTAACTATCAAAGATTTGACTTTGATATACCTAGGTGTATCGGATAACCATAAAGATTAAATCATACCCCTCTGCAAGTATATAAAGTGATCAGCTTTAGTATACACTATATTATGCATAATATTCAAACGCGCGCAAAGGCCGAATGTACGACCAAAAATGTTCCCTTTATATAAAAGGTTGTTCTTCTCAGTTTTTTGAATCAGAATTTGATTTAACAACGAAATATAATGATTTCAATATCTAATCACTTCTCTTCTCTTCTCTTCTCAAACCTATCAAGTTTTCTTTTTTGATCTAGCCGAAACAATTGGCATCGATCTATCAATAATAATTGAATTCTCTTTTCTTCTCTTCTCGAATCTATCAAGTTCAAATAAATCTTCGTCTAGCCAGAATAATTAGCTAAGTCATTTCTCAACACGATTCAACAATAGACAGGGATTATCTGTACTATTTGCAATCACTAATAACTTCTACGGATGTTAATATCCAATAAAAGTTATTCTCCATATACATTCTCAGAATCACTAATTCAATTTGAATTAATAAACATGCACTAACTGCGAATAATCAACAATAAATTCTCAGACGTGGTCTAATCAACAATAATTAACCACCATAATAATTGAAAGTATCTAACTCAAGGTTGAGTTAAGGAAACTTGCCTGATTCGTTGACTACTGCTACGCAATTTATGTTAACTTCTTTTGTAAGACCTATCATTAATAAGATTGGTCTTTCAATCAACATATCATACTTTGTATCATAATACAACTACTTTATCAATCAATTATCTAACACTTAATCACATAATTAAATATTAGATAACACCTTACAACATTAGCATTATTATCATCCTTTGATAATTCTTTAATCATTATATCATATACATTATGATTTAACACTTACTTTTTCATTTCATAAGTTATTCTTTAACATCTAATAAATCAAATACAAATCCAGCAACCTGGATTTTAAATCCAGAAACCAAAGTGCCAATCCAGCAGACTGGATTCCAAATCCAGCAACCTGGATTCGAAATCCAGCTTCTAGATGGCCAATCCAGCAAACCAAACTGCAATCCAGCAAACTGGATTCCAAATCCAACAACTAGATTGCATTCCAACAAGCTAGATTCAACATATTTTCAATTCAGTAAACTGCTTTCCAATCCAGCAAACTGGATTCATCAGATTTTTTAATCCAGCAAGCTGGATTCAATATCCTTTTTACGAAAATACCAAATCAACTTATTATTTTTCTATCTTTTGTCTAAACATATATACATATATTTCATACACAAAAATTATTTTTCCATAATTTTCCAACTTCCTTTGGTATTTTTCAAAAATCATTTTTAGTTAATTCCTTAAGAAATTAGCTACCTCGTGCTTAACTCCAGAAATTCCCATCTTTTGACACAATCTTATACGTGTTAACGTGAGCCTCCAGTTTAAATTTCATGGCCATCGGAGTTATAGAACTCCGGTTATAGTCGTTTTTGTCAAAAAATCACAAAAATTGAAATGGTCATAACTTGGTCATTTTAAGTCGGAAAGAGCTCATTTTTGACATGAGGTACTTTATACCATATATTTTCATGTCCCAAAAGGCCGGAATTTTTCTAACAAATGTTTTTAAATCCATACCTTATTTCCAGTCTAGGTCTTATTATTTAACCTTTAATTAATCCTTTTAGATTGTATAAATCGTATAAATTCTCGAGTTATTACACTACCCAAGAGCGTGAAATCAAATTTTGTTTTGAACTTGAACTCGGTATAAAACTCATTTCTAAAACCCCATATCGAATGACTCCTATTGAACTTCAGGAGTTAAAAACCCAACTACATGAATTATTATACATTGGTTTCATTCGTCCTAGTACATCTCCTTGGGGTGCTCTTATTTTATTCGTAAAGAAGAAAGATGGGAGTATGCAACTTTGCATTGACTATCGGGAGTTGAACCATGTCACCATCAAAAATAGGTACCCGTTACCTCGTATTGATGACCTGTTTGACTAGTTGAAAGGTACTAAAACCTACTTATCAAATACCTCCAAACTTAAATAGTTGCTTGTCCCCAAGCAACACAACATAATGCAATGCAAATATAGCTACGATATACCTACGAATCCAGTAGTAAGACAGAACATAATCTAATCATACAGCCTCAGAGAAATCAAGTAAACACGATAGTATATCATATCTAGACCAATCAATAACTTCCCAATCAATCATTAAATCTTAAACTGTTATTACTAATATAGTGCATGTGTGCTCAACAACCATACTAACTGATATAATGCTAAATACATCACATAATAGGCTTCTTTAAAGGCATCATACAGTGTAAACTCACGAAATCCAAGAACAAGCTAGATCCAACTAAAGTCAAATATTTACCAAGTTTAAGAGTCCAAACAGGATACTTATGCTTTATTTTTCATTACGGAGGCTTTTTGCTCTTTTCCCATTTTATTCCTTTTCTTATATATATAATAAACTTTTCTCATGATTGTGCAATGTCTTATTCCCTTAGACTTTTCAATGCTACCTTAACGAGCTTTCGACCAACGACTCCAAAACCATTAAGGCCTTAGGGCGCTTGGTGTAAAGACAATCCCCTCAGGCTTACTTACTCAAGTAACAAAGACCACGAAACTAGACTAGCCACGGTGTTTATTCATATATTTTTTAATTTGTTTTCAACTATAAAGCTTATATATCCCAAAATTTCCCCCAAACTTAGATTCTTGTCTAAATCTAGCCATCTCCGCCTATTCATGTCTTTTTAACATTCAAACTAGTATTATCCTTAAGAATTCCATTATGTGTCAATTAAAACTTAATCAGTCAACAAGATTGTTTCTAACGTGCTAACCTGATTATACTAGTTTCAAACAGAAAAAGATTCAATTCATAATAGGAGATCACATCAAAGCCTAAATAATCAATACTATACTTGTCTACACCATTCCAATCTCATCATTGGCCAAAATAGACTTTTATTATCTAATAGCTGGATTCATGTAATGTAACCTATCTACACTAAATGCAATAATTTAAAGTAATTTTTTTATAAGATAAGCTAAATAACATGTTAACATATGCAATAAACACTAAACTAAAAAAATAATACTAACTATATGCAATCAACATGATTATACTAAATATGCAATCCTAAACAATAAGAACAATCCCCCAAACTTAAACTAGACATTGTCCTCAATGGCTGAAATAGGAAAAAGTAAAGTAGAGGACTTCCCTGAAAATATAACAATCTTCCTCCTTGTCTGCTAAGTTTGAAGAATAGGCTAGGCACATTAGAATGAATCGAACACCACACATGAATTGGATTTGACTAACATGTGAAGACAATAGAAATAATTTTATTAAATTCTAATAAATGCAAATTTATTAACTACTATAAATAAAAATAAAAATAAAAATTTAAACTTAGGTTGCCTCCCAATAAGCGCTTGTTTTAGAGTTGTTCAGCCTGACTTTGTTTGGTCAATGCTATCCAATTCCTCTACAAAAGTTAAGGAATTCTCCATCCATTAGGAGTAATGTAGTATCCGAGAGGTTCCTGTCGATGTCGGGATTTTTATTTGTCCCTTTTCTGTTCTTGTTCTTTGGTTTTCTCATGTTAGGTGAGATTTGTTTGAAAAAAAACAAGTTGTGAAAAGGTCCGACATGTATATGTCGACGAATGGACTGTAAGAGTCACCAGTTGGTTTTTTACATGGTTGTACCAACACTACCGAGAAAAAGTTTGCACATTGACCTAGTGATGTGACACTGCTAAACGGGTTTGTGAAACCGAGATTCATTAGGGTCCGGGGACATGATTATGCGGAGGGAAGGTGTTAGGCACCCCCCGACATCCGTGTTACCACGATGACCGCAACTTTTCAAGAAACTGTTATATGAATGTGTTTGTGTGTGGGTCAATGTGTAGTTATATGGAAGTAGTGCGAGACCTCGTTCGTACCTATATACACAGGGTTTGAATTTGTGTAAAAAATCAGTTTTAAACAAGATATGGCAGTGATGGTTTATAAAAGAGGTTTTTTAAACCCTTATGCTCAATAGTAATTGAGACCTTGTAGACTTCCACTTTTTATTAAGTGTTCGACTTGATTGATTTTATTTTTCGAGATGTGAAGCATCCTCGAGAAAATAATGTACAAAGCAGTGCCGAACTCCTCGTGGGCATGAAAACCATCCGAGAAAATCCAAACACTATGAATAAATTTACAAGCTGCGTACAACTAAAAATATCCATCACGGGAACCGAATCTAGATCCAGTAGACTGAATCTGTGATCACATGATTCCTAGGCTCACATGATGCCGCAATTTATATGAAAGCGAAGGCGCGCTATATATATAAAAGTCAGTAAATATATATATACAGACATG
Organism: Panax quinquefolius; assembly: GCA_020205615.1. Lineage (NCBI taxonomy): Eukaryota > Viridiplantae > Streptophyta > Magnoliopsida > Apiales > Araliaceae > Panax > Panax quinquefolius. The sequence continues at coordinate 106,154,028 of CM035160.1, read as the reverse complement.
ATCAACCACCACGAAGCACCTCCATGGGGGATCAAAAATGTAAATAAAGCTGTAAAAGCAATCAACCGCCACGAAGTAAACTCCAGGTGGGACGAAAAGTATATACATATATATATAAACAGTAAACGCATCGGATGTAAAATCCAGGCTCATCGAAAAAAGTTTGACAAAAGTTAATATATATAAGTATATATATATTAAAGCAGTAAACGCACCGGATGTAAAATCCAGGCTCATCGAACAGAGTTCGACACACAGTTCATATATATAAGTATATATATATATATATATATACGAAATTAAATAAACGCTCTAGACGTAAGTCTAGGCTCATCGAACAGAGTTCGACACATAGTTCATATATATAAGTATATATATATACGAAAGTAAATAAATGCTCCAGACTTAAGTCTAGGCTCAATCGAGGAATAACTCGATAATGTTAGTCCATATATAAATATATGTATGTATATATATATATATATGTATGTTTATACAAATTGAAATGAAACCATGGACCGAAGTCCGGGCATACAAACGTAGCACGACTCTCAACATGAAGAATGGTGTGTGCAAAGATGAAGAGAAAGGATTTAAGGTGTGTAAGAAGGCTTACAGTGGACTGCCAAAGAAGACTTCTATAACGTTAAGTGGATGAACACTCGGCTCCCGCCGATAAAAATATAGCAATATAGAAGCTCACAAGTGTTTAAAATGAGAAAGCACTCAGTTTAGGGTGTGTACAGAGCAAATTGGACAGGGCTTCTTCGTCTTTCCTCTTTTCAAAATGGCCACCCCAAGCCCTCTCTTTATAGAGAGGACTGCAATTGGTCTCTCAAATGTACCACCTGGCTACCCGGTGCCCCAGCTCTCACTGGTCCCGCCGCCTCAAGAAATGCGTAATGTACGTGTCTTGTGTGTTATTCGCTCGAACTTTCAGAACTACAATTTGGGCATCTGATTGAGGTGTTTAAGACCTATTTCGGACCACCGTTGTTGAGAGCTACGCCATGACATGGGATTAGAGTTTGTACGAAGTCAAGAAGATGGGACCATGCCCTTAGTCTTCAAGCTTCAAATTCTATCTGGTGTGCTGCCTTGCATAGTAGTCACTCGGGATTGGACCTCCTCAGTTCTTGTGGGACATTGTTGTGTAAAATGTATGTATGTTGTTGTTGAGACGGCGCAATGTAGAGTCGAGCTGGAAAAATGATGATTTTACCCCTTATCGGGGTTATCTTCGGTTTGGGCTGATAAAGTAGACGTTGCCCAGGGTTATCTCTGAGATTAGACTACTGCAAGTACTGAAGGTCCTCAGGGTTATCTTTGAGGTGTGCCTGTCTTCCCGGTGTTATATCCGGGTCTTGTACTGAGTGCCTTAGTGTGAGTTTCGAGGTTGAAGCTGATTGCATGCATTTGAAAAAAGCATTTCCGGGGTTATCTTCGTAACTGCAACTGCACTCCTTGGGGTTATCTCCAAGGTTAGCACTGCTATTCCCGGTGTTATTTTTGGGACTGGAACTGGGCATCCCAGGGTTATCTCTGAAAGACGAATCTGCCCTCCTGCAATGTTAGTGATAAGTATGCAGAAAATTTCAAGTGTCTACAGATGCCCCTCTTTATCATATTCATGCAATTCAATGGCATGGATATGATAAAGAATCCTAGACACTTGAAATGCAACAAGAGAAACATGATGCCGTGTGCAGCAACATGATGCATATGTTTTGTTGGATTGTTCTCCAACATGGTGGGAAGATTGTCGGCTCCCTGTTGCTTATACCGGGGAGATGGCAATAAATAAGCAGCCTGATGAACTGTCATGGACGTGCGACCCACAGCTACCAGGAATCTTTAGGATTATTGACATTGAGTGTATCACCAAAGTCTTGAATCCTTGATACAGACTTTATACTTAAGATGTATCTCTCATGTACAAGAGACTCTGTATGGATGTAGCCTTGTCTGTTTGAGGATGTGTAGAACATATTCCATCATCGGTCCTTCCCGATGAGGATGATCCTTCCTGGTTTGTATCGCCAGGACATCTCAATGTTCTATCAGAGTTATTGCCAACAGTTTGTGTTATCAGGGTTGCCTGACCTTCGCTGACATGTACATCACCAGATAACATCCCTGTTGGGCAAACTGTCAAGGTTGCTTGACCTTCATTGACTTGTGCATCAACGGAAAAGGCGTGACACCCCCGTCGGGGACTTCTTTTGTGAATACATAAACCAATGGATGAAATCATCTGATGGCTTCCGATGCTTCAATGGATTTACCCGCCATCGGCTGAAATAATGTCAAGGTTGCTTGACATTCATTGAAATGTACATCAACGAATGAAAAATGCGTGATACCCCCGCCAGGGATATGTACTTTGACATATGAAAACGCGTGATACCCCCACCGGGGATATGTTTGATCTTCGTTGATGTATGCATCAACGGCTGAAATGCGTAATACCCCCACCGGGGATATGTTTGATCTTCACTGATGTGTGAATCAACGGCTGAAATGCGTAATACCTCCACCGGGGATTCTATATTTGAGAATGCGTGATGCCCCCGTTGGGGATCTGTTCATCAATGAATGATCGTGTGTGATGCCCCCGTCGGGGATTCCGAAAGGATTAGGGTGACGACCCTGAATTGGCGGCATTGGAACTGCATAAGGTATTACCGAGTGTGACTTGTAACAGCTGAGATCATCGGCATAGTGTACCCTGTGTTCGGGCGAACACCAATGAGTGATGTGTAGACCCACGATTCGGTCTGAGAAAACCAGGATTTTAAGCTATTCTACTCAATCGTGTAGCGTTTTTATTCTTGATTTGACCCTTTCAGCTTATGAGAACTCCTTTGCAACTCAAACTGGATCGAGCTGGAGGGATGGGACCCACGTAGGGGTGCCGTAGGTACACCTGCAGTAGCCACAGGTGGACCTATGGCCAGCCGTGGGGCTATTATGGCTGCAGGTTTGCCTTTTCAAGTCATTTTCAAGTCGTGCCGTGAAGGAAATATGATAGCTCTTCTTCAGATCTGCTGAGTTCGGACGTCTTTCTGCAAATTATGCCACCGTACAAGTGTTCTACACTGTCTTGGTAATGTATGCATGTCTTCTTTTCCAATTTTTATCCGTTGGAAAATGACTTATCACATGAAATGCATCTAAACACATAATAGTGAATATGCATGCTCAAATGACTTGATAAACAATATTCATCATAGTAAATGTTAGTATTAAACCCCATTCTAAACATAATGATGTGAAAAAATTTGACTTTTGAAACAGTCAAATTGACACATTTTTTCTGCTATTTCTTATCCTATTTGAGGACAAATGAGCAAAAGGTAAAAATGCAAAGTAATCTTGGTAATTAAACTACCCTTATGGATTAATGACTTTGACTTTTTAATGCATACAGTATGTATATGACTATGGACAGGTGTGCTACTAAATGGCCACCTAGTCATGCCTATGTGCATATGGATAGTCCTATTTACAGAGGGGACTATGGCAAAAAAATTTCAAAGTGTAGGCATTGAGTAGTCATGCATTTTTATCTCTACTATAGACGTATGTTAAAGTAATGCATGCATGCATGTAGTCATAAAATGCATTTTGAAAAGAAAGTTCCAAGTTAAAAATTACCACACCCTTTTTGAGGTGATTTGGAGACTTTTGTCCAGATATTATGGATCCGGATCAGCCGAATAGTTCCCGTAGGACCACTTCTCGTGTATGGAGCCTCGTCGGTTGGTGGAGGCGATGATACATTCAGTCCAGGTTAATGTGTCGGACGTCGAGGACAAAGAGGAGGATGTTCCGGTTGCGGACCCCGCTGCTGCTGCACATGTTCCCCGTAGGGACCTCCCGAGTATTCAGGTGGAAAACCCAAAACTTCTGGGTGATTTGAGTTGACATCCCTCGATGTACTTGTACGCAAACGAGGTATAAAGTTAGATCTTAATCTTCCTTCTTTCCTATTGATTAGGAGTAAAGGATTTTGATGTCGATCTGCATTTCATGTAGGTTCCCGGCTTTACACAGCCTCGAGGGAACTAGTTCAAAGATTCACTCCATGCACCGTGCTCGCATCCCGACTATAGAGCGATTTGTACATGACGATTTGGGGCATTTTTTCCATCCTTCCCCGCCACGTCCCCTCGGGTTACCTCAGGCATTGTCTCGAGTACTTTGGTTTCACCGCACTCGACCACTCTATTCTTTGGATTATGAGGTGATAATGACGCCGATGGATTTGCAGTTTATCACGGATATGGAGTTTAGAGGGGCACCAGTGCCTTGTACGGCAGATATTACCCTGACTACTGTCAGATCCTTAATACGAGTTTCGGCTGAGGCGTTCAAAGGCATGATCGTTCGTACGGGTCCTTTGAGCGTAGACGTTATGAGTGGGCTGTTGAGTGAGCCCATACCAACTGATGTCAGAGTCAGGGATCGCATTCTTCAGCGATTGTTCCTAATGATCATTAGGGGCTACTTCATAGCTGATAACTCTTCTACGGTGTCATTCACTTTGATCAATGCCACTCGACATGTGGACCGTATTGGAGAGTATGATTGGGGTTCCTACACCTTTGCCTATTTCCTCAGGGCATGCGTATGCGTTCGTAGGGCTTAACCGAGGCTTGGTTAGGATTCTACCCATTTCTGCTGGTGAGTATTTCTCTTTTGATTTCCCATGTACAGGTTGAAGAGTGTTCACTGATAGCAGATGTTTGCCTTTATATTGATAGTTCTGGGCCTATGAAAGGCTCCCATGCTTGCATCCTGTGAGTGTGTTAGGATTGGATACCTATCCACGAGGACGATGATGGCATCATTCCATACTGGCAGAGGTCCTTGTAGCTGAGGGTTTTACTCATTGCCGCCTATAGATGGAGTTATTGACAGCTGATGTCATCACATGGATTCCCTATTCTGGGAAGCACTTGGCCATGGGATTTGAGGATGGGTACCTGACTGGAGTCGAGTACGTGATTTCCACCCGTATGGTTCCTCTCTTTATTGATGGAGGATGGGAGCTTTATTTAAGAGAGCGCGCTATTAAGAGCACCACATGAGAGATTTATATACCAATCTTGCCTCTTGCCAGGCATTATTGGCCTGTGTTGCAGTCATCATTCCTTGATATCCCTTTATTGGGTGTTGACGATTTTGCACTATCAGAGGGTCCCTGCACTCAGGAGATATTCCAGCATTGGTAGTCCCCTCGTACCATTGGAGCCCAGACCAGCGCCACTCAATTCATGAGGGATATGGTTCCAGGATCCGTGATGATGATAGATTGGCTTGCCTTTGTCCGAGATCCGACTCATTTGACACAGATTAACAGTTTGACCAGTTCCAGGACTTCCATTCTTTTGATGGGGCGTTAGGTCAGCGTTTAGCTTCTCGCCATCTATCAGCAGAGGACCGATCCCGTGTGTATATATGTTGGGATTAGCGTGAGATAGGTAATTTTTCTGTTAGCCATCCGGGCTGTTCGCCAGAGTTTTCTACGTGGATGGAGATAAAGACTTCATCGGCTGTGGCAGTATCCACAGTGCCGGGTATTGATTCAGATGGTGGAGAGTCCATGGAGGACATTGATCCTCCCACCGAGGAGGATCCATTTACTGGGTTGCCAGCAGCTCTATTAGATTCTCCCAGTACTATCATTGTTGTGATCTAGCATTTAACACAGTACTTCGAGCAGAGTCTCCATCTGATGATCTTCGAGAGAGACCAAGCTAGAGCCCTGATGTTGACAACTCTTGATGGGAGAGACGCAACTCTGGTAGAGAGAGACGGGGCATTATCTCGTAGAGACGCCGCTATTGTTGAGAGGGATGAGGCCAAATCGGCCAGAGATGTCGTGACAATCGAGAGGGATAGCGCCCTATCTGCCCAAGATGTAGACGTCACAGATAGTACCATAGTGAGGTCCCTTACTACTAGCATGATTGCTGAGATGAGCACGTACATTGATGAGCATAGAGTCACCATGCAGATGGTTGTAGATCTGTTAGCTCGTATGGATACCCTCGTACATGAGACCACATCGTTACCTCATTCTTCTAAGAGGGATGCCATGTTGGGCTTAATAGCTCGCATATACACTGATTTATAGATGGGCTTGTATTTTCCTGCACAGACTAGCTAAGCTATTTTGTCATGTACAGTTCATATTGTATATATCAAACAACATTATATATAGCAGGAAAACATGTTTTGATCATTTCCCTTTTAGCTATGCATTACTACTTGCTTGATATTTTCCTGTTTCTTCAAGGATTATGATCTCGATGTATTCTAAATTCCTCCTTGATGGATGGACATTGAGATGTCTCAGGATCTTTCAGAATGGATCGATGATCTGTGTGTATCCCTACCTTCTTTAGTGTCTTGGGACTGGTTTCTGCATGTAGATGTGGAAAGGAGTGTGGCTTTTCTCTCTCTGAGATTGACCGCACCACAGATGGTCGCCAGTACTCCTTTTTAGGAGGAGCCTAGTTAATTCCATCTCTTATGGATTGGTATTTCTCTTTGAGGCACAACCACAACTTAGATGGTCGCTGAATCTCCTATTTAGGAGGAGGTCAGGTAATTCCATCCCTTTGTCCGTCGGCGAAATGTAGTGGATTGAAGTTTGATCCCAAGACACGATGACAATTCTTTGTGTTTTGGTAGGGGTGAGACCGAACCATAAATGGTCGCCACGCATTTCTATATCAAGAGGAGATTAGGTCTCATGAGTTCAACTCGTGTAAGAGGTTCAACGCTGTATGTGGCAAAAAGGGTGTAGAAATGTTTTTGTTTTTGTAATGAGAAGGGTGTAGAAATGTTTTTGTTGTTTTTAATTTACTACGACCGGGCCATATAAAATAGTTGCCTACGTACTCCTGTGTATAAAGGAGATCAGTCGATTAGTTCGCCCCATGTTCAGATTTATTTGTTCGTGAAAAAAGTTTGATCCCATGTTCAACAAATCAATGAAAAGTGTGATCCCATGTTCAGGACAAACTGCGGGTGTAGGAAAGTTTGATCCCATGTTCAGGACAAATTAAATGTGTGAATGGTTCAATCCCTGGTGAGATAACCAAAATTGTGTAATATGTGTAATGAAGTGAACCAGGCTGCTGGCTTGAAAAGTGTATTTTTCCCTGATGGGGCAGATGGGTAAAAAGGAAAGGTTGTGTGTAGTAAGGGTTAAAGAACCGGAATGACTGGTAATCTGATGATCCAAAACCAGGATGTTTGCTTGATGGTAACCTTAGACATAGTACTGTTTCAAGGTGTCCAAGTTGATGAGTTGCGGAAATTCATCACCGTCCATTTCCTGTAATCTAAGAGCGCCTCCTGTCAATACTTCCTGGACAACAAACGAGCCTTCCCAGTTTGGAGTGAATTTTCCCTTGGACTGATCTTGGTTGTCAATGATCTTCTTTAAAACCAAGTTATGTTGTTTAAACTGCCGTAGCCAGACTTTTCTGTTGTAGGATCTGGCGATCCTTTGTTGATATAACTAACCATAGAAGATAGCCGCGGTTCGCCTTTCGTCTATTAGATACAATTGGTGATACCTGTCTTGTACCGATTGATCTTTATCTAGCTGAGCGTCTATCAACACTCTGAGAGATTCTATTTCCACCTCTATGGGGAGCACCGCTTCTATCCCATAGGTTAATGAGTAGGGGGTTGCCCCAGTGGAAGTGCGCATTGATGTTCTGTAGGCTAACAGAGTAATAGGCAATTTGTTAGGCCATCCTTTATGGTTGGCAAACATATTTTTCAAGATCTTCTTGATGTTTTTGTTAGCCGCTTCAACAACACCATTCATCTTTGGACGGTAGATGGCGGAGTTGAGGTGTTTGATGTGGAATTTACTGCACAACTCCTCCATCATTTTGTTGTTGAGGTTCTTAGCATTATCTGACACAATGACCTCTGGTTGTCCATATCGATAGATGACATTGTTTCTGATGAAAGCAATGATGACTTCTTTGGTAACCCTGGGGAAGGAGGCTACTTCTACCCATTTGGTGAAGTAGTCGATCATGGTGAATATAAAATGATGCCCATTACTGGCATTGGGCTCGATGAGCCCGATCACGTCCATTTCCTACATTGAGAAGGGCCAGGGTGAACTCATATTGTGGAGCTCCCTTGGAGGAGCGTGGATGGCATTTCCATGAATTTGGCATTGGTAGCACCTCTTGACGTGATCATCACAGCCAGCCTTGAGGGTAAGTCAGTAATGTCTTGTTCTGAGGATCTTCTTAACAAGTAAGAGGCCGCTCATGTGTGGGCCACATACTCCACCATGGACCTCATCCATGAGCCCATGAGCTTGGTCCTTGTCCAGACATCTGAAGAGACCTAGTCCTGCATCTCTTTTGTAGAGTGAACCTCCGCTCAGGTAGAATTTCATAGCAAGTCGATGGATCCACCTTTTCTCAGTCAGACTCGCCTCGGCGGGTGTAAATCGATCCCATAAATACTCCTTGATGTGCTGATACCATGGATGCTGGATGGGAGGTAGCTCATCCGATACTTCTCCAACATAGTTCCCATAGGCTGGTGCCTTTTGCAAGGAAAATATGATGCTGGACATGTGTTCCTTGCCAGGTATGTGAATCAAGGAGGCCAAAGTTGCTAACACGTCTGCAAAGTCATTCCTATTACAAGGAATGTGTAGAAAGGAGATCTCCTCGAACTCCAAAGCCATATGTAAAACTCGCTGATGGTAAGGCAGCAAATGTAGCTCTTTGGTTTGATAGATTCCCGTGGATTATTTGATTACCAACTCTGAATCCCCAAAGATAGTTAAATACCTGATGCCCATTGAACGAATAAGTTTTAGCCCAATGATACAACCTTCATACTCAGCTGTGTTGTTGGTGTTGACAAACTGCAATTTGACGGCGATGGGATACTGCTCCCCCGTACCGAATACTAGAAATGCTCCAGCTCCAGAGCCTTCCATATTAACATCTCCATTGAAATACATTTTCCATGTACAGCATGTATCGTACTGATGGTGTTGCTGAACTGCCATTACCCCTTCATCGAGGAAGTACATTTCTAAGCATTTGAAGTCCCCTAAAGGTGCGACGACCAGTTGATCCGCAATTCCTTGACCCTTAATGGAATTTTGCGTCATGTAGATGATGTCAAATTGTTATAGGATCAACTGCCATCTGAACAGCCGACAATTTAACATGGGTTTACAGAACACGTACTTGAGAAGATCCATGCGGGATATGAGATGGGTTGTGTGACCATGGAGGTAATGTTGTAACCTTATGGAAGCCCAAGCTAAAGCAAAACAAGTCTTCTCAATCAGAGTGTACTTGTGTTCACCGTCAATGAATCTTTTGGCCGAGGTAGTAGATAGCTCGCTTCTTGGCCTCTATCGCCTTTTGTTTCCTATCCCAAATATGCAATTTCATGGCATTGTCACTTATGGACAGGTACATGAACAGGGGAACATCATCCCTGGGTGGTAGCAAAATGGGAGCTTTGACTAGCAGCTCTTTGATTGTAAGGAAGCCTTTTTGACACTCATCGTTCCATTTCATGGAGGAGTTCTTCCTTAACAACTTGAAGATGGGCTCACAGGTTGCTGTGAGTTGAGAAATAAATCTGCTAATGAACTTGATTCTTCCCAAAAATCCTCGTATTTTCTTCTTTGTCAGAGGAATGGGCATTTCCATATTGGCTTGGATTTTGGTGGGATCCTACTCAATCCCTTTGTGGCTGGCTAGGAATCCTAGCAACTTGCCTTATTTAATGCCAAAGGCGCACTTGGTTGGATTCAACTTCAAGTTGTACTTACGTAACCTGCTGAAGAGCTTTTTGAGATGGTTTAAGTGGTATTCTTCCCTTCGGGACTTGACAATGATTTCATCCACGTAGATCTCTATCTCTTTGTGCATTAAGTCGTGGAAAAGAGCCATCATAGCTTGCTGATAGGTGGCTCCGGCATTGATGAGGCCGAAAAGACAACCGCCTATAACAAAAAGGTTCCCCAAGGCGTGATGAAAGCGGCTTTCTCACGATCCTCCTCAAAGAACCATGATCTGGTGATACCCCATAAAGCAATCCGCAAAGGAGTACATGTCGATTGAAAGCAAGATTATCAATGAGAATGTGGATAAATGGCACGACAAAAAGCTATCTTTAAGGTAAGCTTTATTCGATCTCTAGAATCCACGCAAACTCGCACCTTTCCCCGTGTTTAGGTACGTGAACTATGTTGATATCCATTCGTGATATGTGGACACCATGATAATGCCACGCTTGAAATTTTTCATAATTTCTTCTTTAACCTTTAAACTCCACTCGTGTTTCAATCGCCGAGCTTCGCTGACCGGCTTGAATCCTCTTTAATGGGAAGGCGATGAAGGACAATGTCAAGGACAAACCCACCATGTCTTCATGAGACCATGCAAACACATCCTCGAATTGGGTTAGTAGTGTAACCATGTCATTCCTCTAGTTTGAGTGAGGTCCGAACCAACTGGATTAACTTAGGGCTTTCTAAGGTTCCGAGATCAAAGAAGTGGTTTAATCAAGGTCGGGTTTAGGTTTGTCTTCGACCCATTCTTTGATCTCCTCGAGGTATCTCAATGTCCTCTTATATTTCCATCAAGTCCGAGTCCAACTTTTCATCAAAGTTACAATCTTTGTGGGGAAGAAGGCATCTTATCGCCAAAGTACATGCACATCTAAATTCGTAGTCCTCGAAACAAAATATGCTTTCACTTAATATATGAAACCGCTTAATCATACAAAGTGTTAGCATGTATCGATGACAAAACAACTACTAATACTGTATAAAAAAAGTAAGCGCTTAATGATATCTACAGGGCGTAAAGGTTTCGCCGCTTTTACCCTTGTCGACCAATGAATGGAGTGATGCTCCAATTGTCAAGGGTGAAGTCCTGATGTACTGCACTGATAGAGGGGTTGTCATCATCCTTCTTCTCCCGAATGATGACCATTATGTCTGGGCAATCATCGTCTGGGGTGTATCTATTTGTATGCTCATCATGGACAATGATGCGTATGTTGGACATCATCCTGGCAATGTCTTACTTACGTCTTCGTTCCTCTTCTTCCACTTTGGGATTAGGAACTAGGACCTCTTTTCCCTTTACCGGTATCGACTTGGGAAATAACATAGCTGTTACATTAGCTGGTACCTTTACCGGAGATTGTGCGGGCTCTGGATTTATAGGTGGAGATAATCGCCGTGTGGGTCAAGTCGAGAATCTGCTTGATGCTTATGAGGATTCCTATGATCGAAATCGGAAGAATAGCCTAGTCCGTACCGTCTCCCGGCTTTGACTAGACATTTGAATTGGGCACTTAATGCCCTGATGATTTTTACCCAGCCCTTGTCCATGCTGATGACCTAATGACATCATTTCTTGAGTAGCTGCTATCACTTCGGCAGAAATCTTGGGTACGTGAAATGGTGTCCCAATGGAATGGTAGTGAATGTTGCTCACTTCCACGGTATAAAAGCTGACTGGCTCAACTTCTGAATTGAAGCTGATGAGTGGTATGTCACCTTGTTCAGGACATTCCGGTTTAGCGTTAATCATGACTAGGCTATCGTTAATGATGTATTTAAGTTACTGGTAAAGAGTGGAGGGGATGGCCCCAACCATATAAATCCACGGTCTTCCCAATAGCAGGTTGTATCCTAAATCTATTTTAAGCACGTGAAAAGATACGCAGAATGTATGGGGACTAATCTTAATTGGCAGTTCAATCTCTCCGACTGAATTTTGGCAAGATCCGTCAAAAGCTTTAATAATTGTATGGCTGCTTTGGATCCGTTTGAGATTGACGTTCATCTTCACCAAAGTAGCATAATGACAGATATTCAGATACGAACCTCCATCTATCAAGACTCCAGCTAGCATGTATCCGGAGGACAAAACCGTAATATGCAACGGCTTGCAATGATCAGTCCCTTTGGGCGGTATATCATCATCAGTGAAAGATATCACATTGTTGTTAAAAATGTAATCAACCAATTGTTGAAAATTTTCCACATCCACTGATTTTGGCAAGTAGGCTTCTTCCAAAACCTTAAGTAAGATCTCCCTTTGATCCTTGGAAGAGAAAACCAAGTCCAGTAATGAATATTGATGTGGAGCTTCTCTTAAGCTTAAAACCACCTTGGCTTTATTATGGCCCATAGTACGGAGCAAATTTTCAATTTTCACCATGGGAATTTCCCCTTTGATTTGATGGTAATCTTCATCACCCGTTGGGAAGATAGATACAATGATTCTCCTTCAACATCAACAAGCCAGATGATGAGGGTGGATCCTTCAAAGATTCCATAATTCCATGGACTTTAAGTCGATAATAATGATATATCAGGATCCGAATGGTAAGCTAATTGCTCGTCACGCAACCACTTTCAAAGGATTGTCAACTTCCTTTAAGTTGAATTGTATTGCGAATGGTTTGATAGTCCCATCGCCTCGTCAAATATATATAACTTCTACCAATCCCTTCCATTTAGTAGGACATGTATTCTCACTCTCAAACAACATAAGATCATCGTCGTTCGCCAATAGTAGACACCACCGCCAATTAGATTCTAATAAGGTGGCGGAGTGTCCAACATTCTTCTCATGTGATGTGACCGCAGAATGAGAGTGATATTGAATACTCCATCGAATTGAACCGTCCCGAACGGGATTAATTGAGGTAGAAGGAGGTGATCATTCCTTCATTGATCAACATCTCAAATATCTTCCATAGGTCGCCCTGTATGTAAATTCCTTCTATCGGCAAAATCCCGACGGCTTTGGCATTTTCTCTTCGCAACTTTGTCCTCCAGTGTTTCATTTTCCGAAGGCGATGATGGAGTATTCATAACAAAAGTGAGGAGACTAGCATGGTCCTGGCTGTGTAATTGGCGTGTGACTAGATGCTGATGAATCACCAGTTCTGCCAATTGCTTAATTTGCTTACACAGAGCTTTCATCTTTCGTTCCATCACAAACTGAAATTTTGCATAATCTCATTTGTAAACAGCGTCTTTGATGGTCTGGGATGATTCACCATTAACATTCGAACTCTGTCCACTGCTCTAATTAATCATATTGACTTCTTCCTCTTTGTGTTGAGGAAGAGGGTTATCTTGTACGTGAGGTTGGTCTGGTTTGGTGACCATGATCTCATCGTTGTCTATTAAATCTTAGATCTTGTGTTACAAGGCCCAACAATCCTGAGTATCATGTCCAGGTGCCCCGGCATGATAAGCACACTTCTGAGTAGCATTGAAACCCTTCCCATTCGGGTTGGCTGGCAGAAGAAGATGTGTGATTTTCTTTTGAGTCATTAGAAGAGTAAGAATATTCTTGAGCGAATCCCGTAAGGGTGTGAACGTTCGAGTGCGTTTTACTTCTCCACCTTTAGGCAATGGAGGTTTTGAAGGCTGAGCTTGAAAAGGGGAGTAATTTTTCTTCTGGATAGGCATATTCTGATTGCCTTTCTGACCTTGTAGTATCAAGGAAACATCCTCCTTTTTCTTTTTATGGACCCTCCGAGGGTTGTTTCCATAAGTTCTAGACTTGATGTGTTCAAAGAATGCCTTTAAGAGGCGCTTAGGTCTTGAATCTTTCCTAACTTCAATCCCATCTCAGCCATCTCCCCGTGTTTAATCATTTCAGAGAATGGTTTACCAATGCCAGCTAAGACTCTCTCATAGAAAGGAGCTTCTTGTATGTCTATAAAGGTCATAACCATTTCTGACTCTGTCATAGAAGGAATAACTTGAGCAACAAAGCGCCTCCACCTTTGAGCATACTCTCTAAAAGACTCATTGGACTATTTCTTGACCTTGGTAATCTGCACCTGGCCAGAGCCATCTCGAGACCGGAAGTCAGATTTAAGTGAGGAAGGCATGAGCTAGCTCTTCCCAACTATGGATCTTTGAATTGTCTAATCTGGTGTACCACGACCGGCTTCTCCAGTCAGACTCTTTTGGAACATCTTCATTTTGAGCTTCTCGTCCTCTACAAAAGATCCAAGTTCTCCAATGAACACCTTCAAATGTGTGTAAGGATCTCTTAACTCGTCATACTTTTCAAAGTCAGGAGTTTTGAACTTCTCTGGATAATGAACACCAGGGAATATACAAAGGTCAGCATATGAAACACTCCCATGTGCTCCAATTCCTTTGGTAGAATGAAGGGTTTCTTCCATTTGAAGGACTTTTTTCCTAATGTCACCAGTGTCTAGATCTCCTTTGAGATGGGTGTTTTCAGGGTTTTTGTCTGTTGTATTCAATTAAAGTTCCGAATTTGTTTTATCCGAACCTTGGGTTCCTCCCTGTGCAGAGGATTCTGCATGTGTGGGCATTTTTGGGCCCTGAGTAGACTGATGTAGTTCTTTAAGCAGAATAGCCAAATTTGTAATCTGTTTAGTTAATCCATCGAATTCTTCGCGAGAAACGGGATTAGACTGGTCAGATGAAGACATGATTGGCTGTAGGCTCGTGGCCTTTTTGGATTTTGAACGGGTAATAGGTCCGATTGTTTCCATGTGAAAGACTTGCATAGTTTAGTCTTAGGGAATGTGTAAATGTTTACATGCTATGTGATGTATCCATTTTAGAAATATTATCCTGCACAACTGATGTTAGCTATTTGTAACACATGATAACATTTGAATTTAAATATGCATGTACACATATTTCTTAATATTTCCCATTTACAATGAGATTGACATGGAATGACATTACAAGTAAATGTTTTTACAAGTAATTGAAAAATTGAAAGTATGAAGAGACTTTCCTCCACGTTTGGTTTATCAGAGGCTGACCTATCTTAGGTTTACTCTCGCGGCTTTTTGGCATGAAAGTTCCCAGATCATCGCAATCTACTTGACGGGAAGTTAATCCGATCTTTCAACTGGAGTGAATCTGGGTGGTGCCTTTCTTGAGCCTCGCTGGAATTAGTCTCCCAACGAGTCCAGTAATCAAACACCGACAGGATAGCCTCCTGGTGGAGGAACCACACAACATACATTTACATACAACGTGTCTCACCATTTATGAAAATGATGACATGTGCGAAGCACTAATATCACAAGCAGATATAGTGTAAAGCATTAAGTGCAGTAAATATATGCATTCGTACACATTCATCATAAATGTAAATGCAACATCCACATACAATTATATAACAGTTTTGAAAAGATTGTAATAGCGGCTTAAGCCCTCTTACTGGAGTCCCCAGCAGAGTCGCCACCTATCGACGTCAGGATTTTTATTTGTCCCTTTTCTGTTCTTGTTCTTTGGTGTTCTCATGTTAGGTGAGATTTGTTTGAAAAAAATAAGTTGTGAAAAGGTCCGACATGTATATGTCGACGAATGGACTGTAAGAGTCGCCAGTTAGTTTTCTATTTGGTTGTACCAACACAACCGAGAAATGGTTTGCACATTAACCTAGTGATGTGACACTGCTAAATGGATCTGTGAAACCGAGATTCATTAGGGTCCGGGGACTTGATTATACGGAGGGAATGTGTTAGGCACCCCCCGACATCCGTGTTACCACGGTGACCGCCACTTTTTCAAGAAACTGTTATATGAATATGTGTGTGTGTGGGGGGGGGTCAATGTGCAGTTATATGGAAGTAGTGCGAGGCCTCGTTCGCACCTATATACACATGATTTGAATTTGTGTAAAAATTCAATTTTAAACAAAATATGGCAGTGATGTTTTGTAAAAGAGGTTTTTCAAACCCTTATGCTCAATAGTAATTGAGACCTTTTACACATCCATTTTTTATTAAGTGTTCGTCTTGATTTTTTTTAATTTTCGAGATGCGAAGCATCCTCGAAAAAATAATGTACAAAGCAGTGCCGAACTCCTCGTGGGCATGAAAACCATCTGAGGAAATCCAAACACCGTGTATAAATTTACAAGATGCTTACAGCTGAAAATGTCCATCACGGGAACCGAATCTAGATCCAGTAGATTGAATCTGTGATCACATAATTCCTAGGCTCACATGATGCCGCAATTTATATGAAAGTAGTAAGCGGTTATATATATATATATATATATATATATATATATATATATATATATATAAAATATCAGAATATATATATACATACATGATCAACCACCACGAAGCACCTCCATGGGGGATCGAAAATGTAAGTAAAGATGTAAAAGCAATCTACCGCCACGAAGTAAACTTCAGGCGGGACGAAAAGTGTATATATATATATATATATATATATATATATATATATATAAGCAGTAAACGTACCGGATGTAAAATCAAGGCTCATCGAACAAAGTTCGACAACAGTTAATATATATAAGTATATATACATATATATATATATATATATATATATTAAAGCAATAAACACACCGAATGTAAAATCCAGGCTCATCGAATAGAATTCGATACATAATTCATATATACAAGTATATATATACGAAAGCAAATAAATGCTCCAGACATAAGTCTAGCCTCATCAAACAGAGTTCGACACACAGTTCATATATATAAGTATATATATACACGGAAGCAAATAAACGCTCCAGACGTAAGTCTAGGCTTAATCGAGATAACTCGATAATGTTAGTCCATATATAAATATATGTATGTATATATATATATGTATATACAAACTGAAATGAAACCACAGACCGAAGTCCGGGCATACACACGCAACACGACTCTCAACGTGAAAAATGGTGTGTACAAAGATGAAGAGAAAGGCTTTAAGGTGTGTAAGAAGGCTTACAGTGGACTACCAAAGAAGACTTCTATAACGTCTAGTGGATGAACACTTGTCTCCCGCCGGTAAAAATATAGCAATATATAATCTCACAAAAGTTTAAAATGAGAAAGCACTCAGTTTAGGGTGTGTACAGAGCAAATTGGACAGGGTTTCCTTGCCTTTCCCCTTTTCAAAATGGCCATCCCAAGCCCTCTATTTATAGAGGGGGAGTCGCAGGTGTACCTGCGGGTCGCAGATGTACCTGCGGTTGCCTGGGGTGCCCTAGCCTCCACGGGTCCTACCGTCTTGAAGTACGTGCACGCGTGCACTATGATGTCCGCTCGAACTTTCAGAACTGCAATTCGGGCATTCGATTGAGGTGTATAAGACCTATTTCGAACCGTCGTTGTCGAGAGCTACGCCATGACATAGGATTAGAGGTTATACGAAGTCAGGAAGATGGGACCATGCCCTTGGTCTTCAAGCTTCAAATTTTATCCGGTGTGATGCCTTGCGTAGCAGTTACTCGGGATTGGACCTCCTTGGTTCTTGTGGGACATTGCTGTATAGAATGTATGTATGTTTTTGTTGAGACGGCGCAATGTAGGGTCGAGGTGGAAAAATGACAATTTTACCCCTCACCGGGGTTATCTCCGGTTTGGGCTGATAAAGAAGACGTTGGTCAGGGTTATCTCTGAGATTGGACTGCTGCAAGTACTGAAGGTCCTCAAGGTTATCTCTGAGGTGTGCCTGTCTTCTCGGTATTATATATGGGCCTTGTACTGAGTGCCTTGGTGTGAGTTTCGAGGTTGAAGCTGATTGCATGCATTTGAAACAAGCATTTTCGGGGTTATCTCCGGAACTACAACTGCACTCCTTGGGGTTATCTCCAAGGTTAGCACTATTATTCCCGTTTTGTTTTTCTGGGACTAGAACTGAGCATCTTGGGGTTATCTCTGAGACAGAACTGTCCTCTCCGGTTGAATTTCCGGTATTTAAACTACATCATCTCCTAGGGTTATCTCTGAAAGAAAAATCTGCCCTCCTACAATGTTAGTTACAGGTATACAGAAAATTTTGAGTGTCTATAGTTCCCCAGAGTGATAGGCTTGAAATCAACCCCACCCAGCTTGTTTTTTGTAGATAGGATCCCATTTATAAACATCCAACAACTAGGTGTTTTCTCCATTATGACTGTAATTTGAATGGGGTATTGAGGCTAGTCAATCATAATGGTCTCTTCCTTTACCATCTCCTTTTCATTACACCTTGTCTTTAAAATTGCATTAGCACTCATGTTATAAATAGTCCTGACGATGATATGACTACCAAGCGGGCACGGTTTTGCAAATCTAACTGGATCCTTGATCTTTAGTGGATAAGGCACTTGGGGAACCAAAAACATCGGCTCATCTTCGGTGTTACTCATGGTTAGTTCTTCACCGACTTTGTTTTCATTAACCCCGCTTGTCTCCTCTATTTCATCATCTAGCGGCTCATCCAGCTGTAGATTTGGTTCGGACACTTTGTCAATCTCGAAATCCATGTCATGACACCAATTATTTCGAGGACAGTTGTTCACGACTTTGAACATTAGATCTAACTGATTCTGAAGATTTTAAATTGACCTCTCTTGATTAATCCTCCTCTCCTCATTTGATGCTACGAACTTGGACAACAATTCCCCCAACCCTTAATTATCTGCCTTAGTTTTGGAATCCATGTATTGCGGACCATGTGTGGAAGTAGTGATGAGTTGTTCCGTCTAGTTTTGAAAATTATGGCTCGATATTTCTTGACTCATAATCCTTTCCTCTTGGTTTGCTATGAGCTTTGACAAGAATTCCTCTAAGTTTAACTTTTCTTCTTGTGGCAATGGAGGTGGACATGAAAATTCCGGTGTGTATGTTGAATTTGGAGCGTAGTATTGGTCTTCATAATTATAGCTCCATGAAGAATTTGGGCGATACCCCCAACCTCGATGATAATTGGGATAAGCATAGTTGTTGAGGTAATCACCCCCATATTGCATTGGTCCAAATTTGTGATAAGTTGGTTTTATACCTACTTATCCGGTATCTTTTACTTGAATTAGTTTCTTATATTCATGTTTCTTAGTTACTTTTCATGAATTTTGTGTTTATTTTGTAGATCTTATGTTTGGGAGCGGTTTGAGCGACTATTGGTAAGGAAAAGCAAGAAAAATACAAAGAAAAGCAATCCGGACATCATTTGGGCTTTCATGTTTACTTCATGTTCTTGATTTGGAACTTATCTTACATTGTAGAGCGTCTTATTAGCTTTCCAGAACATCTTCAATCGTTCTAATCGGAGTTCGGATGCAAGAGTTATGATCTTTGTACCAACGGACGTCAAACTTCGCTGTTTTGGTTAGCCATTTTCATAGCAGTCCCCTCCAGCCCAATTTCGACCTTTATCCGGCCCGAATTTCTCAATCATCAAAGAACAAAAGTTGTAGAGCTCGTCGATATCTTCGATTTGATAGGTGGCAGGCCCCGTAACTCTTCTCGGATCAAAAGTTATGACCATTTTACCAGAGCACACTGCAGCAGAAAATCAACCTCGCGGGTGCGCGATTTCCTGCGCGGCCGCGCGAATCACAGTAGTAAAAAGACGTGATTTAACACTTGAGTGCGGCCGCGCCCAATTTTAGGACAATTCTTGCGCGGCCGCGCAACTTCGGAAGTTGACCAAAGCTGACTTTTCATTAAACAGAGCAATTGAAGCGTAACGGAGAGGGGGATTCAATTAGGGCTTATATATTAGACGTATTTCCATTATGTAAAGGGGATTCCACCCCTTGGGGGGATTAATCTAGATTACATATGCTCTTTTCTTCTCTTTCTTTTTAGATTATATTAGAACCCTAGATTAGATTAGAGTTGAAGATTGAAGCAATCGAAGAGCATTGAAAATTCAGAATTGGAGCAAGAGCAGAATCTCATATTTGCATTCCTAATTCCCTAACTTCTCTTTACTTCTATCTTTATTTCTCAATGTATAATCAATTGTGGATTATGGATTTTGATTCTATGATGAGTTAAACTTTATTTTGGGATTGCAATGGATTCTATTGCTTAGTTTAATCTGATATACTTCATTGTTAACCTTATTGATTGCTATGGGATTGTCTATTAAGATTCATTCTTATTTGCTTAGTTGATTGGCCATCAATTACTGTGATAGCTCATATGAACTTGAAAGATGAAGTATGGGTTTAGATTTGATCTTGATAGCTTGTGTTTGTATGTTCTACATGGTGATGGAATGTATGATTCATGCTTAGGATTGACATATACCGAGGCATCGCTCGTAGTCAATTAAGAATTTGAGCTTAAACCCTAATTATTTATAAATCACATAGACATATAGTGGTTTAGGTAATGTGGGTGTTCATGTGTATTCTATCAATTGTGGATTATACGTGATATGGGTATGGTACATTGAGAGATGGCTATACTTTACGTTCGTGTTCTCGACTAACAAACCGGTACAATTAATGTGTGGATTTGAATGAGTCAATAGATGAAATTGTGATCTTAGGTCTTCATTATCTAGTCTCACTCTAGAAATAGTTAGGTTTATTTAATTTAATAGTTTAAATATAAAATATAATATTATTCGTTTAAATAAGACTGAGATGGTTATGAGTTAATGCTTGGTAAACTTTATTAGTTAATTCTTCGTGGGAATGATACTTTACTTAGTCTTTATTACTTGTTGACCACGTATACTTGCGTGTTATGTGTAACTAGAATTTTACCCAACACATTGATGACTCGGATGATTGCCAGCATAATAATTACAAACTACTGCAATCTTTCGCATACGTTGGACTGCAAGAACATCCAACCTCTTCGAAAGTGTCTCAAGCTGTGCTGACAATGCAGAAAGTGTCGTGAGTCCCTCAATCTCTGCTCCCCTTGGCTGAGTCATTCTCATATGCGGCCATTGATAATTGAATTCCACCATGGTACCTGAAAAGAGAGAAAAATAAGAAGAGAATTAAATAAAAAGAAAGAAAGAAGAATTGTTTAAAGTAAGACAAATTTGGTTAAAGAAAATATTGGCAAAACTTATTAAACTAATTCCCCGGCAACGGCGCCAAAAACTTGTTAGGTAAATTCTAATTACACACAACACGCAAGTATACATGGTCAACAAGTAATATAATAGTAAGTAAAGTATCGTTCCCACAAAGAATTATTTAACAAGAATTACCAATTACTAATCTATAACCCATTTAATCTTATTGAAACAAATGATTTAATATTTTAATTTAAAATAATTAATTAAACTATTACTAACTATCCCTAGAATGAAACAAGATATAGAAGACTTGAGATTACAATTTCACTTATTGTTTCATTTTAGTCAACACACTTCCTGTTAAGCCAAGTTATTTATACTGGATTGTTAATCAAGAACATGAAAGTAAAATATGGCCATCTCTCAACGCACCATACTCATATCAAATCAAATCCACAGATGATAGAATCAAATTGAACACCCTAATTAACTAACCCACTATATCTCTATGTGAATTACAATTAAAAAGGGTTTAAGTACAAGTTCGTATTAGACTACATGCAATACCTCGGTATATCTCTATCCTAGACATAAATTATGTATTCCAACTCCATGTAAAACACATAAATACATGCTATTATGATCAGATCTGAACCCATAATCCGTCTCTCGATCTCATATGGATTATCACAATAATTGTTAGCTAGGCAATTAAGCAATTAAGGGTAAACCATAACAGACAATCCAAATATAGCTAATAAAACTAACAAATAAGAATATCAAAGTAAACTACACAATAAGATCCATAGTAATCTCAAAACAAAGTTTAATTCATAACAGAACTATAGACACTCAAAATTTTATATTCCTGTTACTAATCTTGTAGGAGGGCAAAATCGCCTTTCAGAGATAACCTTGGAGGATAGCTCAACTCAGTCCCAGAGACAACCTCGGGATACTCACTATGTGCCATCTCGGAGACAACCCCAAGATCTTTAGTTTTAACCACGGAGATAACCCCGAGGACTGCAGTCACAATTTTGGAGACAACACCGGAGAAATTTTCCATCTCGGAGACAACCGCGAGATATTCAGTCCCAATCTCGGAGAAAACCTCGGGATCTTCAATCCAACCTCGGAGACAACCCCGAGGAATGCAGTTGCAGTTCCGGAGATAACCCCAGAAATGCTCATTTCAAATTCCAGCAGTCAGCTTCAACACTCAGTGATAGCCCCGAGGCACTCATTCCTTAAGCCCGAAGATAACCCCGGGAGGTTAGGCACACCTCAGAGACAACCCTAAGGACAGTTAACACCTGCAGCAGTCCAATCTCAGAGATAAACCTGAGCAACGATCGCTAAATCATCTCAAACCGGAGATAACCCCGGTGAGGGGCAGAATCATCATTTTGTCATCTCGATCCCATATTACGCCGTCTTAACAACATTCCGACATACATTCTACCCAGAAATGTTCTATAAGAACCAAAGAGCTCCAATCTCGAGTGACAACTACACAAGACAACACACCGGATAGAATTTGAAGCCTGAAGACTAAGGGCATGGTCCCATCTTCCTGACTTCGTACAGCCTCTAATTCAATGTCATTGTGTAGCTCTCAACAACAACATGCCGGAAAAGGTCTTATACACCTCGATCGGATGCCCGTATTGAAGTTCTGAAAGTTCGAGCAAATAACATGTTGCACGCGTGCACACGTACTTCGAGATGGCAAGATCCGCAGAGCCCGGGGCACTCTCGGGCAGCCGCAGGTATATCTGCGGCCCCCCTCTATAAATAGAGGGCTTGGGGCAGCCATTTTGAGAAGAGAAAAGGTGAGGAAGCCCTGTCCAATTTGCTCTGTACACACTATAAACTGAGTGCTTTCTCATTTTAAACACTTGTGAGCTTTTATATTGCTATATTTTTACAGGCAAGAGCCGAGTGTTCATCTATTTAAAGCTATTGAAGTCTTCTTTGGCAGTCCATTGTAAGCCTTCTTACACTTTCTAAAGCCTTTCTCCACTACTGTGCACACACAGTTCTTCACGTTGAGAGTCGTGTTGCGTGCGTATGCCCGGACTTCGGTCCGTGACTTTTATTTCTTTTATATATATATATATATATATTATACTAAAATTATCGAGTTATGCCTCGATTGAGCCTGAATTTTATATCCGGAGCGTTTATTGCTTTTGTATATATATATACTTATATATAAACTATTGTCGAACTTTGTTCGATGAGCTTGGATTTTACATTCAGAGCGTTTACTGCTTTTATATATATTTATATATATCAATTGTTGTCGAACTTTGTTTGATGAGCCTGAATTTTACATCCGGTGCGTTTATCGCTTTTATATATATATATATATATATATATATATATATATATATATATACAATCAACCACCACGAAGCACCTCCATGGGGGATCGGAAATATAAATAAAGCAATAAGGCGATCAACCGCCTTAAAGTAAACTCCAGGCGGGACAAAATGTAAAGAAAGCAATAAAAGCGATCAACCACCTCGAAGTATCAAAGGCCTCAATTACTATTGAGCATAAGGGTTTGAAGAACCTATTTTTACAAAATATCATTGTTATATCTTGTTAAAACTGAATTTTTATACAGAAATTCAAACCATTTGTATATAGGTGTGAACGAGGCATAACACTACTTTTAGATAAAATTGCACATTGATCCACACACACACATTCATATAACAGTTTAATTGAAAAGTGGCGATCACCGTGGCAACACGGATGTCGGGGTGTGCCTAACACCTTCCCTCCGTATAACCAAGTCCCCGGACCTTAACGAATCTCGGTTTCACAGACCCGTTAAGCAGTGTCACATCACTAGGTTAATGTGCAAATCTTTTCTTGGTTGTGTTGGTACATCCATTTAAAAAACCAACTGGCGACTCTTACAGTTCGCTCGTCAACATATACATGTCGGAACTTTTCACAACTTATTTTTTCAAACAAATCTCGCCTAACACTAAAACACCAAAAGACAAGAACAGAAAATGGGCAAATAAAAATCTCGACGTCGACATGAACTAGAATCCATCATCCACAATTGATTAAGTATTAAAAGATACAAATAGATAAGAAAAGAAATTAGAATTGAGATAAACAAATCTGTATTCTATTGCTTCCAATCTGATTCTCCAATGATGATCAATAGCTTCAATCTTCAGTTATAATCTAATCTAGGGTTCCTAATCTAAGAAATAAAGTAAAGATGAATGTAACATAAATCTATCCCAAGAGGGATTTTATGGAATCCAAGAAAATAGCCTCCCAATCCAAGTTAAAATCAAGTATCTATAGTTCTAATGGACACCCTAGCAAGTTAGGCAATTAAGAATCCTATTATAGCTCAAATTGGACAACAATACACCCAAATTAACCCTCCCCCTGCCGATCGGCATGCCCAGTGCTGTTCCTAGGCCAATTTGGGCATGCCTCACATCAGAAAGTGTAAAATCACGCCTTGCCGCCCAGTGCGTTTACGCGGCGCCCATGTGCCTTCTAGTTTCTAACTGCGACGTCCTATGGTAAAACAAGTATAACATTTGATCCGCTAAGAGTTACGGGGCCTGCCACCTATCAAATCGAAGATATCAACGAGATCTACAATGTTTATTCTTTAAGAACTGACAGATTCTTGCCGGATCATGATCGAAATCAGGCTTAAAGTAGATGTTATGTAAATGGCAAGCATGACAACTCTTTGCTTTGATCTTTGTTGATAAAAAGGCCATAACTCTCGCATCCGAGCTCCGATTGGGATGATTCAAGATGTTCTGGAAAGCTAAGAAATAGATCTACAATAAAATCCAAGTTCTATGCCAAGAACATGCATCAAACTTGGTGTTAAAAGCCCTGCAATCTTCCCTTCTTGTATTTGCTTGTATATTTTAGTCCAAAAGATGTCCGAATTGCTTTTCCTTGCTTCTTCATGCTAATGTTGTGTCATAGCCTATAAAATAACATAACATGTATAAAATACACCGACAATGCATGCAAAGTAACTACGAAACATAAGTTTAAGCAACTAATTCAAGTAATAGATACCGGATAAGTAGGTATAAAACCTACTTATCAATGACATCCTCATCTACTCCAAAAGCCGTGAAGATCATGAGCAACACTTGAGGCTGATACTTCAAAAGCTTCGTGAAAACAAGCTATATGCCAAGTTGAAGAAATGCAAGTTCTGGCTTAAGGAAGTAGCATTTCTTGGGCACATAATATCGAATCATGGAATATCAATTAACCCGACAAAGATTAAAGCAATACAAAGTTGGGAGCAACTTAAGTCAGTAACCGAAGTATGTAGCTTTTTGGGCTTAACTGGTTATTATCGGAGATTCGTTGAAGGATTTTCTCGAATCGCTACTGTAAGGTTTTGTGAAAATCAAAGTAGAAATCAAATTACAAAATTAGCGAAAGCAAAATAAAATCAGATTTTAAAAATTTTCACAAACCAATTACCCGGATCATCCTTTATGCATATTATTAATTAAAACGAAGAATAAGAAGTTATGAAATCATACCCTTGTAGATACGAGCTTCCAAATGTACAAGTTCGCCTCCTACTTCTCCGCGATCTCCTTGAATCTCTAGGTAGATTCCTTCCTTTGATCAATGTTAGCCACCCAAGTATTTGTCCTCTAGAGGTGATCCACCAAGGAATAACAATTTTCAAGAAGAAGGGTGTATTGGCTCAAACCCTAGTTTTTCCTATCTCTATATAAAAATGGGCGTACTCTCCAACAATTAGAATTACGTATATCTAATATCTGATATAAGACTATTCTTATAAAGATATCAGGTAACCCTATTTAATTAAAATAAGGTATTATTTATTTAATTAAACTTCTTTAATTAATTGGGCTCCCTAATCTTATTATGGATAATTAATTAAACTCCGTTAACTAATTTTCCTCATAATCCTATTAGGAATAAATGAGAGTACTTATATTAAATTGATTCCTAAACTCTTTTAGAAATTAAAACAATAATAATTGTAATAATATTAATAAGACCCTCTTATTAATTTATATTTAATATTTCCTAAATATTAAATAATAAATATTAAGCTATTTAATTTATTCTATCACCATAGATTAAATTAAATATACTTAACTATATATTATTTAATATACCATTAACTTCTTAAATAATTATTCTTCCTTTTATGGTGTGACCCTTTAGGTTCTCCATATTAAACCCTACATGAATAAATCAATTAGAAAAATTCTAATCTTATTTAAATAAATAAATTAAACTATTAATTTATTTAAATAAATAATATTTATTCTATAATAGGGATAAGCCTCCCTAGCGATCAACGGCTTTCTAGATAATATAGATTTCAATATTAATCATAAAAGAACCTTTGAGTAAATAGTTACCGTACAATTCAATCCTTCCACCATACAATGTCCCAATTAAATATAAGACATGGAAATACTGTCAAGTCTTATTTTATTTAGTTATATTTATTTTGATTCCTAAATGCACAACTCCTAATGAATGCAAATTAGAAACTACTTTCTAATTTCATTCTACCTTGGCCAAGGATTCCTGGGTTGTCATTTATCGAATCACATAGGACATTTCTCTTCTTTTACTAGAAGTGGTAGATTCTTTATCGATCATTCATTATCTCCATATATAACTTATTACACCCAAGCATACCATTTGATATACCCTAAGGGTCTTAAGGAATAAGTCAAAGTGCAATTCATTATATATAAGATCCTATGATGATCTCAAGTCTAATGATCATTTGTACTACTATCACTATAGGAATTCCTATTGACAGGCAAGTAAAACTCCATTAGGTATTCCTTAGCGAGTCACGTTCAGTGAACTTATTCTCTAATAAGCACCTACATACATGCTTTAGTGTCTCCACACAAATGGTCATGAGATCAATCATCCCCATCCAATGAGCAAGCAACGTACGTGCCAATCTATGCGGATTTACTAATCCCCTTTTTAGTAATCCATTGATTAGGAACATTTTAGTTTTAAGCTATCTAAGAATTTAGATCTCATTAGCATGATCTCATCATGATTCTAAAAACATTGCTTAAAACTATGAGTTTATCACATATTATTAAAATAGCACCATGTAGTTAATTAAATGCCTTTAATAAATAATTCTTTTATTAAGAAATAAATAAGATTGATTACAAAGTATATGCTTTATCATCATACATGATTGGCTTGTATGCATACTACTTTCAATCTCCCACTTGCACTAAAGTAAATCGTCGTGGTATCTCATACCCATCTTCTCTAAGTGACGATCGAACTGGTGTTGTGTTAACGCTTTAGTAAATGTATCTGCAATATTGTCTTGAGAGTCCACACGCTCTAGGGTGACGTCTCCTCTTTCAATGATCTCTCTAATCAAATGAAACCACCGCAACACGTGTTTGGATTTCTGATGCAACCTGGGTTCCTTAGCCTGCGCAACAGCTCCGGTGTTGCCATAGAATAAAGATATTGGTTCTGTAATGCTAAGAACCACACCAAGTTCGGTAATGAACTTCTTCATCCAAACAACTTCTTTTGCAGCTTCACTTGCAGCTATGTACTCTGCATCTGTCACTGAATCAACAACTGTTTGCTGTTTGGAACTCTTCCAACTCACTGCGCCACTATTTAAGGTAAACACATACCCCAAAATGGATTTACTATCATCTTGGTCCATTTGAAAACTTGAGTCTGTGAAGCCCTCTAGTTTTACTTCAGACCCACCGTAGACAAGAAATACATCCTTAGTTCTTCTTAAGTACTTTAGGATATTTTTCACTGCCTTCTAGTGTTCTTCTCCTGGATTCGACTGATATCTGCTTGTTACACTAAGTGCATGAGCGACATCTAGTCTAGTATATATCATACCATACATGATAGATCCTATTGATGAAGCATAAGGAATCTTACTCATACGGTCTCTCTCTTTAGGTGTCTTTGGGGCCTGTTTCTTGGAGAGATGTATTCCATGGCTCATCGACATGAGACCTCTTTTGGAATCTTCCATGCTAAACTTTTTTAGCATCGAGTCAATGTACGTTCCTTGGGATAAGCCAAGCATCCTTTTAGATCTATCTCTATAGATCTTTTTCCCCAAAATATAGGATGCTTCTCCCAAGTCCTTCAAGGAGAAGTGTTTAGATAACCAGATTTTAATTAATTGTAGCATAGGAATATCATTCCCTATCAGTAATATATCATCAACATATAATACGAGGAATGAAACAGCGCTCCCACTAACCTTCTTGTACACACATGGTTCATCCTCATTTTTGATAAAATCAAACTCTTTGATTGTCTCATCAAAATGGATGTTCCACCTACGAAAAGCTTATTTCAATCCATAAATGGATCATTGTAGCTTACAAACTTGATTTGTTCTAACCTTTAAAACAAATCCCTCTGGCTGTGTCATATACACATCCTCCTCAAGTTTCTATTGAGGAAGGTCGTTTTCACGTCCATCTGCCAGATTTTGTAGTCATAGTAAGCTGCAATCGCAAGCAAAATCCGAATGGACTTGAGCATCGCTACTGGTGAGAACGTTTCGTCATAGTCAACTCCTTGTCATTGTTTGAAACCTTTTGCGACCCGGTTCCGGCCTTATAGGTCTCTACCTTGCCATCTCGCTCCGATTTTCTTTTAAAGACCCATTTACACCCAATATGCTTAATGCCTTCAGGTGGTGAAACTAAAGTCCACACTTGGTTTTCATACATGGAGTCCATCTCGAATTTCATGTCTTCTTGTCATTTCTCTAAGTCTTTACTACTTATAGCCTATTCGTAATTCAATGGATCATCATCATGAAAGTAGTATGCACACAAGCCAATCATGTTTGATGATAAAGCATATACTTTGTAACAATCTTATTCATTTATTAATAAAAAGTATTAATTTATTAAAGGCTTTTAATTATCTACATGATGTTGTTTTATAATATATGATAAACCCATAGTTTTAAGCAATGCTTTTAGAATAATGATGATGATCATTCTAATGAGATCTAAATTCTTTGAAAGCTTAAAACTAAAATAGTTCCCAATCGTTGGATTACTAAATTGGGGATTAGTGAATCCGGATAGATTGGTACATACGTTGCTTGCTCATTGGATGAGGATGATTGATCTCATGATCATTTGTGTGGAGACACTAAAGCAAATGTAGGTGCTTATTAGAGAATAAGTTCACTTTGACGTGGCTCGCTAAGGAATACCTAATGGAGTTTTATTTGCTGTCAATAGGAATTCTGTAGTGATAGTAAGTCAAGTGATCCTTGGACTTGAGATCATCATAGTATCTTGTGTATGATGAGTTATACTTTGACTTATTCCTTAAGACCTTTAGGGTATATCAAAGGGTATGCTTGGGTATAATAAGTTGTACATGGAGATAATGTATGATTAATAAAGAATCTACCACTTCTAATAAAAGAAGAGAAATGTCTTATGTGATTCGATAAATGACAACCCAAAGAGTCCTTGGCGGCGAATGAAATTAGAAAGGAGTTTCTAATTTGCATTATTTGAGTTGTGCATTTAAGGATCAAGTACATATAATTAAATAAAATAAGACTTGACAGTAATTCCATGTCTTATATTTAATTGGGACATTGTATGGTAGAAGGATTGAATTGTCACATAACTATTTACTCAAATGTTCTTTTATGATTAATGTTGAAATCTATATTATCTCGGAAAGTGCGATTGATCGCTAGGACGCTTATCCCTATTGTAGAATAAATATTATTTATTTAAATAAATTAATTATTTAATTTATTTATTTAAATAAGATTAAATTGTTCTAATTGATTTATTCACAACCTAGGTTTAATATGGAGAACTTATTTAAGAAGTAAATGGCATAATCGTAATAATATATTATGTATATTTAATTTAATCTATGGTGATAGAATAAATTAAATAGCTTAATATTATTATTTAATATTTTAGAAATATTAAATATAAATTAATAAGAGGAGTCTTATTAATATTATTACAATTATTATTATTTTAATTTCTAAAAGAGTTTAGGAATTAATTTAATATAAGTACTCTCATTTATTCCTAATTGGATTAGGAAGGAAAATTAGTTAAAGGAGTTTAATTAATTATCCCTAATAAGATTAGGGAGCTTAATTAATTAAAAGAATTAATTAATTAAAACCCAATTCCTTAATTGTTAAGGTGGGTTGCCCACATCTATAAATAAGAGGAGTCTTATTATGGGTGGTATGGGTTGTTGACTTTTACAACGTAATAATTCCAATTTGTTGGAGAGTACCCTTTTTCTATAGAGATAGGAAAAACTAGGGTTTGAGCCAAAAACACCTATCTTCTTGAATTTTCTTCTTCCTTGGTGGATCACCTCTAGAGGCCAAACATTTGGGTGGCTAACGTTGATCAAAGGAAGGAACCAAACCCGGTGGATTCAAGATTGAACGCGAAAGGATTTGGAGGTGAACTTGTACCTGAGGAAGCTCGATCTTCAAGGGTATGATTTATTCTTTATCTTTTCGTTTAATTAATAATTGCGCATAAAGGATGATCCGGGTATATGGTTTGTAATTTTTTTTTTTTAAACTCTGATTTTTCACGCTTCCGCACTTTTTATGCAATTTGATTGCGTTCATGAATATTACAAAACTAACAGTGGCATCAGAGCCAAACCTTTATGTAAATTATTAATTGTTCAGATTTGATATGTATAATGATATGTGTTTAGAACAATTTAATTGGGAATAATTTTATTTTATAAAATTTATTTAAAAAAAAAAAAATATCAAACCATGCTGCCGTTTTATTTTATACATATCATATATGATATAACCATAATAATAGTGACGTGCAACTTGTTTTCAAAAATGGGCCACGTGCTTCTCCTTTTTCTAAGGGGAGGAAAACCGGATTTGAAGCAACCAGTTTTTTTTTTTTATATTGCCGAAAGTTTTTTTTTTCAATGTAAAGCAGGTCATGTTTTCCATGTAATTGGTTCAAGGATAGGCCACGTTTTTTTTTATTTAAAGAAGTGCACGGATCACGTTGAAACAAAAAAAAAAGGCAATAAAGTACGGTTATTATATATATATATAATAGTTATATATATATATATATATAATATATATTATTCTCAATAATTTTATAATTAAAATAAAAGGTTTATTTTAATTTTAAAATAATAGGTTTATTTTAATTTTTAAAATTAGAATTTCATGCTAACTAATTAGAGTTAGAATTGGATTCCATAATAACTAATTGGAGTTGAAATTGGATTTTATTTTTCCTTAAATAAAGGAGTTTATTTAGATATGAAATAGGATTTCATATTATTCAAAATAAAAGAGTTTATTTGTGAATAGGAAAAGAATAATCCGTGTTTCCTTTAATAAAGATTTTTTTTATGGAATTGGATTCCATAATTAATTAAAATAAAAGAGTTTATTTTAATTAAAGATTTTTTTATATATATATATATATGGAATTGGATTCCATAATTAATTAAAATAAAGGAGTTTATTTTGATTAAAAATTTTGATTAAAATAAAATAGTTTATTTTATTCAAAATTGGATAAATTAAAATAAAATAGTTTTATTTTGATTTAAATTTGGATTAAAATAAAGGAGTTTATTTTGATTCAAAAAATAGATTTTATACTAACTAAATTTGCCCATTAAATGATATCAATATATATATTAAATGTTTATTATTCATGAGATGAATGTTATTTATTGATGCATATGGTGATGTGTATGATAATAAATGGGATTGATTAATGGACTATTGACCAATGCGATTGGATTTTATTTTAGTTGGATGCATGAATGTATGGGTTTTATTAAATGGGGCTTGCGTACCTCGTCTTCTCTAATTTTTCTTAATGTAAATTCTATCTCTCTCCTATGTACTTCCCCTTGACTGCTGATCAAGGTTTCTATTTATTTTAAAGTAGTTTTGTAATAGGAATATTTAGAATTAATTTTGAAGAATTAGAGATCAAGGGACAAGAAGCGCTTGAAGACCCGTTTGTAATAGAGCCCGGGTTTAAATGTAATAGTTATATTTAAATATTATTTCTTGCACCCCTAGGGTTTGACCTTTTGGTTCACTTGGTGGCTCTAGTGAACCAAACTAGAATAAAAGTCCATAATCAATCCGGGTAGAATATAGTATTCTATATGTGCATGATTATTTTATATATATTATATATTATGAACATGCTTCGCATGTTCATTAATATAACGCGTATATTATATATATATGTGCATGCTAGCTAAACAAGATGAGACAAATTAATAACAAACCCTCAATTTTTATATTAAGTCCTAAGCGTTCAAAGATATTTGGAATATCGAACGTTAGCCTTTCTAACATGATAAAATTAATAGAGTATTAAATATTTAATATTAGTTTGTTGTTGTGTCACCACAAGGCAAGTATTAAGTATTTAAGATGTTAATTTATCACATTTGATGCTTATAAAGAAAATTGAACAATATTGTTTTGTTGTGTCACCACAAGGATGATATTTTTCTTTTTTGAATATATGGAGTGCTAGGTCGGACTTAACTTGGATAATTTTGATTCGGATGTGCCACCACTTGATCAAAATAATCTAAGAGGCAAAATACAAGGAGTTGCATAGTTGATGTAATTGACAAAAGTTGTCTACCTATTTATTCATATATAGTTTGTTGTGTCACCACAAGGCTATATACATTTGAAATGGGATCCTTATTCTCACTAGCAAATCTTTAATTAGATTTTGCCTTAACTATATAAGTGAGGTAATATAGTTTGAAGAAAATAGTGGGAGATACCAATTTAAAACAAGACCCTAAATTATTTTGGTAATTAATAAAAGAATGTATGTTAAAATGTTGTTAATTACAAATTCATTTACGAGAATTTTACAATGTCTAAAATTACTATCATTTGCGAAGCATATTAGATGCTAAATTAATCGGGCCAATTAAGCGGATTGGTTAAGGAATTTGAGAATAGTTCTCATGGTGAAAAGCTATCTTATGTCCTTAATCGCCTATCCTCAAGAAATGGTTGCGAATAATGCCTCTGAGGAAGACATTGCTACTTTTAGAAAGTGGCAAGATGATGCAGTTGGCTCAATGCATCATGCTCGCATCCATGAGTAACGAATTGAGCTTGCCACGAGATGAAACTATGGATGCTCTACTATATTCCCGCACATCAAGTAGTTGATGGTGAGGAAAGTAGGGGCCGATAGATATCGAGATATCTAAGGAGCTCTTCCGATCTAGAATGGCCAATGGCACTATATAGTGCAGACAAAAAAGTTCTTAACATAATCAATTTGATTGAACAATTAGGACAACGAGTTTTGTCATGGATGGAGAGTTGAACCAAGATTTGATCTTGCAGTCACTCTGGACTCCTTCTCACAATTGTTGTGAATTTTTCATATGAACAAGCTAGATATCAGCTTCGCTGATTTGCTTAACATGTTGAAAAATGTTGAGAGTCACTTTCCAACCAAGAAAGACCAAGTCTTACTAGTAGGGGCCAAAGGATCTTCTGAAAAGAAGAACGATTCAAAGAAGGTAAATAGAAAGGCAAAAACAAAGGATAATAAGAACAAAACTGATACGGATAGCAAAGGAGTTTGCTTCCACTGCAATAAGCCTGAACACTGGAAGGAAACTGCAAGAAGCATCTTGCAGAGGCTAACCAAAGAAGCTTAGTGAAGTTTCGGTTACAAATACAATTTTGTTCATGTTTTAAAATAAATTTTTTAAGTCAAGGTTCTACTTGGGTATCGGATACCGACTTTGGTTATCATAAATATAGATTTATGAAGGGACCAAATAGTAGAAAAGCTAAACAAATATAAGTAATCTCCTATGCGGGAAAATGAAGCAAAGGTTCTTTGCATTAGCTATAGAAACTTATAGTTTAGCACCGCTTACTTGGGCAAATCTATTAAGTCAATAAGTTGTTATTGTATTCAGCCTTGTTAAAAATATTATTTCCATTTTATTGTTGGACAATGAAATCTTTGGTATTATAATTAAGAACAATTGTTGTTCTATTTATAATAATAATGTTTTGTATAGAATGGAATATTACTTAATGAATTTTGTATACTTGACTTACATGAAAATAATTTTTCATATTGAACAAATTAGTATAAGAAAATGAGATGATCATTCAAAGAGTTGAATGTATGTATTTGTTGAAATACAAGTGTGAATTATTTGAAAGGTTCAAAGAATTCGAAATGAAACAAATTGACAAAGTATTAAGATTCTTTGATTAGATCAAGGAATAAATACTTGTGCAATAAGTTTCTCGGATCATCTCAAATGGTTTTCTCATAATGGACACATCCGATCACGCAATAATTGATTGATGTATCCGAAAGGAAAAATCGTACCTATTTGAACATGGTGCGATCCATAATGATTTTACCGACATTCCAAAGATCCTTCCGGGATAATGTCCTAGAAATGGTCGCATATCTACGAAAATGGTAACCTCAAAATCCTACCCCAAGACTCCATAAAAGTTATGGATGGGGAGGATTCCTAATCTTAAGTATGTTAAGATAAGGGTTGTCCAACTTATGTGAAAAGGTTTCAAAGGATAAGTTTGGGACAAGATTTGACATGTCTGATTTGTGGGACATCCTAAAGTAAGTTTAGGTATATGTTCTATAATTCTACTTAGCAAAAGGTGTTTGTTACGAACACGCCGCCTTCTAAGATAAAGGTGTTTATCATTGAAGGGGCTAGTGGGAGGATAATAGATCTTGAAGAGTTCAAGAACCACAAAACACTATAAGTCAAATAAGAGGAACCTATAGATAGACCTATTGTACCACAAATAATCGTAAATCTGAATAGTACCAAGATACCTAGGAGGTATGGATTCATCATGGATGATGATGATGAGGTACACATCATAGAAGATGATGATCCGAGTTACATTCGATGAGGTAAGACTTCTAGTGTGTACAAAGGGGACAAGGGGGCGCCGTGACATTCCTAATATTATATGTTGATATACTACGGATAAGGAATGACATACCAATGCTACAATCGAAGAATGATAAAGTTGTCTAAACATTCCTCCATGAATGGTTTGGGATGAGTATCTTAATTGGGGATAAAATCTATATAGATAGATTCAAGAGGATGCTCGACTTAACCCAAGGAACGTATATTCATTTGATGCTAAAGTCGTTTAGCATGGCAAACTCAAGAGATGTCTCATGTAGATGAGCTACTGAGTGTATCTCTCTTAATAGTCCCCACAGACTCACGAAAGAGAGAGTCGCATGAGTGACAATCATGTATGCAATGAAATATACGAGACATGATGTTGATCGACCATATTCGGAGAAGTTCACTATGAGTCGTTGAAAACATCTTAAAGTGCTTAACCCAGGCACTAAGGATGTGATCATATTCATGGTGGGTCTAAATTAAAACTAGAGGGCTTAGCGGACTCAAGTTTTTCGAGACGGACCAAGATGACGAAAAAATCCACTTTAAGGTAAAGCGTTATCTTGAATAAAGGTGCGATTGAATTGGAAGGTTCCAAACAACAAAGAGTTCTTTGGTTTAGTGATAAAGACAAAGTATATAGCAATAAATGAAGGCTTTGAGTTGATTGTTTGGATTAAAAGTTCATTACGTAACTAGGAATAGTTCCTAAGTCTCATCTTGGATCTAAACATGTGTTGTGGCACTTTCATTTGATTATTAGAATCATTGAAAGATGGGAAATCACTATAGAGATAGTGGACTCTCATGAACAACATTACATATCCATTAACTAAAAGCTTATCCAACAACGGGATAATCGTCACTTAGAGAAGAAGAGTATAAGATACCATGACGATTGGCTTTAGTGCAAGTGGGAGATTGAAAGTAGTATGCACACAAGCCAATCATGTTTGATGATAAAGCATATACTTTGTAACAATTTTATTCATTTATTAATAAAAAGTATTAATTTATTAAAGGCTTTTAATTATCTACATGATCTTTGTTTTATAATATGTGATAAACCCATAGTTTTAAGCAATGCTTTTAGAATAATGATGATGATCATTCTAATGAGATCTAAATTCTTTGAAAGCTTAAAACTAAAATAGTTCCCAATTGTTGGATTACTAAATTGGGGATTAGTGAATCCGGATAGATTGGTACATACGTTGCTTGCTCATTGGATGAGGATGATTGATCTCATGATCATTTGTGTGGAGACACTAAAGCAAGTATGTAGGTGCTTATTAGAGAATAAGTTCATTTGAGCGTGGCTCGCTAAGGAATACCTAATGGAGTTTTATTTGCTGTCAATAGGAATTCTGTAGTGATAGTAGTCTGAGTGATCCTTGGACTTGAGATCATCATAGTATCTTGTGTATGATGAGTTATACTTTGACTTATTCCTTAAGACCTTTAGGGTATATCAAAGGGTATGCTTGGGTATAATAAGTTGTACATGGAGATAATGTATGATCAATAAAGAATCTACCACTTCTAATAAAAGAAGAGAAATGTCCTATGTGAATCGATAAATGACAACCCAAAGAGTCCTTGGCGGCGGCGAAATGAAATTAGAAAGGAGTTTCTAATTTGCATTATTTGGAGTTGTGCATTTAAGGATCAAGTACATATAATTAAATAAAATAAGACTTGACAATAATTCCATGTCTTATATTTAATTGGGACATTGTATGGTAGAAGGATTGAATTGTCTGTAACTATTTACTCAAAGGTTCTTTTATGATTAATGTTGAAATCTATATTATCTGGAAAGTCGTTGATCGCTAGGAGAGAACTTATCCCTATTGTAGAATAAATATTATTTATTTAAATAAATTAATTATTTAATTTATTTATTTAAATAAGATTAGAATTGTTCTAATTGATTTATTCACAACCGGTTTAATATGGAGAACCTAAAGGGTCACACCATAAAAGGAAGAATAATTATTTAAGAAGTAAATGGCATAATCGTAATAATATGTTATGTATATTTAATTTAATTTATGGTGATAGAATAAATTAAATAGCTTAATATTTATTATTTAATATTTTAGAAATATTAAATATAAATTAATAAGAGGAGTCTTATTAATATTATTATAATTATTATTATTTTAATTTCTAAAAGAGTTTAGGAATTAATTTAATATAAGTACTCTCATTTATTCCTAATTGGATTAGGAAGGAAAATTAGTTAAAGGAGTTTAATTAATTATCCCTAATAAGATTAAGGAGCTTAATTAATTAAAAGAATTAATTAATTAAAACCCAATTCCTTAATTGTTAAGGTGGGTTGCCCACATCTATAAATAAGAGGAGTCTTATTATGAGTGGTATGGGTTGTTGACTTTTACAACGTAATAATTCCAATTTGTTGGAGAGTACCCTTTTTCTATAGAGATAGGAAAAACTAGGGTTTGAGCCAAAAACACCCATCTTCTTGAATTTTCTTCTTCCTTGGTGGATCACCTCTAGAGGCCAAACATTTGGGTGGCTAACGTTGATCAAAGGAAGGAACCAAACCCGGTGGATTCAAGATTGAACGCGAAAGGATTTGGAGGTGAACTTGTACCTGAGGAAGCTCGATCTTCAAGGGTATGATTTATTCTTTATCTTTTCGTTTAATTAATAATTGCGCATAAAGGATTATCCGGGTATATGGTTTGTAATTTTTTTTTTTTAAACTCTGATTTTACACGCTTCCGCACTTTTTATGCAATTTGATTGCGTTCATGAATATTACAAACCTAACACATCATCTATGATGTGCACCTCATCGTCATCCTCTATGACAAGTCCATACCTATCAGGTATCTTCGGTACTCTTCAAGATTTACGAATAGGGTGAGGTACAGAAGGAATCTCTACTTGGTTAGGTACCTGACTTTGATATGTAGTATTTTGTGGTTCTTGAACCTTTTCAAGATATATCTTACTCCCACTGACCCCTTCATGGATAAACTCATTTTCCAAGAAGGCAACATGTTTCGCAACAAACACCTTTTGATCAGTTGGATGATAGAAATAATACTCCGATGTTTCCTTAGGGTATCCCACAAATCTACATTTGTCAGATCTAGACTGTAGCTTATCGTTTTCAAACTTTTTGACATAAGCTGGACAACCCCAAGTCTTAACATGCTTAAGATTTGGTTTCCTCCCTGTCCATAACTCATATTGGGGGCATGGGGACAGATTTTGTAGGTACCTTGTTAAGTAGGTATACAGCTGATTCAAGGGCATATCCTTAGAAGGAAATTGGAAGGTCGATAAAGCTCATCATGGATCGAACCATGTCGAACAATGTTCGATTTCTCCTTTTAGATACACCATTCATATGTGGCGTCCCTGGTGGAGTCCATTGTGAGATTATACCATTTTCTTTGAGACAATTGAGAAACTCACCGCTTGAGTATTCACCACCTCGATCTAATCGAAGAATCTTAATACTTTTGCCCGTTTGTTTCTCTACTTCACTTCTGAACTCTTTGAACTTTTCAAATGATTCAGATTTGTATTTCATTAAATACACATATCCAAATCTTGAGTGATCATTAGTGAATGTAATAAAATAAGTATACCCTGTGACAACCCGAGAATTTTGAATATTTTTAAAAAATTTATTAATTGATTTAAGGTTCAAAATTAGAACCTAGACAGAAAATTAGTGTATGCATTTGATATTTTTAAGATAGAATTTTGAGGATTTCAAAATTCTGGGAAGGATTTAGGTGAATTACTCAAGATTAAGTGTATACGTGTTTATGTTATGTGTATATGGTCATTTATGTATTCAAAATGTGGTTAAGGGTCAAGGGTTGACCAGATAAACGATATCTATAACAAACCCTAAGTATATATTAAGAACGTCAACGTTCGGTTAGAAAATCCTAGCGAATTATAAGAAACCCTAGAAACCGATTATAGAAACCCTAATTTTAGTTCCGGGAATCCAAAACCCTAATTCAGAAATTAGAAACCATAATCTGGGAACTTAAAGGATAATTATAATGCTCAAGTGCTATTAATTATAATATTAATTAGGGTAAAACTTCATTATTTAGCAAACCCTAATTTTAAAATTTTAAACCCTAATTTATGGATTTGAAACCCAAATTTATAATTAGGAAAAACCTAAGTGTTAATTTAATACTTTTAATGTTAATTAGAAAATATTAATTCTAATTTTCAAGTTAAGTAATTAGGAAACCCTAATTCTAATTAGGAAACCTAATTTCTAATTTAGAATTTTTTTTTATTTAGAAACCCTAATTCTAGGTTATAAACCCTAATGCACGATTATAAAATCTATATGCTAATTTAGCAAATTTTAATTAGGAATTGCTAATCCTAATTAGCAAGATTTAATTTGTGATTAAAATTTTTTAATATAATTAGAAAATCCTAATTATAATTTAGAAATATTAATTTTCTATTTTTGGAAACCTAAATTGGAAATTTTAGAAAATCAAATTGCTAAACTTGAGGGTTCAAACCCTAAAACCTAAAGGATTCAAACCCTAAACCCTAACCCAAACCCTAAGGGTTTAGCCATTTACTAGAATGCCATTAAAATTGTATGGAAAAGTCCAAAATACCCTTATTGCATAATGGAAGGTTTCTTGCAAATCTTGACCTAAGGTGAGTTGCTCACCAACCCTAAACCCTAGCATTTGACAAATACTAGCTATCTCAGCAGCCATCTCAGCCAACATACATTGCATCAATAATTTATATAGATCTAGAAAGAGAAAATCACATACTTACATTTTCATTTTTCACCAAGTCATTCTCTCTCTATATTTCAAGTTTAAGAGTGAGACGGGGGTGATAAACAAAGCTAGTATCAGTCCTTAGCTTGACCGGATCAGATCAACAAAGTCAGATCCAAAAATCAAAGCATAAGAAGGTAAACCCTAAATTTCAATTTTTTTTAAAGATTTGTGTTAATGATGTTGTTGGTTGGTTAGATAGGTGTTAGAGAGTGTCACTTGTTGATCTGGGTTGCTAGAACATGGATTCATAACATCCAAGTGCTCGAATTTAAGGTTTTCTAAAATCTGGAAAAATGG
The DNA here is from genome assembly GCA_020205615.1 of Panax quinquefolius. Classification (NCBI taxonomy): domain Eukaryota; kingdom Viridiplantae; phylum Streptophyta; class Magnoliopsida; order Apiales; family Araliaceae; genus Panax; species Panax quinquefolius. The sequence continues at coordinate 106,114,017 of CM035160.1, read as the reverse complement.
GAAAATAAGGCCTGACAGCCTAATGTCTGGGCCTCTAGATCTTAATGTGTTTGATGTTTTGTGTGTTTTATGTTTTGGATCTATTGTGTCACGTGGGCTTTGATCTGAAACTGGATATAGGGTCAGATCAAGCCTAGATCTCCTGATATGACCGGTCAAAGACCGTTGACCGATCACAGATAAGCTTTCTGGGCAGCCCAGAAAATCCCCAGTTTCCCAGAATTTCTGACATGCATTTGTATGGCTTCTGATCTTGCAGTTGTTTGTTTCTTTGGTCATGTTGTTGTTTTAGTGTTGTAGTATGACATGAGGACTACACAATAGTGTCCTTAAATCACCTATATCGTTAACAGATTCATAAATAACCTTGGTCAAAGTACCGTTGACCACTAGTTTTTGCCGAAATCTGGGAAACCTAGATTTCTCAAGAACAGTCCGTGACCCTTACTTTGACCAGCCTTAATCTTTATTGTGTAATTATGTTATGATGTTACTTACATGTACCCTGACATCTATAATTCATGATAAAATCAAGAGAACACACTAACCAAGTCGGGAACCTAGAGATTCAAGGCTGCAGAGTAGGACCCTAACACTACTTGAGTTTCTGGGCAACCCAGAAACTCAAGAATAAATATTGTCAAACATTTTGCTAGATTATATCTTCTTTGTTGTGTTGTGATTTGGCCATGGAATTTGTTTATAGTTGTAGTACTACATCGATTTCTCTGACATTAACGCATTCTGAAGCCCGTAATACATTAGAACTCGTAGATAATCATGGCCAAATTAGCAACCTTATAACTGGCGATGAAGCTCAAGAATAGGGCCAAGAACACCATTAGCGACGGATTCATCACCTAAGACCCCTATAACGACACTTAATTTCGGAAATTGATTATTTTAATTAAATAAATAGATAAAAATGATTTTTAATTATTAAAAATACTAAATAAATTCCGAAAAATTATTTTAAAGTCTTAAAAATAGTTTTTAATTATTTAGAGTATATTTCATAAATATTTAATATTTTTGGAATATAAATGGTATTTAATTTATTTAATTATAATATTAAATAAATTATTTAAAAATAATTTTAATTCATGAAAAATCATGAAAAATAATATTATAGTATAACAAAATATTTTAAGTTATTTTAAATGTCTTTTAATATTTTGTGATGAATTTCATTAATTAATCAATATTAATGGTAATTAGTTTATTTAATGAATATATTAAATAAATTATGGAAAAAAAGAATTAATGATTTTAAAAATCATATAAAAATGATTTAAGTGATATAAAAATATTTTAAGTTATAAAATATAACTTTTGGTATTTTGTCATGAAAATATTAATATTTTAATATTAATAGTAATTATCGGATAATGAATTTAAATTGGTTTAAAAATCATATAAATATGATTTTAAGGTATTAAAATACTTTATGATATTATAAGTATATTATAATATTACGACATATATTTCATTAATATTTGATAATAAATAAATATTAATAATAATGAAATTATGTAGTATTTAATTCATTTAAATACGTTTTTAATGATTGGAAAATCAAGATAAATAGTAATAATTATTTAAAAATTATTATGAGACTTGGAAAAATATTTCGACTGTTATTAAAATTATATTAGATAATTGTTAACTGTTAAGTCAGAGTTTAATTGAACTTAGACTCGATAAAAGTCCGACTAAGGCCGTTGGGATGTCAGATTTGTGTTGGTTTAAAGTCAGACTGAAATAGTTTGACCTGATACTAAGTCTTATGTGTATTATAGACTGATAGGATTATGTGTTATGTGTTTAGGTTATTCTATGTATATATATATATATATATATATATATATATATAATAGTATTATATTGTGATGATATTATTCTAATATTGGAGATCTGTATTACTAATATTAGGTCTTCGGATAAAGCGATTTAAATTGTGTAGCGGTAAATCAACGGTTCAGACATGTTTGTTTTTACTTAACTCTACTAAGAGTTGTTTCATTCAGATAAGCTTATGGTTAATCATTGATGGTTGCCATGAATTGTACTCTGTACATATTGCATGTATAAGTCAGGTATGAAAGGCTGATCACCTTCATTACCAGTTGGTTCAGATATATTTGTTCATGTATAATACTTGTTCAGTCATAAATTTTTTCCTTCTAGTTCACAATTATATTGTTAAATTATAGCCAGCTTATTATTCAAACTCTTTCAATCATGATATATCGTTATATTATTGAACTTAAACTTTCTGGGCAATCCTTATGCTCACCCTTGCTATATCATGATAAAACATTGCAGATTAAGGTGAATGTGTCAGATACAAAGAAAGGCTAAAGATAGTTACATCTTAAAGCTAATGTGCGCGATTAGATTTGTAATAATTGTATAATAATAATGTTATGTGTTAAATAAGTTATGATTTGTGTATTAAGTTAAGGTTACTCGACCTTGAGAAAAAGTGTGTAAGTTTAATGTATAAACAATTTATGTTTATATCTTTCGCAAATATAGTAATAGTGTTAGAATGATCGAACCAGATCCGCGATGATTTGAGACCTCGGATTCGGGGCTCTCACATACCCTCCTCGTGCATTCATTGTCATAGGTCCACATACATCTCTGTGTACCAATACTAACACTCTGTAACTCTTTCTCCTATTCCACTAAAAGGAGATTTAGTCATTTTTCCCATGAGATAAGATGCACAAGTTGGATATGATTCATAATCCGATAGCTCTAGGAGCCCATCTTTATACAACTTGGATAATCTTGTTTCATTAATATGACCAAGTCTATAGTGCCACATATAGGTATAATTAACATCATCTCTTTTCCTTTTCTTAGTTTGTTCAATTTGAAGTATATTTTCATGCAAGTCAAGTATATAAAGTTTATTTCGCAAATTACTAACACCATATAAAACATTATCATTATAAATAGAACAACTGTTGTTCTTTATTATAATATTAAAACCATCCATATCCAATACAAAGATAAAAATAATGTTTCTAATGATATTTGGAACAAAATAACAATTATTTAAATTAATGAACTTGCCCGTAGGCATTGCTAAGCAATAAGTCCCTACAGCTAATGCAACAACCTTTGCTCCATTTCCCACTCATAGGACGACCTCATCCTTGCTCAGCTTTTTAGTTCTGACCAGTCCCTGTATATTATTACATATGTGAGAACCACAGCTGGTGTCCAATACCTAAGTAGAAGATTGACTTTCAAAAAAATAATTTCAATCATAAACAAACCTTGATTAGGATTCGAAGCTTCTCCAAGCTTCTTCTGCTGTTGTTCCACAAGATAATCCTTGTAGTTCCTCTTCCAGTGACCCGACTTGTTGCAATGGAAGCAAGTTCCTTTGCTAACTGGATCAGGTTTCTTTTGATCCTTCACTTTCGCCTTTCCCTTAGCCTTCTTGGATTTCTTCTTTTCAGAAGATACCATGGGCCTCTTCCTTTTCTTGGAGGAATCATCCACCAGTAAGACATGGTTCTTCTTGGATGGGAAGTGACCTTCAACAGTGAATGTGACATTTTCAAAATTCTACATGTAAAAAGATAATATTTTAGCAAACATTCATTTAATTAATTACCAAAATAAATTAGGTCTTATTTTATATTGGTATCTCCCACTATTTTCTTCAAACTATATTACCCTCATTTATATAGTTCGACAAAATCTAATTAAAGTTTTTGCTAGTGAGAATAAGGATCCCATTTCAAATATTTATAGCCTTGTGGTGACACAACAAACTATATATAAATAAATTAGTAGACAACTACTTGTCAATTACATCATCATGTAACTCCTTATGTTTTGCCTCTTAGATTGTTTTGATCAAGTGGTGGCACATCCGAATCAAAATTATCTAAGTTAAGTCCAACCTAGCACTTTCATATATTCAAAAAAGAAAAATATTGTCCTTGTGGTGACACAACAAAATAATATTGTTCAATTTTCTTTATAAGCATCAAATGTGATAAATTAACATCTTAAATATTTAATATTTGCCTTGTGGTGACACAACAAACTCATATTAAATATTTAATACTATATTAATTTTATCATGTTAGAAGGTGACGTTCGATATTCTAAATATCTTTGAACGCTTAAGACTTAATATATGAAAACTTTGAGGGATTTGTTATTATTTGTCTCATTTTGTTTAGCGCGCATGCAAATATATATAAAATAGGTGTCATATTATTAAACATGCGAAACATGTTTGCATAATATATAATATATATAATACTAGCATGCACATATAGAATACTATATTCTACCCGGATTGATTATGGACTTTTATTCTAGTTTGGTTCACTAGAGCCACCAAGTGAACCAAAAGATCAAACCCTAGGGTGCAAGAATAAACATTTAAATATAACTATTACATTTAAACCCCGGCTACAATACAAACGGGTCTTCAAGCGCTCCTTGCTCTTTGATCTCTGATTCTTAAATAAATAAAAAATTAACTAATCCTATTACATTAAACTATTTAATTTAAATAGAAACATTGATCAGCAGTCAAGGGGAAGTACATAGGAGAGAGATAAAATTTACATCAAGAAGAAAACCAGAAAAGATGAGGTACGCAGACCCCATTTAATATAACTCATTCATTCAAACATCCAACCAAAATAAATCCAATTACATTGGTCAATAGTCCATAATCAATCTCATTTATTATCATACATATCATCATATGTATCAATAAATAAAATCATTCCATATATATATGAATATCATTTAATGGGCAATTTTATGTTGCATGAAATCCAATTTCAAGATTAAAATAAATTCTTTAAATATATATATATATATATATATATATATATATATAATCATATACAGGAAAGTAATCATATTTTGGAAAGTTATAAATATATATATATACTGATTATGTAGGAACCTATAACACGTTTTCCAGTAAACAAACTGAACATAACCAATCATGAAAATCCTACCAAACTGATTACGTTATCATGTCTTCCAGTAATTCTAATATAAATATAATATTAACCAATCATGCATCTAATGCATATTCAGGAGCAGCTTTTGACAGATAGCGGTTTTTTTAAAAATAAATTGTCTCAGCGTAAAAACGAAAAATTACGCAACAGGCTTACGCGTTTTTTTTCTTTCATAAAATACTAATTTCATACAACAAATTATGCCCAATAAATTATTCTAAATACATACCCATATATATATGGAATCAAAACAATTAATAATTCGCATAAAGTTTGGCTTTGATACCACTATAAGATTTTGTGAAAATCAAAGTAGCAATCAAATTACAAAATTAGTGGAAGCAAAGTAAATCAGATTTTAAAATTTTTCACAAACCAATTACCCGGATCATCCTTTATGCATATTATTAATTAAAACAAAGAACAAAAAGTTATGGAATCATACCCTTGTAGATACGAGCTTCCACAGGTACGAGTTCACCTCCTGATAAGTAGGATTCACACCTACTTATGGAGTACCAATTCATGCGAACTATGCCCATCTCAAGTACATTTTAGTAGGTTTTAGCTGCATTTCATGATAATTTGCATTTCGAATACTTAAAACTCCTTTTGGTGAATAAGTGCAGGAATCGACCTATTTTGGTGGTGTTATTGAGCACAAGACGAATGGATGCTTGAGACGAGGCACAAGATGGGATATGCATGGCATGAAGGTGCAATGGAGCAAGGAGATAAAGCATGTCTGTAGAAGTAGCAGCAGCAATAGCATAACAGGAGTCAAGATCTGCAGATTGCAAGCCGCGCGACAGAATAGCCTTGAGAGCGCGCGCCCGCGCGATTACTCAGCCAGATCTTGGAGCCTACTACAAGTTGCACGGCCGCAAGAAGGAGAAGCCTAGGGGCGCGCATGCATGCCGAGACCTACCAAACATACAAACTCATCGCAAGTCCGGCGGCAATGAGAATATCAAGTTTGGAGGAGCGCTGCGACGCCATGAGCCTAGGCCTAAGCTGGCGACTTGTTTTATTTTATTTCCAAATTTTAAAGGTTGGAATTGATTTAAAAAACGATTCCTGACTGGTGTCAAGGGTATCACTTGACATTCTATTAAGTTTTTTACGTATTTTTAGATCATAATTAGGGTTTTACTCTCTCGGGGAGATTCCAACGTAGTAGGAGGCCACAACTCTATCTTTCTGTTCCTTCTTGGGATTTTCTTCCAAAGTGGGATTATTATTATTAGTTTTTGCTTGAATCGTATGAGGATTTGAATTTTGATTCGTATTCAGCAATTGGGTTTGATAGTTTCATCTTTCATCTTTCAATTGTCGTTTATTGATCATGTTTAGATTTGATCTCATAATGGCTTTTGGTTCAGTCATGAACTAAACTCCATTATGGGATTCTAACGGATTTTAATATGTAGTTTGATTGCATGTTTAAATGCAGGATTGTTTTGTATATCATATGGGATGTCTATCATGATTGTTTTACATGTATGAATGCTTGATCACCATTCGTTTCAGTATTTGTATTAAATTGACAATGAACATGCAAATATGGACTGTAATCATGATAGTATACGTATATAGGGCTGTGTTATATGGCTTATGTATTTCATGAACTAGATAGACATATACTGTTTCATCGTATAAGTCAGAATAAGGGCTTGAACTTAAAATCAATATAATTGCAATTTCACATAGACATATAGTGATTTTGGTTATATTGATGATTACATAGAGTCTATCATCTGTGGATGTTGTGTAATAGATATCGGATAAGTAGGTATAAAACCTACTTATCAAATACCCCCAAACTTAAACAGTTGTTTGTCCCATTTAAAGACCCATTTACACCCAATACGCTTAATGCCTTCAGGTGGTGAAACTAAAGTCCATACTTAGTTTTCATACATGGAGTCCATCTCGGATTTCATGGTTTCTTGCCATTTCTCTGAGTCTTTACTACTCATAGCCTGTTCGTAATTCAATGGATCATCATCATCTATGATGTGCACCTCATCGCCTTCCTCTACGACAAGTCCATACCTATCGTGTATCTTGATGACTCTTCCGATTTGAATAGGGTGAGGCATCTGAATGAATCTCTACTGTGGTTAGGTACTGACTTTGATCAGTAGTATTTTGTGGTTCTTGAACCTTTTCAAGATATATCTTACTCCCAATCGACCCTTCATGGATAAACTCATTTTCCAAGAAGGCGACATGTTTCGCAACAAACACCTTTTGATCGGTTGGATGATAGAAATAATACCCCGATGTTTCTTTAGGGTATTGTAAGACCATAAATTTTTTAAATAAAAGTCTTAATTTCCTTAATTTATTTTTTCCCATCCAAATAGTAAGGGTTGATTTGATTAATGTGGATAGTTAAGGGTTAAATCATGGATCGAATATTTCAAAATAATGTTCAATTGGTTATAAACATATTCAAATTTTTATAAAAATTTCCTTTATTTTGAAATAATATTAATGTGGATTTGGTGATATTTCAATATTTATAAAATATTCATTGTTGTTTGGAATATTCGTTTGTCGGGGAATATTAAATGCGTGAATAATATTAAATAGCGACCATGTGTGGGCCCATAACATGGAAGCGATTGGATGAAAAAGCGACAAATATAAGTTGTTTTTAAATAACGGCGTAGTTATTTTGCAGATTATCTTTGTTGGAATACCGGTGGTTAAAACACACTAATCTGGCGTTGTTGAGCGATAGCACTGCGGTATTGCACCAATTATTGATTCTTACGTGAAGGCACTACTCGATAATGGTTACGATAATTCTTATTCGATATTTTATTGAGTTAATAATTCTTTGCGTTGATATTTTATATTCTTTGTTGTTTGATAATTGTCATTACACGATATCTTTCATTATCGAAGCAATAATTCATATTATCTGAATAATATTATTAGATAACATTATTGGCAATGTCTAGAAAGTTACATCTAAGGAGAGGTTTGGTCATCTAATTGCGCGGCGATAAGAAGAAATTCTTATTGGAAAGCCCCTCTTTCTGGGGCTGCTTTGGTTGTCAATATTGTGATTACATAATATTATTTGTGAATAATTAATTATTGATTTATATGATGAGGAAAATATTGATTTTATGTGGATATAGATGGAAAAATTTTTAAAATGACAATTGTTGAAAATTAATATTTTATCTTTTTGATAAAATAATTCATTTAAATATATTATTTTAATAATATATTAACGGTGATATTTTTACAATGAATGTGGGATATATGAGTATATGAGGAGGAAGAGTATTTTGTGGCATTAAATGTTTAACACATGTTTTGTGTGTTGGTGGACACAATTATTAACCAAAAATTTGATTATAGCACATAAAATCGCCCGTTTGTGGATTTCGGTCGATTTTTGTTTGGAATTTGGAAAAACTTTCTTCTGCAAAGTTGTAGAGAATTGAATTTCCTATAAAAACTCATGAGATTCGAATTTTCTGATGAAAGGGCTATTTATTATGAATTATTGAAGTTAGAAGCTCAAAATAATTGATTTTGGGAGTTTAAATTATTTTTGTTAAGAAAAACGTTTTTGTATTTTTTTGGACATCATTAACATGTGTGGCTGGTGTTTTTTGACCAAAAGGTGGGCTAAGGAAAATTTGTATAATTATATTAATATTATATTAAATTTTACTGCTTTGGTGTTCTAGCGTTTTCTATAAATAGGGTCTTGGGGTTAGAATTGAAAATCACACCGAAAACTGAAGTTTTCTCTATTTCTCTCTCGATATTTTGAGCGTATTCTTGTGAGTATTTTGAGTATACTTTGAGTATTGCTAGGCGATGCAAGTTCCTTGACCTTATACCCGGTTATTCTAAATTTAGAAATCTTGATCTTTCGAGGTAAGGGATATTATTTTTTGTAATGATATTATTTCTTCATATCATTATCTTTGAAATGTTGATCTGAAGTTTTATCAAATTTGGAACTTTTTCATGTCGGGGTTACTATTCATGGGTTCTTATTCATGAGTTACTATTCACGAGTTCTTATTAAGCGAGTTCTTATTCACGAGTTCTTATTCACGAGTACTATTAATAAAAGCGTGAAGATGTTTTTTGTGGAATTTCTATCTTTTGGTGTCGGATTTACTATTCACGTATCGGCACTATTATTCACGTATCTGACACTATTCACGTATCGGTACTATTCATAGAAAAATAAAATTTCTTCTTTTAAATCCAAAACATCTATTACGGATACTAACTTTGATTGTATCCATGTTTTGATCATTCTTGAATTTTACACCACTATGATTATTTTTGAGGTATTTTTGGGCGTGGATAAAACCAAGTCTGAATCCTTAATCCTTAATCCTTGTCATTTTGTTTCAATTTGGATTCGTTTCTTTAAAAATATTTTTCATCATCCTCGATCTTAAATGATGATATTATGGAATATCTTTGGCTTTGTAGTGCAAAGATGAATGATTTCTTAAGAATATCTTTGGCTTTAGTGCAAAAGATGAATGATTTCTGAACATGAAGAATATCTTTGGCTGTTAGTGCAAAGATGAGCAGTGTTGAGATGAACATGGCCGATTGATTAATATCTTTGGCTGTGTAGTGCAAAGATGAGCAGTGTTTAAATGAACATGACCCGGTGATGAATATCTTTGGCACATAGTGCAAAGATGAATATTTGATTCGGATGTATATTGATTGATGTTACGAGGATAAAATATTGATGATGGATATTAAATTCATAGATTATAGTAGATTTCATTCTCTACGTAACTCTTACATGAATTATTATTTCATTGCGAATATTGATCTGAAACTTGTTGTCTATTGTATTACATCAGTTTTTCCTGTTGAAGACTAACGATAATTTGTTGTATATTATCTTAGTCATAATATTCTTCTTTGGGCTAGTTGAGCTCACCCTTTTCCTTGTTGTTCCATTTTTCTTCTCGGGAGGCGAGAATGTAGCGAGTACTTAGTCGGGTATGGAATGAAGGTTCTAGAGAGAGTTGTTTAGTAGTCCTCACCATTTTTGTAAAATAATGAATCAATAATTATGATGGGGATTTATTTGAGTATAGATATTGTCTAGAAGACAATATTATATTTAAACTCACGATATATATATTGTTATTTCACACGACATTTGTATTATTGAAGTTGTAGTTTGCTTTTTGTACCATGTATTTGGCGACTCGAGAATGGGTGTTGTGTATACCTATTTTGGGGCGTCACGGTTAATATCGAGCTTAGGGATATGATCTCTGGCGGAGATCGGGGAATAGAACTAGGAGGGAGGCAGACGAGTAAATCCTTGACTAGTGTGTCCTACTAAGCTTATTTGTTAGTTGGTCGATATATAGGGATATTATGTGATATATTGATTTCCTTAATTAACCCTTATTTTATGGCGGTGTTTGAGAATGTCGTTGAGAATATTAACGATGGAGTAAATGAGGCCCAGTGGAGATGCTGTCTTTCACCAAGGAGGAGAGCGTCAGACAGTGGTGGCAATGTTCCTCTGTGAAACAACACCAGCTGGCGAGATGATGAGCGAGGGGATGTTTAGAAGCTTTTTGCGATTCATGCAAAATCGAGACGAGGAGACTTCGTGTTCAAAATCTGAGGAGAAATGATAGCAATTCACGAGTGGTCACGACCAACGATTCGAAGTTGGGACCACGAGTGCAGGGGAAGCGGGATCCGATTAAAGGCGGAGGCGTGGGTCAAACAAATTACAAGATATTCGATGTCTTGGGATGCGGGAGAAGCGAAAGTTCCATTCGCCACCTTTATGTTAAAATGGCGAAAGCGATTCTTGGTGGGAATACGTGAAGCGTACCCATCATTTGCTTTTCGGCGTGTCGTGGGAGCGTTTGAAAGCAGTTCAATAACAAGTACTTCCACGAAAGTATTAAATCATATGAAGGAAGTGGAGTTTATTAGACTAGAAGCGAGAATAACATGGCGGTGTCCCGATGCGAGGCGAAGTTAGCGGAGTTATCGAGTTGCACCTCATTTGGTGGAGAATGAGGAGCGTTATGGCGCGGATGTTTACGAGAGGTTTGAAACCCGACATACGTCGATATCTCATTTCTCATAAATTTTCTCTGATTATTCGGATGTTGTCAGCGGGGCTCGATTGTTAGAAGCGAGATAACTTGATACGTTCAGCCAGGGACCATAACCGAGGATCATCTAGAAGATAGCGATCATCGAATAACGATAACCGGCGGAGAAAGAAGAATCTGAATAAAGGCGGTAACCACTCGGTGGTAATCGTGGCCATGAAAATAGAAGAAGCGAGTCGGGAGGAGATTTTAAAGAGGAGATTCAACAACGACCATGTGAAGGCGTCGGCGCTATAGCAACTAGTTTTAAGGGAGGAGAACGACCACCGGTCGTATATTACAAAAATCTTGGGAAGAGGGACATATCATTGGCCCCCCAACAGCAGTTTAAGGTATGCTATAGTTGTGGAAAGGAAGGACATATCACTCGAGATTATGCGATATGAAACCTAGTTCGGTGAGGATGGTGACTCAAAAATCGTCGAGAAAAGTCAAAAGTCAGCGATTAGGAAGAAGCGTTTGTCGTGGCCGGTCAAAATCGAGGAACGAGACGAAGTTAGCACAGGTTAGTTAATTATAAATTCTTGCGAAGTATATACCTTACTAGATATCGGTTCTACCCATTCTTTTATCTCTCTTACTTGCGCTCAGCGTTTAAACTTGACTCGGGAGAAATTAGACTTTGACTATCTGTGGAAACTCCGTTAGGAGAAACTTTCATCACATCCAGTTGTTTATAAATCTTGCTTGATTCAGAGTTGGCACTATCACATTACACATTAACCTTATTTCTATAGAGATATTTGTTTTGATGTGATTTTAAGGTTAACTACTCATCATGCCAAATTGATTATTTTTGTAAGGTTGTTAGTTTTCATATTCCTAAGCAACTTTGTTATTGAATTCAAGCAATCAAACCATTGTAGTCAAACATTTTCATATCAAGCCATGAAGTCATTCGTTTATTACGGATGTCAAATTTTCTTAGTCCATGTTATGGATTTGAATAAAGACACGTCGATTTGAATAATATTCTTGTTGTTATTGATTTTTTCTGGCGTATTTTACGAAGAATTTCTTGGCTTACTCCCAAAGCTTTGATATTAAATTTTGTATCGACTTTGAACCGGGTACAAAACTCATTTCTAAAATCTCATGTCGAATGGCTCTATTGAACTTGAGGTTAAAAATTCAACTATAAATTTGGTACACGAGCCTTTATCTTGTGACTTCCTTTGTGGAATTCACTAAGCGAGACTCTCTCTGTAGGGGCGTCGTATTAATGCGATAGTAAAGCGATAGGTGTCATTGTGACGTCTTATCGAAGATTGGGATATGAGTCGCGATTGAGAAAGCAACCTAAATCGATTATCGAAAAGCGTAGCTTTCTAAGCTTAGTTGGTTATTATCGGAGATTCGTTGAAGGATATTCTCGAATCGCTATTCCATTAACTTAGGTGACTCGAAAAGATACAAAATTCGAATGGAGCGAGGAATGCGGAAAGATTTTCCAAGAGCTCGAGAGGAGACTCATTTATTACATATTACGATCCATACCATCTTGGAAAAGCGAGCGTGGTAGGTAGCGATGAGTAGAAGATTATATCTTGCGGGGAGCGAGTGCGATGATGTCAAGTATCGCGTAGAGCCAACTTTAATAGAAAAGTTAAGGTTGCTCGAGCCACCGGCAGGAGATGATCGTATGAAGAAAGAAAGTACAAGAAGGAGCTATTAGGGCGAGAATTGATGAAGAAGGAATACTTGAGTCCACTCTAGACTTTGTGTTCCTAACGACTACGATTTGAAGTACAAGATTATGATGGAGGCACACATACGCCATTTGCAATCCATCACGGAAGTACTAAAATGTATTATGATCTTGACATACATTTTGGTGGAACAATATGAAGAGAGAGAGAGATTGCAAAGTTTATCTCGATGTGTTTAACTTGCCAGCGTGTAAAGGCGGAGCATCTTGTACCTAAGGGTCCATTGCAACCACTTGAGATTAGGAATGGAAGTGGGAACACATTACCACAGATTTCATTACTAATCTTCCCAAGGTTTCTCAAGGCATAGATGCGATTTGGGTTATTGTTGATAGATTAACCAAGTCTGCTCATTTCTTCTGCGATCGAGAGACTTATTCCTTGAGCGTCTTTCTCGTATATGCGTAAATGAGATTGTGAGATTGCATGGCATGCCGATATCCATAGTTTTAGATCGTGACCCAAGATTCACTTCATGATTTTGGGTTAGAAAGCTATGGGCGCGCAATTTCTACGATTCGGTTTGGCATACCATCCTCAAAGCGGATGGGCAATCGAAAAGGACTACTCAAACTCTTGAAGATATATTAAAACTACGTGTCCTAGATTTCAAAGGAAGTTGGGATAAGTACTTGCCATTGGTGGAATTCTCATACAACAATAGTTATTAAACAAATATAGGCATGGTTCCATTCGAAGCATTATATGGACAAAAATGTCGTTCTCGATATGTTGGGATGAGGTGGGTGAAGCAACATTGTTGGGACCCGAGGTTAAATCGATATGACTAATGATTAAACAACGTATACAAAAGCGGCACAAGATCGACAAAAGAGTTATGCGAATCTTCATCGAAAGGGCGTGGAATTTAGTGTAGGGGATCATGTATTGTTGCGAGTTGCTCCATGGAAGGGAGTTACAAGATTTGGGAAGAGAGAAAGCTCGATCCACGATTTATCGGTCCATTTCAAATTCTTGGCCAGAGTAGGAAATGTAGCCTATAGACTTGCGTTACCTCAAAGTATGTCTCGTGTTCATAATGTGTTTCACATATCGTACTTAAATAAATATGTGAAAGACCCGAACCACGTTATTGAGTTAGAACCAGGACGAGATAGCCCGAAGACTTAACGTATGAGGAGGTACTGTCAAGATTTTGGATAGGAAGGAGCATGTCCTACGCGCATGAAAGGTTATACCACAAGTTAAAGTTTTGTGGAGGAATCATCTATATAGAAATGACACAGGGAATTGGAAGCGAAAATGAAAGCGAGGTATCCTCACCTTTTGAAACACAGTGCGTCGTCGTCGATTTAGAGGAGAAATTTCATAAGGAGGGAGGTTGTAAGACCGAAAATTTTTAAATAAAAGGAATTTCCTTTATTTTGAAAATAGTAAGGGTTGATTTGATTAATGTGGATAGTTAAGGGTTAAATACATAAAATATTTCAAAATAAGCAAGTGGTTATAAAATATTCATTGTTGTCGGGGAATATTAGTTTGGTGGTCGTGGAATATTAAATGCTTGTCGGGGAATATTAAATGCGGCAAGCGACCATGTGTGTGAGCCCCATAACTGAGCGATTGGATGAAAAAAGCGACAAATATAAGTTGTTTTTAAATAGCAGGCGTAGTTATTCTGATTATCTTTGTTGGAATACCGGTGGTTAAAACACACTAATACGGCGTTGTTGAGCAGGTAGCACACGGTATTGCACCAATTATTGATTCTTACGTACGTGAAGGCACTACTCGATAATGGTTACGATAATTCTTTATTCGATATTTTATTGAGTTAATAATTCTTTGTTGATATTTTATATTCTTTGTTGTTTGATAATTGTCATTACACGGTATCTTTCATTATCGAAGCAATAATTCATATTATCTGAATAATATTATTAGATAACATTATTGGCAATGTCTAGAAAGTTACATCTAAGGAGAGGTTTGGTCATCTAATTGCGCACGATGAAGAAGAAATTCTTATTGGAAAGCCCTCTTTCTGAGGAGCTGCACAGGTTGTCAATATTGTGATTACGTAATATTATTTGTGAATAATTAATTATTGATTTATATGATGAGGAAAATATTGATTTTATGTGGATATAGATGGAGAAAATTTTTAAAATGACAATTGTTGAAAATTAATATTTTATCTTTTTTGATAAAATAATTCATTTAAATATATTATTTTAATAATATATTAACGGTGATATTTTACAATGAATGTGGGATATATGAGTATATGAGGAGGAAGAGTATTTTTGTGGCATTAAATGTTTAACACATGTTTTGTGTGTTGGTGGACCCCAATTATTAATAGAAATTTGATTATAGCACAGTAAAATCGCCCGTTTGTGGATTTGATCGATTTTTGTTTGGAATTTGGAAAAACTTTCTTCTGCAAAGTTGTAGAAATTGAATTTCCTATAAAAACTCATGAGATTCAATTTTCTGATGAAAGGGCTATTTATTATGAATTATTGAAGTTAGAAGCTCAAAATAATTGATTTTGGGAGTTTAAATTATTTTTGTTAAGAAAAACGTTTTTGTATTTTTTGGACATCATTAACATGTGTGGCTGGTGTTTTGACCAAAAGGTGGGCTAAGGAAAATTTGTATAATTATATTAATATTATATTAAATTTTACGCTTTGGTGTTCTAAGCGTTTTCTATAAATAGGGTCTTGGGTTAGAATTGAAAATCACACCGAAATGAAGTTTTCTCTCTATTTCTCTCTCGATATTTTGGCGTATTCTTGTGAGTATTTTGAGTATACTTTGAGTATTGCTAGACGATTGCAAGTTCCTTCACCTTATACTAGATTATTACATTTAGAAATCTTGATCTTTCGAGAGTAAGGGGATTATTTTTTTTGTAATGATATTATTTCTTCAATATCATTATCTTTGAAATATTGATCTGAAGTTTTATCAAATTTGGAACTTTTTCATGTAGGGGTTACTATTCATGGGTTCTTATTCATGAGTTACTATTCACGATTCTTATTAATGAGTTCTTATTCATTCAGATTCTTATTCACGAGTACTATTAAGCTAAAGCGTGAAGATGTTTTTGTGGAATTTCTATCTTTTGGTGTCGGAGTTACTATTCACGTATCGGCACTATTCACGTATCTGACACTATTCACGTATCTGGTGCTATTCATAGAAAAATAAAATTTCTTCTTTTTTCCAAAAACATCTATTACGGATACTAGCTTTGATTGTATCCATGTTTTGATCATTCTTGAATTTTACACCACTATGATTATTTTTGAGGTATTTTTGACGTGGATAAAACCAAGTATCTGAATCCTTAATCCTTAATCCTTGTCATTTTGTTTCCTTTGGATTCGTTTCTTTAAAAAATATTTTCATCATCCTCGATCTTAAATGATGATATTATGGAATATCTTTGGCACATAGTGCAAAGATGAATGATTTCTTAAGAATATCTTTGGCTTTAGTGCAAAGATGAATGATTTCTGAAGAATATCTTTGGCACATGGTGCAAAGATGAGCAGTGTTGAGATGAACATGGCCGATTGATTAATATCTTTGGCACATAGTGCAAAGATGAGCAGTGTTTTAAATGAACATGACCCGTGATGAATATCTTTGGCTGTAGTGCAAAGATGAATATTTGATTCGGATGTATATTGATTGATGTTACGAGGATAAAATATTGATGATGGGTATTAAATTCATAGATTATAGTAGATTTCATTCTCTCGTAACTCTTACATGAATTATTATTTCCATTGAATATTGATCGAAACTTGTTGTCTATTGTATTCTATCAGTTTTTCCTGTTGAAGACTAACGATAATTTGTTGTATATTATCTTAGTCATAATATTCTTCTTGGGCTAGTTGAGCTCACCCTTTTCCTTGTTGTTCCATTTTTCTTCTCGGGAGGCGAGAATGTAGCGAGTCTTAGTCGGGGTATGGAATGAAGGTTCTAGAGAGAGTTGTTTAGTAGTCCTCACCATTTTTGTAAAATAATGAATCAATAATTATGATGGGGATTTATTTGAGTATAGATATTGTCTAGAAGATATTATATTTAAACTCACATTATATTTATTGTCGTACTTCACGACATTTGTATTATTTAGTTTTTTGTACCATGTATTTGGCGACTACGAATGGGTGTTGTATATACCTATTTTGGGGCGTCACAATTGTATGTTTCTGGTGGAGTCCATTGTGAGATTATACCATGTATTTGGCGATTGAGAAATGGGTGTTGTGTATTCACCACCTTTTGGAAGAATCTTAATACTTTTGCCTGTTTGTTTCTCTACTTTATGTTACGTGTATATGGTCATTTATGTATTCAAAATGTGGTTAAGAATTGAGGTTGACCAGATAAACGATATCTGTAACAAACCCTAAGAATATATTAAGAACGTCAACGTTCGGTTAGAAAACCCTAGCGAATTATAAGAAACCCTAGAAATCGGTTCTGGAAACCCTTATTTCAGTTCCGGGAATCTGAAACCCTAATTCGAAAATTAGAAACCCTAATCTGGGAACTTAAAGGATAATTATAATGCTCAAGTGCTATTAATTATAATATTAATTAGGGCAAAACTTAATTATTTAGCAAACCCTAATTTCAAAATTTTAAACCCTAATTTATGGATTTGAAACCCAAATTTATAATTAGGGAAAACCTAAGTGTTAATTTAATACTTTTAATGTTAATTAGAAAATATTAATTTTAATTTTCAAGTTAAGTAATTAGGAAACCTAATTTCTAATTTAGAAAAATTATTATTTTTATTTAGAAACCCTAATTACGGGTTATAAACCCTAATGCATTTATTATGAAACCTAATTGCTAATTTATCAAATTTTAATTAGGAATTGCTAATCCTAATTAGCAAGATTTAATTTGTGATTAAGAAATTTTAATATAATTAGAAAATCCTAATTATAATTTAGAAATATTAATTTTCTATTTTTAGAAACCTAAATTGTGACGCCCCCAAAATAGGTATACATCACCTATTCTCGAATTAAATCAAATACATAGTCTGAGAATACAAATACAACTTAATTATACAAATGTCGTTAAAAAAGTACAACAAAACATAAGTCGTGAGTTTTAATACAAATATTGTCGCCTGCAGACAATATACAAACTCAAATTCAATATTATTACATTTATTTTCTACTATTTCACCGAATAGTGAGGACTACTAATGCTATCATCAATTAAAATTCACTCCGCTTCCCGACTAGTCCCTCGCTACGTTCTCATTTCAAGAGAACAATAAAAGTAAAAGGGTGAGCTCAACTAGCCCAGTAGGAAATATTATGACTAAGATAATGCAAAATATATTATCATTAGCCTTCAATATTGTTAAACTGATACAATATAACAACCATCAAGTTTAACTGCAGCGGAACAAGCAATCCATTAAAAGAGTCAAGTAGAGAATAAAATCTACTATCTTTTATGATTTAGAAGGTTTTTCATCACTTTTATCGCTGGGACTCAGCTTAATAAATAATCCACATCATCGAATCACCCCTGCACTACGGCCAAGGATATTCTTTAGTATCACGACCACAATTATCCATGCACTACGGGCCAAGAATATTTGTGTATTCAATAATGGTCATGATCATGTCAACAACTGTCCATCAATGCTCTATGGGCCAATGAGGACTTTTTCTACATCATTTGTAACATTACGGTCACGATTACCTTCAATAATCCTCGTCATAATCATACCAAGTCCATCTATGCACTTATAGGCCATGAGATGACTTTCAACAAAATATAAACATGAGGATGATGACAATGATATAAGAATTCAATAAAACAAGTTCAAGAATTAATTTATCCAGAACTAATAACGTCCAAATTGTCAACAAGATATCTTGCTTTGTAGAGTAAAATTCAAGAATGCTCGGAAGAATATTTCCATGAAAAGATACTAGATGAAGCGCGAAATATCGAGGATATTCCACCAATTTCATGGAGTATAGAAGTCAAAACTTTAACCAACCGAGTATAATAAGGAATGGAATAACAAAAGAAATCACCGAGCATGCGATAGACCATGAGCAAAAGGTGTTATTCCAACGTATAATAAATAATGGAATTAGGTCCGGCGTAAAAACGCATGCAGACGGGATATTCCAACAAAATAATAAAGAAGACGAAATCGTGTCCGCGCGAAAAAGCATGTACGTGGATATTCCAACGAAATAATAAAGACTTTAATCGGTCCGGCGTAAAATGCATGAGCAGGATATTCCAACGTAATAATAAAGATTTAACCAGTCCCACGTAGAACGCATTGCATTGGATGTTCCAAATGTAATGATAAAGAATGGAACAATGTAAGAATTTCACCAAGTATAGGGTAGCACGCGTATATAGGTTATTCCAACATAATAATAAAGAATGAAATAACAGAAGTTCTCTTCATGGATAAGAAAGAAATAATGTAAGACCCCAACTTTTTATAAATAAAGATTTAATTTCCTCTATTTATCATTTTGAAATAGTAAGGGTTGATTTGATTAATGTGGTTAGTTATGGGTAAAATGCGCAAATATTTTAAATAAGCAGGTGGTTATAAAATATTCATTGTTGTCGGGAAATATTCGTTTGGTCGTGGAATATTCTTGCTGTCGGGGAATATTCGTCTGACAGTAGCAGATCTTTTGTGGGCCCCATAACGTAAAGCGATTGGATGAAGAAAATGACAAATATAAGTTGTTTATAAATAATTGGCGTAGTTATTACGATTAATCTTGTTGGAATACCCGGTGGTTAAAACACAAGATGTCTGGCGTTGTTGCAAGAAGACACCAGATTGCACCAATTATTGATTCTTACGTAAAAAGGCACTACTCAATAATTGATTACGATGAATTCTTTGTTCGTTATTTTATTTTATTGATTCAATAATTCTTTGCGTTGATATTTTATATTCTTGTTGTTTCAATAATTGTCACTACACAAAGATTTTCCATTATCGAAGCAATAATTCATATTATCTGAATAATATTATTAGAAAACATTATTGGTAATGTCTAGAAAGTTCGCATCTAAGGAGAGGTTTGGTCACCTAATTGCAAGGCTACGATGAAGGAGAGAAATTCTTATTGAAAGCCCCTCTTTCCTGAGGACCTGCTGGTTGTCAATATTGTGATTCTGTAATATTATTTGTGAATAATTACTTATTAATTTATATGATGAGGAAAATATTGATTTTATGTGGATATAGATGGAGAAAATTTTTAATGTGACAATTGTTAAAATTGATATTTTATTTTTTCTCGATAAAATAATATTTTATTATATTATTATAATAGAATAATGATGATATTTTTATAATGAATGTGGGATATATGAGTATATGAGGAGGAAGAGTATTTTTGTTGCATTAAATGATTAACACATGTTTTGTGTGTCGGTGGACCCCATTTCTTGACTGAAATTTGATTATAACTCAGTAAAATCATCCGTATGTGGATTTCTATTGATTTTACATTTGGAATTTGGAAAAACATTCTTCTGCGCAAAGTTGTAGAGAATTGAATTTCCTATAAAAATTCCTGAGATTTGAATTTTCTGATAAAAGGACTATTTATTATGAATTATTGAAGTTCTGAAGTTCCGAAATAATTGATTTTTGAAAGTTTTAATTATTTATATCAACAAAAACGTTTTTGGTGGGCTCATTTTGTTGTTAAACATGTGGGATTCCAGCATTCAAAGGTTGGCGTAGGAATATATATAATATATATTATTATTATATTAAATTTTCTGCTTTGGTGTTCTAAGCAATTTCCTATAAATAGGGTGCTTAGGTTAGAATTGAAAATCACACCAGAAACTAAAGTTTTCTCTCTTTTCTCTCTCATAATATCGAGCGTATTTTGTGAGTATTTTAGTACTTTGAGTATTGCTATACTGTTGCAAGTTCTTTCAAAGACTATATCCAAAGATTCCAAATGTCGGAAATCTTGTTTATGCAAGGTAAGAGATATTATTTTTAAAAATGATATTATTTCTTCATATCATTATCTTAGAAATATTGGTTGGAACTTTTTATCAAATTTGGAACTTTTTCATATCGGGTTACTATTCATGAGCTACTATTCATGAGTTACTATTCACGAGTTACTATTCACGAGCAGCCCATCAAAATCTAACAGTTTTCATGTATCACTTAACACATAATAACATATAAAACATATATCTCATAAACATTGGACTAACACAACATACATGATGCATTTCATATAACAAGTATAAAGATTGAGTTCATTACTCAATCAACATTCACCATTCAATCAACGTAGTCATAAATTGAATTTAACGTTTCATACTTTCAATATATATAGAACACATCATGCTTTTTGCAACAAATATGTAAAACATTTCATCATCAAGTTCACATAACAAATAGGAACTGAAAGACTTGTCTTGATCGTTGTTTACCAATAACAGTTTAACAGCTTACAGTTATCTGCACTTCACGTGCCCTACAAAATTATATAATCATACACATCAACTATTAGTCACATAACAACACATAGTAATTGTAATGTAAACTCTACTCCACATCTCATAATCTTTCCTATTAATTAGCACACAATGTTCAATTAGATTGTGTGAACTTTTTGACTTGTGTAATATTCAAAATTCATTTAAGTGTTTAAATCTTGCTAGGAATCATTATTGGTTTTATATTAAACCTATTTCATATTTTATAATATCCATTTCATTTGACTTAAAACACTTTTTACGTTCATTAACACTTATCACGGTGTTTCGACGTTTATTCGTCACACGCCCGATTTGTCTCTCTTGTGTATGCTTACTATGCTTCTATAACTTATCTAATACATTATTTAATTAATGTTAAGCATCATTATGTTTACTAACATTCATGTTTTATATCTTAGAACAACATCTTTTAGCGTTAGAAGCACTACACGTGCATACGTGCATGCCCAACGCCCTCCGATTGCCCCTGAAAACACAACAACACAACGGAAGTTAAACGAACCAATTTGGTTGAGAAATGAATTCTTAGTGATTGAATTCGCTAAATTTGTCAAAATATAAAAATTTAGTATGAACATGAGTTTTGGATTAATATTTGGGTTAGTTAATATTTTTGAAGTGTTATAATTAGTCTGTAGATGAGTAGCTCAGAGTTTAACGAGTTCAACGAATCAAAAACCAACTAATTCAAACTTAAAATGAGGAAGTTATGGCAAAAACTGTGATCTGTGCGAAGCCACGCGCGGTTGCATTGCCCGTGGGCGCGGGCAAGCAGCTGGGCGCTAGGAAATGGCGTGGGCACGCTGGAATGGTGAGAGTAATGTGTGCGGCCGCGCCCAAGGTGTGATGAGTGTGACTGCTTTGACCTGTTTTGGTAAAACGGTCATAACATTTTCATAAGAACTCCGATTGAGGTGATTCAAGATGATCCGGAACGAGGACGAATAGAACTACAACTTTAGTTCTTTAAGATTTGAAATTGGAGGTCGTTAGGAAGGGTTAAAATAGTTATCTTTGTGACTTTTACGTATTCAAAGGCAATCAGAGGGCGTCGGACGAGCACATACACAGGTATAGTGCTCCCGACGATGAAATATGTTGTTCTAAGTGATAAAACATAAATATGCATGATAATAGACAAGTCAAATAGATAAGTTTTCTTTACTCATAATGGAACTCTTTAGCATGACTTCGTATGTGTTTTGAAAAGAAACTTGGAGTTTTAAAAAATGAATATTGACGAACCTTGAGTCTTTGAAGTTATGATATTTTAACACATACATATTGTTGAGTTATGAGTATACGTAAGCATGAGAAGTGATTTAAAGTTGCTTTACTTATTATCAACTTACAATATCTTAGTTGAACATAATTTCTAAAGAAAACTTGAAACTTTGAGAACGAACTTAATGTAACTTGTGGACTTAAAGTTCTAAACGTAATAACATACACACATGGTTTAGTTAGCTATGAAATGAGATTTAGAGTTGGGCCTAGTTGCTTTAACTTGGCCTAGAATGACTTTTAAAAGCGAACTTGAACGCCTTATGCCTCTAGACATGACGAATATGTTCATCGTCTAGCTAAGCATGAATTGGACCTTTCAAGTGTAGTTTAAAATACATTTTCAATTAATGAACTATGTTATGTCTATGTAAATAAGATATATACATGTGAAGCATGCTATTAGAGGCTTATTAGTACCAATATATGGTTTAAAAGCTTATAATATCGAATCTTGTCAAAGAAAGTTGTTAAGATATATTGATTGAAATAGCTCATTATAGAGCTAAGTACTTTGGATATGAACTTGGAAATAAATCACAACCTACTTGATGTATGTTTATAGTAAGTATCAGAATACATGTTATGCTGGAAATTAAACTGAGCAATGAAAAGCTTAAGTTTGGTTTTGGCAGGGAGTAGTAGTCTTGGCCGCCACTCTGAGCTTAAATGCAAAGACGCAGTCATGGCAGATTCTGCGAGTGACAAGCGCAGTTTGTTAACTACATGGTCTTAAGTTATGGTTATATGTTATCCTTAAGGACTACAAGTTATGAAACAAGATTTTTGAAATAAATATGATAGTAGAATGAGCTAGTCTCATAGTTATCCTAAGTTCAAGTAAAAATGAAACCAAGTTAGGTAACAATATTTTGTTCTTATATTAAGAGCGTATGAAATGTATGACTGATGGGTATGAATCCATGAATATATAATTGTGTAGGGATACACGAAGTGCAATTAGCGACACGCAGTTAAGTTGTAGTTCATAAACTATGAATCAAGCAAGTCTTTCAGTTCCTATTTGTTATATGAATTCAATAACTGTTAGTTGAGCTATATTATGCCATTAGAATGTTGATGTATATATATGAAATGCATATGAGATATATATGAAATGTGGAAGTTGATTTGATGATATGCTTGTGAAGTAAATCTATATGCATGTTATTGTGAAGTAACATGCGTAGTAAATATCAATTGATTATGAATGCATGAACTGAATATGGTATTATATGCTATGTGCTACATTAAAACTGTTAGAATTGCTGGGCTGTCGAGCTCACCCTTGCAAATAACCACTTTTGCAGGTTAAGGACTCACGATAAAGATTACATGATACGTGATTGATAGTGTTCAATAGTATCAAAGGAGATTGATATATTTAATTAAATATATATTCTTGAACTATGTTTAGGTTCTAGAAGATGTACATGATAGTAGTTTACGATGTGTAATACATGTTAAGTTTTACTTTGTGATACATAGAGGAGTTCGAATCGAGATGTAAAAATTTATATAGTAATTCGAATAAAATGAATCATAAAATAATTTGATTCAAGGATATGTAATTGATTCAAGTTAAGAAATCAATAAAAGATTTTATTCAAAGGAGATTGAAAAAGTTTAAGTTATTCCGCATTTTTATAATATCGAATATGATGTACGACATGAATGGTAAATGACCAAGATTTAAAACTTATAAAATTTTGGGGTCATTATACAGATCCTAGAAATGGAAAGAATTTATATTCTAAATTGTAATAAACAAAGTTATATTCATTAAATTATGAATAAAAGATATAAATAGTTTGACGATAGTAGTATCGTGGCGGACCAGATCCGAGGTTTGAAGGGACCCGGATTTGGGGGCGTCACATGTTGGTATCAAAGCTGCAGGTTATAAACTTTAGGTAAGAGTACCTTAGGCTATAACCTGAGAGAGAGAAAGATAAAGATGACAAAGATAATTAGAATGAACTCAAATGGAGTTTAGTTGATAATGGGAAAGAACCCTAAGGTGAATCGATGATCACGACGTGATCGGAATGAGTTGTGAAATGATAAATAGTGCATGTGACTAAGTTGCTATAAACGATGCTATAAATGAAGGTACTTATGAAATGAATGCGATGATAACTCACGAGGAGTTGTATATGATGAGATCTGAAGAATTAAAGTATCGAGCAAAGAGAAAGTTAAGAGTAAGATAGAGTTAGTTGGAATTTCAGTTGAGGACTCATGTGAGAGCTGAGTTGTACAAACCTTTGTATGGGAGGATGTGACAGCCCCAAATCTTAGTCCCAAATCATCGCGGATCTGGTACAATCATTCTACAACTATTGCAGAAGATATAAACATAAATTGCTTATACAATAAACTTTACACACTATTCCCCAAGGTCGAGTAACCTTAACTTATACACAATTCATAAAGTATCTAATATATAACGTTATTATCATACTATACTATTATAATTTAACTGCACACATAATCCCAAGCTGAACTTGGCTTTGTCTTTTCATGTATCCGCCATATTCATCTTAATCTGCAATGTTAATCATGATATAGAAAGGGTGAGCAATAAGTTTGCCCAACAAGTTTAAGTTCAATAAATTAAGGATATATCATGATTGAAAGAATTGAACAAAAGCTGGCTACAGTTCCACAATATAATTGCGAACTAGCATGAACACCTTTTGCAGATGAGATGAGCGACATTGACATGAATATATATATATATATATATATATATATATATATATATATATATATATAATAGTATGGTAATGAAGGTGATCAACCTTTCATACCTGATGAATACATGCAGTATGCACATATTGCGATTTAATAATTCTTAGACATGGCAATCAGAAATGATTAACCACAAGTATAACGGAATAATACAACTCGAGGTCGAGTTAAGAAAAACATGCATGTTCCGTTGATTACCGTTACGCAATTTAATAAGCTTTGTCTAAAGACCTAATATTAATAATATCAATATACAAATTAGAATAATACCATCACAATATTTAAAATAACCTAAACACATTATCACATAACCTTATCAGTCTATACAACACATAAAACCTAATCTCAAGTCAAACTATTACGATCGAGTAGAGTTCATCTAATTCCAGAGCATCCCGACCGGGTGTGATGAATAAATATCGGGTTTAAGTTCCATTAAACTCTGCCTAAACACTTAACAATTATTTTAGATAATTATATTATCAGTCAAAATAATTTTCCAAGTCTCATAATAAATTTTAGATAATCATTATCGTTTATCATGAATTTTCAATCATTAATATCGTATTTATAAGAATTAAATACCACATAATTACTTTACCATTAATACTTATTTAATACTAAATATTAATGAAAATCATAACATAATACTATAATATATTTATAATATATCAAAGTATTTTTAATACCTTAAAATCATATTTATATGATTTTTAAACCTTTAAATCCATTATCCGATAATCGCTATTAATATTAAAATATTAATATTTTAATAACAAAATATCAAAAGTTATATTTTATAACTTAAAATATTTTTATAACACTTAAATCATTTTTATATGATTTTTAAATCATTAATTCTATTTTCCATAATTTATTTAATATATTAATTAAATAAATTACTTATCATTAATATTAATTAATTAATGAAATTCATCCCAAAATATCAAAAGTTATTAAAAATAACTTAGAATATTTTCTTATACCATAATATAATTTTTCATGATTTTTCAAGTATGAAAATTATTTTTAAATAATTTATTTATATTATTAGGAATTTAATTGGAATTTTTAATAATTAAAAACTATTTTTCTCTATTTATTAATTAAAATAATTAATTTCTGAATTTAAGTGTCGCTAAAGGTGCATCACGCGACGAAACCGTCAATGATTGTGTTCTTGGTGTTCTTGAGCTGAAACCTAGAAATGCATGCCAATTAGCAAGGTGGGTAGTTTGACCGCTCACAGATCATAGATCTTACGGTTTCTGGGATATGTAAAGTGTTATGATTGTAGTACTTATGTAGTACTGCCATCGTGCAACTTAACAACAAGTTATAGGCCATCAAAGTCCTTGTCAGACATGTTCTTTATTTTCTGGGTTACCCAAAAAATGAAGAACAGTCAAGGTACCTACATTGCAGCTTTGAATCTTAGCATTCTGGGCTCGGTTGGTGTGATTTAGTGGTTCATACATGTAGTCGAGATTTCAAGGTACAATTCCCTATCATCAGATCATAACAACAACATCACCTATGACAGATAAAGGCTAGTCAACTCTTGTCAGAAAGTTCGGCTGTTGAAGGTTCTGGGTTTTCCAGAAACCTTCATAAGGCGAATCGATCAACGTACTTTGACCTTACTTAATTTCGATACTGATCAAGATCTAAGTAAGCTAATGACTTTCATATGTATTCTGCATGACAGGCTACAAAGATCAACCAACAACATGGCCTAACTACTAACACACAGTAAGATCAGAAGCTTAGAACATGCTTGTCAGAGTTCTGGGAATTTCTGGGCTGCCCAGAAATCAGTCTCGTGATCTGTCAACTAGGTTTGACCGTTCATAACTTGCAATATAAACATGATTGAACCTGATTTCAGTTCCAGATCCTAGTCCACATGGCTTACTATAGATATATAGCATAAAACACACATAAAACCTAACACACAGATCTAGAAGCCCTGACATATGCCTGTTAGACAACTTTTTTCAATTTTTTCCAGATTTTTGAAAACTTTAAATTTGGGCATCTAGATGTTATGGATATAGGATGTAACAACCCAGATTATTAAATAACACCCTAATACACAACTTAACACAACAAATCATAACAGATAACATGGATCACATGATTTAGGGTGTATACCTTCTAAGCTTAGATCTTCGATTTCTGACTTTTGATTATGATCTTGGCAAGCTATGAAGTGTTTTTAGTTTTGATTCTCTCTCTCTCTCACTCCCCATTTTGAAAATTATAAAGAGAGAAGGTCTTGAATAATATGAAAAGTAAAGTAAGTTCTGTTTAAGATGAAATCTTAAATAGATGAATAACTTAAACCACAATATTTTTTATAAAAATGTTGTGGTATTTTTTTTTTTACAATATTTTTTTAACAAAACATTGTAGATACATATAAAAAGCGTTATCATTGCAATAAGTGCAATTTTTGATTTCAAATAGATAACATTGTTTTTAAAAATGTTATGTATGTCAAAAACACGGATCTTAAAAAATTTGCGCGGAAGTGAAATAACTATCACTACTGTATCATTTTCTCCCATTTTGCCCTAGCCCGCTCCCATCTCTCAGACGCGAGATCTAAAATTTCGATTCCTCACTCCTCAGGGACCGGGAACGAGACTGCGAAGGGACAAAGACAGGTGAAAACGACCGCAACCACACTCCCTCTCCTGACCCTGCGCGAAAGCGCCACAAGCGCAGCGAGAGCAGCGAGAAGGACATGTGGCGGGATGCCACCGCGGTGGATCTGAACAACAACAAAAACAACAACTAATTTTTCTTTCTCTCTTTGTGGATCTGACAGTGATACACACACACACACACACACACACACATATATATATATATATATATATAGAGTATTCTGATCGGAATTAATGGCGTTAGAGCAGTTAATGGCCGGCGGAGGACCATGTTACGTTCAAATGCAATCGGAGCCCTCGCCGTCGATTATATCGTCGTTTTTCTCTTTCCGTCATAACCCTCCCGAGTCAACTCGAATGTTTGATGAGTTGCCTAAGGCCACAATTATTGAAGTTTCTCGTCCTGACGCCGGCGATATTAGCCCCATCCTTCTTTCTTACACCATTGAGTTTCGTTACAAACAGGTATTGATGTATTCTGTTGATATTACTGTAGTGTAGTATGCTTTTCTGTTTTTCCTAGACCAGAGGAACTTAGTATGTTTTGTTGCACTTGCAGGGAGTAGTTCATAGAGATGTTAAGCCTGGAACTTCCTTTTCTCTTGTAAGGTCAATAAAGGTTATCTGATAGATTTTAACCTGGCTATGGTGAGTAATTCTATTCTTGGAAATTTACCTTGTTTCACTTTTGATTTCTATTTCTGTTATTAACTGATAACTGAGCACAAAATTTATGCTTTCTATGTGGTTGTGAAACAGTGTGTATATTTGATTATAAGTATGTAATATACAAATACCCATTTCAAGTTTTTTTTCTCTTGCACTTCTTAATTCTTTCAATTTGAATAATTGGAGTTAGCATTATGTGTTTATTTGATGTGTATGAAATGCAGATAAGTAATTGATGGGGTTTTTTCAATTGTGTTTGTTTTGGTGAGCAAAGGTAAAGGCAGATATGTCAGAAAATGTATCAGCAGAATCAGGTCAGCTTGATGATCCTTCGGTTCGAAAAATCTGTGCAAATGGGGTTTGCATTGAAACAAATACAGTCGAAGCGAAGCTTGATGAGGGAAATATTCAAGAGGCAGAGTATGCCTTACGTGAGGGTTTATCACTCAATTTCGAGGTTTGGCTTTTGTCAAAAAATTCTTTATAAATTTAAAGTTCATGCCTTACTTTCTTACATCTTGATTCTTCAGCGAATGTGGTTTCAATAAAGAAAGAAGTTAGATTAATGAGTAACTAATCTGTATTTCCTGCTTAGATTTGATATATTTGCTTCAAGTGAGCATTAATATAATGAAATGGAAGGAATTATCTTTACTAATTTTGTGTATTCGAAATATAAAACAGAAAGGAAATGTAAACCAACTTCTCATGCAGATTCAAGGATTTTGGTTCTTTTAAATTTTAATATTAAGGTAAAGTGGCTGGCTCCGGTTAACCTGTGTGTGTAAGTGTGTGAGGGATCCCTTAACAATGTTTAATTCATTTATAAGTTCTAGAAATACTCTTATGCATGTATCATATAGGACCTCAGAGGATATTATTGTAATTATACAGGAAGCATGAGCTCTTCTAGGAAGATTGGAATATCAAAGAGGAAATGTGGAAGGGGCTCTTCGTGTTTTTGATGGAATTGATCTTCAAGCTGCTATACAGAGAATGCAACCTTCTCTTACCGAGAAACAACCTTCCAAGAAGGGCCGCTCTCGCAGTGAATCTATGCATGCAGTCTCACAGCATGCTGCTAGTTCTCTTCAAAAGCTTGGGAGAGTAAGTGGTATGAAGCTATTCCGATGTAGTTCTACTGTTTTGAGAAAATTAGTCTGTCAATTTCTATGACCTCCTTTCATTACCTCAAATTTGTGTAGCATGGAATTTATTATTATCTTTTTCTTTTTTAATTTGCATTTCAAAGATAATAAGCTGCAAGAGACGGTTAGTCGTGCCGTTGAGCTCTTGCCAGAGCTATTAGAGTTTAATTTGTGACATGTTTTGATGCAGATGAATATTTTCTCAATTATTTTGTGTAGAAATTGTTGTAACAGAAAATTTGGAAAGAACAAAGCTTATGTATTTTTACGCTTAAAAATGAATATTATAGAAGCATACTTCAAACTCTAAATGTCAATAGCTGCAAGTATGTTAATAAATTTATGCAGTTAAGCAAGATCAAAGCTTTATAGCCTGTATTGACTTAACTGCAATATTGAGCTTGAGTGCCTCTGATAATCGTGGAAAACAACAGGATTTTTCCCCACTTTTCCCACCTGAAACTTTAGGTTGCTTGAGACGATTAATGTATCTTGTCTTTGAGAAATTCCAATGCAGGTTATTGGGCACTCCAAATGAAGAGATGTGGCCTGGAGTAAGCAAGCTACTGAACTGGCACGAGTATCCCCAATGGAAACCTCAGCAAATGTTATCAGTTGTCCCTAATCTGGATAAGGATGGTCTAGATCTGTTATCAGTAAGCTTTTCATTCTTGTTTACCATTGGTCTTCTGGGCTTTCTGATAAATTAAAATCTTAAAACATTTTTTTTGCTGTTGCAGCAAATGTTGCAGTATGAACCTTCAAAACTGATCTCAGCAAAAAAAACAATGCAACATTCTTACTTCTAAGTATGAGTTGTAAGATTTTCACGTTACCTATAAGTTACAGCTGTGTGCATTTGCTTTTGGTTTGTAGCTACATTATGTAAGAGTGTATTATACTTGCTATAATAATATGCTAATTTAGGCTGATTATGTCAGGTTTTAACTATGGTAAAGTTTGAGCACCTTGGGTTTCTGATTTATTTTGGTGAAGAAGGATCATAGAGAGTTCCCTTGAGCTTTTACTTCCTAGCTCAAGCTTTTACTTCCTATGATGCTGCCGAGTTTCCTTATGATGCTTTTACACTTGATTTCACTAATATATGAGGTTTTTCTTATGTACTTTCTCTTTTATTTTATATTACCCTTTCCTATTTGATTACAGATACATGCTGATGAGACTAAAATACAATACAACTGGAGTATTAGCCAAGCCATAATAAGCATTACATATCAAAACAGAATTTGCCTCAATGTGAACTGAATTTGAAGTAAGATTTCCTTGAGTTTTGATTTATTTATGTCAAACTTGGTTCTCTTTAGGGGTAATATGAATCATTTCCATACAGATCTGCTTTGTAATTTGGCTATATTTGTGGTGTTGTACGTGTATGGATTATGATGTCTTTGATAACCTCTTGAATTTTAAATTTGTAATCCCGTTAGTAAACACGACTATCAGGGTTATGCTTTTAACATAACATTATTAAACAAGTTGATTTTGAGTTTAGATATGAAAAATTATTACCTGAAGTCTACAGACAACTGACAAGAGATTGTTTGAGAATGCTTATTATGGCTTGGCTAATACTCCAGTTGTATTCTTGTTGTTCATTGCATTTAGCAGCTGGCAAAAATGTTATATTTTACTTTGTTACATACATGGACGGGGGTGGGTGCAAGCTAAAGCTAAGCTATACATATTAGTTGTTGAACTGAACGTTTTGATTTGTTGTTGCAGTAATAGGTTGTCCATTTGTTGTGTGTAGTAGCATCTGGGAACTTGAGAACTTGTTTGTTTCTCCTCCTATTCATTTAGTGTGTGTGTGACTAAGCCTTATATTGTATTCCTTTCCTATTTGATTACAGATACATGCTGATGATACAGTATTCTGGGCTGGTCAGCATCAGAAATCTGGTATTGGTTATGCTGCACGATATAACACATATAATATGGTACTACTCTTGCTTTCCTGCTCAACAAGCTTATATATCTTTTATTACATTGTCTTTGGTATTTCACCTTTTGTTAATTACTAGTGAAAGTTAATTTGCATTACTACCTGTTTTCTCACATTGTGTCTAGAAGATCTTCATTTCTCAGAATGCTGAAGGGAGAGAGAACTACTACTACTGCAACACAAATCCTTGTCTAAGTGCAGGTAGCTTATTCCAAGTGCAACTTTTATTGATGTATTCCTCAGTAGATTGGATAACCTTGCACACAAATCCTTTATTTTGTTTATTATTTTCACTGTGCACACAAATTCTGCTTGATTGGCAAGGACCAGAAAAGGTTGAATTGGAAGCCAAGAACATGGTTTGTGTAACTGTTACTTGCCTGTCTAAATCAAACTTAAGTTTGGTTTATTTTGTGGATGTAATCAAATTCACAATTCAATATAGTAGTAATTTATATTGAAAAGTGAATTTGAGATGTATATATGGATAGTTTGGTATATATTTTGTGGATGTAATAATTTGAAACTGTAAACGAATGGTATTATTGGGATGTATTTTGAATGGTTGATACATTTTGGCTTTAAATTAAAATGATAATTTAGACATTTTTAGCTATATATCATGGCATTAGCAGATTACAGGTGCACTGATAATATAGGTGAACCATAATTTTTGTTCTTTTTTTTCTTTCAAGTCAATCTACATTATTTTAAAAACGCTGTGTAAATGTGCTTAAATGTTGTCTGATATATTAAATTACAACTTTTTTATTCGGAAAATGTTGTGGAATCATACATTCTACAACGTTTTTAAGCATCTGCTAATTTATGAAAAAGAAATCTACAACGTTTTTTTCTTAAAAAACGTTGTGTGATGTGCTTAACTACAACGTTTTAAAAACGTTGTGTAAGGGTGTCAAATAGATGACACCCTTAAACACGACGTTTTTCTGACTCAAATCATAACGTTTTTTTCGCGTTGTCTATTTATTATTTTGTAGTAGTGTTACTTTTCTTAAGTTTTAAGTTTAATCTTTGGATTCAATGAACCAAGAAGTTGCTAGGTGGCACAAATCTGATCTTGTAAAGATTTAAACACAAGGGATAAGCTTTGGCTTGATGATTCACAAGATTTGTCATATTTTTTGCTTATATTTTAAGAAAAGGGTATTTTAGTTATTTCGCATTTCATTTTAAAGGTATACTTGTCATTTATCCTAACCCTTAGGGTTTAGGGTTTAACCCTTAGTTTTTTTTGTAATTTAATTTTTAAAATTTTCAAATTTCGGTTTTTAAAATAAAAAATTAATATTTCTAAATTATAATTAAGATTCTCTAACTATATTAAACTTTAAGAACTTCCGCCTAATCTTAATATTCTATATCTTAATACTAATAGTCTCTATCTATTATATATGATATGAGAAAATAATAACCTTCTCACCATAAGCATATCGATAGCGCGACACCGACATTCCATTGATTATCATGGTGAGGAACCGAGTGTGAGCACAAAGCCTCCGTTGTGACAACCCGAGAATTTGGATATTTATAAAATCTTAAAATATTGAATTAAGGTTAAATAATAAACCTATACGGAAAATAAGGGAATGGATTTTAGATTTTTCGAGAAGGAATTTTGTGAATTTAAAATTTTTGTGATGAATTATTCAAGATTAAGGATATAAGTATATATGTTCTGTGTATGTGGTTGTATATGTTTACAGTATGTGGTTAAGGGTCAAGGGTTGACCAGACAGTGGCAAACCCTAGTATCATATTAAGAACGTCTACGTTCAGTTAGAAAATTCTTACGATTTATAAGAAATCCTAAACCGATTCTTGAAACCCTAATTTCAGTTTCGGGAATCCGAAACCCTAATTCGAAATATTAAACCCTAATTTGAAAATTCAAAGGCTAAATTTAATGATTTAAGTTTTTGTGATTATAAATATAATTAGGGATAATCCTAATTGATTATAAATATAATTTGTGATTATTCTCATATCATATTTGATAGATGGAGACTATTAAGATTAAAATATCGAATATTAAGATTAGGCGGAAGTTCTTAAAAACTCATGTTTATGGTAAGTTCGTGACTCATAATCATATGGTATGTTTTGAACACCTCAGCGAATGGCCGCCTATGGTTTGACTAAGATAAGTTATTAAACTCATATGATTGTGGCAAGTTCCTGAACTTCCAAAGTGTCGTAAGTTTGATGAACTATACTGGGGATAAAAAACTTATGAGGTAAGAATTAAGAAATTTTGGTATAGTAAGCATTGATGGTGTTAGAGATTGATAGAATGAAGCAATGGAGTAAAGATTGAAGTTGATGGAGAAACCTGGATTTTCTAAATCTTCTAGCTCTGTTAGATTTTCAAAATTTGTTGACTTCGTGCTGATGTTTGCACTTCTATTTTCTTGAAAAACATTGGATCATGTGATTGAACCAATGATGTTTAAAAACAATACTGAGTTATTCATATATACATGCTAATTGTTTCGGCTAAGACAAAAATGATTTGAAAACTTTCAAAATGTATTTCTAACCATGTGCATCATTTGATATGGTGTAGAAAATGGTAAACGATGGAGTCATGAATGCAGTTGAACCTAGTGTTGGGTGTGATCAAAAGATCGTTAGTCCACTATGGTAGGATGTAATATGACAAAGTCATAAAATGGCGGAATCCTCAACGTACTACTAATCTGGTATAGTATCATGATGTCATAAAAGAATTTTTGGTTTTCTTTTGAATTATGAAGAAGGTCAGTTAAGTTGGCTAAATTATTTCGATTGATGTCCGAATTATTGATAAAAGTCTAAGCTATTTGATTCGGCTAGAAGACTGTTGAAAAATATTTATGGAATTCAAGCATTCTTGAGTATTTATGCCAAACTAGATTTCTCTGGTGCGGATTCAGGTGTTGAAAAGCTGAGGTGAACAACCCTATAAGGGGACATGTTTTCGGGGACAATGGTTCCGAGCGTAACGCATGTAGTCGTTACAAAACACTACGTTATGGCCCAATGTAGTGGTACAATAGGCTGGCCACCTAGTGTACATGTGGAGGGTGTTTTCAGTCTTTGTGATTTATAAACACTTTGGTTTGCAGTGTGAAGGATTGTGTTGAAACACTAGTTCACGGTCTTGTGTGACCCCTCAGCATAAATTGGAATCTGAGTTATTCATACTACTTCCCGATTATTGAAAAATCATTGAAGATTCTTATTCTTCTGAATGATGAAAGTAGTAAGTAGAATGTTCCTTAGAAAGGAGAATGTGATAGAATGCAACTGAGAAAGTTATAATAAAACTTCGGAAAAGAGAACGAATGAAATTATTCAAAAAAATATGTAATATTCAGAATAGCACCGAGTAGAGGAGGTTTCGGTGATTCCGAGGACAGAATCCTTATAAGGGGGATATGATGTAAGAACCTGAATTTTAAAAAATATTAAAATAAGAATTTAGTAAATAAAATTCTTAAAGAATGAGATGGGTTTGAACAAGAATATATGTGTTACGAGATATGTGGTATTGTGTTACATATGGTAATATGAGCTATGTAATAAGTGATGTTGTGTTTAATAAATATATATCGTTATTATATATTTATTATAAATTGTAGAGATGAATTAGTAAGAAGATGGACAAGACTTATCTATCGGCATTAAATAATTTATAGAATTATTTTATCATAGTTTGTGACATTAAATATCTTTGATAATCACCAATTTCTTGAGTGTATGTACGAGTAAGTATCAAGTCTAAGGCAGTGCGACCGTACCCTTTAATGGTGGATGTATAGGAGCTGGGCTAAATGATTCCTTCAGAGAGTGGCGGTATATACGAATTAGTAACCGATCTAACTCACTATAAAAATAGTGTAGACGAGACGGAAACTAATTTGTTGGTTGTTTGTGGGAAACCACTCAGTGTACTATATTGAATATCATTAAAGATTCGATGTGTGATAGGTTTGGACTTGTAAATATATACGTTGTTGACGATAGAAGAAAATCGATATATATTTAGATAAATACTGGTTAGAGATTTATTGACTAATATTGGGATATGGTTAAAGGTATAGATTAAAGGAAGAAGAGTTGAACTTGAAGTTTAATCTCTAAATTATTGAAAAATTGTGACAGCCCCAAATTCGGGTACTTCATTACCACAAGATTTGGTGTTCACTTATTAAAAATATTCATATCTAACTACCCAACCATAATAAAATTAGATAATAAACCTTCCCGTTAAAGGATTACATTAATAAAAATCTCCCAGGTTATCTAACCTTTAAATAAAAACATTCATATGCGAAAAATTAAATAACTTCATTACAATAATTCAACTAAAGTCTGGCAATAAAAATGTCAACATATTACAAGTCTTCAATACTTGTTCATCTTTCCTTTCCTTTCTTTGGTGCTAGTACGTCGACCTTCTCTACTTTAGCTGTAATAGTTATATAAGAAAGAGTGAACAAACAAGGCTCACTTGAAATGATAATGAATAAAACTTTACAACCACTGCCAAATAATAGGCACAATGGAACTGAACAAAATGCTTTATCAATGATAATCAGAATCATGAAATATTTAACTAAGGGTCATAAGACCACGGACTATGTCCATAGTTATAAATAATCTTTCAACTTAAACTTTAACATTCATAAGACTATAGGGACTCCTCGTACTTAGGGGGATCAAACCTTCGTACAATGTATTGTGCACAAACATTTCCACGCTAAGCGTAAATTATCCCCTAATAATAGGGTTGTTCATCTCAGTATTTTGAGTACAAGTCAGCACCAAAGTAAGTTTGGTTTGGATACATTTTAAGGTAATTTAGGTTTAACGAACATCAACTAAGGATTAGTTGAATAAAAAGTTCATAACGTTATGCTATGGAATAAATCATAACTTAATCAACATTGTATATTAAGGTTATGCTTTAGGAATAATCTAAGAGCATAAACATTGAATAACTATAACATACCTTGCTTGAACAATATTAAGCCAAGGTTATTTAGAATTGAGTAATAAGTATGCATAACAAATAGCAAATTGAATGATAAAAACTGTTCAACATTAGTATATCAGAATATATAAACTTGCATGCTAAATAACAAGTTAAATACAAGAATAATTTGATCAATATCAAAATAAGGTTTTAGAAAACTTGCATCATCATAAACAAACTAGATACAAGAAACTTGCGTAATTATAATTGAGATAGGATAAGTAAACTTTCACAATAATAACAATAGAACCAGCTCAACGAAAGTGTAGAGTTAAAAAACTTTCCTTGAGTGTAAGCTAAATCGTAACAACTCGAATCACAATACCCTATATATATATGTCATCATGACATAATTAGTCACTACCAACATTCTATATATATAAATAAGTATAAATATCATGTAAGGTTTGATTTTTAATCACATAATCAAATTACATTAGTATTAAAACTTGTTAGCTATTAAAAATATGATCATTCTTAGTATAGTAATACCAAAATCATATCTTAACACTCCTACTATAAATCATAACAACTTTTTTAAACTTTGTGTAACTAGAACACACTGTTTGACCATTCTCGCTAACTTTCATGGCATGTAAGTGTCACAGCTTACACTATGGGTATTGACATTTTGCTACATGCTAGTCTCTTCTTTGCAAGACAAGGCACAAGCCAATGCTTGGCAACTGTATGGGCGTGTACTGCATTATTGGCGTGAGAATTTCAACTCTTTGGGCATGTATGTGTATACCGAACTCTGATCCTCGGCGACCGACCTCTAAGCAACAACGTGAACAAAGCCAATTTTGGCCTACAAGCTACTTTCTAACAACTGAATTAACGCATAAAACATATACAGACTTCACACAAACATAATTGAAGGACTCATAACATGATTTTACCTATATAACAACATAAACATCTAATTTAAAACATCTAATTTCACTGTTTTTGATAAAACTTCACTTTTTGACATTTTTAGTGAAAATCATCACTGTGATTTTGTTTTTCAACCAAAACAGTTAATTCAAAATACCTTGTTTATGTTTATTCATCCTCTTTCAAATTCAATAGTCAATTTATATATTATACAGAGAATTAAACCTCAATTTTATTTTAAACTAAGTCATATTCATACTAATTCACTTTAATATGATTTTCTTCACAAAATACATACATAACATGAATTCATTTACTATACTCATATATAAACTTATGAAAACAAATTTATAACAAACAATTTATCATATAAAGCCATATACAATAAACAATTCAACCTTCACAAAGTTTTACAGAGAATTTTAGAAGAGAATAAAAGTAGAACTTTAAAGAAATTTAAAAGAGTAATATGATACCTTATTTTCTAGAAAATGATAACTTTCCCTTTGATCAACAAGCTTTCTTTTCCCCAATTCTTCTCTCAAAACCTCTCTAGAATTCTCTCAAGTTTTCTCTATAACTTCATTCTTCTCTTCTTTCTCTTCTTATGAGTCTTTCTATCTAACTCTAACTTACATACTAACAATATAACGTATAATAATAATATAGGTATTAAGTATATAATATAATTATAACTTTAACTGACATCAATTATAATTTTATTTGAAAATCAAAAGCCATAAGGCTTGTTTGGCTAACTACCTTAAAATTTAATCAATTAATTCTTATGCCTTATTTGGTAAAACACATTTAAATTAAAGACTTAATATGCATTAAGCCTTGTTTGGCAAAATTGAATTAAACTCCTTTAATTTATTTTAATAACTCCTTTATAGTAAGGTTATTTGTCACACTTTTATTTAATTAAATTTTTAATAATCAATTTAATTAATTCTAATAACAATTTATTAAAGTACTTTAACACATACATCAATACAACATAATTATAATTTTATTTATAATGATAACTTTATTTAATCAACTAACACATCATTTTAATTACCAATTAAAATTAAAATATTATTATAATAATTCATTTAATCATTATAAACTCTTTAACTTAATTTATAATTTAAATTAGAATATTATCTCATAATAATTAATTTCTTAACTCCTTAATTATTTACTTAACAAATAATTAACCAATCAAATCAAACCAAATTAAATATTTATTCAATAATAAACACATCCATTAAATAAATATTTAAAATTACAATGTAAAATTCTGGATTGTTACATCCTTCCCTCCTTATAAGGATTCTGTCCCCAGAATCACAACTCAAATAAATCATTCGTCACATTTTTCCCTACTTACAAAGATTTTGTCCCAGAATCGAAGACACAGATTAAACAAATAACTCAGGGTAATCTTTCATCATTTTATCTTCGAGTTCCCACATAGCTTCTTCAGCATTGTGGTTCCTCCATATCACCTTCACGGAAGGTATCACCTTATTCCTGAGCACTTTTTCTTTCCTGTCGACTATCTGGATAGGAACGTCTTCATAGGACAAGTCTTTATCAAACTGCAATGGTTCGTACTCGATCACGTGCTTATAATCGGGTTTATACGGTCGTAACACCGAACCATGAAAAACATTATGAACGTTTTCCAACTCTGGAGGTAGAGCTACCTCGTAAGCCACTTCTCTAACTCTTCGCAGCACTTCGAAGGGTCCAATAAAAATCGGGCTTAGCTTTCCCTTTTTACCGAAATGAATTTTCCTCTTCCAAGAAGAAACTTTTAAGAAAACATAATTTCCTACGTCGAATGCATGATCTTTTCTGTGTTGATCATCATACTTCTTCTGTCTGTCTTAAGTATCTACCAATCTTGTTCTGATGAGTTTGACAACCTCAACAATTTGTTATACCAGTTCTGGTCCTAACAGTTGGTGTTCACCGACTTCATCCGAGCATAGTGGGGTTCTGCACTTTCGATCGTACAATGCTTCGTAGGGCGGCATGCTGCTTGCGTGGTAACTGTTGTTGTAGGAAAATTCCACCAACGGTAAATGTTCATCCCAGCTCCCTTTAAAATCCATGATGCATGCCCTAAGCATATCTTCCAATATCTGGATTGTTCATTCGCTTTGGCCATCTGTTTGCGGATGATAAGCCGTACTCATTCTTAACTTTGTTCTCATATATTCTTGTAGTCTCTTTCAAAAGTTTGACGTGAATCGCGGATCTCTATCTGACACAATTGACACTGGCACTCCATGTCTCGAAACGATCTCTTTAACGTACAACCTTGCCAACTGATCAAGATTGAACCTAATCTTTATTGGCAAAAGTGTCTTTGCTTTTGTCGGTCATCCACACTATCACCCAAATCGCATCGCATCCTCTCTGAGTAGTTGGAAGACCCACCACAAAATCCATTGTGATATGTTCCCACTTCCATTCTAGTATTTCCAACATTTTAAGTAATCCGCTTTGTCTTTGATGCTCGGCCTTGACTCTTTGAAATGTCAAGCATTTCGCGATGCATGCTGCGACATCTCTTTTCATGTTTGGCCACCAAAAATTATGTCGTAAATCTTGATACATCTTCGTACTTCATGGATAAATCAAATATCTTGTGTTATGTGCTTCGGTCAAGATTTCGTCTTTAATCTCCAGTACTGCTAGAACCCAAATTCTTCCCTCGAACCTTAGTAGCCCTTCGGAATCAATCTTGTATTTCACCTCTTTACCTCCGTCCACACCTTCCTTTATTTTTCTGCATTCTTCATCCTATAGTTGTGCATTCTTCACCTTATCTACTAAAATTGGACCAGCTTCTATCTGGAATAGTCGTTCATTGGATTCTTTTAGAAATTTTATTTCCAACTCTAGCTTTGTCATTGCTGAAATAAGTTCCTCCTAAGTGGTTAACAACATCAACTTTTCCCGACCTTTCCCGCTTAAAGCATCTACAACCACATTCACTTTGCTTGGATGATAAAAGATCTCATAATCATAATCTTTTATCAATTTCATCTATCTTCTTTGACTCATGTTTAGTTCCTTCTGAGTGAAAATATACTTCAGACTCTTATGGTTTGTGTAGATCTCACATTTTTCTCCGTAGAGATAGTGTCTCCATATCTTCAGAGCAAATACTGTTGCAGCCAACTCTAAATCATGAGTCAGATACCCTTTCTCATAGTCCTTCAGTTTCCTTGATGCATATGCAATAACTTTGTCGTTCTGTATAAGGACACATCCTAATCCTTTATATGAGGCATCACTATACACCACAAAGTTTCCTGTACTATCCGGTAATGACAGCACATGTTCCACACTTAACTTCTTCTTCAAATCTTGAAATCTTTCTTCACACTTCTCCGTCCAAATAAATTTTACAGATTTCCTTGTCAAATTTGTTAGCGGAGTGGCTATCTTGGAAAAATCTTAAATAAATTGTCTATAATAACCGGCCAGTCCCAAGAAACTTTTCACCTCCAACGGTGTTTGTGGCGCCCCCAAAATAGGTAAACATCACCCATCTTAAGTCGCCAAATACATGGTAAAGAATTTAAATACAAACTTCTTTGATACAGTACGACAAAACGTAGCTGAGAGTTTCAACACAGATAATGTCTCGTAGAGAGTATACAAACTCAAATAAAGTCCTCATTATAATTATTATCACACTATTTCACATAATAGTGAGGACTACTATAGCCACTTATCTGGACCATCACTCCATTCCCCGACTAGTCCTAGCTATATTCTCATTTCCTGAAGAGAACAATGAAAGCAAAGGGTGAGATCAACTAGCCCAGTAAGAAATATTATGACTAAGATAATGCAGAATAAATTATTGTTAGCCTTCAACAGTGTTAAACTGATAAAATATAATAAACATCAAGTTTAACTGTAGCGGAACAAGCAATCCATTAGAAGAGTCAAGTAGAGCATGATATCTACTATCTTCTATGATTTAAAAAGTTTATCAACAGTTTTATCACTGAGACTCAACTTAATAAATAATCCACATCATCGAATCATCCTTGCACTACAGCCAATGATATTCATTAGTATCACTAATGGTCTTGATCATACCAACAACTGTTCATCAATGCACCACGTACCAATGATGACTTTTACCATATCATTTGTAACATTACGGATCATGATTATACCGAATAATCCCTTGTCATAATCATACCAATCAATCAACATCTATCTATACTACACGGATTGAGGAGGACTTTCATCATAATATAAGCATGAGGATGATGACAATGATATAAGAATTCAATTTAAATGAGAGCAAGGATAAATTTTAAAGATTTATAATTCAATTTATCCAGAATTCAATAATGTCCAAATTGTCAACATGATACTGCTTTGTGGAGTAAAATTCAAGAATAATATTGTATCAAAAATAATTTGGACAGAAAAGAAATTAATTTTTTTGTCTTGAATAGTACCCCATGAATAGTAACCGAGTGAATAGTACCCCGTGAATAGTACTTTGAGAATAGTAATCCGTGAATAGTACCCCGACATGAAAAGATTAAAAATTATCAAGAATGCTCAGAATAATATTTTCATGAAAAGATACTAGATGAAGAGCAAATATCAAGAATATTCTACTAATTTCATGGAGTATAGAAGCAATACTTATCAACATAAGTGTAGAATTAGAAATATGAAATGAAATAATATTACTTACATACTACAGAGTATGGAAGAAAATATTATTTCTTACGAATATTGAACGAGAATAATATCACTTACGAATACAAAAGAAATAATACCCCTTACCTTAGTAGGAGATTTGATACTGCAATAGTGTAGTAACATAATACTCTTCTTCTTTCTCTCTTATTCTCTCTATACTTTCTCTCTTATAGCTTGAGTGAATTGGTGAAAAATAATGAAGAAATGAGCTTCTATTTATAGGCTTGGCAGAGTAAGGGAAAAATAGTCTTTTCGCCATAATTTATGACACCATCACTGATATCATCGATCATATTACATCATCTCTTACCTCATCGTCCGATGACATCATCGCTTACATCATAGGAATTCAAATTCAATTTGTTGTCTTCCACCTCCTTTTACTTTTATACCATGAATTTATTATAATAATATTACCATTCAAATTATAAAAAATGTACTATTATATAATCACATCATACTACTATAATGTAATATTATAATAATATATTTGAATGAATTATTTTATCGAAAAAGATAAAATACCAACTTTCAACAAATATCACATGCTAAAAATTCCTCAATTTAAATCCAGTTTGAATAAATATTTTTCTTATCATATATATCAACAATTAATTATTCACAAATAATATTACAAAATTACAATCAGGTCGTTCCCAGGAAAGAGGGGCTTTCCGACAAGGATTTCTCCCTATTGGCGCGCAATTAGGTTACCAAACCCCTTTTCTCGATAGAACTTTCTAGACATTGTCAATAATGCAAATAATAATATTATTCAACTAATATGAATTATTGATTTGATAATTTGAAATAGTGTGCAATGACAATTATTGATCAATAATATAAAATATCAACGTAGCAATTATTGAATTAATAAAATAAAGTATTGAACAGTAATTACTGTAATAATTATTGAGTAGTGACTTCTTACGTAAGCATCAATAATCCAAGATATTGTACAATACCGTGTGCTACTATGCAACCACGCGTATTACTGTACTTTTACCACCGGGTATTTCAACAGTTAATGGTAAAACTTTTGCCGTTATTTTTATAAAAAGATAATTTTGTCGTTTTCTAACTCCGACAATAATTCTGTTGTGGGGTCCACCAATGATTTCTTCGTCGTATGAATATTCCCAGAAAAATGAATATTCCCCTACCAAACGAATATTTTATAACAACTTGCTTACTTTGCAAAATTTATAAATATTACCCACAACTATAACATTATAACAAATTCACACCTTAATATTCAAAAATATAATTCAAGAAAAATTAATCTTTATTTATGAAAGTTGGGGTCTTACAGTGTTCTTGGTTGTTCCCAATTGATTACGGCTTCCACTTTTGATGGATACACTGAAATCCCATCTTTGTCAATCACGTGCCCGAGAAATTGTACACGATCTAGCCAAAATTCACGCTTAGAGAATTTCGCGTACAAATTTTCCTTTCTTAGTGTCTCCAATGTTAAACGTAAATGTTCTACATGTTCTTCTTGAGTTTTGGAATACAGCAGAATGTCATCTATAAATACCACCACAAACTTGTCTAAGAATAGTTTAAATACCCTGTTCATCAAATCCATGAATGCAGCAGGGGCATTGGTCAAACCAAAAGACATCACCAGAAACTCGTAATGTCCATACCGAGTTCTGAATGTCGTTCGTGGTACATCCTCTTTTCTTACTTTCAATTGGTGATAACCACTTCTCAAATCTATTTTCGAGAAGTATTTAGCACCCTTCAATTGATCAAACAAGTCATCTATTCTTGGCAACACATTTATTCTCAATAGTGACTTTGTTTAATTCCCTATAATCAATGCAAAGACGCATTGACCCATCCTTCTTCTTTACGAATAACATCGGTGCTCCCCACGGTGATATGCTTGGTTGAATATACTTCTTGTCTAACAGCTCTTGCAGTTGTACCATCCGTTCCTTCATCTCTACCGGATCCATTCTGTACGGGACCTTTGATTTCGCTGT
Organism: Panax quinquefolius; assembly: GCA_020205615.1. NCBI lineage: Eukaryota > Viridiplantae > Streptophyta > Magnoliopsida > Apiales > Araliaceae > Panax > Panax quinquefolius. Next base: position 106,069,444 of record CM035160.1, on the reverse strand, counting down.
TGTTCCTGGCGCTAAGTCGATCACGAACTCAATCTCTCAGTCAGGCGGAAGTCCTGGCAAATCCTCCAGAAACACATCTAAAAATCCCCTAACCACTGGTATCTCTTCTAGTTTCACACCCTTTTTCTGAGTATCGACTATGTAAGCTAAATAACCCACACAACCTTGACTCAACAACTTCTTGGCCTACATAATCGTCAGACATCTCATTTGTCTAGGCAATTTGCTACCATAGAAAACTATATTTGACGGAGTCATAAGGTTTACACATTTCTTTTGGCAATCAATTATTGCTCCATAATTGAACAGCCAATCCATTCCCAAAATAACATCAAACTCTCCAAGTCTAATCGGAATTAAATCTACCATTATGATATTCCCCTTAATATTCACCCTACAGTTCTTGTATACGAACATAACATGAATTACTTCCTTATTCACAATTTCTATTTTTAAAGGGAAATTCAATTCTTCACTAGGCAATCCTAACCTCTTTACAAATTCATTAGATATAAACGAACAAGTAGCACCCGAATCAAATAATACATAAGCATCAATATCATTGATTGGGATTATACCTGACACCACATCCTTTGATTGCACATCATCTTGCACAGTCATGCTGAAGGTTTTGGTTGTGGGTTTGTTTGATGTCGTTGGTTTAGCAATGGCCCATGTACCTCCACTGCTACCTTCCTTGCTTCATGTTGTCTCCCCAGCTTTCTTCTTAGGGCACTCACGAGCAAAGTAATCCTTGGACCCGCACGTGAAGCAAACGTTCTTCTTGGGTTGATTGCAATTTGGGGCGATGTGAACCTCCTGGCCACAATTAAAGCATACTCGTTTCCCCATTAAGCATACACCCTTGTGAAACTTCCCGCATGTAGCACATTCTTTGAACTTCTTATTCTGCTGGTTACCCTGCTGATTTCCAGCACCCACATTTCCATTCCATTTTATCTTCAGATTATTGTTACCATTTCCACTACCACCACCTCCATTCTTAACCTCCACTTCATTCTTCTACTTTTTCTGTTCTTGATTAAACTTCGTTACTGCCTCGCTTCCACCTTCAGCGAGAATTGCCTTCTCCATTATCGATGTAAATGTCTTCAACTGGATTAGGGAGACCCTACTGTACAACCAGGGTTTTAGTCCCTGCTCAAACCTCTTAGCCTTGCGTTCATTCGTGCTAACTTGATATGGAGCGAACCTCGCCAACTCGTTAAATTTTGTGGCATAATTCGATACCGTCATTGTTCCCTGCTTCAGTTCTAAAAACTGCACCTCTAGCTGATTCTTCGAACTCTCTGGGAAATAAGTCTCGAAGAATGTCTCCTTAAACTTATCCTAAGTCATAACCCCTTGTCCTCCTCGAGTTTTATTGGCCTGCCACTAATAACTAGCCTCTACTTTTAACATGAATGTTGCAATAGCAGTCTTCTGATTCTCCCCTACTCTCGCAACATCGAACACTTTCTCTAACTCCATGATCCAGGTTTGTGCCTCAACTGGATTCATGGACCCATGGAATTCTGGTGGTCCAACCGCCTTGAAGTCCATAAACATTGTAGCTTGATTCTGCGGTTGATTCTGCAGTGCACCCATCAGTAACGTCACCAGCTGCTGAACTGGGTTAGCATCAACATTGTCATCATTGGTGGTTTCCTCAGTGGTTCTTTGTCATGGTTGACGTCTTGGAGGCATTTTCTGTTAAAATACACTTATTAGATTATTACTCAACTCATTTAAGTATTTTCTACTTAACTTGCACCCCACAAAAGAAATCATCACATAACACATAACACTTTTAATAAAATAAAATAATAACATTTATTCATTCATAATCTTTCTGAAAACATAAGAACAATAACATCATTGCTATTTACATTACTTTCCTGAATTACTAAAGTTCCAGGACAACATCATCATCATATCCCCATAGGTTACATAACACTTGGGATTTACATATTATTTAACATTTTATTAATCACATATCAGGTACATTCCTATGATGTCCTACTAAGATACAGTGTAGCCTTACGACGCTCTTCCTCCATAATCCAGAACATTGTTCTGCGATCTAATATGAATGATGGCAGCATCTTGAACTGAATCAGATAACCCATGAACCAATCTTAAACTCGATTAATCACGGTGTTTAATATGTTATTCATCTCCTCCATCTTCATCCTATTTGCTTGTGCGTCTCTCTCTGCTATTCCAGCCCGTTGATAAACTTCTTCGTACGCGTCTTCGGCTCTTGCCCTCTTAGTAGATTCTTTTTTCAGTTTGTTCTTTAGTTATGCGATCTCCTCGGTCAGTTGTTCATTCTCTCCTTCAGTGTGGACCAGCTTCTCTTCGATACTAGTCAGACGTTCATCTCGATCTTGGATCTCATCGTCCTTCTGTGCCATCGAGGTCTGTTGTTCAGCTACTATCTCTTCCAACTCCTCGACGGTATCCTGAAGTTCTACATTGCGGTCATAGACTTCATCGTACATACGAGCAGCAATCGAGGTTAGTGGAATCTCTTCCACCTCGTCCTCATCATCCTTATTCGCCTGTGGCAGCTCAATGGGATAATCCTCATCCGTTTCCACATCATCATCCTCATCTTCAACCACTGTGACTACCGGAGCTGACTCCCGTGGAAGTAGTTGTTCCCAAACCACCTAAATGTCACGAGACTCCTCCTCTCTAGGCATTTGAGGTCCCTCCTCCCTAGCCTGACTGGATTCTCCGACATTAGTCATCGTGATAACAAAATTTTTAAGTTTTAATTACTAATCATTACTACTCAACACTCACGAGTACATAAGTTTTAATCACATAAGCACATAAGTGTTTTATTACTTCTTCCTTAAAACTTGATAAGAGTTTATCACCACTATCTTTTCAAAGGTTACTTCCTAAGGCTTTTCCCCCCACCTAAGGTTCATAACCTAAGTCTTTGATACCAACTTATGACACCCCCAAATCCGGGTACTTCATTACCACAAGATTTGGTGTTCACTTATTAAAAACATTCAAATCTAACTACCCAATCATAATAAAATTAGATAATAAACCTTCCCGTTAAAGGATTACATTAATAAAAATCTCCTAGGTTATCTAACCTTTAAATACAAACATTCATATGCGGAAAATTAAATAACTTCATTACAATAATTCAACTAAAGTCTGACAATAAAAATGTCAACATATTACAAGTCTTCAATACTTGTTCATCTTTCCTTTCCCTTTACTGGTGCTAGGTACGTCGACCTTCTCTACTTTAGTTGTAATAGTTATATAAGAAAGAGTGAACAAACAAGGCTCACTTGAAATGATAATGAATAAAACTTTACAACCACTGCCAAATAATAGGCACAATGGAACTGAACAAAATGTTTTATCAATGATAATCAGAATCATGAAATATTTAACTGAGGGTCATAAGACCACGGACTATGTCCATAGTTATAAATAATCTTTCAACTTAAACTTTAACATTCATAAGACTATAGGGACTCCTCGTACTTAGGTGGATCAACCCTTCGTTCAATGTATTGTGCACAAACATTTAAACGCTAAGCGTAAATTATCCCCTAATAATAGGGTTGTTCATCTCAGTATTTAGAGTACAAGTCCACACCAAAGTAAGTTTGGTTTGGATACATTTCAAGGTAATTTAGGTTTAACGAACATCAACTAAGGATTAGTTGAATAAAAAGTTCATAACGTTATGCTATAGAATAAATCATAACTTAATCAACATTGTATATTAAGGTTATGCATTAGGAATAATCTAATAGCATAAACATTGAATAACTATAACATACCTTGCTTGAACAATATAAAGCCAAGGTTATTTAGAATTGAGTACTAAGCATGCATAACAAATAGCAAATTGAACGATAAAATCTGTTCAACATTAGTATATCAGAATATATAAACTTACATGCTAAATAACAAGTTAAATACAAGAATAATTTGCTCAATATCAAAATAAGGTTTTAGAAAACTTGCATCGTCATAAACAAACTAGATACAAGAAACTTGTGTAATTATAATTGAGATAGGATAAGTAAACTTGCACAATAATAACAATAGAACTAGCTCAACGAAAGTGTAGAGTTAAAAAACTTGCCTTGAGTGTAAGCTAAATCGTAAAAACTCGAATCAGAATACCATATATATATATATATATATATATATGTCATCATGACATAATTAATCACTACCAATATTCTATTTATATAAATAAGTATAAATATCATGTAAGGTTTGATTTTTAATCACGTAATCAAATTACATTAGTAATAAAACTTGTTAGCTATTAAAAATATGATCATTCTTAGTATAGTAATACCAAAATCATATCTTAACAGCCCTACTTTAAATCATAACAACTTTTTCAAACTTTGTGTAACTAGAACACACTGTCTGACCATTCTACTAACTCAAGATCACTGCGGCGCCTACGCTTTACATCGTGGTCAAGGTCACTTCTGAGAAACAAGCCAATGCTTGGCATTGGGGCGCGAGAATTACAACTTCAAAGCCCTTGTGCTACATTGAACTACTACAGTTCTCGGCGACCAACCTCGGCAACATCATGAACAAAGCCAATTTTGGCCTACAAGCTACTTTCTAACAACTGAATTAACACATAACACATATACAAACTTCACACAAACATAATTTAAGGACTCTTAACATGATTTTATTCATATAACAACATAAACATCTAATTTAAAACATCTAATTTCACTGTTTTAGATAAAACTTCACTTTATGACATTTTCAGTGAACATTATCACTGTGATTTTGTTTTTCAACCAAAACAGTTAATTCAAAATACCTTGTTTATGTTTATTCATCCTCTTTAAAATTCAATAGTCAATTTATATATTATACGAGAATTAAACCTCAATTTTATTTTAAATTAAGTCATATTCATATATATATATATATATATCATAATAATTCAACTTGTAATATGATTTCCTTCACAAAATATATACATAACATGAATTCATTTACTATACTCATATATAAACTTATGAAATATTTTTTATAACAAACAATTTATCATATAAAGCTATATACAACAAACAATTCAACCTTTAAAAAATTTTACAGAGAATTTTAGAAGAGAATAAAACTAGAACTTTAAAGAAATTTAAAAGAGTAATATGATACCTTGTTTTCTAGAAGTTGATAATTTTCTCTTTGATCAACAAGCTTTCTTTTCCCCAATTCTTCTCTCAAAACCTCTCTAGAATTCTCTCAAATTTTCTCTATAACTTCATTCTTCTCTTTTTTTTCTTCTTCTGAGTCTTTCTATCTAACTCTAACTTACGTACTAACAATATAACGTATAATAATAATATAGGTATTAAGTATATAATATAATTATAACTTTAACTGACATCAGTTATATTTTTATTTGAAAATCAAAAGTCATAAGGCATGTTTGGTCCTTATGCCTTATTTGGTAAAACATATTTAAATTAAAGACTTAATCTTTAATTTATTTTAATAACTCCTTTATAGTAAGGTTATTTGTCACACTTTTATTTAATTAAATTTTCAATAATTAATTTAATTAATTTTAATAACAATTTATTAAATTACTTTAACACATACATCAATACAACATAATTATAATTTTCTTTATAATGATAACTTTATTTAATCAACTAACACATCATTTTAATTACCAATTAAAATTAAAATATTATTATAATAAATCATTTAATCATTATTAACTCTCTAACTTAATTTATAATTTAAATTAGAATATTATCTCATAATAATTTATTTCTTAACTCTTTAATTATTTATTTAACAAATAATTAACCAATCAAATCAAACCAAATTAAATATTTATTCAACAATAAACACATTCATTAAATAAATATTTAAAATTACAATTTAAAATTCTTGATTGTTACAAGAATGTAGTCATTGGAGATTTATTTTTGTTAGTATAATGAGATAACATGTATGGAGCATGTTAAAGGATTTACGAGTTAAGTTCTATTTCTGTTGAAACATAATATGTATGCGTCCTAACTTAAGGTGGCGCGACCGCGCCACTCTCAAGCTTAAGACCAACGCGGTCGCACCGGTCTGTAGATAGTTCATGATGAATTTGTGTAATCTGATGAGTTGTGTAATTTGAACTATAGGAATTGTATATTAGTGGCAAATATATTGTCATATGGGTCATATTTGATATTTATAGTGTCCATGAATGGATTGAGATAGCAAAGCATGAATTGAATGAGAGTTAGTTATGAAAATTAACTAAACAAGAATAAAAATTAGTTAACTTAAATTAAGTTGAAAATTATATTATGGAATAATATAATTTGAGTATTAAAGCCATGTGTGGTAGTGGCATGATATTTAATTGAATAGAAAGAATTAATTCACTTATATAAGATGGTGAATTAATATATGTGCTTTACATGAAGAAAATGAAATGATTATGTTAATTAATTTTGGTATTTTCATATATTACGTAATATGATAATATATGAAAGGATTTAATAATTGAAAGATGATAATGGAAAATAAGTGAAGGAGAATAGAAGAAAAACAATATAATTATAAATAGATATTGGTTGGAGATTTGTGTATTAAGTTAATAATTAAATTATGGTGAACTGAAATGTGGTACATTAATGTATACTTTATCAAGGATATTAAATTAAACTAAATAAATAATTGTTGTTAATAATTATTTCAAGAGTTAAGTATAATTTAAATAATAAAGTTCATAATAATGAGGTGTGACACTACTCAATTAAAATATATTCTAAGATCTTTGTCAAATGTACATGGATTGAGAATATCCACCTATTTTATAATTAGCCCAATTATAATATTATTGGATTAATGTACATGAGGTACATGATATTATATATTGGAGTATATAAGTATACTTCCTATATGTGAGTAGGTACATATATATGTGTATATATGTGCCCATAACTTAATTTAATGTAGTAATGTTAAGTCATTATAATTTATTTAATGACCCAAAAAGGAATTAACTTTAGTAGAAGGAGACCCATTTTACTGATAAGTTAGGGAGTATTAAGCTTGTCCCAAAATTAGTGTCACACTTTCATTTAACATGTCGTGAATAGGCCATTGGCCTAACTCTACAAGTGCTGAGAAATGAAAAAAGGATATAAGCTGGTAATCATAGCTAGAGGGATGGAGAAGAAGGGAGTAGTTTACCAAATCTCTAATACCCATCATCTTCTTCTTCTTCATGCTAAACAAAATCAATGGACATAGCTTTGGTATGGGTATTGAATTCCCTTTAAATAGGGACTCCTCCTTCTCATTCCTGTTTGTGAAAATGTCTGAGAAGTGAGCTATAGAGAGTTGGGAGAATTAAGAGCAATGGGAGGATTGAGAAGCTATAGTTAGCCAATTCCAAGCATTCAAGAGGTAATATTGCTATCATATAAGTTCTTGATTCCTAAGTTTGCAATTTCTTAGTAATATCATGAAATACTTGCTTTTGAGTCACAAATTTGATGGCTAAGGGTTGTTGTAATCCTTGAATTATTACTAGATGTTGTTAAATACAGTTAGAAACGAAAACAACGGAAGTTAAACGAACCAAAATGGCTGAGAAATGAATTCGTAGTGATTGAATTCACTAAAATTGTTAAAATATGAAAATTTAGTATGAACATGAGTTTTGGATTAATATTTGGGTTAGTTAATATTTTTGAAGTGTTATAGTTAGTCTGTAGATGAGTAGCTAATCGTTTAACGAGTTCAACGAATTGAAAACCAACTAATTCGGACTTAAAATGAGGAAGTTATGGTAAAAATCGTGATCTGCGGCGGTTACGCTATGGCGCGCGCATCGCTCATGGGCGAGGCGCCAAGTCGGTGTTTGGAAATGGCGTGGGCACGCTGGAATGGTGAGAGTAATGTGGTGTGATGAGTGTGACTACTTTGACCTATTTTGGTAAAACGGTCATAACATTTTCATAAGAACTCCGATGGAGGTGATTCAAGATGATCCAGAACGAGGACGAATAGACCTACCACTTTAGTTCTTTAAGATTTGCAATTGGAGGTCGTTAGGAAGGGTCACAATAGTCATCTTTATGATTGTTACGTATTCAAAGGCGATCGCAGGGCGTCGGGCGAGCACATACCAAGTATAATGCTCCTGACGATGAAATATGTTGTTCTAAGTGATAAAACATAAATATGCATGATAATAGACATGTCATATAGCTAAGATTTCTTTACTCATAATGGAATTCTTTAGCATGACTTAGTATGTGTTTTGAAAAGAAACTTGGAGTTTTAAAAATGAATATTGACGAACCTTGAGTCTTTGAAGTTATGATATTTTAACACATACATATTGTTGAGTTATGAGTATACCTAAGCATGAGAAGTGATTTAAAGTTGCTTTACTTATTATCAACTTACAATAGCTTAGTTGAAAATGATTTCTAAAGAAAACTTGAAACTTTGAGAACGAACTTAAAGTAACTTGTGGACTTAAAGTTCTAAACGTAATAGCATACACACATGGCTTAGTTAGCTATGAAATGAGATTTAGAGTTGCACCTAGTTGCTTTAACTTGGCCTAGAATGACTTTTAAAAGCAAACTTGAACGCCTTATGTCTCTATACATGACGAATATATTCATCGTCTAGTAAAGCATGAATTGAACCTTTCAAGTGTAGTTTCAAATACGTTTTCAAATAATGAACTATGTTATGTCTATGTAAATAAGATATATACATGTGAAGCATGCTATTAGAGGCTTATTAGTACCAATATATGGTTTAAAAGATTATAATATCGAATTTTGTCAAAGAAAGTTGTTAAGACTTATTGATTGAAATAAATCATTATAGAGCTAAGTACTTTGGATATGAACTTGAAAATAGATCACAACCTACTTGAAGTATGTTTATAGTAAGTATCAGAATACATGTTATGCTGGAAATTAAACTGAGCAATGAAAAGCTCAAGTCTAGTTTTGGTAGGGAGTAGCGCGGCCGCGCCACTCCCAAGCTTAAATGTAGCATGGTCGCGTCGTTCTGTAGAGTGACCAAGAGCAGTTTGTTAATTGCATGGTCTTAAGTTATGGTTATATGTTATCCTTAAGGACTACAAGTTATGAAACAAGATTTTTGAAATAAATATGATAGTAGAATGAGCTAGTCTCATGGTTATCCTAAGTTCAAGTAAAAATGAAACCAAGTTAGGAAACAATATTTTGTTCTTATATTAAGAACGTATGAAATGTATGACTGATGGGTATGAATTCATAATTATATAATTGTGTAGGGATACACGAAGTGCAATTAGCGATACGCAGTTAAGTTGTAGTTCATAAACTATGAATCAGACAAGTCTTTCAGTTCCTATTTGTTATATGAATTCGATAACTGTTAGTTAAGCTATATTATGCCATTAGAATGTTGATGTATATATATGAAATGCATATGACATATATATGAAATGTGGAAGTTGATTTGATGGTATGCTTGTGAAGTAAATCTCTATGCATGTTATGTGTGAAGTAACATGCATAGTAAATATCATTTGATTATGAATGCATGAATTGAATATGATATTATATGCTATGTGTTGCATGAAAACTGTTAGAATTGCTGGACTGTCGAGCTCACCCTTGCAAATAACCAATTTTGCAGGTTAAGGAGTCACGGTAAAGATTACGTGCTACGTGATTGATAGTGTTCAATAGTATCAAAGGAGATTGATTCATTTATTTAAATATAAATTCTTGAACCATGTTTAGGTTCTAGGAGATGTACATTGTAGTAGTTTACAATGTGTAATACATGTTAAGTTGTACTATGTGATACATAGAGGAATTCGAATTGAGATGTAAAAATTTATACAGTAATTCGAATAGAATGAATCATAACATAATTTGATTCAAGGATATGTAATTGATTCAAGTTAAGAAATCAATAAAAGATTTTATTCAAGGAGATTGAAAAAGTTTAAGTTATTCCACATTTTCATAATATCGAATATGATGTACGACATGAATGGTAAATGACCAAGATTTGAAACTTATAAAAGTTTGGAGTCATTATACAAATCCTGGAAATGGAAAGAATTTATATTCTAAATTGTAATAAACAAAGTTATATTCATTAAATTATGAATAAAAGATATAAATAGTTTGACGATAGTAATATCATGGCGGACTAGATCCGAGGTTCGAAGGGGCCCAAATTTGGGAGCGTCACAGGTTGGTATCAAAGCTGTAGGTTATAAACTTTAGGTAAGAGTACCTTAAGCTATAACCTGAGAGAGAGAAAGATAAAGATGACAAAGATAATTAGAATGAAATTGAATGGAGTTTAGTTGATAATGGGAAAGAACCCTAAGGTGAATCGATGATCATGATGTGATCGGAATGAGATGTGAAATGATAAATAGTCTATAAAGACTAAGTTGCTATAGCTTGATGCTATAAATGAAGGTACTATGAAATGGTACGATGATAACTTATGAGGAGTTGTATATGATGAGATACGAAGAATTTGTATCGAGCAAAGAGAAAGTTAAGAGTAAGATAGAGTTAGTTGGGATTTTAGTTGAGGACCCATGTGAGAAATGAGTTGTACAAACCTTTGTATGGGCGGATGTGATAGCCCCAAATCTGGGTCCCAAATCTGGGTCCCAAATCACCACTGATCTGGTACAATTATTCTACAACTATTGCGGAAGATATAAACATAAATTGCTTATATAATAAACTTTACACACTATTCCCCAAGGTCGAGTAACCTTAACTTATACACAATTTATAAACTATCTAATATATAACATTATTATCATACTATACTATTACAATTTAACTGCACACATAATCCCAAGCTGAACTTGGCTTTGTCTTTTCATGAATCCGCCGTATTCGTCTTAATCTGCAATGTTAATCATGATATAGCAAGGGTGAGCAATAAGTTTACCCAACAAGTTTAAGTTCAATAAATTAAGGATATATCATGATTGAAAGAATTGAACAAAAGCTGGCTACAGTTCTACAATATAATTGCGAACTAGCATGAACAAATTTTACATAGCTGAACGAACATTGAACATGAACATATATATATCTAGACCAAATAGTAATGAAGGTGATCAACCTTTCATACCTGATGAATACATGCAGTATGCACAGAGTGCGATTTAATAATTCTTAGACATGACAATCAAAAATGATTAACCACAAGTATAATTGAATAATACAACTCGAGGTCGAGTTAAGAAAAACTTGCTTGTTCCGTTAATTACCGTTACACAATTTAATAAGCTTTGTCTGAAGACCTAATATTAATAATATCAATATATAAATTAGAATAATACCACCACAATATTTAAAATAACCTAAACACATTATCACATAACCCTATCAGTCTATGCAGCACATAAAACATAGCCTCAAGTCAAACTATTACAGTCTGAGTAGAGTTCAGTATAATTCTGACATCCTGACGGCTTAGTCGGATAAATATCGAGTTTAAGTTCCATTAAACTCTGCCTAAACACTTAATAATTATTTTAGATAATTATATTATCAGTCAAAATAATTTTCCAAGTCTCATAATAATTTTCAGATAATTATTATCATTTATCATGAATTTTTAATCATTAATATCATATTTATAAGAATTAAATACCACATAATTCCTTTATCATTAATACTTATTTAATACTAAATATTAATGAAAATCATAACATAATATTATAATATATTTATAATATATCAAAGTATTTTTAATACCTTAAAATCATATTTATATGATTTTAAACCTTTAAATCCATTATCCGATAATCGCTATTAATATTAAAATATTAAGATTTTCATGACAAAATATCAAAAGTTATATTTTATAACTTAAAATATTTTTATAACACTTAATCATTTTTTATATGATTTTTAAATCATTAATTCTATTTTTCCATAATTTATTTAATATATTAATTAAATAAATTACTTATCATTAATATTAATTAATTAATAAAATTCATCCCAAAATATCAAAAGTCATTAAAAATAACTTAGAATATTTTCTTATACCATAATATAATTTTTCATGATTTTTCAAGTATAAAATCATTGTTAAATAATTTATTTATATTATATTTAAATAAATTAATTACCATTATTATTCCAAAAATATTAAATATTTATGAAATATATTTAGAATACTTAAAAGCTAATTTTTAGGCTTTAAAGTAATTTTTCAAAATTTAATTAGAATTTTTAATAATTAAAAACTATTTTTTATCTATTTATTAATTAAAATAATAAATTTTCGAATTTAAGTGTCGCTAAAGGTGCATCAGGCGGCGAAACCGTCGCCGACTTTGTTCTTGGTGTTATTGAGCTCAAACCCAGAAACGCATGCCAGTTAGCAAGGTGGGTAGTTTGACCGCTCACAGTTCATAGATCTTACAGTTTCTGGGCTGGGTAAAGTGTTATGATTGTAGTACTTATGTAGTACTACAACTACAAACAACATCCATGGCCATCCTGCATCTTTACATCAAGTTATAGGCCATTAAAGTTCTTGTCAGACATGTTCTTTATTTTCTGGGTTACCCAGGAAATGAAGAACAATCAAGGTACCTACATTGCAGCTTTATATCTTAGCATTCTGGGCCTGGTTGGTGTGATCTAGTGGTTCATACATGTTGCCTAATTTTTTAATAGCACTTTAACACGCAAGTATACGCGTTCAATTGTAATATTCAGCAAGCAAGGATATCGTTCCCACGAGGAAATAGACTAATATTTATCAATTACTAATTCCAATGCAATTAATCCTATTTTAAACTACGAAATATTGTTTGTGATTTCAAAATTAAACTTAACTAAATTAATAATTAAAAGTAGAATTTCACAAGAATAACTGCAGATTTAACAGGTTGCAGATTTAACAGGTTAAGATTACAACTTCCATTGGTATTTCATTTAAATCAATTTACTTCCCATTCAAATCAATTAATTAATATGAATCATTATCCAAGAATGCTTTATAAAATTCACGCACTTTTTCCAAAACACGTGAACAAATCCTCCTAACTCCGATCCTTAAGACACAAAATTACAAGGAACACCATAGTCAATTAATTCACTATATTCCTATGTGAATCAAGTTAATAAGGGTTTTACGCACAAATTCTTTTAATGGATACAAAAGACACATAGGTATATTCCTATCCTACATGCTAATCATATTAACCGTAGTCAGATTATATGAACAGATGTTATCATATCCAGATCTCAATCTATACTCCATCTTCCAATTTTATATAGATTATCACAACAATTGTTGGCCAAACAATTAATCAATAAGCAAAAGATATATTAAATAATTCGATAAAAGCCAACAGTCATTCAATGGGAAGGTTCAATTTAAACTACATACCAAGTTCCGTTGCAATCTTAATTAAAATTTAGTTCATGATAATAATAAAGAAAAACATCATCCAGATTAATAATCCAAACATCCCAGATAATTACAAAAGATAAAACTAGAGAAGAGAAGAAGAAACTCTGAATTTGCTCCAAAACTATCTCTTTGATCTTCAACCCTTGCAATTCTCCTTCGTGTTTTTCTTCGTTGTGCTCTCTGCAAATCTCTTGAAAAATTAAGTGATACGTCTTTTCTTAAGTATCCTCCTATTTGTATTAGTCTCCCAACTCATTCAGATTCCTTTCCGGCTTCAAAACCCACTGGCGAAAGAGAAAAACCTTCTTTTTCTGCAAAGACATGAACGCTTAGCGCCGACCAGACCGCAAGTTATTACAAAAATGCCACTCAACTTTTTTTTAATGATTTTTTTGACCTTTTTCTTCTCTGAAATGACCAATTTGTCCCTCCAGCTCCAACCTACAAGAAATAAACACAAAACATATAAAAAGATACTAAAAATAATTAAAAATAGCAATAATTAAGTTTAATAATATCGAATTCATAGGTATAAAACCTACTCATCAATACATGTAGTCGATATGTTAAGGTACAATTCCATATCATCAGATCATAACAATAACATCACCTATGACAGATAAAGGCTAGTCAACTCTTGTCAGAAAGTTCGACTATTGAAGGTTCTAGGTTTTCGTAAACCTTCATAAAATTAATCCACAACGATTTCTTGACCTTACTTAATTTCAATACTGATCAAGATCTAAGTAAGCTAATGACTTTCATATGTAGTCTGTATGACAGGATACAAAGATCAACCAACAACATGGCCTAACTACTAACACACAACAAGATCAGAAGCGCTTAGAACATGCTTGTCAGAGTTTCTAGGAATTTCTGGGTTGCCCAGAAAGTAGTTTCGTGATCGGTCAACTTGGTTTGACCGTTCATAACTTGCAATATAAACATGATTAGAACTTGATTTCAGTTCCAGATCCTAGTCCAAATAGCATACTACAGATATATAACATAAAACACACATAAAACCTAACACACAGATCTAGAAGCCCTGACATATGGCTGTCAGACAACTTTTTTCAACTTTTCCCAGACTTTTGAAAACATTAAATTCGGGCATCTAGATGTTATAGATCTAGGATGTAACAACCCAGATCACTAAATAACACCCTAATACACAACATAACACAACAAATCATAACAGATAACATGGATCACATGATTTAGGGTTTATACCTTCTAAGCTTAGATATTTGATTTCTGACTTTTGATTCTGATCTTGGCAAGCTATGAAGTGTTCTTAGTTTTGATTCTCTCTCTCTCTCACTCCCCATTTCGAAAATTATAGAGAGATAAGGTCTTGGATAATATGAAAAGTAAAGTAAGTTACTTTTCTTAAGTTTTAAGTTTAATCTTTGGATTCAATGAACCAAGAAGTTGCTAGGTGGCACAAATCTGATCTTGTAAAGATTTAAACACATGGGATAAGCTTTGGCTTGATGACTCACAAGATTTACCATATCTTTTGCTTAGGTTTTAAGAAAAGGGTATTTTAGTCATTTCACATTTCATTTTAAAGGCATACTTGTCATTTAGCCTAACCCTTAGGGTTTAAGGTTTAACCCTTAGATTTTTTTTGTAATTTAATTTCTAAAATTTCCAAATTTCAGTTTTTAAAATAAAAAATTAATATTTCTAAATTATAATTAAGATTCTCTAATTATATTAAACTTTCCCAATCATAATTCAATCTTACAGATTAGGATTAATATTTCCTTAATTAAAAATTTTAAATAATAATTAAGGTTTTCCCAAAATGGGCATTAGGGTTTATAACCCAAGAATTAGGGTTTTCTAAGTAGTCAATTAGGATTATCCTTAATTATATTTATAATCACAAATACTTAAATCATTAAATTTAGCCTTTGAATTTCCAAATTAGGGTTTATTATTCCGAATTAGGGTTTAAGATTCTCGAAACTGAAATTAGGGTTTCCAGAATTGGTTTAGGGTTTCTTATAAATCATAAGAATTTTCTAACTGAACGTTGACGTTCTTAATATGATACTAGGGTTTGCCACTGTCTGGTCAACCCTTGACCCTTTACCACATATTGTACGCATATACAACCATATAAAACAGAACATATACATTTATATCCTTAATCTTGAATAATTCACCACAAAAATTTTAAATTCACAAAATTCCTTCTCGAAAATTTAATATACATTCCCTTATTTTCTGTCTAGGTTTATTATTTAACCTTAATTCAATATTTTAAGATTTTATAAATATCCAAATTCTCGGGTTGTCACATTCACCCCATCTTTTAAAAATTTTGTCCCCGAAATTTACCTTACACCTTATACCATACACAATTCATACACAACATCATATGCTACCTAATACATTCTTCACAAGAATAAAAAATTTCAAATATTGCTGAGGAGTTATATAGACTATTTTCTGTCATTTTCGCAAAGGTTATATGGAAATTCATCCGCAAACCGTCATAACTTACGGATATAGTGGGTAATTAGCCCGGTATGCCCTGTACTTATAAAGTACTGCTGGTCTAATTTGTTTCTCGTATCCGCCTTGGGCGCATAAACTTTTTCTTACCTCAGTCTTTATCGGAATCTGCATCAAAATAATTTAGTTCGGGAATATTTTCAAAGAACGCTAAGAATTTTATTATAAAAGTTGGTTTAACCGAATCAAATAGCTTAGACCCATATCAATAATCAATTTCAATCAAAATACGAATGTGTGTAGCCAAAACCCCGTTGGCAAATTAAAATTTTGAAAATTGTTTGAAAATGACGTTATAATGTCGTACTATATTAACAGCCCATTTGAGGATGCCGCATCGAGTGATTTTGTCATGACACATCATATAATAGTGGAACAACAATTTTAGATCAAATTCAACACAATGTATTCCTGTATTTATAACTCTATAAACTTTTTATCATCTCTACACCAGGTTACATGGTAATAAGCGATAAATAAAAATATATTTGATATTTCAAATCATTATCATCTAGCCGAAACAAGTAGCATAGACTATACTTTAAACTGTTCAAAAATCATTACAAATATGTTTTATTACCTCAACAGGTAACGATGTGTCTGTGGCCCGAAGTCCACTCATACACAGTGGTCACCCGGAGTTGAGAATAAAATTTATTTTCTTTTTTAAAAGCACATTGTGCATTTTTATCTTGATGTCAAAAATTTCAAGTTTAGCGTAGCTAGAAGATTTGGAAAACTTATGTTTCCACTAATAATAATTTCTTAGTAATCTATTTATTCCTATTATCCTTAATACTCCATTCACGTAAAACTATACATAGTTTATCAAACTCGTACTTAATCCTATATTCTCTAACTATACCCTATCTATCTGTTATATACATGAGAAAAGAATTACCTTCTCAACAAGTATATAACAAATAGCGCGATACAAACCTAATCTTAACTCCCTTCTCAATACGAATTTCATTCAATTCGTAGTCTTGCCATAAACTTGTCAATCATTTGATTGATCCGTAACAGATCACGGGGTGATCTCATCGTATATATTACGATTCATTTCTATATTATGATCTTTTTGTTTTACGATCTCCTATCACTGCACTTTTAGTCTTTTAGACTCTATCTATTCATTACTACTAATCACTTTTATTATCAGAGTTAGGGTACTCTGTATCTTAATAATTCGCCGAGATTCGTCTTTGAATCTTACTGACAAACTAACTCTATTTGAGTTAGTACTTATCCTAATCACTACAGTTATTAGTCTCAAGTATTCCTACCTAAGGTTCATAACCTACAATTTTGATACCAACTGTGAGAGCCCCAAATCCGGATCCCAAATCACCACGGATCTGGTACAATCATTCTACAACTATTGCAGAAGATATAAACATAAATTGCTTATACAATAAACTTTACACACTATTCTCCAAGGTCAGGTAACCTTAACTTATACACAATTCATAAACTATCTAACATAAAACGTTATTATCATACTATATTATTACAATTGAACTGCACACATAATCTCAAGCTAAACTTGACTTTGTCCTGTCCTGTATCTGACGTATTCGTCTTAATCTGCAATGTTAATCATGATATAGCAAGGGTGAGCAATAAGTTTGCCCAACAAGTTTAAGTTCAATAAATTAAGGATATATCATGATTGAAAGAATTGAACAAAAGTTGGCTACAATTCTACAATATAATTGCGAACTAGCATGAACAAATTTACATATAGTGAGCAACTAACATTGAACATGAACATATATATATATATATATATATATATATATATATATATATATATATATATATATATATATATATATATATATGGACTGAATTGTAATGAAGGTGATCAACCTTTCATACCTGATGAATACATGCAGTATGCACAGAGTGCGATTTAATAATTCTTAGACATGACAATCAGAAATGATTAACCACAAGTATAATTGAATAATACAACTCGAGGTCGAGTTAAGAAAAACTTGCATGTTCCATTGATTACCGTTACGCAATTTAATAAACATTGTTTGAAGACCTAATATTAATAATATCAATATACAAATTAGAATAATACCATCACAATATTTAAAATAACCTAAACACATTATCACATAACCCTATCAGTCTATACAACACATAAAACCTAACCTCAAGTCAAACTATTACAGTCTGAGTAGAGTTTAGTAAAATTCTGACATTCCGACGGCTTAGTAGGATAAATATCGAGTTTAAGTTCCATTAAACTCTTCCTAAACACTTACAAATTATTTTAAATAATTATATTATCAGTCAAAATAATTTTCCAAGTCTCATAATAATTTTTAGATAATTATTATCATTTATCATGAATTTTCAATCATTAATATTGTATTTATAAGAATTAAATACCACATAATTCCTTTATCATTATTACTTATTTAATACTAAATATTAATGAAAATCATAACATAATATTATAATATAGTTATAATATATCAAGGTATTTTTAATACCTTAAAATCATATTTATATGATTTTAAACCTTTAAATCCATTATCCGATAATCGCTATTAATATTAAAATATTAATATTTTAATGACAAAATATCAAAATTTTTATTTTATAAATTAAAATATTTTTATAACACTTAAATAATTTTTATATGATTTTTAAATCATTAATTCTATTTTTCTATAATTTATTTAATATATTCATTAAATAAAATACTTATCATTAATATTAATTAATTAATGAAATTCATCCTAAAATATCAAAAGTCATTAAAATAACTTAGAATATTTTCTTATACCATAATATAATTTTTCATGATTTTTCAAGTATAAAAATCATTTTAAATAATTTCTTTAATATTATAATTAAATAAATTAATTACCATTATTATTCCAAAAAATATTAAATATTTATGAAATATATTTAGAATAATTAAAAGCTAATTTTCAAGCTTTAAAGTAATTTTTGGAATTTAATTTGAATTTTTAATAATTAAAAATTATTTTTATCTATTTATTAATTAAAATAATTAATTTTCGAATTTAAGTGTCGCTAAAGGTGCATCAGGCGACAAAACTGTCATTGATTGTGTTCTTTGTGTTCTTGAGCTCAAACCCAGAAACACATGCCAGTTAGTAAGATGGGTAGTTTGACCGCTCACAGATCATAGATCTTACGGTTTCTGGGCTGGGTAAAGTGTTATGATTGTAGTACTTATGTAGTACTACAACTAAAAACAACACTCATGGCCATCCTGCATCTTAACAGGAAGTTATACGCCATCAAAGTCCTTATCAGACATGTTCTTCATTTTCTGGGTTACCCAGAAAATGAAGAACATTCAAGGTACCTACATTGCAACTTTGAATCTTAGCATTCTGGGCTCGGTTGGTGTGATCTAGTGGTTCATACATGTAGTCGAGATGTTAAGGTAAAATTCCATATCATTGGATAATAACAACAACATCACCTATGACATATAAAGGCTAGTCAACCCTTTTCAGAAAGTTCGGCTGTTGAAGGTTCTAGGTTATCTAGAAACCTTCATAAGGCGAATCGGTCAACGTACTTTGACCTTACTTAATTTCTATACTGATCAAGATCTAAGTAAGCTAATGGCTTTCATATGTAGTCTGCATGACAGGCTACAAAGATCAACCAACAACATGGCCTAACTACTAACACACAGCAAGATCAGAAGCGCTTAGAACATGCTTGTCAATGTTTCTGGGAATTTCTGGGCTGCCCAGAAAGTAGTTTTGTGATCGGTCAACTAGGTTTGATCGTTCATAAATTGCAATATAAACATGATTAGAACTTGATTTCAGTTCCAGATCCTAGTCCACATGGCATACTACATATATATAACATAAAACACATATAAAACCTAACACACGGATCTAGAAGCCCTGACATATGGCTGTCAGACAACTTTTTTCAACTTTTTCCAGATTTTTTAAAACTTTAAATTCGGGCATCTAGATGTTATAGATCTAGGATGTAACAACCCAGATCACTAAATAACACCCTAATACAAAACTTAACACAACAAATCATAACAGATAACATGGATCACATGATTTAGGGTTTATACCTTCTAAGCTTAGATCTTTGATTTCTGACTTTTTGATTCTGATCTTGGCAAGCTATGAAGTGTTCTTAGTTTTGATTCTCTCTCTCTCTCTCTCTCACTCCCCATTTCAAAAATTATAGAGAGAGAATGTCTTGGATAATATGAAAAGTAAAGTAAGTTACTTTTCTTAAGTTTTAAGTTTAATCTTTGGATTCAATGAACCAATAAGTTGCTAGGTGGCACAAATCTGATCTTGTAAAGTTTTAAACACATGGGATAAGCTTTGGCTTGATGACTCACAAGATTTGCCATATCTTTTGCTTAGGTTTTAAGAAAAGGGTATTTTAGTCATTTCACATTTCATTTTAAAGGCACACTTGTCATTTACCCTAAACCTCAGGGTTTAGGGTTTAACCCTTAAATTTTTTTTATAATTTAATTTCTAAAATTTCCCAATTTCGGTTTTTAAAATAGAAAATTAAGATTCTCTAATTATATTAAACTTTCCTAATCATAATTCAATCTTGCTAATTAGGATTAATATTTCCTTAATTAAATGTTTTAAATAATAATTAGGTTTTTCCCAAAATGGGCATTAGGGTTAATAACCCAAGAATTAGGGTTTTCTAAATAGTCAATTAGGATTATCCCTAATTATATTTATAATCACAAATACTTAAATCATTAAATTTAGCCTTTGAATTTCCAAATTAGTGTTTAATATTCCGAATTAGGGTTTCAGATTCCCGGAACTGAAATTAGGGCTTCCAGAATCGGTTTAGGATTTTAAGAATTTTCTAACTGAACGTTGACGTTCTTAATATGATACTAGGGTTTGCCACTGTTTGGTCAACCCTTGACCCTTAACCACATATTTTACACATATACAACCATATACACAAAACATATACACTTATATCCTTAATCATGAATAATTCACCACAAAAATTTTAAATTGACAAAATTCCTTGTTGGAAATCTAAAATCCATTCACTTATTTTTTGTCTAGGTTTATTATTTAACTTTAATTCAATATTTTAAGATTTTATAAATATCCAAATTCTCGGGTTGTCACACCGAAGGTTTTGTGCTCACGCTCAGTTCCTCACCATGATAATCAATGGAATGTCGGTGTCGCGCTATCGATATGCTTATGGTGAGAAGGGGATTCTTTTCTCATATCATATTTGATAGATGGAGACTATTAAGATTAAGATATCGAATATTAAGATTAGGCGGAAGTTCTTAAAAACTCATGTTTATGGTAAGTTCGTGACTCATAATCATATGGTATGTTTTGAACACCTCAGCGAATGGCCGCCTATGGTTTGACTAAGATAAGTTATTAAACTCATATGATTGTGGCAAGTTCCTGAACTTCCAAAGTGTCGTAAGTTTGATGAACTATACTGGGGATAAAAAACTTATGAGGTAAGAATTAAGAAATTTTGGTATAGTAAGCATTGATGGTGTTAGAGATTGATAGAATGAAGCAATGGAGTAAAGATTGAAGTTGATGGAGAAACCTGGATTTTCTAAATCTTCTAGCTCTGTTAGATTTTCAAAATTTGTTGACTTCGTGCTGATGTTTGCACTTCTATTTTCTTGAAAAACATTGGATCATGTGATTGAACCAATGATGTTTAAAAACAATACCGTTATTCATATGTCTATGCTAATTGTTTCGGCTAAGACAAAAATGATTTGAAAATTTTCAAAATGTATTTCTAACCATGTTCATCATTTGATATGGTGTAGAAAATGGTAAACGATGGAGTCATCAATGCTGTCGAACCTAGTGTTGGTTGTGATCGAAAGATCGTCAGCCCACTATGGTAGGATGTAATATGACAAAGTCACAAAATGGCGGAATCCTCAACGTACTACTAATTTGGTACAGTATCATGATGTCATAAAAGAATTTTTGGTTTTCTTTTGAATTATGAAGAAGGTCAATTAAGTTGGCTAAATTATTTTGATTGATGTCCGAATTGTTGATAAAAGTCTAAGCTATTTGATTCGACTAGAAGACTGTTGAAAAATATTTATGGAATTCAAGCAATCTTGAGTATTATACCAAACCAGATTGCTCTGTTGCGGATTCAGGTGTTGAAAAGCTGAGGTGAACAACCCTATAAGGGGACATGTTTTCGGGGACAATGGTTCCGAGCGTAACGTATGTAGTCGTTACAAAACACTACGTTACGGCCCAACGTAGTGGTACAATAGGCTGGCCACCTACTGTACGTGTGGAGGGTGTTTTCAGTCTTTGTGATTTATAAACACTCTGGTTTGCAGTGTGAATGATTGTGTTCAAACTACTTCCTGATGATTGTGTTCAAACTACGGTCTTGTGTGACCCCTCAACATAAATTAGAATCTGAGTTATTCATACTACTTCCTGATTATTGAAAAATTATGGAAGATTCTTATTCTTCTAAATGATGAAAGTAGTAAGTAGAATGTTCCTTAGAAAGGAGAATGTGATTGAATGCAACTGAGAAAACTATAATAAAACATCCGAAAAGAGAATGGGTGAAATTATTCCAAAAAATATGTAATATTTAGAATAGCACCAAGTAGGGGAGGTTTCGGTGATTCGGAGGACAAAATCCTTATAAAGGGGAGAGAATGAAAGAACCTGAATTTTTAAAAAAATATTAAAATAAGAATTTCGTTAATAAAATTTTTAAAGCATGAGATGGGTTCGAATAAGAATATATGTGTTGCGAGATATGTGGTATTGTGTTACATATGGTAATATGAGCTATGTAATAAGTGATGTTGTGTTTAATAAATATATATCGTTATTATATATTTATTATAAATTATAGAGATGAATTAGTAAGAAGATAAGACTTATCTATCGGCATTAATAAATTTATAGAATTATTTTATCATAGTTTGTGACATTAAATATCTTTGATAATCACCAATTTCTTGAGTGTATGTACGAGTAAGTATCAAGTCTAAGGCAGTGCGACTGTACCCTTTAATGGTGGATGATAGTAGTTGGGCTAAATGATTCCTTCAGAGAGCGGAGGTATATACGAATTAGTAACCGATCTAACTCACTGTGAAAAAATTGTAGACGAGACGGAAACTAATTTGTTGGTTGTTTGTGGGAAACCACTCAGTGTACTATATTGAATATCATTAAAGATTCGATGTGTGCTAGGTTTGGACTTGTATATATGTACGTTGTTGACGAGAAAAGAAAATCGATATATCTTTAGATAAATATTGGTTAGAGATTTATTTACTAATATTGGGATATTGTTAAAGGTGTAGATTAAAGGAAGAAGAGGTTAACTTGAAGTTTAATGTAATACCCGGAAAAAAAATATTAAATAATTTTTTTTTATTTTATTTTAAAACATATTAATTGGACTTGTCATCTATTTGGGTCAAACTAGTTATTTGATTTGTGTGAGCTAATAAATATTAATAAGTGATAGGTAAATTAATTTAGTACAATTTGGGCCTTAAAAATTAATTGGGTTTAATTTATATGTGGATAATAAATCCTATTAGAACTAGGAGAATTAATAAATTATTGATAATAAATAAGTAAAACACAAACCCTATTGTATACTCAAGCTATTATTCGTCAGAAAGAAGAGGGAAGAGGCTGCCGCTTAAGGAGAAAAGGAAAAAGAAGGGGTTTTCATATATCATTTATTTAAAGAAGAAAACAGGTATCTTTTCTCTTCTTTTTGTTTTATGTATATCATGACTATTAGGTATTGAATCTTATCATGTATTATAACACCCAGCCATGTGATGATTGGTTTTAAAAAAAAATCGTTAACATGATCAGTACTTGATATGCAACACTAATTGATGTATATTATATATATATATATATATATCGTATGTAATACTAATTTGGAAAAGGTTGCTATATGAGATTTGATCTCTTGTAGATTGTTAATTATTGAGTTCAGAAGGAAAAGATATATATAAGTCAGTTGTCCTCTATAATACGAAAATAAAATATATTTGATTTAGAGGCTTTCGTAATTTAGTTTAGACTTATTTTTGTAAAATTAATTGTAATTTCGTAAAGGAGAGCATAGTCATTTTGGTACATATTTCAATGGGATAATTAATTATAATATAGTCTTCCATCAAATTCTTGTTACATATATTTTATAATATGGTGGTTAGAAAGTTAGAAATCAGTAAGTTAATAAACTTAGCATCGGGAGGTTCAACCGTATTAATAAAGAATGAATCTAAATTATATTATATATATTATTTTTGGAATGTAAGTTAGTATAAATCTTGGTGTACTTTGTATATAACGAACATGAAGCTCATATTATTTTATAATAGTAATATTATTAATAATAATAGTAATAACAAATCACGAAAAAGGGGAAATTATTAATTATGAATTTAATATACTGTTATTAATTTATTTATGTTAATTTGTGTAATTAGCTCGGACGGAAGAAACTTAACGAGTTATATTTGGAATATCAATTTTGGGTATGACGTTACTCAATCCATGTATGGATTCCGTACTCTTTCAGTGATACTCTTGTTAAATTTGATTTGTTCGTTTGGTTCTTTATTTCAAATTATGTTATGATTTCACATAATTGTTTCCTGTGAAATAAATATATTAGTTTCATTTTTGAGTTGATACACATGACTCGTAGTTGTACTCTTTGAATTAGGATATCATGTTTAATATTTATTTTTGATAATTGTAGAGCGGTACATATTGCTACCTTCTTTTTGAGACATTGTGACTATAATTTGATTTTGTTCAACATGTACATATAGAACCCTTTTGTTGGTATTATGTCGCATGTGTTGTGACATAGTATTTTTGTTAGAATATACCGTTGGGTATACCTGAGCTATAACCACCTGTGGGGTTACCACACACATATCGTCTTGGCACGAGAGATATGACACTTTTCGTGGCGATGTGGTTAGTCCACGACGTCTCCGTTTGGGCTCCGGAGGAAGTGGGCCATTTGGTGTTTTGTTGTGGGAGGCGTATGGGTTAACCCTAGTTTTCTGTTCTGCGGATTTGTGATGTTGTGCCAAACACACCTATCTGATTTGCATATATTTGGATTCGCGATCCAATGTGTGACTTGCATGTGTGTCATTATTTTGACTTGCTTGTGTGGCATTAGTTTGACTTGCATGTGTGGCATTGTTTTGATTTGCCTATGTGACATTATTTTGACTTTTCTGTGTGGAAATGTATATTTCTGAGCTCATTCGGTATGAAATAACACCCAACCATTTGTTTCAGCCTATTATTTCATTGTTTAAGTTTTGTTTGTTTTTGTTCAGTTCAATTCATTGAGTTAGTTATTTCAGTTCGTTAGTTCTTTACTCTTCTATTAGTTTCGTTAATTCTGTTGATTCCTAAATATTCCATTCAAATCATGGGAGATTATATTTTTGTTAGTATTTATACTTGAGGCTTTGTTCAGTATTTTGTCTCAATTGATTTCGTATATCAGTTGTACATCTTTGTATTATCTATATTCGTACTGGGCAATTGGCTCATGCTTTGTTTTTCTTCCGGCATGTTTGCAGGGGTGATTCAAGGCTAGTGTGATGAGAGAGTTGTCTTTGACCATCAAGGTTGTTTTGAATTTTAGTTTTGGTTATTTTGACTCTATTTGGAGAATTTTATTTAGTACTTCATTGATGGATATCACTATTAATATTTTGAAGTTATTAGTGCTCTGTTTACTTATTTTGAGGTTTGTTGTGCTTTGCACGTGACCTCCCTTTCCTTTTCGGGAAGGGGGTGTTATAGATATGACATCAGAGCTTAAGTTCTTTCTTGTACAAAACTTATTTAGGTTTGACCTGTGAGTTGTGGGTAAATCACTGGGTAGACGTAGGAGTTTGATTCGATTTTGTTCTCTGTTTGGTTGGTCTTGATTTTGACCAAGTGTTTTTAGTTCTTTGAGTTGTAGTTGATTTGAGAAAGGCGAGATAATTTGTTAAGATTATTATTGTTATGAGTTGGAGCAATGATATCAGTTAAGAATTGTGATTTAATCATTAAGGAGAATAATGTCATATTTTATTAAGTTAAGAAATGATTATACGATTATAATGTGAGTATTTGTATCGACGAGAATTTGATTTTGGAAAAAATATTTGTTAGAGTTATTTTATTTTGTGACAATCATTATGATTTTGGAATTGAGAATTTGATTTGGGTTAGATTTTAATTTTTGTTAAGTTGTGAATAAATTGAGGTATGTGAATCGATGGGATAATATAATAAAGTGAAAATTATTAAGTATAGAGGATCTCTTGTAATTTTGAGTCGTTGTAGAGATTCGAGGTAATTAGATTAATCTTTTGGAGTAAATGAATTATGCGATTATTTCCTAGTAAAATATTGGAGTTATCTTATATGAATTTTTGAGTGATAGTGTGACGCCCCCAAAATAGGTATACATCACCCATCTTGAGTCACCAAATATATGGTACAAAATTCAAATACAACTTAATTATACAACAGTCGTGTAAAATACGACAAAACATAATCTAAGAGTTTTAATAAGAATATTGTCATCTAGACAATATTCACACTCAATGGAGTCCTCATTACATTTATTGTCACACTATTTAACAGAATAGTGAGGACTACTAATGCTATCATCTGGACCGTCACTCCGTTCCCCGACTAGTCCCGACTACGTTCTCATTTCCTAAAGAGAACAAAGGAAAGAAAGGGTGAGCTCAACTAGCCCAAAGAAGAAATATTATGACTAAGATAATGCGTAATAAATTATCATTAGCCTTCAACAAAGTTAAACCGATAAAATATAATAAACATCAAGTTTAATCTGCGGTGAACAAGTAATCCATTAGAAGAGTCAAGTAGAGAATAAAATCTACTATCTTCTATGATTTAAAAAGGTTTTTCATCACTTTTATCATTGCGACTCACCAATAAATAAACCACATCATCCCCTTTACTACTACCAAGGATATTCATTAGTATCACGACCACAAATTATCCATGCACTACGGGCCAAGGATATTCGTGTATTCATCAATGGTCATGATCATGCCAACAACTGTCCATCAATGCACTATGGCCAATGAGGACTTTTACCACATCATTTATAACATTACGGTCATAATTATACCGAATAATCCCTGGTCATAATCATACCAAGTCCATCCATGAACTACAGGCCACAGATGACTTTCAACATATTATAAACATGAGGATGATGACAATAATATAAGAATTCAATAAAACAAGTTCAAGGATAAATTTGTAAAGATTTATAATTTAATTTATCTAGAAATCAATAACGTCCAAATTGTCAACATGATACTACTTTGTGGAGTAAAATTCATGAATGCTCAAAAGAATATTTTCATGAAAAGATACTGGATGAAGCGCACATATCAAGGATATCCCACTAATTTCATGGAGTATAGAAGCCAAAACTTTAATCAACTGAGTATAATAGAATATATGAAACCGCAAATGAATTTTTTCCGCCATGCGGTAATCCACGTAAACAGATTATTCCAACAGAATAATAAAGAATGGAATAACAGAAGAATTCACCAGGCGTGCGTAATCTGCACAGACCGATTATTGCAACAGAATAATAAATAATGGAACTAGGTCATGCGTAATCCGCATAGACAAGATGTTCCAACAAAATAATAAAGAATGGAACTAGGTCATGCATAATCCGCACAAACAGGATGTTCCAACAGAATAATAAAGAATGGAACCAGGTAATGCGTAATCCGCACAGACAGGATGTTCCAACAGAATAATATAGAATGGAACCAGGTCATGCGTAATCCGTACAGACAAGATGTTCCAATAGAATAATAAAGAATGAAATAACAACATAATTCACCAGGCATGCAATAGACCGCATATACATGTTATTCCAACAGAATAATAAAGAATGGAATAACAGAAGAATTTCACCATGTATGTGGTACTTCGCATAGACATGTTATTCCAAAATAATAATAAAGAATTGAATAACAACCCTTACGAGTATTGAAAGAAAATAACTCCATTCATAAATACGAAAGAAATAATACCCCTTACCTTAGAAAAAATGGATACTAGAATAGTGAGGTAGCAGACTTCTCTTCTTCTTTCTCTCTATAATTTCTCTCTATAATAATTGCTCTAAAGCTTTTGTGAATTAGTGAGAAATGAAGGAAGAATGAGCTTCTATTTATAGGAAAATATAGTTTCGATAATTGCACGTTTTGGGGCTCAGAATATTACAGTATAATACCTTCCTCTTTTTCTTCATTTTTAATTTAGTCCTGCAAGTATTATCAAACTTGCACCACCTCCCCTAATAGTAAATAATGTGAATTAATAGTTCATTCATATGACTCAATAGTATAATCATATGAAAAAACTAATTACAGTATAGTACCTTCAATTATACCTCCATTTTTAATTTAGTCATGCAAATATTATCAATCTTGCACCACCTCCCTTAATAGTATATGAATGCGAATCAATAGTACACACATGTGAACAAATAATTATAAGCATGTGAAATAATAGCAATTAATTGCTCATTTATCCGATTAATTACTCGATTGGTCAATATAACCTCCAGACATCAATTATTATCGAAATAAATGTCGATTTCCACTACCACTAATAATCCCAACCCAATGGAACTATCAATTTCATCTTTAATCAACACAACTTATTCATCATTAATATTATAACTCACAATATTTAACAACAAGGTCGTTCCCAGGAAAGATGGGGCTTTCCGATAAGGATTTCTCCTTATTGGCGCGCAATTAGGTGACCAAACCTCTCCTCGATGTAACTTCTGACATTGTCAATATTGCAAATAATAATATGAATAACTTTTTCGTCTTAATTATTGATTTAATAATAATAAATATTATGCAGATGATACTGTGACAATAATTGAATCAATAATATGAGAGATATGATGCAACAATAATTGTAGCAATAATTGAGTATAACTGAGTGACTTCTCACGTAAGCATCAATAATCAATACCGTGTGCTACTACGCAACCACACGTATTACTGTACTTTTACTACCGAGTAGTTCAACAGTTTTAATGGTAATACTTTCGCCGTTATTTTTATAAAAAGATAATTCTGTCATTTTCTAACTACGACAATACTTCCGTTGTGGGGTCCACCAATGATTGTGCCGTCTTACGAATATTCCCTGTTAAAACAAATATTCCTTGACCAATCAAATATTATATAAGCACTTGCTTACTTTGCAAAATTTGTAAATATTACCCACAACTATAACATTATATCAAATTCACACCATAATATTCAAAAATATATTTTGAGAAAATTATTCTTTATTCATAAAAGTTGGGGTCTTACAACCTCCCCTTTTTATGAAATTTCATCCTCGAAATTAGGGTACGTACCTGGTATATCGAAGCTGTGAGGATACCTTGATTTCATTTCAGATTCTAACTCCCAGGTCATTTCCTCAACATCGTGATTTCTCCACAAAACTTTGACTTGAGGTATAACTTTAGAGCGTAGAATATGATCCTTTTTATCCAAGATTTTAACAGGTAACTCTTCATATGTTAAATCTTCCTCTATCTCGTAATGTAGATATGTGAAAAACGTTATGAACACGAGACATACTTGGTGGTAAGGCGAGTCTATAGGCCACAGTTCCTACTCGATCGAGGATTAAAAATGGGCCAATGAATCGAGGGTTGAGCTTTCCTCTCTTTCCAAATCTCGTAACTCCCTTCCATGGAGCAACACATAACAACACATGATCTCCAATATCGAATTCCACGTTCTTTCGATGAAGATCAACATAACTCTTTTGTCGATCTTGTGAGGTTTTTATACGTTGTCGGATCGTTTGAATCTTTTTCGTAGTCATACGTACCAACTTCGGTCCCAACAGCGTTGCTTCACCCACCTCATCCCAACATACTGGAGAACGACACTTTCTTCTATACTACGCCTCAAATGGAGCAATGCCAATACTTGCTTGATAACTGTTGTTGTAGGAAAACTCCACCAAGGTAAGAACTTGTCCCAACTTCCCTTGAAGTCAAGGACACAGAGACTTAATAGATCTTTAAGAGTTTGAATTGTCCTCTTCGACTGTCCGTCCGTCTGAGGATGATATGCCAAGTTAAATCGTAAATTTGTGCCCATAGCTTTTTGCAAACTAACCCAAAATCTTGAAGTGAATCTTAGGTCTCGATCAGAAACTATGGATACCGGCATACCATGCAGTCTTACAATCTCGTTTATGTAAATATGAGCAAGATGTTCAAGTGTATAAGTTTCTCGTATAGGTAGGAAATGAGTAGACTTGGTCAATCTATCAACAATGACCCAAATTGCTTCTATGCCTTGAGAAACCTTGGGAAGACCAGTAACTAAATCCATGGTAATGTGCTTTGCTTTGACTCGTTGACAAGTTAAACACCTTGAGATTGTAACAACCCGAAATTTTGGATTATCCAGAATTTAGGTTTAAAGAATTAGTTATTAATAAAAGGAATTTTTATTAATACTATTCTGTGTTATGTGTTTATTAATCGTTCTATAACCTAGGATGATTATAAGTCGGGAGGATTCTGGCTACGAGCTTGATTTAACGAGTAAGAATTTTCAAGAAGAAAATGAAAGTTTTCCGGGATCAAAATATTTTTTGGGGAAAAAGACGATATATGCACTATTCATCCGTTTCTGCTCAGAGATTTATTTTGAAATTCCGAGAAGTTATTGATTACGTAAAATGTTGAGATGTGATGGAATATTCAAAAATATTTCAGTTATGGCAAAACCAAAGTTTTCGCCCGCGGACTCAAAACCTAAGGGTTTGGAAAAGTGAGTTCCGAGAATCTAAGGAGTACGTATAATAATTAGGGTTATTATGCGTGAGAAATAAGAGTATGATACGAGTTATTATACGAGTATAGTACAAAGATTAGTACGACGTATAATATGAATATCGTACGAACGAAATACGAAGAGAATACGAGAATACGATAATGATATGCGTAGAATACGATGAGTGTAAATGGACTTTGTGTTCATGGACTTTGTAGAATCCAATTGGACTTGGATTATGTCAAGCCCAATGCTTTGTGAAGTTAATCCCAAGTTAGGCCCAATAAGAATTAGGGTTAAGGCCCAAACCAAGAAAAGAAACCGCGAATCGAACCGATGGGTAAGAACCATTGGGGCAACCCATGGGGTGACCCATGGGGCATGTGGGCCGGCCACTTGGCCACCAAATAAACTTGGTGGCTAAGCCAAGAATAGTAAGGAGGTGGGGGATGATGACCAAATTTCCCCTAGCTTTGGTTTTCTATAAATAGAAAGCTTAAGTTCATTATTTTGGATTTTTGAAAATCCTACACCTTAGAGAGAGAGAGAGAGAGAGCTTGAGAGCTTGGAGAAGAAGAATAAGGAAGAGGATGAGCATGAATGCTCGGATCGAAAGTGATCGTGTAATAGCAAAGCTTGCAAATCGCCGGCTTTGTATAACGGAAGAGGATTAAAGAAGAACGGTAATCCGAACCCTAGTTTCTTCTAATATTTTATTTAAGTTTTCTATGTCAAAAACATAGCTTACTGAGAATAAGAAATAAAAGAGGTTAGTAATGATTTCATATGGTTGAAATCATAAGAAAACAAAGAAATAAGAATTAGAAATTTAGTTAATAAATTTCTAAAGGAAGTATAAGATTCGTAAGGGTTTTGAGCGATCCGAATGAATCTTATGAACGAGTAGGTGAAATAAGTAATGAATGATGTTCTATAACATCAAATTCCAAGAAAAAGTAGAATCGTAATAAAAAAATCTCGACTAAAATGAAGAACGAACGAAGAACGCGAAGTACACGCGAAGAACACGAAGAATGTTGTTGATGGACAAATTTAAAACCATCGTAGGATAATTGTTGTTGATGGACAAGTTTAAAACCATCGTGTATAAGTTAGTTGCATATTACTTGGTTAGGAACAGTAGAAACGTTCATGAAGAACGGATTAAAACTTAGCTATAACGAAGTTATGGAGAAATTTTTGTAAGAGACGAACGAGAATTAGAAGGTTAGTAAATGAACCCGAACGTATAGGGTTTCATAAGGAAGTAAGAGAACATAGAAAACGTGAGTCATAGACTCAAGAACGAACGAGTTCCAAGTTTGGATGATCGAATTACGGACGAGCGAGCGAAGAATGTTAAAAGCGTAAAAAAAAATGAACGAAGGGTTAAGATCAAGCAAATCAAATGGCACGTTAACAGATTCAGAACGAAGTTCTATCTTAGGGGTATTGAAGTACGTAAGATAAGGAAGAGAATGGCTTTGGAACGACCTCGTTCCGAGTTATAACGAAGAAGTTATGAGATCGTAAAGTACGCATCTCAAACTTAATGCAAGACTTAGAAATTTTTCTAGGGTTTTGTCTCTACACCATAACGCCGGGATAGATCGTGAGAAGTGGCGCCCAAATGCGAGCTCTCTACCATAATCTTCGGAGAGTGGGCGCAAGTAGCTTGAGAGGTAACTAAGGGTTTGAGTCAGCGGCCTGCACTCAAGAAGAAGAAGGTGAAGTAGGGCGTGGCAGCCAGAGAGAGAGAGAGGGCACTACAACGCACTTACGCCAAGGGGGCAATGCCCAAAAATGAGATTTTTATTTCTCAGATACTGGGGGATGTGAAAGAAAGAAGTATGAACATATAGTTCACCTAAAATAACACTTAAGCAAGCAAGTTAAACCTTTAGTAAAGGTTGAACGGAAAGATTAAATGAGACTAAAAGAATGCAAACGCGGGTTATGGAACCGATATCCGGGGACCATAGTCACGATGAACGAACGTGAGGGATTACTATGATTGTGATTCCTTAGACGTTGAGTGATGAAGGTAACAAGTAACATTTCGATGTTATGTTGTGATAATAAGAGATAAGTGTAAAGCGAATAGACGTTGTGAACGCAACGTTGTTGCGATGAACGATCGGTCTTAGCATACAACGAACGGTATAGCTTCAACATTAAGAAAGAATAATGAACATGGGGTTCATGGGATGGATAACGATGAATGCAATTGAAACCTTGAGTAACGGTTGAGTGAGAGATTAAGAGATGAGCAACGTGAACGTCGAATACTTAAACGATCCTTGTGAATCGTAGTTGCGTCGGATGAACGTTCTAAGTGTACAATGGTAGTATGACTTGGACGTTGACGAAAGTAGTAAGTAAGATATGAATGGTATCAAGGAAAGCCGTAGAGAACGGTAATGAGATTAATGAAAGTCCGAGGGTGAGTCGGATAGAGAATGTTAGAATGAATGTAAGCGTTAGACACTTAAGCCAACGTAAGGGTTGAGTGTACGCAATTATTAAATGTGCAGAACCTACACTCCATGTATGGTTTGACCGTAAGGTAATGAAGAATGTTGTTTAACCGTGAACGGTGAAGAAACTGAGTTAAGGATAATAACGTATAACGTTAAGAAGCCGAGTTAATAAGTATAACTTGGACAACATTCCGAATTGAATGAACCGGATGTTGTAAGATATGAATAAGATAATATGAAATGTTTAATGCTATAGTCGCATAGTATTGACATTGAATGATCGTTTCGAGTATAGAAAAGACTGTATGACTTAGACGATAAGAAATGAATCCTGAGGTATGGCATTTAGTTGCCAGAAAGCCGTAAGGAATAAGAAGTTGACTTAACGAACATTATTGTTGAATGGTTCATATAAGTTAAGAGAAGTTAGGTTGTAGTACAAACGAACTTTGATAGTTGACATATGGGAGCTGGGCTAAACAATTCTTTCAAAGAGCGAAGGTATATACAAAACTGGCAACCGATCTAACTCACTGTGTGGGCAGTGAGTATGAGACGGGAACTTGTTTGTTGGTTGTTTGTGGGAAACCACTCAGAGTACCATATGGACTACTAGTAGAGAAGCGATGTGTGCTGAGTCCTATAGAAGATATAAGAAGAATATAAGAATGCAAATCATCAAAGATGATGAAAGTTTTGAGTAAGACATCTCCGTATGTCATGAAGCCGTAAAGCAGAAATGAAAGTTAGTCGCGTAAACTTATATTGCAAGAATGCGAACCCTAAGAAGTAAAGTTAAGTAAACCAATGCATAAATCAAGTATATGACTAATTGGTGTACGTGTTATTTCCTTATGTGTTATATAGGGATTTGGAATGAGCAGTTCATCGTAAACTGTAAGCTGTAGCTGTGCGTAAGGCAAGTTTTCTTACTTCATTCATGCTATATGAATTCTAGTTTCTTAAACTTCTCAGATGTTGGACTTGAGAAGTTATGTCTATGTGCGAATGTGTAATATTTGTACAAGGTGGTAGAACGTATAAGGCCTTGTGCCACAATTTGAACACTTCGGTGTTTCTTTGAGATGAACTGTTCTATGATTGAAATGTTCAATACAAGTATGCTTTCGCTTTATAGATGAACCGTTATTGTTAAGTCGTACTAATAATTCTAGCTAGACAAGATGTGTATTAAAAAGGTAGAAGAATGAAAGTATTTTAAAGTGAAAGTATCAATGTTTTAAGATGATAGGAATCAAAACTATTCATATTATTCAAGCCGCTTATATAACCTTTGTTAAGTTATCGAAGTTACAAAATGTTTAAACTCTTGAAGTTGTTTGTTCAACTGCATGACTTCATCGGCAATTGAATGCTCACACTTTCTTTAAATGAAAAACATTTTTAACGAACGATGTTAGAAAGAACTTAAGGATCCCGTAAAGATCAAGGTGATCGGTATTCAGACGAAGTGTCATTCAGTATATGAATGTGCGTGAAGAGCAAGTGAAGACTTGTAATATAGAATGATAGAATTAAACTATAGATTAGTTTAATGAACAGTTATGTATCCTTGGTGGCGGATGAAAGTCACTTGTGTAAGATGAAAAGAATAATGTAATTATCATTATTTGTAATGAAAGAGGTTATAAGGTTTCGAGAACCTGGGATTTGAGAATGTATGTCATTATATTTAGCTATATAATGAAGTATGTTTGGAAGGAAATGGAATAGTGATACACGGAGTCCGGGTCTGAAAGTAGGCTGGATTTCGGGGCATCACAGAGATAAACTCCGCTATCTCTCTCTTCATATTGCTCCACCAAAATGTATGTCGAAGATCACGATACATTTTGGTACTCCTAGGATGGATTGCTAATGGTGTGTTGTGCGCCTCCATCATGATTTTATACTTTAAATCAGGGTTATTAGGAACACAAAGTCTGGAGTTGACTTGAAGTATTCCTTCTTCATCGATTCTTGCTTCTGGCATATCACCTTCTTGCACTTTCTTCCTCATACACATCAGCTCCAGGTCTGTAGCTTGAGAAGCTTTAACTTTATCGATTAAAGTCGGTTCTATTCGTATATTCACCATCATCATATGGGTTCCTGGAGTCTTTAACTCTATCTCCATCCTTTGTAAGTCATATAAAATGGGCCTTTGCATTGACAATAATGCACTCGTACCCGCATATGATCTTCTACTCAATGCATCAGCTACTACGTTTGCTTTTCCAAGATGGTATTGAATGGTATGATCGTAATCTTTCAACAACTCAAGGCATCGTCGTTGACCCATGTTGAGTTCTTTTTGAGTGAAGAAATATTTGAGGCTTTTATGATCCGTATAGATCTCCACCTTCTTTCCATACAGGTAATGCCTCCAAATCTTAAGCGCAAAAATGACTACTGCCAACTCTAGATCATGAGTAGGATAATTCCTCTCATATTCTTTGAGTTGTCGTGAGGCATAGGCTATGACTTTCCCATGTTGCTTGAGAACACATCCTAACCCTTTGCTCAAGCATCATCATCAGAGATGACAAATCCCTCTGAGCCAGATGGTATTGTCAGAATAGGTGCTGAAATGAGTCTCTTCTTGAGTTCTTGAAAACTCTTCTCACATTCTTCGCTCCAACCGAATTTTGTATCTTTTCGAGTCAGCTGAGTTAATAGAGTAGCGATTCGAGAAAACCCTTCTACGAATCTCCGATAATAACCATCTAAGCCGAGAAAGCTACGTACTTCGGTCATTGATTTAGGTTGCTCCCAGCTTTGAATTGCTTCAATCTTTGTCGGGTCAACAGATATCCCATGATTTGATATCACGTGCCCAAGGAATGCAACTTCCTCAAGCCAGAACTCGATTTTCTTTAACTTGGCATATAACTTGTTTTCACGAAGCTTTTGGAGTATCAGCCTCAAGTGTTGCTCATGGTCTTCACGGGTTTTGGAGTATATGAGGATGTCATCAATAAAGATGACCACAAAGTGATCCAAATATTCCTTGAATACTCGGTTCATCATATCCATGAAGGCAGCAGGAGCATTAGTCAACCCAAAAGACATGACTAAGAATTCATAATGTCCGTACCGAGTTCTGAAAGCAGTCTTTGGAATGTCATCAATTTTAATCTTCAACCGATGATATCCAGGACGAAGAACAATCTTTGAAAAGAATTTGGCGCCTTGCAACTGGTCAAACAGGTCATCAATGCGAGGCAACGGGTACCTATTTTTGATGGTGACATGATTCAACTCCCGATAATCAATACAATGTCGCATACTTCCATCTTTCTTCTTCATGAATAGAATAGGAACACCCCAAGGAGACGTACTAGGACGAATGAAACAGATGTCTAACAATTCCTGCAATTGGGACTTTAACTCCTGAAGTTCAATAGGAGCCATTCGATATGGGGCTTTGGAAATGGGTTTTGTACCGGGTTCAAGGTCGATAAAAAATTCAATTTCATGCTCTGGGGGTAGGTGTTGCCTCTTTTTTAGTTCAAACAAAAGATCTCTAACTCATGCAAGCATACATGTGTTAACAAGTAATACAGAGCAAGTAAAGTATCGATCCCACAGGGAAAGTTGTTTAATTAAAATTACTACACATAAACTAAATCACTATATTTATATGCTCAAACTAATGAATATGATTGGTTTGTTACTCTAATCGCAAATAACAACTAAAATAATAAATAAGATGTAATAAATCAAATCTGAAAGTAATGGGATCCTAACTTCATTTAATATTTCATTTGGTCACCACTATAATGCAAAACTTGTTCACATATCATAGGAAAGTAGCCAAGAGCACTAAAAGAGTCATAACCATTTTTCAATGTACTATGACCTACTTACACAACATCCACAAACGATAGACTCTATGTAATCATCAATATAACTAAAATCACTATATGTTTATGTGAAATTGCAACCATATTGAATTTAAGTACAAGCTCTTATTCTAACTCATACGGTGAAATAGTATATGTCTATCTGGTTCACGAAATATACAAGCCATATAAAACAGCCCCATATACGCATGCTATCATGATTACAATCCATACTTGCATGTTCATTGTCAATTCCATACAAGTACTAAAACGAATAGTGATCAAGCATTCATACATGCAAAACAATCATGATAGAAATCCCAAATGATATATAAATCAATCCAGCATTTAAGCATGCAATCAAACTACATATTAAAATCTGTTAGAATCCCATAATGGAGTTTAGTTCATGACTGAACCAAAAGTCATTATGGGATCAAAGCTAAACATGTCTAATAAGCAAGCAATTGAAAGATGAAAGATAGAAACAATCAAACCCAATTGCTGAATATCATCCACTATTAACGTTCAACTCCTGTTATAAATCCAGCAAAAATACTAAATAAAATATCCACACTGGTAGAAAATCCCAAGAAGGAGTAGAAGAGTAGAGTTTAGGCCTCCTTCTACGTTGGAATGTCTCTCCTAGTGTAAACCCTAGTTCCAAGATGAAAAATACGTAAAACTGAATAAATTCTCAATAATCCTCATCTGACACCAGTCAGATATTGTTTTAAAAAAACCAATTACAACCCTTTTAATTAAAAATTAAAATAAAACAAATCAAAGATAAATCAAGATCGGCATACAGCAAATAAGGCCTCCGCGATTGTACTTCTCGCGTGGTAAGAACTTGCGAGTGTGTCATGATCTTAAGCCGTGTTCTCGTATGGCTGCTCCCATGCTTGTTACATCACAGCGGCTTCGCACTTTTGGGTTCTTGTTACAACTGCTGCAGACTTTGATCTGCTTTCGCTGGTCCTTCCTTCATCCATCCAGCTTAGTCTTCTGCTTCTTGACCCTCATGCCACGCATATCACAGCTTGTGCCTCGCTCATACATCCATTCGCCTCATGCCTTCTAATTCCATCAAAATAGGCTGTTTCATGCACTTTTTCACCAAAAGGAGTTTTAAGTATATGCAATGCAAACTAACATGAAATACAACTAAAACACAGTAAAATATACTTGAGATAGGCATAGTTCGTATGAATTGGTACTCAATAAGTATGTGGCGCCCCCAAAATTAGGTATATATCATCCATTCTGAGTCGTCAGATACATGGTACAAAATTTAAATACAACTTCATTTATATTAATCGTTGAAATGTCAGATAGAATACGACTTACGCTTAATCGTGAGTTTTAATACAAATGTATTTAACTCTCATGGTACCTTGACCACAACCTTACAATGGTACTTTACATAAAAGTATAGTAAAAAACTATTTTAGAAATTAAAATCTTTGGGAAGTGCTCAACAAAACCTTCGTACATAGGAGGCCATGCGTCTAGGTTATAATAGATATCATATGGACACAGAATTATCCTTGGTTGACCCAATAAACCCCAAAGAAAAATGAGAAGATTACTATCATCTTTTTCCCAATGGTGAGTCTTCTCTTGACATATAAATATCTCCGTTGTCTCCAAGTAAAAATTATGTTTCAAATAAACTCCAAGATCATACAGGTAGTGCTCGTGGATATATTCAGCTAGTGAATGTGCACAACCATGTCTTATAAGAACACGAGGTTGTATTTTATTAGACATCTTGTATGATAGTGGCAAAACACCCTTCCAAAGTTGGGTTCACCTCACCCTATTTGATTCACCAAATATAACTACTAAATGATGTATAGAATACAACACACTTTTCTATACTGTTTAGGGAGAACCTCCATAGCTAGAGACCACCGTTCTATTCCCCTGTTATCCCCGCTTGACCCGGCAACACTCTTACGACAATACTCTTATTACCTGAAAGGAATTATAAAGCAGAAAGGGTGAGCACAACTAGCCTAGTAAAGAATATCATGACTAAAGATAATTAAATTATCAATAGCTTTCATCAATAATAAATCAGAGATTTAGAACATATGGTAGATGATAAAACTTTTCAACCATAGTTGCAGCGGAACGAGCAATCCATTAGAAGGGTCAAATAGACCATAAGGTCTATTATATTCTCTATGTTAAAAGTCCACCAATACTATTTTATCCATGTAAAATAAATCAACAGTTCCTGTCCACAATCATATGAATAACTCATAATCATAATTGTGGATCTAAATTCCTCTTCGCAACTGTGATTTAAGATAATTTTCATCACCTATCTTCACCGAAACATCAAAAATTATTGTTATACCAAATCGTAATTCTGCTCATAATCATACTAATAAATTCATCTTTGCACTACTATCGAAGATATTCATTAACAATTCATCTTTGCACTACACATGCCAAAGACATACAACCAGTATTTTAGAAGAGTCAAGTAGAGCATGATATCTACTATCTTCTACGAATTAAAAGTGTATAATAAATATTTTATCGCTGAGACTCAGCTTAATAAATAATCCACATCATCGAATCACCCTTGCACTACGGCCAAGTATATTTGTTAATATCACATCCATGAATTTATATTTCATCGCTGAGACTTAGCTCGATAATCAATCCATATCATTGAATTATCCATGCACTACGGCTAAGGATATTCGTTAATATCACGACCACGAATTATCCATGCACTACGGGCTAAAGATAATCGTGTTTTCATCAACAGTCACGATCATGCCATAAAATAATTCATCTTTGCACCCTTAGCCGAAGAGAATCCATAGCCATAATCATACCAAAAACTGTCCATCAATGCACTACGGGTCAATGAGGACTTTTTCCACATCATTTGTAGTATTACAGTCATGATTATACCGAATAATCCCTGATCATAATCATACCAAGTCCATCTATGCACTACTGCCAAAGATGACTTTCAACACAATATAAGCATGAGGATGATGACAATGATATAAGAATTAATCAAATGAGATAAATGATAAATATTAAACATTTATAATACAATTTATTCAGCGTTCAATAATAACCAAATGTTATCAATTACTTAATAATCTTATAATCTAATATCATTAATATTATAACAATATTTTAATCATTTCTTAAACTTATAAACAATTTATTTTAATTGTTTACACTTTATCAAATAATGCATTTAATCATTCAAAATGCCATACTCATAAGATTTCATAATCAATGATCAAATCCTCATCAAAATCAGATATACCCTATATAGATTCTCAAGCCATAAAATTCTATTTTCCAATTTTATTACTTCACATAACATATTTAATTCATTTACTCATAACTAGTTCATTTTCATTAAAAATACCAAATCAGTCCCAAAAATATTTCTTTTCAGAGATTTAGCAGAATATAGTCCCATCTTGAACATATATTTTTCTCTAAATTTTTAAAATTAATTTACTATTTTTCATATGGCTAAAACTGTCGAATATTTAGACATTTATCATAAATTGTATTTTTGTCCAAAGATTCCGAAATTTACAGGGTATACTCCTGTAATATACATGTATTCCCAATAAAAATTTCACCAATTTTGGAGTTAACCACAAGGCGTTATAAGGGTTTACTTTTAAAATAGTCTTTTCCCATAAAAACCATAACTCTTAATCTATATATCCAAAAATCGCCATTTTTGGATACAATCTAGAAAACTCATCAAATTATCATTTCAAATTTTTCCAGAATTTTTGATGGTCAGAAAAATTACGAAACTGCCCCTGGTAGAAACCCCTTTTTAATGAAAATACTATTCGTATGAATACGAAGGATTATTTACAATGCATGCGGTAATCCACATAGACATGTTATTTCAACAAAATAATAAATAATGGAACAGTCATGCGTAACGCACGCATGTGATATTCCAATGTAATAATAAATAATGAAATAACGTAAGAAGTCACCGTGCATGCGATAGATATCATACAGCATGTGTTATTCCAACAGAATAAATAAATAATGGAACCAGGTCATGCGTAAAGCATAGACATGATGTTCCAACAGAATAATAAAGAATGGAATAACACAAGAATTTCACCATGTATGCGGTACTTCGCATAAACAGGTTATTCCAACATAATAATAAATAATGGAACCAGTCCCACGTGAACGCATGCATGTGATATTATTCCGGCGAATAATAAAGAATGGAATAACGTAAGAATTTCGCCAAGTATAGGGTAGCCCACGATACAAAAGTTATTCCAATGTAATATTAAATAAGGGAATAATGTAAGTTCTCTTCATGAATACAAAAGAAATAATACCCTCACCAAAAAAGAAACCTAATATAAGAGTAGGGAAGTAGAAGAATACTTTTCTATAGTTTCTCTATAATTTCTCTCTCTAGAGTTTCAGTGAATTCGTAAGAAATTATGAAGGAATGGGCTTCTATTTATAGAAAAATGGACTGCATAGTAATTAACTCATGAACGGTTCAGATTGATTTACTTTAATCTGACGGTCCATATTTAAAGCAAAATCTTTTAAATAAAATATAATATATTCTATTTATAATCTAATAAAACCAATAACTTTATAAAAGATTTTACTATACAAACACTATGCAGACACTATGCAACACTATGCAAGCACTATGCAAATACTATGCATAATAAAATATAATATATTCTAATTATTGTCTAATAAAACAGATAACTTTATAAAAGTATTCTGTTTTTTATAAAAAGCTTTTCTGTTTTATTACATTAATAATACTAATAAAACAAAACTGAGTGACTTATTACGTAAGCATCAATAATCAATACCGTGTGCTACTATACAACCATGCGTATTACTGTACTTTTAACACCGGGTGTTTCAACAGTTAATGGTAAAACTTCCGCCGTTATTTTCATAAAAATATTTTTATCATTTTCTCAATCCGATAATAATTCCGTTGTGGGGTCCACCAATGATTGTACTGTCGTACGGATATTCCTGGACATAAAGAATATTCCCCGATTAATCGAATATTCCCCGACACAACGAATATTTTATATCAACTTGATTACTTTGAAAAAAAATTCACATATTACCCTTAACTTTAAACTTTTATCAATTTAACTATTTACCAAAATAGAAAAATTGAATACTTTTATTTCATAAAATTCGGGGTCTCACAATCACCCCTCCTTATGAACTTTCGCCCTCGAAATTTACGTACATACCTGATATTCGAAGAGATGAGAATACCTTGCTTTCTTTTCGGATTGTTCCTTCCCGATTATATACTCTGTATCATGATTTTTCCATTGCTCATCTCCTGCATTTCAGATATCATTTCTAAAATATATCTTCAAAACAAATGTTAATTGACATATCATAATTTGTCAACTTATCAAGTAAACAATTTCAGCCTAGGTAAGTCACACACTAGCGAATTATATAAATCGTCTCTCCCCTCCTAGTTCTAGACTCTTATCTCCACCAGCGACCATATCCCTAAGCTCTGATACCAACTGTGATGCCCCCAAAATTAGGTATACAACATCCATTTTGAGTCGTCAGATACATGGTACAAAATTCAAATACAACTTCATTTATACAACTGTTGAGCTGCCGTATAGAATACGACCACAGTTAATTGTGAGTTTTAATACAAATGTATGTAACTCTCATTGTACCTCGACCACAACCTTACAATGGTACTTTACATAAAAGTATTGTCAAAAACTGTTTTAGAAATTAAAATATTTGGGAAGTGCTCAAGGAAACCTTCGTACATGGGAGGCCATGCGTCTAGGTTATAATAGATATCATATGGACACAGAATTATCCTTGGTTGACCCAATAAACCCCAAAGAAAAACGAGAAGATTACTATCATCTTTTTCCCAATGGTGAGTCTTCTCTTGACATATAAATATCTCTGTTGTCTCCAAGTAAAAATTATGTTTCAAATAAACTCCAAGATCATACAGGTAGTGCTCGTGGATATATTCAGCTAGTGAATGTGCACAACCATGTCTTATAAGAACACGAGGTTGTATTTTATTAGACATCTTGTATGATAGTGGCAAAACACCCTTCCAAAGTTGGGTTCACCTCACCCTATTTGATTCACCAAATATAACTACTAAATGATGTATAGAATACAACACACTTTTCTATACTTGCTTAGGAGAACCTCCACAGCCTAGAGACCACCGCTTCTATTCCCTCGTTATCCCCGCTCGACCTAAGACCTCTTTTACTAAGAATACTCTTATTACATGAAAGGAATTTTGAAGCAGAAAGGGTGTAAGACCCCAAATTATTAATAAATAAAATTTAGTTTCCTCTATTTATCATTTTGAAATAGTAAGGGTTGATTTGATTAATGTGGTTAGTTATGGGTAAAATGCTAAAATATTTTAAATAAGCAGGTGGTTATAAAATATTCATTGTTGTCGGAGAATATTCGTTTGGTCATGGAATATTCTTGCTGTCGGAGAATATTCGTACGACGGCGTAGTCTTTTGTGGGCCCCATAACAGAAAGCGATTGGATGAAGAAAATGACAAGTATAAGTTGTTTATAAATAACGGCGTAGTTATTCTATCAATTAACACTCGTTGGAATACCGGTGGTTATAACACGATGTCTACGCCGTTGTTGCCTGAAGAAGCTTGCAGTATTGCACCAATTATTGATTCTTACGTAAGAAGGCACTACTCTCAATAATTGTTACGATGAATTCTTATTCAATATTTTATTTTATTGATTCAATAATTCTTTGCGTTGATATTTTATATTCTTTGTTGTTTCAATAATTGTCACTACACGATATTTTCCATTATCGAAGCAATAATTCATATTATCCTAATAATATTATTAGAAAACATTATTGGCAATGTCTAGAAAGTTCTGCTAAGGAGAGGTTTGGTCACCTAATCATTGCGGCAAGATGAGAGAAATTCTTATTGAAAGCCCCTCTTTCCTAGGAACTACCGGTTGCGATCTTGTGATTCTGTAATATTATTTGTGAATAATTAATTATTGATTTATATGGTGAGGAAAATATTCATTTTATGTGGATATAGATAGAG
Organism: Panax quinquefolius; assembly: GCA_020205615.1. NCBI lineage: Eukaryota > Viridiplantae > Streptophyta > Magnoliopsida > Apiales > Araliaceae > Panax > Panax quinquefolius. The sequence goes on along the minus strand of CM035160.1, from coordinate 106,025,011 downwards.
AAATTTTTTAAAGTGACAATTGCTGAAAATCGATATTTTATCTTTTCTGATAAAATAATATTTTATTATATTATTATAATATAATAATGATGATATTTTTATAATGAATGTGGGATATATGAGTATATGAGGAGGAAGAGTATTTTAGTTGCAAAAGTCGTTTAAAACATGTTAAACATGTTTGTGGGCCCATTTCTTGACTAAAATTTGATTATAGCCTGTAAAATCGCCCGTATGTGAATTTCGGTAAATTTCTGTTTAGAATTTGGAAAAACTTTCTTCTGCAAAGTTGTAGAGAATTGAATTTCCTATAAAATGTCATGCGATTCAAATTTTCTGATTAAAGGGCTATTTATTATGAATTATTGAAGTTCTGTAGTTCTGAAATAATTGATTTTGGAAGTTTTAATTATTTTTAGTTAGAAAAACATTTTTGTTATTTGTAGGCATGTGTTAAGAGTTGGAAATCAGCTGGTATGAGTGCGTAGAAAATTTTAATATATATATATATTAATATTTTATTAAATTTTCTACTTTGGTGTTCTAAGCATTTTCCTATAAATAGGGTGCTTAGGTTAGAATTGAAAATCACACCAGAAACTGCAGATTTCTCTCTCTTTCTCTCTCTATATATTGAGCGTATTCTTGTGAGTATTTTAATACTTTGAGTGTTGCTATACGGTGTAAGTTCAAGTCATAGCTTATATCCGGTGTTTCAACTAGAAGTACTGTCTTTACAAGGTAAGAGATGTTATTTTCTTCTCAAATGATATTATTTCTTCAATATCATTATGCCAAAATATTGGTTGGAACTTTTTATCAAATTTGAACTTTTTATGTCAGGGTTACTATTCATGAGTTACTATTCACGAGTTACTATTCATGAGTTACTATTCACGAGTTAATATTCGCGAGTACTATTCACGAAGCATGATGATGTTTTTTTTGTGAAATTTCTATCTTTTGGTGTCGGAGTTACTATTCACGTGTACTACCAGACTATTCACGATATCTGACACTATTCACGAATACGACACTATTCACGTAAAAATTATATTTTCGTTTTTTCATTCCAAGATATCTATTATGGATACTAGTTTTGATTGTATCCATGTTTTGATCATTCTTGAATCTTACTCCACTCTTGGTTATTTATGAAGTATTTTTGAACTTGGATTGTTTAAAAGTACGAATCCTTAATATTTATTCTTTTGTTTCATTTGGATTCGCTTTCTTTAAAATATCTTTCATCATCCTCACCCTAAATGATGATATAATTGAATATCTTTGGCTTTGTAGTGTAAAGATGAATGATTTCGATGAATATCTTTGGCCGTGAGTGCAAAGATGAACAGTGTTTAGATGAACATGACCAATGATGAATATCTTTGGCACAGAGTAGTGCAAATGAATATTTGATTCGTATATATATTGATTGATGTTACAGGATAAAAGATAGACGATGAACTTTTAAATTCATATATAGAAGATAGTAGTTTGCATTCTCTACTTAACTCTTCTAATGAATTATCATTTCACACTGCGAATATTGATTTAAAACTTGTTGTCTATTGTATTCTATTAGATTTTTTCCTGTTGAAGACTAACGATAATTTGTTTTATATTATCTTAGTCATAATGTTCTTTACTGGGCTAGTTGAGCTCACCCTTTTCCTTGTTGTTCCATTTTTCTTCTCAGGAGGCGAGAATGTAGCGAGTACTAGTAAAGGGTGTGGAATGATGGTTCTAGAAGTCGTTTTAGTAGTCCTCACCATTTTGTAAAATAATGTATCAATAATTGTACTGAGGACTTATTTGAGTGTGGATATTGTCTAGATGACAATATTTGTATTTAAACTTACAGTTTTTATGTTGTATTAATAAAGTTGTAGTTGTTTCTGTACCATGTATTTTGACGACTCAGAATGGGTGTTGTATACCTATTTTGGGGGCGTCACAAAGGATGAGCACAACTAGCCCAGTAAAGAATATCATGACTAAAGATAATTAAATTATCAATAGCTTTCATCAATAATAAATCAGAGATTTAGAACATATGGTAGACGATAAAACTTTTCAACCATAGTTGCAGCGGAACGAGCAATCCATTAGAAGAGTCAAATAGGCCATAAGGTCTATTATCTTCTCTATGTTAAAAGTCCACCAATGCTGTTTTATCCATGTAAAATAAATCAACAGTTCCTGTCCACAATCATATGAATAACTCATAATCATAATTATGGTTCTAAATTTCTTTTCAACTGGAATGAAGATAATTTTCATCACCTATCTTCACCAAACATCAAAAATCATGGTTATACCAAATCGTAATTCCTTCTCATAGTCATACTAATAAATTCATCTTTGCACTACTACCAAAGATATTCATTAACAATTCATCTTTGCACTTTATATGCCAAAGACATACAACCGTATTTTAGAAGAGTCAAGTAGAGCATGATATCTACTATCTTCTACGAATTAAAAGTGTATAATAAATATTTTATCGTTTGAGACTCGACAATAAATAATCCACATCATCGAATCACCCTTTACTTACTACCCGAGGATATTCGTTAATATCACATCCATGAATTTATATTTCATCATTTGAGACTTAGCTCGATAATCAATCCATATCATTGAATTATCCATGCACTACTACTAAAGGATATTCGTTAATATCACGACCACGAATTATCCATGCACTACGGGCTAAAGATAATCGTGTTTTCATCAACTATCACGATCATGCAATAAGATAATTCATCTTTTCGCACCTCGGGTCAAGAGAATCCATAGCCATAATCATACCAAAACTCGTCCATCAATTCACTACGGACGAACGAGGACTTTTTCCACATCATTTGTAGCATTACGGTCATGATTATACCGAATAATCCCTGATCATAATCATACCAAGTCCATCTATGCACTATGGCCAAAGATGACTTTCAACACAATATAAGCATGAGAATGATGACAATGATATAAGAATTAATCAAATGAGATAAATGATAAATATTAAACATTTATAATACAATTTATTCAAATGTTCAATAATAACCAAATGTTATCAATCACTTAATAATCTCATAATCTAATATCATTAATATTATAACAATATTTTAATCATTTCTTAAACTTATAAATAATTTATTTTAATTGTTTACACTTTATCAAATAATGCATTTAATCATTCAAAAATGCCATACTCATAAGATTTCATAATCAATGATCAAATCCTCATCAAAAATCACATATACCCTATATAGGATTCTCAAGCCATAAAATTCTATTTTCCAATTTTATTACTTCACATAACATATTTAATTCATTTACTCATAACTAGTTCATTTTCATTAAAATACCAAATCAGTCCCAAAATATTTCTTTTAGGATTTAGCGAATATAGTCCCATCTTGAACATATATTTTTCTCAAAATTTTTAAAATTAATTTACTTTTTTTTCATATAGCTAAAAGCTATAATATTTAGACATTTATCATAAATTGTACTTTTGTCCAAAAATTCTAAAATTTACGAGGGTATACTCTGTTATATACATGTACTCCCAATAAAAATTTCACCAATTTAGGAGTTAACCGCATGGCGTTATAAGGGTTTACTTTTAAAATAGTCTTTTCCCATAAAATCCATAACTCTTAATCTATACATCCAAAAATCGCTATTTTGGACACAATCTAGAAAACTCATCAAATTATCATTTCAAATTTTTTCAGAATTTTTGAGGTCAAAACAATTCTGAAACGCTTACTGCGAAACCCCTTTAATGAAAATAATATTCGTATGAATCGAAGGATCATTTACAATGCATGCAGTAATCCACATAGACATGTTATTTCAACTAATAATAAAGAATGGAACCAGTCATGCATAAACGCCATGACGCATGTGGATATTCCAAATGAATAATAAATAATGAAATAACGAAAGAATTCACCGAGCATGCGATGAGGCGCATTTTATGTGAGTTATTCCAATAGAATAATAAATAATGGAACCAGGTCATGCGTAAAGCATAGACAGGATATTCCAACAGAATAATAAAGAATGGAATAACATAAGAATTTTACCATGTATACGGTACTTCGCATAAACAGGTTATTCCAACATAATAATAAATAATGGAACCCGTCCCACAGAACGCATTGCAGACGAGGATATTCCGACAGAATAATAAAGAATTGAATAACAGAAGAATTTCACCAAGTATAGGGTAGCCCACGTATACAGGTTATTCCAACAGAATAATAAATAAGGGAATAACAGAAGTTCTCTTTATGAATACAAAAGAAATAATACCCCTTACCGAAAAAGAAACTAAATATAAGAGTAGGGAAGTAGAAGAATACTTTTCTATAGTTTCTCTATAATTTCTCTTTCTAGAGTTTCAGTAAATTCGCAAGAAATTATGAAGGAATGGGCTTCTATTTATAGAAAAATGGACTGCATAGTAACTAACTCATGAACGGCCCAGATTGATTTACTTTAATCTGACGGTCCATATTTAAAGCAAAATCTTTTAAATAAAATATAATATATTTTATTTATAATCTAATAAAACGAATAACTTTTAAAAAATTTTACTATACAAACACTATGTAGGCACTATACAACACCATGCAAGTACTATGCAAACACTCTGCATAATAAAATATAATATATTTTAATTATTGTCTAATAAAACAGATAACTTTATAAAAGTATTCTGTTTTATATAAAAAGCTTTTCTTTTTTATTACATTAATAATACTAATAAAACAAAACTGAGTGACTTGTTACGTAAGCATCAATAATCAATACTGTGTGCTACTATACAACCACGCGTATTACTGTACTTTTAACACCGGGTGTTTCAACAGTTAATGGTAAAACTTCCGCCGTTATTTTCATAAAAATATTTTTGTCGTTTTCTCAATCCGTTAATAATTCCGTTGTGGGGTCACCCAATGATTGTACTGTCGTACGAATATTCCCCGACAAAAAGAATATTCTCCGACTAATCGAATATTCCCCGACACAACGAATATTTTATATCAACTTGATTACTTTGAAAAAAAATTCACATATTACCCTTAACTTTAAACTTTTATCAATTTAACTATTTACCAAAATTGAAAAATTGAATACTTTTATTTCATAAAATTCGGGGTCTCACAAAGTAGGTATAAAACCCACTTATCAAATACCCCCAAACTTGAACTGTTGCTTTGTGACAACTCGAGAATTTTGAATATTTTTAAAAATTTTATTAATTAATTTAAGGTTCGAAATTAGAACCTAGACAGAAAATAAGTGTATGCGTTTGATATTTTTGAGAAGGAATTTTGAGGGTTTCAAAATTACATGAAAGATTTAGGTGAATTATTCAGATTAAGGAATAAGTGAATATGTTACGTGTATATATGTGTATGCGATATGTGGTTAAGGGTCGAGGTTGACCCGGATAAATGATATCATAACAAACCCCAATTATATATTAAAAACGTCAACCTTATATTATAAAACCCTAGTGATTAATAAGAAATCCTAGAAACCGATTACGAAACCCTAAATTGATTAGGAATCAAACCCTAATTAAATTATATAAATCCTAAATTTGGAACTTAATGGCGTAAGTGTAAATAATTATAAGATTAGTTAGGGTAAAGCTTAATTGATTAGCAAACCCTAATCTAATTACGAAATCTAATTTCTAAATTATGAAATTATTTTTCTATTAGAAACCCTAATTTTTGGTTTGTAAACCCTAACGAGCAATTCTGATCCTAATTGCTCAATTATCATTTTAATTAGGAAATGTTATCCTAATTAGCAAGATTAAAATTATGATTAAGAAAATTTTAATATAATTAGACAATCCTAATTATAATTTAGAAATATTAATTTTTTATTTTTAAAACCAAAAATTTGGAAATGTTAGAAATTAAATTTCAAAGTTAAGGGTTAAACCCTAAACCCTAAAATAGTTCAAACCCTAAACCCTAACCCAAACCCTAAACCCTAAACCCTAAGGGTTTGCCCATTTACTAGAATGCCATTAAAATGTTATGCAAAATGACTAAAATACCATTTTCTTAAAACCTAAGCAAAAGATATGGCAATCTTGGTGACTCACTACCCTAATGTTTATCCCATGTGCTCTATATCTATTTTATATTAGATAGGTATGCCAACTAGCAACTAGATACATTGAATCATGCCATGTATATTAGATTAAGAGAGAGAAAATGCATACTCTAATTTTCATTTTCTCCAAGTCCCTTCTCTCTCTAACTTTTCGAAATTTAGTGAGAGGGAGTGAAAAGCTAAGCCATGATCAGTTTATAACTTACCAAGATCAGATAACAAAGTTAGAAATCAAAGATCAAGCTTGAAAGGTATAAGAACCCTAAAATTTCGAAATTTGTGATCTTAAGTTAATGTTGATGTTTGTTGTTTAGATATGTGCTAGTGGGTGTCACTTGATGATCTGGGTGGTCAAAACCTAGATCCATATCATTTTGATGCTCGAATTTGATGATTATAGAAATGCGGAAAAATTGAAAATGATGGCCCGACAAGCCAATGTCGTCGGGCTCAGTAAATCCTTCTCTGTTTTTGATTTTTGTGGTTTTATGTTATACATATGTTCTATGACATGTTTTTACTGTGTGATCGAAACTAGAAACATGACCAGATCATTAATATATTGAGAGATACGAGCATCAAATCTAGTTGACCATTCACGAGAAAGCCGATTTCTAAGCGACTAGAAATCTTAGTAACCCTGACAAGATTTTGCAAGCCTCGATCTTCTTTGCGTTTTTTTTTTTTTGGCCATGTTGTTGTTTTGGTATTTGTAGTGCGACATGTTATCTACATTCTCAAACCATTAGATCACTTAGATCATACTTAGAATCAAATGTATCACGGTGGTCAAACCACCGTTGACCTACATCTTGGGAAGGAGATTACAGGTAACCTAGAATCTTCAAGACCGATTCTTAACCACTAGTTTGGCCTAATTTTGATAGCTTAGATCTGTTGTTGTTAAGATGATCTATGGTTATGTAGTTGTCTGAGGACATGAGTACTACACAATGGAACCTTAATATTACATTAATAATACCGGAAGGCTAGATCCGGAGGCTCAAAGTAGAGACTTAACAAGCTGTTCTTCATTTTACTGGAAAACCCGAAATGAAGAACATTCACACATGATCTTTTAGAACCTAGATCTCTCGATTAAGTAATGTTTTGGCCATGAACTCAATTGATAGTTGTAGTATAACACTTATACTATAACTATAACACCATTACTAGTCCAGAATTTAACTAGAACATAGGATTAGAATCGATCAAACGACCCACCTTGTTGTCTGACATGAACGTTTTGGGTAGCTCAAGAATAGCCTCAAGAACACCTATAGCGACGGTTCTGTTGCTATATGGCCCTTTAGCGACAGTTTATTATTATTATTTTCTAAAAATTATTTAAAAATAGATAAAAATGGTTTTTAATTATTAAAAATACATAATAAATTCCGAAAAATTATTTTAAAGTCTGAAAAATAGTTTTTAATTATTTTGAGTATATTTCATAAATATTTAATATTTTTGGAATATAAATTTTATTTATTTATTTAATTATAATATTAAATAAATGATTTAAAAATGATTTTAATTAATGAAAAATCATGAAAAATAATATTATGGTAAAAGAAAATATTTAAAGATATTTTCAAGTGACTTTTAATATTTTGTATGAATTTAACTAATTAATTAATATTAATGATAATTAGTTTATTTAATAAATATATTAAATAAATTATGGAAAAATAGAATTAATGATTTATAAATCATATAAAAATGATTTAAGTATTATAAAATATTTTAAGTTATAAAATATAACTTTTGATATTTTTCATGAAAATATTAATATTTTAATATTAATAGCAATTATCGGATAATGAATTTAAGTGTTTAAAAATAATATTTAAATGATTTTAAGGTATTAAAAATACTTGGATATATTATAAATATATTATAATATTATGAAATGTATTTCATTAATATTGGATAATAAATAAATATTAATGATAAAAGAATTATGTGGTATTTAATTCATTTAAATACGTTATTAATGATTGGAAAATCATTTTAAATGATAATAATTATTTGAAAATTATTATGAGGCTTAAAAAAATCATTTTGATTACTTATATGATTATTTAAGTTAATTGTTAAGTGTTAAGGCAGAGTTTAATTGAACTTAGACTCGATTAAAGTTCGACTAGACAGTCGGGACGTTAGAATTTTGTTGAATTCAAGTCAGACTTAAATAGTTTGACTTGATACCGAGTCTTATGTATGTTGTAGACCGATAGAGTTATGTGTTATGTGTTTAGGTTATTCTATGTGTATATATATAGTAGTATTATATTGTGATGATATTATTATAATATTGGATATCTATATTAATAATATTAGGTCTTCGGATAAAGCGATATAAATTATGTTGCGGGAATCAATGGTTCAGGCAAGTTTGTTTTACTTAACTCTATTAAGAGTGTTTCATTTGGATAAGCTTATGGTTAATCATTGCTGATTGCCATGAATTGTACTCTGTACATATTGCATGTATAAGTCAGGTATGAAAGGTTGATCACCTTCATTTCCAGTTAGTTCGAGATATATTTGTTCATGTATAATACTTGTTCGATCATAAATTTTGTTCTGCTTTAGTTCACAATTATATTGTTGAATTATAGCCACCAATTATTCAAATCATTTCAATCATGATATATCGTTATATTGTTGAATTTAAACTTCTTTGGGCAATCTTCATGCTCACCCTTGCTATATCATGATAAAACATTGCGATTAAGACAAATGCGTCGGATCTGAGGATAGGTTAAAACAGTTCAAATTAGGATATGTGTGAAGCTAAATTGTATAAGTATTGTATGTTAATAATGTTATGTGTTAGAAAAGTTATGAAATGTGTATTAAGTTAAGGTTACTCGATCCTTGGGGATTATGTATAAGTTATTGTATAAACAATTTATGTTTATATCTTCCACAAATATAGTAATAGTTATATAGAATGATCGAACCGGGATCCGAGGTGATTTAGGACCTGGATTGGGGGTCCCACACGATTAATATCGAGGCTGTTGGTTATGAAGCTTAGGTAGGAATACCTGAGACTAATAACCGCAGTGATTAGGATAAGTACTAACTCAAATAGAGTTAGTTGGTCGGTAAGATTCAAAGACGAATCTCGGCTAGTTATAAGATACAGAGTTCCCTAACTCTGATAATAAAGTTGAACAGTAGTGATGAATAGATCAAGTCTAAAGGACTAAAAGTATAGTGATAGGAGATCGTAAAACAAAACGATCAAGACATAGAAATAAATCGTAATATATACGATAAGATCACCCCGTGATCTGATTAAGTGATAGTATGGAATAAGAATCAATCTAATGATTGGAAGTTTACAGCAAGATTGTTGTGTGTCAGTTGTACTACGAATTGGTACAAATTCAGGAATAGATTATGAATACGAGTTAAATGAAATTCGTATTAAAAAGGGTGTTAGTGTTAGGTGGGGATTCAATTGAGGATTCATTTCGGCGGCTGAGTTGTATGATTCCTTGTATGGGCGGGGAATTATACTTGGTGTAAAAACTACTTTGTTCTGGCAATGATAATCATTGAAATGTTTGTGTCGCGCTATTTGCTATATGCATGTTAAGAGGGTGATTCCTTTCTCATGTGTATAACAGATAGATAGGTTATAGGTAGAGAATATAAGGTTAAGTACGAGTTTTTAAAACTCATACTTATGTGACATTCTTGATTCATAGTTATATGAAATGTTTATGAACTCATCAGCGAATGGACGCCAAAGGTCTGACTAGGACAAGTTCTTGAACTCATATGATTGTGGCAAGTAAATGAACTCATAAGTGTGGTTTTACAAACTAGGTATATTAGTGTGTAAATGGAATATTGAAGATAATAGGAACAAATAGATTGTTAAGCAAATGATTATTAGTGAAGAATTAAGTTTTCTGAAACTCCTAGCTATGCTAGACTTCAAAATTTTGACATCAAGCTAAATACGCGCTATATGCTTTTGGGAAAAAAAATATGTAGACTCGTAATCATTTTTGAAACGATTTAAAGTATAGTCTATGCTACTTATTTCAGCTAGACGTAAATGATTTGAAATATCAAAATATATTTTATTTATCACTCATGTACCATGTAACCTGGTGCAGAGATGATAAAAAGTTGATGGAGTTATAAATACAAGAATACTTAGTGTGAATTTGATCTAAAATCGTTATTCCACTATTGTATGATGTGTTATGACAAAGTCATACAATGACGGCATCCTCAAACGAATTTGTTAATCTGATGCAAGACATCATCACGACGTTTCTCAAAAATATTTTCAAAAATTTTAATTTGCCAACGGGGTTTGGCTACACTTAAATAATTCGATTGAATTGAATTATTGATATGAGTCTATGTTATTTGATTCAGCTAGACAAACATTTATAAAACTCTAAGAGTTCTTTGAAAATTTTCCCAATCAAATTGTTTTGGTGCGAAATCTAATAAGAGGCGAGGTAAATTATGTATGCCTGAAGGTGGATATGAAAAGCAGATAAAACCAAGATATTCTTGGGCCGATCCTGGGCATCTTGGGCTAATCATCTTCCCTACTGTTTTTCGAGGAAAGATGGTTTGCGGATGAATTTGCATATAACCTTTGCGAAAATGAAAGACAATAGTCTGTAAAACCCCTCAAAGACAATTTGAAAATTTTTTACTCTTGTGAGTGGTGTATTGGGTAACATGTGATAATGTATGTGAATGGTGTAAGTAGTATGGTGTAAGGGTAAGGTAAATTTCTGGGACGAAATTTTTAGAAGAAGGGGTGAATGTGACAACTTGAGAATTTTGAATATTTTTAAAAATTTTATTAATTAATTTAAGGTTCAAATTAGAACCTGATAAAAAAATAAGTGTATCGTTTGATATTTTTTTGAGAAGGAATTTTGAGGATTTCAAAATTACATGAAAGATTTAGGTGAATTATTTAGGATTAAGGAATAAGTGAATATATTACGTATGTATATATGTATGCGATATGTGGTTAAGGGTCAAGGGTTGACCAGATAAATGATATCTGTAACAAACCCTAATTATATATTAAGAACGTCAACCTTCGGTTAGAAAACCCTAGTGATTAATAAGAAATCCTAGAAACCAGTTCTGGAAACCCTAAATTCAGTTCCGGGAATCCGAAACCCTAATTCGGTGTATAAAATCCTAAATTTGGAACTTAATGGCGTAAGTGTAAATAATTATAAGATTAGTTAGGGTAAAGCTTAATTAATTAGCAAACCCTAATCTAATTACGAAATCTAATTTCTAAATTAGGAAATTATTTTTCTATTAGAAACCCTAATTTTTGGTTTGTAAACCCTAATGATCAATTTTGATCCTCATTGCTAAATTATCATTTTAATTAGGAAATGTTATCCTAATTAGCAAGATTAAAATTATGATTAAGAAATTTTTAATATAATTAGACAATCCTAATTATAATTTAGAAATATTAATTTTCTATTTTTAAAACTGAAAATTTGGAAATGTTAGAAATTAAATTTCAAAGTTAAGGGTTAAACCCTAAACCCTAAAATAGTTCAAACCCTAAACCCTAACCCAAACCCTAAGGGTTTGCCCATTTACTAGAATGCCATTAAAATGTTATGCAAAATGACTAAAATACCCTTTTCTTAAAACCTAAGCAAAAGATATGGCAATCTTGGTGACTCACGACCCTAATGTTTATCCCATGTGCTCTATATCTATTTTATATTAGATAGGTATGCCAACTAGCAACTAGATACATTGAATCATGCCATGTATATTAGATTAAGAGAGAGAAAATGCATACTTTAATTTTCATTTTCTCCAAGTCCCTTCTCTCTCTAACTTTTCGAAATCTAGTGTGAGAGGGAGTGAAAAGCTAAGCCACGATCAGTTTATAACTTACCAAGATCAGATCACAAAGTCAGAAATCAAAGATCAAGCTTGAAAGGTATAAGAACCCTAAAATTTCGAAATTTGTGATCTTAAGTTAATGTTGATGTTTGTTGTTTAGATATGTTCTAGTGGGTGTCACTTGATGATCTGGGTGGTCAAAACCTAGATCCATATCATTTTGATGCTCGGATTTGATGATTATAGAAATCTGGAAAAATTGGAAAATGATGGCCCGACAAGCTAATGTCAGGGCCTGTAAATCCTTCTCTGTTTTTGATTTTTGTGGTTTTATGTTATACATATGTTCTATGACATGTTGTCTGTGATCTGAAACTAGAAACACGACCAGATCATTAATATATTGAGAGATACTGACGGTCAAATCTCTTTGACCTTTTCACGAACCGATTTTTGGGCGACTTAGAAATCTTAACTCCCCCGACAAGATTTTGCAAGCCTCCGATCTTGCGATCGTTTTATTTTTTTTGCCATGTTGTTGTTTTGGTTGTGTAGTCCATGAATTATCTACATTCTCAAACCATTAGATCACTTAGATCATACTCGAGATCAAATGTATCACGTGGTCAAACCACCGCGTTGACCTACATGCGGAAGGAGATTACGGGTAACCCGAAATCTTCAAGACCCGATTCTTGACCACTAGTTTTTACATTTACCTTGATAGCTTAGATCATTGTTGCTAAGATGATGAGGTTATGTAGTTGTCTGAGGGACATGAGTACTACATGATGGAACCTTAATATTACATTAATACTGCACGATTCTAGATCCGGAGGCTCAAAGTAAGACTAACAATCTGTTCTTCATTTCTAGAAAACCCGAAAATGAAGAACGACTCTCACATGTCTTTTCTGAACCTAGATCTCTCGATTAAGTAACGTGTTGGCCATGAACTCGATTGATGATTGTAGTATAACACCTATACTATATAACTAAACACCATTTATATGGCCCGAAAACCTTTAACTAGAATCGATAGGATTAAACCACAACCCTTAACCTCGAATGACCCACTTGTTGTTTCCGAAGACTCGAAAAACACCTCAAGAACACCTATAGCGATGATTACATCACTATATAGGCCCTTTAGCGACAGTTTATTATTATTATTTTCCATAAATTATTTAAAAATAGATAAAAATGGTTTTTAATTATTAAAAATACATAATAAATTCTGAAAAATTATTTTAAAGTCTAAAAAATAGTTTTAATTATTTTGAGTATATTTCATAAATATTTAATATTTTTGGAATATAAATGGTATTTATTTATTTAATTATAATATTAAATAAATGATTTAAAAATGATTTTAATTCATGAAAAATCATGAAAAATAATATTATGGTAAAAGAAAATATTTAAAGATATTTTAAGTGACTTTTAATATTTTGTGATGAATTTCACTAATTAATTAATATTAATGATAATTAGTTTATTTAATAAATATATTAAATAAATTATGGAATAATAAATTAATGATTTATAAATCATATAAAAATGATTTAAGTATTATAAAATTATTTTAAGTTATAAAATATAACTTTTGATATTTTGTCATGAAAATATTAATATTTTAATATTAATAGCAATTATCGGATAATGAATTTAAGTGTTTAAAAATCATATTTAAATAATTTTAAGGTATTAAAATACTTGGATATATTATAAATATATTATAATATTATGAAATGTATTTCATTAATATTGGATAATAAATAAATATTAATGATAAAAGAATTATGTGGTATTTAATTCATTTAAATACGTTATTAATGATTGGAAAATCATTTTAAATGATAATAATTATTTGAAAATTATTATGAGACTTAAAAAATCATTTTGATACTTATATGATTATTTAAGTTAATTTTTAAGTGTTAAGGAAGAGTTTAATTGAACTTAGACTCGATTAAAGTTCATTAGGCAGCAGTCGGACGTTAGAATTTTGTTGAATTCAAGTCGGACTTAAATAGTTTGACTTGATCTTTGAGTCTTATGTATGTTGTAGAATGATGATAGAGTTATGTGTTATGTGTTTAGGTTATTCTATGTATATATATATATAGTATTATTATATTGTGATGATATTATTCTAATATTGGAGATCTATATTACTAATATTAGGTCTTGGATAAAGCGATATAAATTACGTTGTGGTAATCAACGGTTCAGGCAAGTTTGTTTTACTTAACTCTATTAAGAGTGTTTCATTCGGATAAGCTTATGGTTAATCATTGCTGATTGCCATGAATTATACTCTGTACATATTGCATGTATAAGTCAGGTATGAAAGGTTGATCACCTTCATTACCAGTTGGTTTAGATATATTTGTTCATGTATAATACTTGTTCAGTCATAAATTTGTTCCTGGTAGTTCACAATTATAAGATTTGGGATACTTGTATCGTCATGAGCAACTAGATACAATGACTTACTCAATAATAGGCAATCTAGTTCTACGAAAGTGTAGAGGTAGCAACTTACAACAATTGTAATTGAATTTTAAAACAATAATGTACCAAATGAAATTAAACTTGCACAATGAAGTTTTGAGTTAGGGAACATGCTCAATTATAAAAAAAATAGAGTTCGAAAACTTGCCTTTAGCACAAGCTAAACCTTACAACTTGAATCAATACCCTATACATATGTCATCATGACATAATTAGTCATTACTAACATTTTATATCTATAAAACCAATACATGCATCATGTAGATCGAATTACCCATTCACATAATCAAACTATGTTAATACTAGTTAACACTTGATAACATAATCATTCATAGTTTAATACTACTGAAATCATCACTTAACATTCCTATTATTAACACATAACATTTATTTTCAAGCTTTGTGTAATAAACTAAAACTGTCATACCATTACGCTAACTCAAGATCTGCGACGCCTACGATTTACATTGTGGTTATTATTGCTACTCGAAATCACAAGCCATTGATTGGTATTTATGAAGATAACATCGGTCTTTGCGACGCGAGATTTATATTCTTTGTCATGTACTGCTGCTGACTGGACTCATCTTAATCTGGCGACCAAGTTCGGCAACAGTATGAACAAAAGCCAAATTTGCCTAAAAGCTCGAATCTAATAGTCTGATTAACATGTAATACACATATAGACTTCATATAAACATATTGTGAAGACTTCTAACATGTTTCTACTCATAAAATAACATAAACATGAAATTTACAATAACCAATTTCAATGTTTTTGGCAAAAAACTCCATTGTTGACATTTTTAATGAAAATCAACACTGTGATTTTGTTTTTCAATCAAAACAAAAATTTCAAAACATCATAGTTATGATTATACATACTCTATCAATTTCCATAATCAATTTATCAATTTAACAACTAATTAAACCTTAATTTGTATTTTAAATTAAGCCATATTCATATATATTTTCATGTAAACACTATAATATATTTTCTTCCACAAAACACATACATACATGAACTAGTTTCTCTATAATCATATACAAACTCATGAAATCATCTTATAATCAATAATTAATCATATAACTATAAGCACCATCAATTTATCTTTTATAAAATTTCACAGAGAACTTTTTGGAAGAAGAAGAAAACTAAACTTTTAAAGAAAAGATTAAGCTCCAACCTTTGATTAAGAAGATGATGGTTATTCTCAAGCTTCTTCTCTCCAATTCCTTTCTCAAAAACCTATTAGAATCACTCACTTTCTCTCTAGAGTTTTCTCAAATTTTCTCTGTGTTCTTCTTCTTCTTCTTCTTCTTCTTCTCTCTTCTCCCAACTCTAATTTACGTATTATCATATAACGTATAATAATAATAATATAGATATTAAGTATAGGATTTTAACTGACATCAGTTATAAAATTTTGAAAATCAAAAGCCATAAGGCTTGTTTGGTTAAGCTAATAAAATAACTCTTTAATCCTTACACCTTGTTTGGTAAGTCTAACTAAAACAAATGGATTAATCCTTATACCTTGTTTGCTAAAACATCATTAGATTAAAAACTTATTATGCAATAAGACATGTTTGGCAAAATCTAAATTAAAGTCCTTTAATTTATTTTAACAACTCCTTTATAGCAAGGTTATTAGTCACACTTTTATTTAATTAATTAATCAATTAAAACATTAATCTATTAAATTACTTTAGCACATAATTTAATATCACATAACTATAATTTCTTTTATAATTGTAATTTTATTCGACCAACTAATATTTTAAATTACAATTTCCCATTTAAAATATTATAATTTATTTAAATCACTATAAGCTCTCTAGCTTACTTATTAAATTAAATTGGTATATAATCTCATAACAATTAACTTTCTTAGCTCTTTAATTATTTATTCAACAAATAATTAACTAAACCACATCAACTCAAATTGAATAATTATTTATTCAACAATAAACACATCCATTAAATACTTATATAAATCAATAAATATTTAATATTACACTTTAAAATTCTGGAATGTTACAAATATAGTTTCGATAATTGTACGTTTTGGGGCTCGAAATATTACAGTATAATACCTTCCTCTTTTTTTTTCATTTTTAATTTAGTCCTGCAAGTATTATCAAACTTGCACCACCTCCCCTAATAGTAAATAATGTGAATTAATAGTTCATTCATGTGACTCAATAGTATACTCATGTGAAAAAACTAATTACAGTATAGTACCTTCAACTATACCTCCATTTTTAATTTAGTCATGCAAGTATTATCAATCTTGCACCACCTCCCCTAATAATACATGAATGTCATCAATAGTACACAATGTGAACAAATAGTTATAAGCATGTGAAATATTAGCAATTAATTGCTCATTTATCCGATTAATTATCCGATTGGTCAATATAACATCCAGACATCAATTATTATCGAAATAAATGTCGATTTCCACTAACACTAATAATCCCAACCCAATGGAACTATCAATTTCATCTTTAATCAACACAACTTATCCATCATTAATATTATAACTCACAATATTTAACAACCAAGTCGTTCCCAAGAAAGAGGGGGCTTTCCGATAAGGATTTCTTTTTATTGGCGCGCAATTAGGTGACAAACCTCTCCTTGACAGAACTTCTATGCATTGTCAATATTGCAAATAATAATATGAATAACTTTATCATCTCAATTATTGATTTAATAATAATAAATATTATGCAGATGATACTGTGACAATAATTGAATCAATAATATGAGAGATATGATGTAGCAATTCATGTAGTAATAATAATTGAGTATAACTGAGTGACTTCTCACGTAAGCATCAATAATCAATACCGTGTGTACTACTATGCAACCACGCCAGACATATTCTTTGTACTTTTACTCTTTGGGTAGTTCAACGGTTTTAAAGGTAACACTTTCGTAGTTATTTTTATAAAAAGATAATTACATCATTTTCTAACTACGACAATACTTCCGTTGTAGGGTCCACTTAATGATTGTGCTTGAGTCGATGCGAATTCACCATTAAAACGAATATTCCCCGACTAATCGAATATTACATAACCACTTGCTTACTTTGCAAAATTTGTAAATATTATCCACAACTATAACATTATATCAAATTCATACCATAATATTCAAAAATATATTTCGAGAAAATTATTCTTTATTCATAAAAGTTGGGGTCTTACAGATAGTATGTGGAGATCTTGAAATTTATTGGGTTAAGAATTGCATTAAGAGAATGATTGATTCATTGAATGATTAGATATATAATAAGTGATGAATCTTTAAGAGATTTTGAAAGCTATAGTTTGCTTATTCAGATAGTAGGATATATGATTTGGAGTTTGGTATGGTGATGAAGAGATCTTAGTAGTAATATATTTTTGGTGTAATATTATTTGAGAACTAATTTGATTCTAGGTTATGATATCTTGAAGCTCTTAAGGACTTAGTGAGAGTTGGTGATATAATTTAAGTTGTTTCGTTTATCTGATACCCTTAAAGTTTTGCATGAATTTATGTAAAATTAAATAAAAATATTTTGTTAAATCTTTGTCATGTGTGGAACATAAACGTTTTACGAATTAAAAATAATTTTAAATATTTTGGGTATTCAAATCGTATTTAGATGAAGAATTTTTTTTGTGATTTCGAATTATGTTCCGAAGGGTACGTATACAAGAATTAAACTCAAAGTTATTAGCGACGGCCCACACCAACGGTGGATCATGTGATCTAATTTGATGTAACGCGAAGAACCTTACCAAGGCTTGGCACGATAGCTGACGAATCTTTTATAAATACATTGATAATTACGTGGACCGATGACTTATCCGCGTTGATCGTTACAAATGGCGGCGCTACGTCGTAACTATTTTTTTTTAGCTTATTGGAATTTCGAGGACGAAATTATTTTTAAGGATTGAAAAATGTAATAACCCATATTTTTTTAAATTAAATATTAATTAATTTTATTTTATACAATTGTATTCAAATTGGAAAAGGTAAGTGACTATTTTTTTTTCTTTTTTTCCTTGTTTTGTTTGGAAAGCTAAATTATTTTAGTAGATAATTAAATAATCGATTAAATTAAAAATGGGAAGTCCATTAGAGTTTTGGTAGCTCCTATATTGAGCAATATTTATATTTAAAGAGTGAAGTTATAACTTTAATCCTATTCTAATTTGATTAGTTGAATTTTCGAGTAGAATACTTATACGCGCTGCAGTCCATTAGAAAATTATAATTAATTCATCTGATGTCGGAATTGAGTGTATCCAAATCAGGTTCCTTCAGTTTTTCGTCCTCTACAATTTTGAAGAAGTAAGCAACTTGACATAATTTTAGATTGTCAAAAGCGGGTTATGAGGGGGAAGACAATCCCATTTGTTAAAATTTTGTGGGGAAAAAAAACATCCGGAGCGCGGAGCTACTTGGGAGATTGAGGAGTCTATTCGAGCGGAGTATCCTCATCTTTTTGATAATTAGGTATTTTCCATTCTTTTGATTCCGGGGACGGAATCCTTTTTAAAGGGTAGATGATGTAATACTCGAAAAAAAATAATATTAAATAATAAAAAAATTTATTTTATTTTAAAACATATTAATTGGACTTTGTCATTTATTTGGGTCAAACTAGTTATTTAATTTGTGTGAGCTAATAAATATTAATAAGTGATGGGTAAATTAATTTAGTACAATTTGGACCTTAAAAATTAATTGGGTTTAATTTATATGTGGATAATAAATCCTATTAGAACTAGGAGAATTAATAAAATATTGATAATAAATAACTAAAACACAAACACTATTGTATACTCAAGCCATTACTCGTCAAAAAGAAGAAGGAAGATGATGTCGCTTAAGGAGAAAAGGAAAAAGAAAGGGTTTTCATATATCATTGATTTAAAGAAGAAAATATGTGTCTTTTCTCTTCTTTTTGTTTTATGTATATCATGACTATTAGGTGTTGAATCTTATTATGTATTATAACACCCAGCCATGTGATGGTTGTTTTTTTTTAAAAATCGTTAACATGATCAGTACTTGATATGCAACACTAATTGATGTATATTATATATATATATATATATATATATATATATATGTGTGTGTGTGTGTGTGTGTGTGTGTGTGTGTGTGTGTATTTCGTATGTAATACTAATTTGGAAAAGGTTGTTATATGAGATTTGATCTCCTATAGATTGTTAATTATTGAGTTCAGAAGGAAAAGATACACATAAGTCAGTTTTCCTCTATAATATGAAAATAAAATATATTTGATTTAGAGGCTTTGGTAATTTAGTTTGGATTTATTTTTGTAAAATTAATTGTAATTTCGTAAAGGAGAGCATTGTCATTCGGTGCATATTTAAATGGGATAATTAATTATAATATAGTCTTCCATCGAATTCTTGTTACATATATTTTATAATATGGTGGTTAGAAAGTTAGAAATCGATGAAGTTAATAAACTTAGCGTGAGAGGTTCAACCGAATTAATAAAGAATGAATCTATATTATATTATATATATTATTTTTGGAGCGAAGAGTAGTATGAATCTTGGTGTACTTTGTATATAATGAATGAACATGAAGCTCATATTATTTTATAATAGTAATATTATTAATAATAATAGTAATAACAAATCATGGAAAAGGGGAAATTATTCATTATGAATTTAATATACTGTTATTAATTTATTTATGTTAATTTGTGTAATTAGCTCGGACGGAAGAAACTTAACGAGTTATATTTGGAATATAAATTTTGGGTATGACGTTACTCAATCCAGGTATGGATTCCGTACTCTTTCAGTGATACTCTTGTTAAATTGGATTTGTTTGTTTGGTTCCTTATTTTGAATTATGTTATGATTTCACATAATTGTTACCTGTAAAATAAATATATTTGTTTCATTTTGGAGTTGATACACATGACTCGTAGTTGTACTCTTTGAATTAGGATATCATGTTTAGTATTTATTTTAGATAATTGTAGAGCGGTACATGTTGCTACCTTCTTTTTGAGACCTTGTGACTATAATTTGATTTGGTTCAATATGTACATATAGAACCCTTTTGTTGGTATTATGTCGCATGTGTTGTGACATAGTATTTTTGTTAGAATATACCATATGGTATACCTGAGCTATAACCACCTGTGGGGGTACCACAGGCACGTCGTCTTGGTACGAGAGACATGACACTTTCCGTGGCGGTGTGATTAGTCCATGATGTCTCTGTTTGGGCTCCGGAGGAAGTGGGCCATTTGGTGTTTTATTGTGGGAGGCGTATGGGTTAACCCTAGTTTTCTCTTCAACGGATTTGTGATGTTGTGCCAAACACACCTATCCGATTTGCATACATTTGGATTCGCGATCCAATGTGTGACTTGCCTGTGTGGCATTATTTTGACTTGTATATGTGGCATTAGTTTGACTTGCCTGTGTGGCATTGTTTTGATTTGCCTATGTGGCATTATTTTGACTTGCCTGTGTGGCAATGTATATTTTTGAGCTCATTCGGTATGAAATAACACCTAACCATTTGATTCAGCCTATTATTTCATTGTATAAGTTTTGTTTGTTTCTGTTCAGTTCAATTCATTGAGTTAGTTATTTCAGTTCGTTAGTTATTTACTCTTCTATTTGTTTTGTTAATTCAGCTGACTCCGATATATTCCATTCAAATCTTGGGAGATTATATTTTCGTTATTATTTATACTTGAGGCTTTGTTCAGTATTTTGTCTCGGTTGATTTCGTATATCAGTTGTACATCTTTGTATTATCTATATCTGTATTGGGCAATTGGCTCATGCTGTGTTTTTCTTCCGGCAGGTTTGCAGGGGTGATTCAGGGCTAGTGTGATGAGAGAGTTTTCTTTGACCATCAAGGTTGTTTTGAATTTTAGTTTTGGTTATTTTGACTCTATTTGGAGAATTTTATTTAGTACTTCATTGATGGATATCACTATTAATATTTTGAAGTTATTAGTGTTCTGTTTACTTATTTTGAGGTTTGTTGTGCTTTGCGCGTGACCTCCCTTTCCTTTTCGGGAAGGGGGTGTTACATTTAATTTCTAAATTATTGAAAAATTGTGACACCCCCAAATCCGGGTACTTCATTACCACAAGATTTGGTATTCACATATTAAAAACATTCATATCTAACTACCCAATCATAATAAAATTAGATAATAAACCTTCCCATTAAAGGATTACATTAATAAAAATGTCTCAGGTTTTCTAACCTTTAAAGACAAATATTCATATGCGGAAAATAAAATAACTTCATTACAATAATTCAACTAAAGTCTGGTAAT
Source organism: Panax quinquefolius (assembly GCA_020205615.1). Taxonomy (NCBI): domain Eukaryota; kingdom Viridiplantae; phylum Streptophyta; class Magnoliopsida; order Apiales; family Araliaceae; genus Panax; species Panax quinquefolius. Next base: position 106,003,106 of record CM035160.1, on the reverse strand, counting down.
AAAAATGTCAACATATTATAAGTTTTCAATACTTGTTCATCTTTCCTTTACCTTTACTGGTGCTAGGTACGTCGACCTTCTCTACTTTAATTGTAATAGTTATATAAACAAGAGTGAGCAAACAAGGCTCACTTGAAATGATAATGAATAAAACTTTACAACCACTGCCAAATAATAGGCACAATGGAACTGAACAAAATGCTTTATCAATGATAATCAGAATCATAAAATATTTAACTGAGGGTCATAAGACCACAAACTATGTCCATAGTTATAAGTAATCTTTCAACTTAAATTTTAACAGTCATAAGACTATAGGGACTCCTCGTACTTAGGGGGATCAACCCTTCGTACAATGTATTATGCACAAACATTTCCACGTTAAACGTAAATTATCCCCTAATAATAGGGTTGTTCATCTTAGTATTTAGAGTACAAGTCCGCACCAAAGTATGTTTGGTTTGGATACATTTCAAGGTAATTTAGGTTTAACGAACATTAACTAAGGATTAGTTGAATAAAAAGTTCATAACATTATGATATGGAATAAATCATAACTGAATCAACATTGTATATTAAGGTTATGCTTTAGGAATAATCTAAGAGTATAAACATTGAATAACTATAACATACCTTGCTTGAACAATATTAAGCCAATGTTATTTAGAATTGAGTACTAAGCAAGCATAACAAATAGCAAATTGAACGATATAAACTGTTCAACATTAGTATATCATAATATATAAACTTGCATGCTAAATAACAAGTTAAATACAAGAATAATTAATTTGCTCAATATCAAAATAAGGTTTTAGAAAACTTGCATCATCATAAACAAACTAGATACAAGAAACTTGCGTAATTATAATTGAGATAGGATAAGTAAACTTGCATAATAATAACAATAGAACTAGCTCAACGAAAGTGTAGAGTTAAAAAACTTGCCTTGAATGTAAGCTAAATCGTAACAACTTGAATCACAATAACCTATATATATATGTCATCATGACATAATTAGTCACTATCAACATTCTATATATATAAATAAGTATAAATATCATGTAAGGTTTGATTTTTAATCACGTAATCAAATTACATTAGTAATAAAACTTATTAGCTATTAAAAATATGATCATTCTTAGTATAGTAATACCAAAATCATATCTTAACAGTCCTACTTGAAATCATAACAACATTTTCAAACTTTGTGTAACTTGAACACACTTTATCGACTATTACCATTCTAACTTTCATGTTGCTTATTTCCACGATTTACTATTGTGGTAAATTCTTCTTATGGCCTGCATTTCTTTACACAAGACGAGGCACAAGCCAATGCTTACGTCATGGCAGTGTATCAAGGTCCAAGTCATGAGAATTGAATCGTTGGATCAGCCGCATGTGCCACAATAACTCTGATTCTCGACGACCAGCCTCGGTAACAACATGAACAAAGCCAATTTTGGCCTACAAGCTACTTTCTAACAACTGAATTAACACATAACACATATACAGACTTCACATAAACAAAATTTAACGACCCTTAATATGATTTTACCCATATAACAGCATAAACATCGAATTTAAAACATCTAATTTCACTGTTTTTGATAAAAATTCACTTTTTGATATTTTCAGTGAAAATCATCACTATTATTTTGTTTTTCAACCAAAATAGTTAATTCAAAATACCTTGTTTATGTTTATTCATCCTCTTTCAAATTCAATAGTCAATTTATATATTATACATAGAATTAAACCTCAATTTTATTTTAAACTAAGTCATATTCATATATATATATATATATATATATATATATTCATACTAATTCAACGTAATATGATTTCCTTCAAAAAATACATACATAACATGAATTCATTTACTATACTCATATATAAACTTATGAAAACAATTTTATAACAAACAATTTATCATATAAAGCTATATACAACAAACAATTCAACCTTCACAAAGTTTTACAGAGAATTTTAGAAGAGAATAAAACTAGAACTTTAAAGAAATTTAAAAGAGTAATATGATACCTCTTTTTCTAGAAGATGATAACTTTCCATTTGATCAACAAGCTTTCTTTTCCCCAATTCTTCTCTCAAAATCTCTCTAGAATTCTCTCAAGTTTTCTCTGTAACTTAATTCTTCTCTTCTTTTTCTTCTTCTGAGTCTTTCTATCTAACTCTAACTTATGTACTAATAATATAACGTATATTAATTATATAGGTATTAAGTATATAATATAATTATAACTTTAACTGACATCAATTATATTTTTATTTGAAAATCAAAAGCCATAAGGCTTGTTTGGCTAACTTCCTTAAAATTTAATCAATTAATTCTTATGCCTTATTTGGTAAAACACATTTAAATTAAAGACTTAATATGCATTAAGCCTTATTTGGAAAAACTAATTAAACTTCTTTAATTTATTTTAATAACTCCTTTATAGTAATGTTATCTTTCACACTTTTATTTAATTAAATTTTCAATAATCAATTTAATTAATTCTAATAACAATTTATTAAATTACTTTAACACATACATCAATAAAACATAATTATAATTTTCTTTATAATGATAACTTTATTTAATCAACTAACATATCATTTTAATTACCAATTAAAATCAAAATATTATTATAATAATTCATTTAATCATTATAAACTCTTTAACTTAATTTATAATTTAAATTAGAATATTATCTCATAATAATTAATTTCTTAACTCCGTAATTATTTATTTAACAAATATTTAACCAATCAAATCAAAACAAATTAAATATTTATTCAACAATAAACACATCCATTAAATAAATATTTAAAATTATAATTAAAAATTCTGGATTGTTACATCCTTCCCTCCTTATAAGGATTCTGTCCCCAGAATCACAACTCAAAGAAATCATTTGTCACATTTTTCCCTTACAAAGATTCTGTCCCCAGAATCAAAGACACGGATTAAACAAATAACTCAGGGTAATCTTTCATCATTTTATCTTCGAGTTCCCACGAATCTTCTTCAGCATTGTGGTTCCTCCATATCACCTTCACGGAAGGTATCACCTTATTCCTGAGCATTTTTTCTTTCCTGTCGACTATCTGGATAGGAACGTCTTTATAGGATAAGTCTTTGTCAAACTGCAATGGTTCGTACTCGATCATGTGCTTGTAATCGGGTTTATATAGTCGTAACACCGAAACATGAAAAACATTATGAACGTTTTCCAACTCTGGAGGTAGAGCTACCTCGTAAGCCACTTCTCCAACTCTTCGCAACACTTCGAAGGGTCCAATAAACATCGGGCTTATCTTTCCCTTTTTACCGAAAAGAATTTTCCCCTTCCAAGAAGAAACTTTTAAGAAAACGTATTTTCCTACGTCGAATGTACGATCTTGTCTGTGTTGATCAGCATACTTCTTCTATCTATCTTGAGTAGCTACCAATCTTGTTCTGATGAGTTTGACAACCTCAGCAGTTTATTGTAATAGTTCTGGTCCTAACAGTTGGCCTTCACCGACTTTATCCCAGCATAGTGCGGTTCTGCACTTTCTGCCGTACAATGCTTCGTAGGGCGGCATGCCGATGCTTGCATGGTAACTTTTGTTGTAGGAAAATTCCACCAATGATAAATGTTCATCCCAGCTCCCTTTGAAATCCATGATGCATGTCCTAAGCATATCTTCCAATATCTGGATTGTTCGTTCGGTTTGGCCATCTGTTTGTGGATGATAAGCCGTACTCATTCTTAACTGTGTTCTCATACATTCTTGTAGTCTCTTCCAAAAGTTTGATGTGAATCGCGGATCTCTATCTGACACTGGCACTCCATGTCTCGAAACGATCTCTTTAACGTACAACCTTGCCAACTGATTAAGATTGAACCTAATCTTTATTGGCAAAAAGTGTGCTGATTTTGTCAGTTTGTCCACTATCACATAAATCGCATCGCATCCTCTCTGAGTAGTTGAAAAACCCACCACAAAATCCATTGTGATGTGTTCTTACTTCCATTCTGGTATTTCCAACGGTTGAAGTAATCCGCTTGGTCTTTGATGCTTGGCCTTGACTCTTTGACATGTCAAGCATTTTGCGACACAAGCTGCGACATCTCTTTTCATGTTTGGCCACCAAAAATTACGTCGTAAATCTTGATACATCTTCGTACTTCCTGGATGAATCGAATATCTTATGTTATATGCTTCGGTCAAGATTTCGTCTTTAATCTCCAATACTGCTGGAACCCAAATTCTTCCCTCGAAACTTAGTAGTCCTTCGGTATAAATCTTGTATTTCAACAATTTACCTTCGTCCACACCTTCCTTTATTTTTTTGTATTCTTCATCCTGTAGTTGAGCATTCTTCACCTTGTTTACTAAAGTTGGACCAGCTTCTATATGGAATAGTCGTTCATCGGATTCTTTTAGAAATTTTATTTCCAACTCTAGCTTTGTCATTGCTAAAATAATTTCCTCCTAAGTGGTTAACAACATCAACTTTTCCCGACCTTTCCTACTTAAAGCATTTGCAACCACATTTGCCTTGCCTAGATGATAAAAGATCTCATAATCGTAATCTTTTATCAATTCCATCCATCTTCTTTGACGCATGTTCCGTTCCTTCTGAGTGAAAATATACTTCAGACTCTTATGGTCTGTGTAGATCTCACATTTTTCTACATAGAGATAGTGTCTCCATATCTTCAGAGCAAATACTACTGCAGCCAACTCTAAATCGTGAGTCGGATATGCTTTCTCATAGTCCTTCAGTTGCCTTGATGCATATGCAATAACTTTGTCGTTCTACATAAGGACACATCCTAATCCTTTATGTGAGGTATCACTATACACCACAAAGTTTCCTGTACTATCCGGTAATGACAACACAGATGCCACACTTAACTTCTTCTTCAAATCTTGAAATCTTTCTTCACATTTCTCCGTCCAAACAAATTTTACAGCTTTCCTTGTCAAATTTGTTAGTGGATTGGCTATCTTGGAAAAATCTTGAATAAATCGTCTATAATAACCGGCTAGTCCCAAGAAACTCCTCACCTCCGATGGTGTTCTTGGTTGTTCCCAATTGATTACGGCTTCCACTTTTGATGGATCCACTGAAATCCCATCTTTGTCAATCACGTGCCCGAGAAATTGTACACGATCTAGCCAAAATTCACACTTAGAGAATTTCGCGTACAAATTTTCCTTTCTTAGTGTCTCCAACGTCAAACGTAAATGTTCTACGTGTTCTTCTTGAGTTTTGGAATACACCAGAATGTCATCGATAAATACCACCACAAACTTGTCTAAGAATGGTTTATACACTCTGTTCATCAAATCCATGAATGCAGCAGGGGCATTGGTCAAACCAAAAGACATCACCAGAAACTCGTAATGTCCATACCGAGTTCTGAATGCCGTTCGTGGTACATCCTCTTTTCTTACTTTCAATTGGTGATAACCAATTCTTAAATCTATTTTTGAGAAGTATTTAACACCCTTCAATTGATAAAAACAAGTCATCTATTCTTGGCAACAGATACTTATTCTTAATAGTGACTTTGTTTAATTCCTTATAATCAATGCAAAGATGCATTGACCCATCCTTCTTCTTTACGAATAACATCGGTGCTCCCCATGGTGATACGCTTGGTTGAATATACTTCTTGTCTTCCAGCTCCTGCAGTTGTACCATCAGTTCCTTCATCTCTACTGGATTCATTCTGTACGGGGCCTTTGATATCGGTGTTGTTCTTGGCGCTAAGTCGATCACAAGCTCAATCTCTCGGTTAGGCGGAAGTCCTAGCAAATCCTCCGGAAACACATCCCAAAATTCCCTAACCACTGGTATCTTTTCCAGTTTCATACCCTTCTTCTGAGTATCGACTATGTAAGCTAAACAACCCACACAGCCTTGACTCAACAACTTCTTGGCCTGCATAATCGTCAGACATCTCATTTGTCTAGGCGATTTCCTACCATAGAAAACTACCTTTGACGGAGTCATAAGGTTTACATATTTCTTTTGGCAATCAATTATCGCTCCATAATTGAACAGCCAATCCATTCCCAAAATAACATCAAACTCTCCAAGTCTAATCAGAATTAAATCTACCATTATGATATTCCCCTTAATATTCACCCTACAGTTCTTGTATACGAACCTAACAGGAATTACTTCCTTATTCGCAATTTCTATGTTTAAAGGGAAATTCAATTCTGTACTAGGCAATCCTAACCTCTTTGCAAATTCATCAGATATAAATGAACAAGTAGCACCAAAATAAAATAATACATAAGCATCAATATCATTGATTGGGATAATACATGACACCACATCCTTTGATTGCACACCATCTTGCTCAGTCATGTTGAAGGTTTTGGCTGTGGATTTGTTTGATACCGTTGGTCCAGCAATGGCCCATGTACATTCACTGCTACCTCCCTTGCTTCCTGTTGTCTCCCCACCTTTCTTCTCAGGGCACTCACGAGCAAAGTAATCCTTAGACCCGCATGTGAAGCAAACTTTCTTCTTGGGTTGATTGCAATTTGGGGCGATGTGACCCTCCTGGCCACAGTTAAAGCATACTCGTTTCCCCATTAAGCATACACCCTTGTGAAACTTCCCGCATGTAGCATATGCTTCGAATTTCTTATTCTCCTGGTTACCCTGCTGATTTCCAACACCCACATTTCTATTCCATTTTCTCTTTAGATTATTGTTACCATTTCCACTACCACCACCTCCATTCTTTACCTCCACTTCATTTTTCTTCTTTTTCTGTTCTTGATTAAATTTCGTTACTGCCTCGCCTCCACCTTCAGCGAGAATTGCCTTCTCCATTATCGCTGTAAATGTCTTCAACTGGAACAGGGAGACCCTACTGTACAACTAGGGTTTCAGTCCCTGCTCAAACCTCTTAGCCTCGCGTTCATCTGTGCTAACTTGATATGGTGCAAACCTCGCCAACTCATTAAATTTTGTGGCATACTCCGATACCAACATTGTTCCCTACTTCAGTTCTAAAAACTGCACCTCTAGCTGACTCGTCGAACTCTCTGGGAAATAAGTCTTGAAGAATATCTCCTTAAACATATCCCAAGTCATAACCCCTTGTCCTCCTCGAGTTTTATTGGCCTGCCACCAATAATTAACCTCTGCTTTTAACATGAATGTTGGAAAAGAAGTCTTCTGATTATCCCCTACTCTCGCAACATCGAACACTTTCTCTAACTCCATGATCCAAGTTTGTGCCTCAACTGGATTCATGGACCCACGGAATTCTGGTGGTCCAATCGCCTTGAAGTCTTTAAACGTTGTAGCTTGATTCTGCGCACGACATTCTGCGATGCACCCATCAAGATAACGCCACCAAATTGCTTTGAATTGGGTTTGCATCAACATTGTCATCATTGGTGGTTTCCTCAGTGGTTCTTTGTCGTGGTTGACGTCTTGGAGGCATTTTCTATTAAAATACACTTATTAGATTATTACTCAACTCCTTTAAGTATTTTCTACTTAACTTGTACCCCACAAAAGAAATCATCACATAACACTTAACACTTTGAATAAAATAAAATAATAACTTTTATTCATTCATAATCTTTCTGAAAACATAAGAACAATAACATCACTACTGTAAGACCCCAAATTATTAATAAATGAAATTTATTTTTCTCTATTTATTATTTTGAAATAGTAAGGGTTGATTTGATTAATGTGGATAGTTATGGATAAAATACGCAAATATTTTGAATAAGCAAGTGGTTATAATATATTCATTATTGTCGGGGAATATTCGTTTGGTCGTGGAATATTCAGTCTTTGTGGGAATATTCGCATACTGATGGCGCGATCTTTTGTGGGCCCCATAACTTGAAAGCGATTGGATGAAGAAAATGACAAATACAAGTTGTTTATAAATAATCTTGGCGTAGTTATTACTGATTATCTTGTTGGAATACCCGTGGTTAAAACACACTAATACGCGTTGTTGAAAGCGTGCTTTGCAGTATTGCACCAATTATTGATTCTTATGTAAGAAGGCACTACTCAATAATTGTTACAATGAATTACTATTCAAGATTTTATTTTATTGATTCAATAATTGCTTGCATTGATATTTTATATTACTGTTGTTGTTTCAATAAATTGTCATTACACATTATTTTCTATTATCTGAGCAATAATTCATATTATCTCGAATAATATTATTGGATAACATTATTGGCAATGTCTAGAAAGTTCGATCTAAGGAGAGGTTTGGTCTCCTAATTGCGCTTCCGATGAGAGAGATCCTTATTGAAAGCCCCTCTTTCTGAACCGCGCACGGTTGTCGATATTGTGATTACGTAATATTATTTGTGAATAATTAATTATTGATTCATATGATGAGGAAAATATTGATTTTATGTGGATATAGATGGAGAAAATTTTAATGTGACAATTGTTGAAAATTGAAATTTTTTCTTTTCCGATAAAATAATTCATTTAAATATATTATTATATTTTAATAATATAATAATGGTGATATTTTACAACGAATGTGGGATATATGAGTATACGAGGAGGAAGAGTATTTTTGTTGCAATAAATGTTTAAAACATGTTAAACATGCTCGGTGGACCCCATTTATTGAATTTGAATTTGATTATAAACAGTAAAATCGCCTGCTTATGGATTTTGGTCAATTTCTGTTTGGAATTTGAAAAACTTTCTTCTGCAAAGTTGTAGAGAATTGAATTTCCTATAAAAACTCGCGAGATTCAAATTTTCCGGATAAAAGGGCTATTTATTATGAATTATTGAAGTTCTAAGCTCTAAAATAATTGATTTTTGGAAGTTTAAAATAATTTAAATAACAAAAACGTTTTTTGTGCAAGTCTTGTGAGGTGGGCTGTTTGGTGGCTGAGGTTTTGAAGCAAAATAAGTGTGCATTGGAATAAAAATTATATATATTATTATTATATTAAATTTTCTACTTTGGTGTTCTAAGCATTTTCCTATAAATAGGGTGCTTAGGTTAGAATTGAAAATCACACCAGAAACTGAAGTTTTCTCTCTCTATATTATCAAGCGTATTCTTGTGAGTATTTTGAGTATACTTTGAGTATTGCTATACTATGCAAGTTCAAGTCATAGCCTTATATCCCAGGTTTTTGACTAGAAGTCTTGTCTTTTCGAGGTAAGTGATATTATTTTATTCGAAAATGATACTATTTCTTCAATATCATTATGCCGAAATATTGGTTGGAAATTTTTATCAAATTCCGAACTTTTTCATATCGTGGTTACTATTCATGAGTTACTATTCATGAGTTACTATTCACGAGTTACTATTTATGAGTTACTATTCATGAGTTACTATTCACGAAGCGTGAAGATGTTTTTTGTGAAAATTCTATCTTTTGGTGTTGGAGTTACTATTTACGTATACGACACTATTCACGTATACGACACTATTCACGAATCACTTACACTATTCAATTTAAAAATGAAATTTCTTCTTTTTGTCCAAAATATCTATTCTGGATACTAGCTTTGATTGTATCCATGTTTTGATCATTCTTGAATTTTACTCCACTCTGATTACTTATGAAGTATTTTTGAACTTGGATTGTTTAAAATACGAATCCTTAATATTTGTTCTTTTGTTTCACTGGATTCGTTTTCTTTGAAATATTTTTCATCATCCTCAGTCCTAAATGATGATATTACTGAATATCTTTGGCCTGTAGTGCAAAGATGAATGATTTCTTGATGAATATCTTTGGCCCGTAGTGCAAAGATGAACAGGTGTTGAGATGAACATGACCTACTGATTAATATCTTTGGCCTGTAGTGCAAAGATGAATGTGTTTAATTTAACATGACCAACTGATGAATATCTTTGGCCTGTAGTGCAAAGATGAATATTTGATTCCAGATATATATTGATTGATGTTACAGGGATAAAATATCGATGATGAACTTTTAAATTCATATATAGAAGATAGTAGTTTGCATTCTCTACTTAACTCTTCTAATGAATTGTTGTTTCTGCCGCAGTTGTTGATTTAAAACTAGTTGTCTATTGTATTCTATTAGATTTTTCTCTGTTGGAGACTAACGATAATTTGTTGTATATTATCTTAGTCATAATATTCTTTACTGGGCTAGTTGAGCTCACCCTTTTCCTTGTTGTTCCATTTTTCTTCTCAGGAGGCGAGAATGTAGCGAGTACTAGTCGGGGTATGGAATGAAGGTTCTAGAGAGAGTTGTTTAGTAGTCCTCACCATTTTTGTAAAATAATGTATCAATAATTATGATGGGGATTTATTTGGGTATGTATATTGTCAAGAAGACAATAATTGTATTTAAAGTCACAGTATATATGTTGTCGTATTTTGCACGACAAATGTATTAATAAAGTTGTAGTTATTTCTGTACCATGTATTTGGCGACTCAGAATGGGTTGGATGGAATGGACCTATTTTGGGGGCATCACAACTACTATTTACATTACTTTCCCGAATTACTAAAGTTTCAGGACAACATCATCATCATATCCCCATAGGTTATATAACACATGGGATTTACATATTATTTAACATTTTATTAATCGCATATCAGGTACATTCCTACGATGTCCTACTAAGATACTGAGTAGCCTTACAACGTTCTTCCTCCATAATTCGGAACATTGTTCTGCGATCTAATATGAATGATGGCAGCGTCTTGAATTGAATCGGATAACCCATGAACCGATCTTGAGCTCGATTAATCACGGTGTTTAATATGTTATTCATCTCCTCCATCTTCATCCTCTTTGCTTGTGCGTCTCTCTCTGCTATTCCGGCCCGTTGATAAACTTCCTCGTACGCGTCTTCAGCTCTTGCCCTCTTAGTAGATTCTTCCTTCAACTTGTTCATTCTCTCCTTCAGTGTGGACCAGCTTCTCTTCGACATTAGTCAAACGTTTATCTCGATCCTAGATCTCATCATCCTTCTGTGCCATCGAGGTTTGTTGTTCAGCTACTATCTCTTCCAACTCCTCGACGGTATCCTGAAGTTCCAAATTGCGGTCGTAGACTTCATCGTAAATACGAGCATCAATCGAGGTTAGTGGAATCTCTTCCTCCTCGTCCTCGTCCTCGTTATCCTCATTCGCCTGTGGCAGCTCAACGAGATCCTCCTCATCCGTTTCTACATCATCATCCTCATCTTCAACCACTGTGACCACCGGAGTTGACTCCCGTGGAAGTAGTTGTTCCCAAACCACCTAAATGTCACGAGACTACTCCTCTCTAGGCATCTGAGGTCCCTCCTCCCGAGCTTGACTGGATTCTCTGACATTAGTCATCGTGACAACAAAAAGTTTAAGTTTTAATTACTAATCATTACTACTCGACACTCACGAGTACATAAGATGTAATCACATAAGCACATAAGTATTTTATTACTTCTTCCTTAAAAATCGATAAGAGTTTATCACCACTATCTTTTCAAAGGTTACTTCCTAAGGCTTTTCCCCCTACCTAAGGTTCATAACATAAGGCTTTGATACCAACTTGTGACACCCCCAAATCCGGGTATACCATAAGATTTGGTGTTCACTTATTAAAAACAATCATATCTAACTACCCAATCATAATAAAATTAGATAATAAACCTTCCCGTTAAAGGATTACATTAATAAAAATCTCCCAAGTTATCTAACCTTTAAATACAAACATTCATATTCGGAAAATTAAATAACTTCGTTACAATAATTCAACTAAAGTCTGACAATAAAAATGTCAACATATTACAAGTCTTCAATATTTGTTCATCTTTCCTTTCCCTTTCTCAAAAGCTAGGTATGCGTTTAATTCTTTCTCTACTTTAGCTGTAATAGTAATATAAACAAGAGTGAGCAAACAAGGATCACTTGAAATGATAATGAATAAAACTTTACAACCACTGCCAAATAATAGGCACAATGGAACTGAACAAAATGCTTTATCAATGATAATCAGAATCATGAAATATTTAACTGAGGGTCATAAGACCACGAACTATGTCCATAGTTATAAGTTCCTTTTTCTCTATAACTTCCTTCTTCTCTTCTTTTTCTTCTTCTTCTAAGTCTTTCTATCTAACTCTAACTTACGTACTAACAATATAACGTATAATAATAATATAGGTATTAGTATATAATATACTTATAACTTTAACTGACATCAATTATATTTTTATTTGAAAATCAAAATTCATAAGGCTTGTTTGGCTAACTACCTTAAAATTTAATCAATTAATCCTTATGCCTTGTTTGGTAAAACACATTTAAATTAAAGAGTTAATATGCATTAAGCCCTGTTTGGCAAAAGTGAATTAAACTCCTTTAATTTATTTTAATAACTCCTTTATAGTAAGGTTATTTGTCACACTTTTATTTAATTAAATTTTCAGTAATCAATTTAATTAATTCTAATAACAATTTATTAAATTACTTTAACACATACATCAATACAACATAATTATAATTTTCTTTATAATGATAACTTTATTTAATCAACTAACACATCATTTTAATTACCAATTAAAATTAAAATATTATTATAATAATTCATTTAATCATTAGTATCTCTCTAACTTAATTTATAATTTAAATTAGAATATTATCTCATAATAATTATTTTCTTAACTCTTTAATTATTTATTTAACAAAAATTAACCAATCAAATCAAACCAAATTAAATATTTATTCAACAATAAACACATTTATTAAATAAATATTTAAAATTATAATTTAAAATTTTGGATTGTTACAAGAATGTAGTTATTGGAGATTTATTTTGGTTAGTATAATAAGATAGCATGTATGGAGCATGTTAAAGGATTTGCAAGTTAAGTTTTGTTTCTGTTGAAACATAATATGTATACGTCCTAACTTAAGGTGGCGCGATCGCGCCACTCTCAAGCTTTAAGACCAAAGACTTACCGCCACGGCATCAGAGATAGTTCATGATGAATTTGTGTAATCTGATGAGTTGTGTAATTTGAACTATAGTAATTGTATATTAGTGGCAAATATGTTGTCATATGGGTCATATTTGATATTTATAGTGTCCATGAATGGATTAAGATAGCAAAGCATGAATTGAATGAGAGTTAGTTATGGAAATTAACTAAACAAGAATAAAAATTAGTTAACTTAAATTTAGTTGAAAATTATATTATGAAATAATATAATTTGAGTATTAAAGTCTTGTGTGGTAGTGGCATGATATTAAATTGAATAGAAAGAATTAATTCACTTACATAAGATGGTGAATTAATATATATGCTTTACATGACTAAAATGAAATGATTATGTTAATTAATTTTGGTAGGTGCTTTACTTTATTTCTTTACGTTTTTCAATTTGAGGTCATTAGGAAGGGTCAAAATAGTCATGTTGTTTACTGTTACGTATTCGAAGGCGATCGAAGGGCATCGAACGAGCACATACGCAAGTATAGTGCTCCCGACGATGAAATATGTTGTTCTAAGTGATAAAACATAAATATGAATGATAATAGACATGTCATATAGATAAGATTTCTTTACTCATAATGGAATTCTTTAGCATGACTTAATATGTGTTTTGAAAAGAAACTTGGATATTTGAAAATTGAATATTGACGAACCTTCAGTCTTTGAAGTTATGATATTTTAACACATCGATATTGTTGAGTTATAAGTATACCTAAGCATGAGAATTGATTTAAAGTTGCTTTACTTATTATCAAGTTACAATAGCTTAGTTGAAAATGATTTCTAAAGATAACTTGAAACTTTGAGAACGAACTTAAAGTAATTTATGGACTTAAAGTTCAAAACGTAATAACATACACACATGGATTAGTTAGCTATGAAATGAGATTTAGAGTTGCACCTAGTTTCTTTAACTTGGCCTAGAATGACTTTTAAAAGCGAACTTGAAAGCCTTATGCCTCTAGACAAGACGAATATGTTCATCGTCTAGTTAAGCATGAATTGGACCTTTCAAGTGTAGTTTAAAATACGTTTTCAAATAATGAACTATGTTATGTCTATGTAAATAAGATATATACATGTGAAGCATGCTATTAGAGGCTTATTAGTACCAATATATGGTTTAAAAGCTTATAATATCAAATCTTGTCAAAGAAAGTTGTTAAGACTTATTGATTGAAATAAATCATTATGGAGCTAAGTACTTTGAATATGAACTTGAAAATAGATCACAACCTACTTGATGTATGTTTATAGTAAGTATCAACATACATATTATGCTAGAAATTAAACTGAGCAATGAAAAGCTCAAGTCTGGTTTTAGCGAGAGTAAGTACCACGCTTACTCCCAAGCTTAAATGCAAATGTTGTTGCTTATTCGTTCTCACAGAGTGACCAAGAGCATTTTGTTAACTGCATGGTCTTAAGTTATAGTTATATGTGTTGTCCTTAAGGACTACAAGTTATGAAACAAGATTTTTGAAATAAATATGATAGTAGAATGAGCTAGTCTCATGGTTATCCTAAGTTCAAGTAAAAATGAAACCAAGTTAGGAAACAATATTTTGTTGTTATATTAAGAGCGTATGAAATTTATGATTGATGGGTATAAATCCATGATTATATAATTGTGTAGGGATACACGAAGTGCAATTAGCGATACACAGTTAAGTTATAGTTCATAAACTACGAATCGGGCAAGTCTTTCAGTTCCTATTTGTTATATGAATTCGATAACTGTTAGGTGACCTATATTATGCCATGAGAATGTTGATGTATATATATGAAATGCATATGAGATATATATGAAATGTGAAAGTTGATTTGATGATATGCTTGTGAAGTAAATCTCTATGCATTTAGGTTTGTAATATTCATGAACGCAATCAAATTGCAAAATTAATGCGAAAACGTGTAAAATCAGAGTTTTAAAAATTTTACAAACCATATACCCGGATCACCCTTTATGCACAATTATTAATTAAACCAAAAGATAAAGAATAAAATCATACCCTTGAAGATCGAGCTTCCTCAGGTACAAGTTCACCTCCAAATCCTTTCGCGTTCAACTTGAATCCACCGGGTTTGGTTCCTTCCTTTGATCAACGTTAGCCACCCAAATGTTTGGCCTCTAGAGGTGATCCACCAAGGAAAAAGAATTTTCAAGAAGAAGGGGTATTGGCTCAACCCTAGTTTTCTATCTCTATAGAAAAAGGCGTCTTCTTCAATAAATTGAATTATAATCGTTCCTCGATATCTTATATAAGACTCCTCTTATAAAGATATCAGGTAACCTTATTTAATAAAAATAAGGTATTATTTAATTAAACTCTTTTAATTAAATGGGCTCCCTAATCTTATTAGGGATAATTAATTAAACTCCTTTAACTAATTTTCCTCCTAATCCTATTAGGAATAAATGAGAGTACTTATATTAAATTAATTCCTAAACTCTTTTAGAAATTAAAATAATAATAATTGTAATAATATTAATAAGACTCCTCTTATTAATTTATATTCAATATTTCTAAAATATTAAATAATAAATATTAAGCTATTTAATTTATTCTATCACCATAGATTAAATTAAATATACTTAACATATTATTACGATTATGCCATTAACTTCTTAAATAATTATTCTTCCTTTTATGGTGTGACCCTTTAGGTTCTCCATATTAAACCTATTGTGAATAAATCAATTAGAATAATTCTAATCTTATTTAAATAAATAAATTAAACAATTAATTTATTTAAATAAATAATATTTATTCTACAATAGGGATAAACCTCCCTACGATCATCAACGACTTTCCGGATAATATAGATTTCAACATTAATCATTAAAGAACCTTTGAGTAAATAGTTACCGTATAATTCAATCCTTCCACCATACAATGTCCCAAATAAATATAAGACATGGAATTACTCACAAAGTCTTATTTTATTTAATTATATGTATTTCGATCCTTAAATGCACAACTCCAAATAATGCAAATTAGAAACTCCTTTCTAATTTCATTCGCTTTGCCAAGGACTACTGGGTTTGTCATTTATCGAATCACATAGGACATTTCTCTTCTTTTAATAAGTGATAGATTCTTTATTGATCATACATTATCTCCATGTACAACTTATTATACCCAAGCATACCTTTGATATACCCTAAGGGTCTTAAGGAATAAGTCAAAGTATAACTCATCATACACAAGATACTATGATGATCTCAAGTCCAAGGATTACTTGTACTACTATCACTACAGAATTTCTATCGACAGCAAGTAAAACTCCATTAGGTATTCCTTAGCGAGCCACGCTCAAAGTGAACTTATTCTCTAATAAGCACCTACATACTTGCTTTAGTGTCTCCACAATAAATGATCATGAGATCAATCATCCTCATCCAATGAAGCAAGCAACGTATATACCAATCTATCCGGATTCACTAATCCCCAATTTAGTAATCCAATGATTGGGAACTATTTTTGTTTTAAGCTTTCTAAGAATTTAGATCTCATTAGAATGATCATCATCATTATTCTAAAAGCATTGCTTAAAACTATGGGTTTATCACATATTATAAAACAAAGATCATGTAGATAATTAAAAGCCTTTAATAAATTAATAGTTTTTATTAATAAATGAATAAGATTGTTACAAAGTATATGTTTTATCATCAAACATGATTGGCTTGTGTGCATACTACTTTCAATCTTCCACTTGCACTAAAGCCAATCGTGGTATGGTATCTAATACTCTTCTTCTCTAAGTGACGATTATCCTGCTTTGTTGGATAAGCTTTAGTTAATGGATATGTAATGTTGTTCATGAGAGTCCACTATCTCTATAGTGATTTCCCCACTTTCAATGATTCTAATAATCAAATGAAAGTGCCACAACACATGTTTAGATCCAAGATGAGACTTAGAACTATTCCTAGTTCAGTAATGAACTTTTAATCCAAACAATCAACTTACGACTTCATTTATAGCTATATACCTTGTCTTTATCACTAAACCAACAACTCTTTCTTTGTTTGGAACCTTTCCAATTCAATCGCACTCTTTGCTCAAGATAACGCTTTACCTTAAAGTGGATTTTTCATCATTTTGTTTGTCTGAAAAACTTGAGTCCATTAAGCCCTCTAGTTTTAATTTAGACCAACCATGAATATGATCACATCCTTAGTGCCGCTTAAGCACTTTAAGATGTTTTCAACGACTCATAGTGAACTTCTCCATAATATGACCGATCAACATCGTGTCTCATACATTTCATTGCATGCATGATTGTCACTCATGCGACCTCTCTTTTCGTAAGTCTGTGGGGACTATTAAGAGAGATACACTCCATAGCTCATCGACATGAGATATCTCTTGAGTTTGCCATGCTAAACAACTTTAGCATCAAATGAATATCGTTCCTTGGGTTAAGTCGAGCATCCCGTCAGTATCTATCTATATAGATTTTATCCCCAATTAAGATACTCTTCCAAATCATTCATGGAGGAATGTTTAGACAACTTTATCTTTACCGATTGTAGCATTGGTATGTTATTCCTCATCCGTAGTATATCAACATATAATACTAGAAATTTCACGATGCTCCCACTGACCCTTTTGTACACACTATGTTCATTCTTATTTTTGATAAAATCAAACTCTTTTGATTGTCTCATCAAAACGAATGTTCCATATTTGAGAAACTTGCTTCAATCCATTTCTCTGAGTGTCTACAACACTTACCTCATCATATGTAACTGGATCATCATCTTCTATGATGTGTACCTCATCATCATCATCCATGATGAATCCATACCTCCTAGGTATCTTCGGTACTATTCTAGATTTACGATTCGGTTGTGGTACAATAGGTCTATCTATAGGTTCCTCTTATTTGACTTATAGTGTTTTGTGGTTCTTGAACTTTTCAAGATCTATTATCCTCCCACTAGCCCTTTCAATGATAAACACCTTTATCTTAGAAGGCAGGGTGTTTCGCAATAAACACCTTTTGCTATGTAGGATTATAGAACATATGCCCTAAACATACTTTAGGATGTCCCACAAATCAGACATGTCAAATTTTGTCCCAAGCTTATCCTTTGAAACCTTTTCACATAAGTTGACAACCCTCATCTTAACATACTTAAGATTAGGAATCCTCCCATCCATAACTTTTATGGAGTCTTGGGGCGTGGATTTTGAGGTTACCTTTTCGTAGATATGTAGCCATTTCTAGGACATTATCCCAAAAAGATACTGGAATGTCGGTAAAATCATTTTGGATCGCACCATGTCCAACAAGGTACGATTTTTCATTCAGATACATCAATCAATTATTGCGTATCGGGATGTGTCCATTATGAGAAACCATTTGAGATGATCTAGAAACTTATTGCACAAGTATTTATTCCTTGATCCGATCAAAGAATCCTAATACTTTGCCAATTTGTTTCACTTTTGAATTCTTTGAACCTTTCAAATAATTCACACTTGTATTTCAGTAAATACACACATTCAACTCTTTGAATGATCATCTCCTTTTCTTATACTAATTTGTTCAATTTACAAAATAATTTTTCACGTAAGTCAAGTATACAAAATCCATTAAGTAATCTTTCGCCTCTATACTGAAACATTATTATTATAAATAGAACAACAATTGTTCTTAATTATAATACCAAAGATTTCATTGTCCAACAATAAAATGGAAATAATATTTTTAATAAGAACCTGGAATACAATAACAACTTATCGACTTAATAGATTTACCAGAGGCATTGCTAAAATATAAGTTTCTATGGCTAATATGGCAACCTTTGCTACATTTCCGCATATAGGATTACTTATATTTGTTTAGCTTTCTACTTACCTTGGTCCCTTCATAAATCTATATTTATGATAACCAAAGTCGGTATCCAATACGCAAGTAGAACCTCGACTTAAAGAAAATTTATTTCAATCATGAACAAAAACTCAGATTAGAATCCAAACTTCACTAAGCTTCTTTGGTTAGCCTCTGCAAGATGCTTCTCGCAGCTTTCTTTCCAAAGGTGTCCAGGGCTTATTGCGGTGGTAGCAAACTCCTTTGCCATCCATATCGCTTTTGTTCTTATTATCCTTTGTTTACGCCTTTACATTTTACCTTCTTTGAATCGTTCTTCTTTTCGTAAGATCCTTTGGCCCCTACCAAGAAGACATGGTCTTTCTTGGTTGGAAAGTGACTCTCAACATTTTTCAACATGTTAAGCAAATCAGCGAGACTGATATCTAGCTTGTTCATATGAAAAATTCACAACAATTGTGAAAGGAGTCCGGGAGTGAGTGCAAGATCAAATCTTAGCTCAACTCTCCATCCATGACAAAACATGTTGTCCTAATTGATCAATCAAATTGATTATGTTAAGAACTTTTTGTCTGTACTATAGTGCCATTGGCCATTCTAGATCGGAAGAGCTCCTTAGATATCTGATATCTATCAGTCCTACTTTCCTCACCATCAACTACTTGATGTGCAGGAATATAGTAGGAGTATCCATAGTTTCATGTTGACGCCAAGCTCACTTTCATAGATGCAAGCATGATGCATTGAGCCAATCATGCATCATCTTGCCACTTTCTAAAAGTAGCAATCTCTTCCTTAGAGGCATTATGCGCAACCATTGCGAGGATAGGCGATTATGGACATAAGATAGCTTTTTCACTATGAGAACTATTCTCAAATTCCTTAACCAATCTATTTAATTTGGTCCTGTTAAATAGCATCTAATATGCTTCATGATGATAGTAATTTTAGACATTGTAAAATTACAGTAAATGAATTTGTAATTAACAACATTTTAACATACATTCTTTTATTAATTACCAAAATAAATTAGGTCTTGTTTTAAATTGGTATCTCCCACTATTTTCTTCAAACTATATTACCTCACTTATATAGTTCGGCAAAATCTAATTAAAGATTTGCTAGTGAGAATAAGGATCCCATTTCAAATGTATATAGCCTTGTGGTGACACAACAAACTATATATAAATAAATAGGTAGACAACTTTTGTCAATTACATCAACTATGCAACTCCTTTTCTTTTTGCCTCTTAGATTATTTTGATCAAGTGGTGGCACATCCAATCAAAATTATCCAAGTTAAGTCCGACCTAGCACTCCATATATTCAAAAAGAAAATATCATCCTTGTGGTGACATAACAAAACAATATTGTTCAATTTTCTTTATAAGCATCAAATGTGATAAATTAACATCTTAAATACTTAATACTTGTCTTGTGGTGACACAACAAACTCATATTAAATATTTAATACTCTATTAATTTTATCATGCTAGAAGGCTTACGCTCGATATTCCAAATATCTTTGAACGCTTAGGACTTAATATAAAAATTGAGGGGTTTGTTATTAATTATCTCATCTTGTTTAGCGCGCATGCACATATATATATAAAATACGCGTCATATTAATGAACATGCGAAGCATGTTTGCATAATATATAATATATATAGTATAAGCATGCACATATAGAATACTATATTCTACCCGGATTGAGTATGGACTTTTATTCTAGTTTGGTTCACTAGAGCCACCAAGTGAACCAAAAGGTCAAACCCTAGAGGTGCAAGAAATAATATTTAAATATAACTATTACATTTAAACTCGGGCTCCATTACAAACGGGTCTTCAAGCGCTCCTTGCCCCTTGATCTCCAATTTTTCAAAATTAATTCTAACTATTCCTATTACAAAACTATTTAAAATAAATAGAAACCTTGATCAGTAGTCAAGGGGAAGTACATAGGAGGGAGATAGAATTTACATTCAGAAAAATTAGAGAAGACGAGGTACGCAGACCCCATTTAATAAAACCCATACATTCATGCATCCAACTAAAATAAAATCCAATCGCATCGGTCAATAGTCCATAATCAATCCCATTTATTATCATACACATCATCATATGCATCAATAAATAACATTCATCTTATGAATAATAAACATTTAATATATATATTGATATCATTTAATGGGCAAATTTAGTTAGTATAAAATCTATTTTTGAATCAAAATAAACTCCTTTATTTTAATCTAAATTTAAATCAAAATAAAACTATTTTATTTTAATTTATCCAATTTTGAATAAAATAAACTATTTTATCAAAATATTTAATCAAAATAAACTCCTTTATTTTAATTAATTATGGAATCCAATTCCATGTAAAAAAAAAAATTATTAAAGGAAACACTAATTCTTTTCCTATTCACAAATAAACTCCTTTATTTTGAATAATATGAAATCTTATTTCATATTTAAATAAACTCCTTTATTTAAGGAAACATGGATTCTCTTTCCTATTCACAAATAAACTCTTTTATTTTGAATAATATGAAATCTTATTTCATATCTAAATAAACTCCTTTATTTAAGGAAACATATAATCCAATTTCAACTCTAATTAGTTATCATGGAATCCAATTCCAACTCTAATTAGTTAGCATAAAATTTAATTTTAAAATTAAAATAAACCTATTATTTTAATATTAAAATAAATCTTTTATTTTAAAATTAAAATAAACTTTTATTTTAATTATAAAATAATTAAGAACATATTATATATATATATATATATATATATATATATATATATATACGGTAATACATATATATTATATATATAATATATGTAATCTAACTTCCCTTTTGTTCCTTCACGTGGCTGATTACTTAATAAATTTTGGAGCAATCATTGGAGCAATCATTGCAATATGAGAATCCCCTTGATTTCCGTAAATCAACATCTTATTATAATAATAAAAAATTTAATGCGGTGAGAGAGGCTCGAAATCTCGACCTCAGGATTACTCTCAGATAAGCTATGAGACCTACGCGCTAGCCAACTGTGCCACCACCCCAATTGGTATTCACTTGTTAACAGCGTTGGTATTCACCTGTTAACAGCGTTCGTTTTTTTTTTTTTTTTTAATTTTATACAAACAAATTATGCCCAATTAAATTGTTCTAAACACATATCAATATACATATCAAATCTGAACAATTAATAATTCGCATAAAGGTTTGGCTCTGATACCACTGTTAGGTTTGTAATATTCATGAACGCAATCAAATTGCAAAATTAATGCGAAACGTGTAAAATCGAGTTTTAAAAATTTTACAAACCATATACCCGATCACCCTTTATGCACAATTATTAATTAAACGAAAAGATAAAGAATAAAATCATACCCTTGAAGATCGAGCTTCCTCAGGTACAAGTTCACCTCCAAATCCTTTCGCTTTCAACTTGAATCCACCGGGTTTGGTTCCTTCCTTTGATCAACGTTAGCCACCCAAATGTTTGGCCTCTAGAGGTGATCCACCAAGGAAAAAGAATTTTCAAGAAGAAGGGGTATTGGCTCAACCCTAGTTTTCTATCTCTATAGAAAAAGGGCGTACTCTTCAACAAATTGGAATTATGTCGTTCCTCTGATATCTTATATAAGACTCCTCTTATAAAGATATCAGGTAACCTCATTTAATAAAAATAAGGTATTATTTAATTAAACTCTTTTAATTAAATGGGCTCCCTAATCTTATTAGGGATAATTAATTAAACTCCTTTAACTAATTTTCCCTCCTAATCCTATTAGGAATAAATGAGAGTACTTATATTAAATTAATTCCTAAACTCTTTTAGAAATTAAAATAATAATAATTGTAATAATATTAATAAGACTCCTCTAATTAATTTATATTCAATATTTCTAAAATATTAAATAATAATATTAAGCTATTTAATTTATTCTATCACCATAGATTAAATTAAATATACTTAACATATTATTACGATTATGCCATTAACTTCTTAAATAATTATTCTTCCTTTTATGGTGTGACCCTTTAGGTTCTCCATATTAAACCTAAGCAGAATAAATCAATTAGAATAATTCTAATCTTATTTAAATAAATAAATTAAACAATTAATTTATTTAAATAAATAATATTTATTCTACAATAGGGATAAGCCTCCCTACTAGCGATCAACGACTTTCCGGATAATATAGATTTCAACATTAATCATTAAAGAACCTTTGAGTAAATAGTTACCGCATAATTCAATCCATCCACCATACAATGTCCCAATTAAATATAAGATATGGAATTCTTTGTCAAGTCTTATTTTATTTAATTATATGTATTTCGAACCTTAAATGCACAACTCCAAATAATGCAAATTAGAAACTCCTTTCTAATTTCATTCTACATTGGCCAAGGACTACTGGGTTGTCCTTTATCGAATCACATAGGACATTTCTCTTTTTTTAATAGAAGTGGTAGATTCTTTATTGATCATACATTATCTCCATGTACAACTTATTATACCCAAGCATACCCTTTGATATACCCTAAGGGTCTTAAGGAATAAGTCAAAGCATAACTCATCATACACAAGATACTATGATGATCTCAAGTCCAAGGATTACTTGTACTACTATCACTACAGGAATTCCTATTGACAGGCAAGTAAAACTCCATTAGGTATTCCTTAGCGAGCCACGCTCAAAGTGAACTTATTCTCTAATAAGCACCTACATACTTGCTTTAGTGTCTTCACACAAAAATGATCATGAGATCAATCATCCTCATCCAATGAAAGCAAGTTAACGATGTACCAATCTATCCGGATTCACTAATCCCCAATTTAGTAATCCAATGATTGGGAACTATTTTAGTTTTAAGCTTTCTAAGAATTTAGATCTCATTAGAATGATCATCATCATTATTCTAAAAGCATTGCTTAAAACTATGGGTTTATCACATATTATAAAACAGCATCATGTAGATAATTAAAAGCCTTTAATAAATTAATAG
This sequence comes from Panax quinquefolius, assembly GCA_020205615.1. Classification (NCBI taxonomy): domain Eukaryota; kingdom Viridiplantae; phylum Streptophyta; class Magnoliopsida; order Apiales; family Araliaceae; genus Panax; species Panax quinquefolius. Next base: position 105,979,222 of record CM035160.1, on the reverse strand, counting down.
TTTTTATTAATAAATGAATAAGATTGTTACAAAGTATATGCTTTATCATCAAACATGATTGGCTTGTGTGCATACTACTTTCAGTTATGTGTGAAGTAACATGCGTAGTAAATATCAATTGATTATGTATGCATGAACTGAATATGCTATGTGCTGCATGAAAACTATTAGAATTGCTGGGCTATCGAGCTCACCCTTGCAAATAACCACTTTTGCAGGTTAAGGACTCACGATAAAAATTACGTGCTACGTGATTGATAGTGTTCAACAGTATCAAAGGAGATTGATTTATTTATTTAAATATATATTCTTGAACCATGTTTAGGTTCTAGGAGATGTACATGGTAGTAGTTTACGATGTGTAATACATGTTAAGTTGTACTATGTGATACATAAAGGAATTCGAATCGAGATGTAAAAAATTATTCAGTAATTCGAATAAAATGAATCATAACATAATTTGATTCAAGGATATGTAATTGATTCAAGTTAAGAAATCAATAAAAGATTTTATTCAAAGGAGATTGAAAAAGATTAAGTTATTCCTCATTTTTATAATATCGAATATGATGTACGACATGAATGGTAAATGACCAAGATTTGAAACTTATAAAAGTTTGGAGTCATTATACAAATCTTGGAAATGGAAATAATTTATATTCTAAATTGTAATAAACAAAGTTATATTCATTAAATTATGAATAAAAGATATAAATAGTTTTACGATAGTATTATCGTGGCGGACTAGATCCGAGGTTCGAAGGGACCCAGATTTGGGGGCGTCACAGCTCCAATGGGTTCTTACCTACCTGATGATCCAACGGTTCGATCCACAGGTTTGGTTCTTGGTTCGAGCTTAGGTTTAATTTAATTTGGGATTTACTTTGGGCTTGAATTAAATTGTTATTGGGCCTTGATTACATTTGTCATTGTGCCTCATTAACCATTCATTTGGGCTTGCCAAATCATTAACTTGGCTTGACAAAGTCTAAGTTCAATAGGTATAGTCCATTAAGACCTATTCGTATTCCTAGTGTATAATTCTAGTATAATAGTTCGTATAATATTCGTATTATACGTTATATTATCTTTCGTATTATACTTGTACAATACCTTGTATTATAATTGTATTATTTCTCGTATAATAACTTTCTTATTATACTTAATCATTATTTATTCTGCGACACCCTCAAATCCAAGTACTTTATTCCCACAGGATTCGGTGTTAACTTAATCAAAACATTCATTTCTAACTACCCAATTATAATATTATTGGATTAATGTACATGAGGTACATGATATTATATATTCGAGTATAAAAGTATACTTCCTATATTTGAGTAGGTACATATATATGTGTATATATGTGCCCATAACTTATTTTAATGTAGTAATGTTAAGTCATTATAATTGATTTAATGACCCAAAAATGAATTAACTTTTGTGGAAGGAGACCCATTTTACTGATAAGTTAGAGAGTATTAAGCTTGTCCCAAAATCAGTGTCACACTTTCATTTAACATGTCATGAATAGGCCAATGGCCTAACTCTACAAGTGCTGAGAAATGAAAAAAGGCTACAAGCTGGTAATCATGGCTAGAGGGATGGAGAAGAAGGGAGTAGTTTACCAAATCTCTAATACCCATCATCTCTTTCTTCTTCCTACTAAACAAAATCAGTGGACAAAGCTTTGGTATGGGTATTGAATTCCCTATAAATAGGGACTCCTCCTTCTCATTCCCGTTTGTTAAAATGTCAGAGAAGTGAGCTATAGAGTTGGGAGAATTGAGAGCAATGGGAGGATTGAGAAGCTATAGTTAGCTAATTCCAAGCATTCAAGAGGTAATATTGCTATCATATAAGTTCTTGATTCCTAAGTTTGAAATTTCTTAGTAATATCATAAAATACTTTCTTTTGAGTCAAAAATTTGATGGCTAAGGGTTGTTGTAATCATTGAATTGTTGCTAGATGTTGTTAATACAGTTAGAAATGAAAAACAACGAAAGTTAAACTAACCAATTTGGTTGAGAAATGAATTCGTAGTGAATGAATTTGCTAAATTTGTCAAAACATGAAAATTTAGTATGAATATGAGTTTTGGATTAATATTTGGGTTAGTTAATGTTTTTGAAGTATTATAATTAGTCTGTAGATGAGTAGCTAAGAGTTTAAAGAGTTCAACAAATCGAAAACCAACTAATTCGGACTTAAAATTAGGAAGTTATGGCAAAAAACTATGATTTGTCTGGTTAATTGAAGTGTATGCTGCCATTGCCTGGCATGGTAGCGCATAGTCAAGGCCGAAATGGCGTGGTCACGCTGGAATGGTGAGAGTAATGGACGCGGTCACGCCCAAGGTGTGATGAGTGTGACTACTTTGACCTATTTTGGTAAAACGGTCAGTACATTTTCATTTGAACTCTGATTGAAGTGGTTAAAGTTGATCCGGAACGAGGACGAATAGACCTACAACTTTATTCCTTTACGTTTTTCAATTTGAGGTCATTAGGAAGGGTCAAAATAGTCATCTTTTTGACTGTTACGTATTCGAAGACGATCGGAGGGCATCAGACGAGCACATACGCAAGTATAGTGCTCCCGACGATGAAATATGTTGTTCTAAGTGATAAAACATAAATATGCATGATAATAGACATGTCATATAGATAAGATTTCTTTACTCATAATGGAATTCTTTAGCAAGACTTAGTATGTGTTTTGAAAAGAAACTTGGAGATTTGAAAAATGAATATTGACGAACCTTGAGTCTCTGAAGTTATGATATTTTAACACATACATATTGTTGAGTTATAAGTATACCTAAGCATGAGAATTGATTTAAAGTTGCTTTACTTATTATCAAGTTACAATAGCTTAGTTGAAAATGATTTCTAAAGATAACTTGAAACTTTGAGAACGAACTTAAAGTTCAAAACGTAATAACATACACACATGGCTTAGTTAGCTATGAAATGAGATTTAGAGTTGCACCTAGTTTCTTTAACTTGGCCTAGAATGACTTTTAAAAGCGAACTTGAATGCCTTATGCCTCTAGACAAGACGAATATGTTCATCGTCTAGCTAAGCATGAATTGGACCTTTCAAGTATAGTTTAAAATACGTTTTCAAATAATGAACTATGTTATGTCTATGTAAATAAGATATATACATGTGAAGCATGCTATTAGAGGCTTATTAGTACCAATATATGGTTTAAAAGCTTATAATATCAAATCTTGTCAAAGAAAGTTGTTAAGACTTATTGATTGAAATAAATCATTATGGAGCTAAGTACTTTGAATATGAACTTGAAAATAGATCACAACCTACTTGATGTATGTTTATAGTAAGTATCAGCATACATATTATGCTAGAAATTAAACTGAGCAATGAAAAGCTCAAGTCTAGTTTTGGCAGGGAGTAAGCTGCCGCCATACTCCCTAAGCTTAAATCTTATGTGATTCGCCGTATTCTGCAGAGTGACCAAGAGCATTTTGTTAACTGCATGGTCTTAAGTTATAGTTATATGTGTTGTCCTTAAGGACTACAAGTTATGAAACAAGATTTTTGAAATAAATATGATAGTAGAATGAGCTAGTCTCATGGTTATCCTAAGTTCAAGTAAAAATGAAACCAAGTTAGGAAACAATATTTTGTTGTTATATTAAGAGCGTATGAAATTTATGATTGATGGGTATAAATCCATGATTATATAATTGTGTAGGGATACACGAAGTGCAATTAGCGATACACAGTTAAGTTATAGTTCATAAACTACGAATCGGGCAAGTCTTTCAGTTCCTATTTGTTATATGAATTCGATAACTGTTAGGTGACCTATATTATGCCATGAGAATGTTGATGTATATATATGAAATGCATATGAGATATATATGAAATGTGGAAGTTGATTTGATGATATGCTTGTGAAGTAAATCTCTATGCATGTTATGTGTGAAGTAACATGCGTAGTAAATATCAATTTATTATGAATGCATGAACTGAATATGCTATTATATGCTATGCGCTGTATGAAAACTATTAGAATTGCTGGGCTGTCGAGCTCACCCTTGCAAATAACCACTTTTGTAAGTTAAGGACTCACGATAAAAATTACGTGCTACGTGATTGATAGTGTTCAACAGTATCAAAGGAGATTGATTTATTTATTTAAATATATATTCTTGAACCATGTTTAGGTTCTAGGAGATGTACATGGTAGTAGTTTACGATGTGTAATACATGTTAAGTTGTACTATGTGATACATAAAGGAATTCGAATCGAGATGTAAAAATTTATACAGTAATTCAAATAGAATGAATCATAACATAATTTGATTCAAGGATATGTAATTGATTCAAGTTAAGAAATCAAAAAAAGATTTTATTCAAAGGAGATTGAAAAAGTTAAAGTTATTTCGCATTTTTATAATATCGAATATGATGTACAACATGAATGGTAAATGACCAAGATTTGAAACTTATAAAAGTTTGGAGTCATTATACAGATCTTGGAAATGGAAATAATTTATATTCTAAATTGTAATAAAACAAAGTTATATTCATTAAATTATGAATAAAAGATATAAATAGTTTGATGATAGTAGTATTGTGGTGGACTAGATCCGAGGTTCGAAGGGACCCGAATTTGGGGGCGTCACAGCTCCCATGGGTTCTTACCTACCTGATGATCCAACGGTTCGATCAACAGGTTTGGTTCTTGGTTCGAGCTTAGGTTTAATTCAATTTGGGCCTAACTTTGGGCTTGAATTAAATTGTTATTGGGCCTTGATTACATTTGTCATTGTGCCTCATTCACCATTCATTTGGGCTTGCCAAATCATTAACTTGGCTTGACAAAGTCTAAGTTCAATAGGTATAGTCCATTAAGACTTATTCGTATTCCTAGCGTTTAATTCTAGTATAATAGTTCGTATAATATTCGTATTATACGTTGTATTATCTTTCGTATTATACTTGTACAATACCTTGTATTATACTTGTATTATTTCTCGTATGATAACTTTCTTATTATACTTAATCATTATTTATTCCGCGACACCCCCAAATCCAGGTACTTTATTCTCACAGGATTCGGTGTTCACTTAATCAAAACATTCATTTCTAACTAACCAATTATAATAAAATTGAATAATAAAAACCTGCTCGTACAGGATTAAACTTAAATAAAAATCTCCCAGGTTATCTAACCTTTAATCATCAGTCAAATGCGGAAAACATTACATAACTTCTTTAAAATAAAGTCTAAGATCAACATAATAAAAGTGTAACATCTTAATCAAAGTAAAAATTACAAGTCTTCATCACTTGTACATTTTTCCCTTTCCTTTGCTAGTCGAAGGTTCACCTACCTTCTCTTCTTTGGCTGCAATGAGTTTATAAATATGCAAGAGTGTGCAAAACAATTGCTCACTGGATATAATATGGAATCAACAAGAGTATAACAATAATAACTGTAGAAATAAGCTCATCAAAAGTGAATAGTACTCTATCAATAATAATCTGAAATTGAAATCCCAAAATATGGAAAATATACATCATTGAGGGTCGTAAGACCATGAACTACGTCCACAGTTGCAAGTAATCTTTCAACTCCAACTTTAACAGTTATAAGACTATAAGAACCTCATACTTAGGGGGATCAGCCCTTCGTACAATGTATTGTGCACAAACATATTAATGTTATGCGTAAGTTAACCCCTAATCATAACAATAGGGTTGTTCATCTTAGTATTTAGAGTACAAGTCCGCACCAAAGGAAGTTTGGTTTGGATAAGCTTTCAAGGTAATTTGGAATTCAACGAACATCAACTAAGGAGTAGTTGAATAAAACCAATAACACTATACTATAGAATAATCGTGATTGAATCAATCATAGTAAACTAAAGTCATGCTTTAGGAATAATCTAATAGCATACAATTTGAATAACTATAGCATACCTTGCTTGAACAATACTAAGCCAAGGTTAATTAGAACTGAATACTAAGCATGCATAGCAATTTGAATGATAGAAATGTTCAAAATTAGTATAGATAGTTGTGCATGCTAAACAACAAGTTAAATATAAGAATAACTTGCTCCAGAATAACTTACATCATTATATTGTAATCGAATTGAAAATAGTAATTGAATTAACAAGATATATATTAGAAAACTTGACTTGTTCGTAGATTAAACCGAACAATTTGAATCACAATATCCTATATACATATGCCATCATGACATAGTTAGTCATTATCACATAACTAATGCATTCATCGTGTAGGTTTGATTGTTTAATCACATAATCAAGTTATAACAAAAGTTAATCTTTAATAACATAATTATTCATAGTATAGAAATACTAAAATCAATATTTTACAGTCCTACTATCATCACATAACTTTTCTTAAAATTTCGTGTACAAAAAGTACAATCGTCGAGACCATTCTCTTCTAACTCACGTACGTGGCACCACAGCTTTACTTTGTGGGTCATTATTACTGGCGTTGATGGATACTCATGGTGCTACTGACACAGTAAATAAACTATGAAGCCACTTATGCGGGTGTAGCGATAATATTATATACCACCACTAATGTCTTGTTGGTACACATGCAAGGCTGAAATCATGCTAGATTTCAATTTGACAACTTGAAGAATAAAGACAAGAAAAAAGCCATTTTGGCCTACAAGCTCGTTTCTAACAGACTAATTCACATGCAATTCATACAAAAACTTCATGTAAACATAATTCAAGAACTCCTAACCTGTTTCTACCCATACAATAACATAAACAACAAATTTAAAACATCCAATTTCACTGTTTTTGATAAAAACACACTTTTTGATATTTTAATGAAAATCAACACTGTAAATTTTGTTTTTCAACCAAAACAATTAATTCAAAGTATCTTTATCAATAATTATACATACTCTATCAAATTAGATGGTCAATTTATCAACTAAACAACTAATTAACTCTCAATTTCTACTTTAAATTAACCCATACTCATTCACAAAAACTCTCTGTAAAAAGGTTTTCTTCACAAATTACATACATATCATCAATTCATTGATTATAACTTATGAAAATAGTTTTAACATCACTAGTTTATCATATAAAGCCACATAACAACAACAATTCATCCTTACACAAGGATTCTACAGAGAATTTGGGAAGAGAAAAACTAAACTTTTCAAACTAAAAAGAATAGAATAATACCTTGAAGAAGATGATGATACTATCTCTTTGATTGTCAAGCTTTTCTCCTCTTTACTCCCAATTCTCTAGGATTCTCTCACTTTTCCTCTTCTCTTCTTCTTCTTCTTCTTCTTCTTCTTCTTCTTCTTCTTCTTCCTCTGAGTTTTTCTCTTTTTCTCTCTTACCTCTCTCCTCTATTCTTACGTCTTAGAATATAAAGCATATAAGATATAATATATATTAATTATATAATATAATACTAACTTAACTGACATCAGTTATAATTTTTTTGAAATCAAAAGCCATAATGTTTGTTTGGTTAACTAACTAAAAATAACCCATTAATCCTTATGCCTTGTTTGGGAAAACACAATTAGATAAAAGACTTAATAGGCATTAGGCCTTGTTTGGCAAAAATGAATTAAACTCCCTTAATTTATTTTAGTAACTCTTTTATAGCAAGGTTATTTGTCACACTTCTATTTAATTAAATAATCAATTTAATCAATTCAAATACTAATCTAATGAATTACTTTAACACATAAATCATTATCACAAAACTATAATTTCTTTATAATTATAATTTTATTCAACCAACTAACACTTTATTTTAATCACAAATTCCAATTAAAATACTAAAATTCATTTAATCATTATTAGCTCTCTAACTTACTTATTAAATTACATTAGTATATAATCTCATAGCAATTAATTTTTTAGCTCCTTAATTATTTATTCAACAAATAATTAACTAAATCACATCAACTCAAATGCCCATTAAATACTTATATAATTCAATAAATATTTAATATTGCAAATAAATATTAATATTAAATATTAAATATTTTATTATTTATTCAACAAATAAACATATCCATTAAATACTTATATAAATCAATAAATATTTAATATTACACTTTAAAATTCTGGAATGTTACATCATTCCCTCCTTACAAGGATTTTGTCCTCAGAATCACAACTCAAACAAATCATTCGTTACATTCTTCCCTACTTACAAAGATTTTGTCCCCAGAATTGAAGACACAGATTAAACAAATAACTCAGGGTATTCTTTCAATATTTTCTCTTCGAGTTCCCACGTAGCTTCTTCAGCGTTGTGGTTCCTCCATATCACCTTCACAGAAGTCATCATTTTATTCCTAAGCACTTGTTCTTTCCTATCGACTATCTGGACAGGAACCTCTTCATAAGACAAATCATTCTCGAACTACAACGGTTCGTACTCGATCACATGTTTGTAGTCTAGTTTATATGGTCGTAACACCGAAATGTGAAAAACATTATGAATGTTTTCCAACTTTGAAGGTAGAGCTACCTCGTAAGCCACTTCTCCCACTCTTCGCAGCACTTCAAAGGGTCCAATAAACCTCGGGCTTAACTTTCCTTTTACTACAAACGAATTTTCCCTTCCGTGGAGAAACTTTTAGGAATACAAAAGTTCCTACGTCAATGCACGATCTCTTGTGCGTGTTGATCAAGATACTTTTTTCATGCATCTCGAGTCACTGCTACTAATCTTGTCTTGATGAGTTTGACAACGTCAGCAGTTTGTTGCACTAGTTCCGGTCCTAGCAGTTGACGTTCACCGACTTCATCCCAGCACAGTGGAGTTCTGCACTTTCTGCCATACAATGCCTCGTAAGGTGGCATTGCGATGCTAGCGTGGTAACTATTGTTGTAATCAAATTCCACTAATGGTAAATGTTCTTCCCAGCTTCCTTTGAAGTCCATGACACATGCTCTTAGCATATCTTCCGATGTCTGAATTGTTCGTTCGCTTTGGCCATCTGTTTATGGATGATAAGCCGTACTCATTCGCAAGTGTGTCCCCATGAATTCTTGTAGTCTCTTCCAGAAATTTGACGTGAATCGCGGATCTCTATCGGACACAATTGATAGTGGCACTTCATGCCTCGAAATGATCTCTTTAATGTACAATCTTGCCAAATGATCAAGATTGAATCTAATCTTTATTGGTAAAAAGTGCGCTGACTTCGTCAGTCTGTCCATTATCACCCAAATCACATCACATCCTCTCTGAGTAGTTGGAAGACCCACCACAAAATCCATCGTGATGTGTTCCCACTTCCATTCCGATATTTCAAACGGTTGAAGTAATCCGCTAGGTCTTTGATGTTCGGCTTTTACTCTTTGACATGTCAAGCATTTCGCTACGCATTCTGCAACATCCCTTTTCATATTCGGCCACGAAAAATGTCGGCGCAAATCTTGATACATTTTTGTGCTTCCTAGATGAATTGAATATTTTGAGCTATGGTGAGACGCCCCCAAAACAAGTATACATCACCCATATCGAGTCGCCAGATACAAGGTACTGAATACAAATACAACTTAATTATACAACGATGTAAAATACGACAAAACATAAAGTCATGAGTTTTAATACAAATATTGTCATCTAGACAATATCCACACTCATTGAGTCCCCATTACATTTATTATCACACTATTTCACGAGAATAGTGAGGACTACTAATGCACCATCTAGGACCGCCACTCGTTCCCCGACTAGTCCCAAATACGTTCTCATTTCACTCAAGAGAATAACGGAAAGAAAGGTGAGCTCAACTAGCCCAAGAAGAAATATTATGACTAAGATAATGCGAATAAATTATCATTAGCCTTCAATAATGTTAAACCGATAGAATAATATAATAGATAACAAGTTTAATCAAGCATGATCAAGCAATCCATTAGAAGAGTCAAGTAAAGTATAAAATCTACTATCTTCTATGATTTAAAAAGTTTTTCATCAACTTTATCTCTGAGACTCAGCTTAATAAATAAAATTGAATCATCCCTACTCCACGGCCAAGGATATTCATGTAATCATCAATGGTCATGACTATACCGAATAATCCCTGGTCATAATAATACCAACAACTGTCCACCAATGAACTACAAGCCAATGAGGACTTTTACCACATTATTCATCACATTATGGTCATTATTATACCGAATAATCCCTAGTCATAATCATACCAAGTCCATCTATGCACGTAAGCCAATGATGACTTTCATCACAATATAAGCATGAGGATGATGACAATGACATAATAATTCAATAAAACAAGTTCAAGAATAAATCTTAAAGATTTATAAATTAATTTATCAAGGAACCAATAACGTCCAAATTGTCAACATGATACTTCTTTGTATAGTAAAATTCAAGAATGCTCATAAGAACATTTCTATGAAAAGATATTGGATGAAGCGTAAATATCAAGGATATTCCACTTGTAACACCCCGAACCCGATATAGGCCCGAAGTGCTACATGCCGCAAGCCCATAGGCCCGCAAGGCAACAATATCAATAACGCGCAGCCCAAAAAAAACACTTAACAATAATCTTAACTTAAAACCCAACAAAAAATATATTTTAAATCAATCCAAATAAAATACTAATAAATACCACATACAAATAATGGAGACGCAGCTCCACGAAACTAAGAGTTTTATCAAAATTCATCAATAAAAGAAAAAAAAACCTCTAAAACTAAACTCCAGCTATTCCAAGCGTATCAAATAAAGGCTCAGCTTTTAACGATGGGACCTGTAAAAATCTGTAAGGCGGTGATTGATGAAGCCCAGCAAGTAGCAATCCTCTCTATCTAGCCGAATCAAGTACAATTTGCAAAATACTTTTTCGAAATAACTTTTTGTTCAATAACAATAGTACAAAAGCTTTCAAAACTAAAACAATTTAAAAATGATTTCAATGTATATCATATATCTTTTAATCCACAACCTTAGTGACTAAGGTTACAATAGCCCTGTAACACGGCCCAAAAGTTCGATAACGTTATGATAACGTTCGATAACGTTATGATCCGCGTTATTTTTATAAAGTATTTTTATCATTTTCTCAATCCAACAATAATTCCATTGCGGGGCCCACCAATGATTGTATCGTCGTATGGATATTTCCCGACTAAAAGAATATTCCCCGACCAATCGAATATTATATAACCACTTGTTTACTTTGCAAAAATTATAAATATTACCCACAACTATAACACTATCTCAAATCCACACCATAATATTCAAAAATATATTTTGAGAAAATTAAATCTTTATTCATAAAATCTGGGGTCTCACATATGAGCTTCGGTCAAAATTTCTTCTTTCAGCTCTGGTGTTGCTGGAACCCAGATTCTTCCCTCAAACCGTAGTAGTCCTTCGGTATCGATCTTGTATTTTACATCACTACTCTCAATCAGATTCTCTTTGATTTTCCCACACTCTTCATCTTGTAGTTGAGCATTCTTCACTTTGTCCACTAAAGTTGGACCAAATTTTCTATCCGAATAGTTGTTCGTCGATTCTTACGAAATTTAATTTCTAACTCCAGTTTTGTCATTGCTGAAATGAGCTCCTCCTGAGTTGTTATCAGCATCAACTTCTCCCGACCTTTCCTGCTTAAAGCATCTGCCACCACATTCGCTTTGCCCGGATGATAAAAGATTTCACAATCATAATCTTTTATCAATTCCATCCACCTTCTTTGACGCATGTTCAAATCCTTCTGAGTGAAAATATACTTCAAACTTTTGTGGTATGTGTAGATCTCACATTTTTCTCAATAAAGATAGTGTCTCTATATCTTCAGAGCAAATACAACTACAACCAATTCCAAATCATGTGTCGGATACCCTTTCTCATAATCCTTCAGTTGTCTTGATGCATAGGCAATAACTTTGCCGTTCTGCATAAGAACACAACCCAAATTTTTGTGTGAGGCATCACTATACACCACAAAATTTCCTCATTATCGGTAATGTCAACACAAAAGCCACACTTAGCTTCTTCTTCAAATTTTGGAAACTCTCTTCACACTTCTCCGTCCAAACAAATTTTACAGCTTTCCTTGTCAAATTTGTTAGCAGAGTGGCTATTTTAGAAAAATCTTGAATAAATCTTCTATAATGACCAGCCAGTCCCAAGAAACTATTCACTTCTGATGGTGTTGTTGGTTGTTCCCAATTGATCACAGCTTTCACTTTTGACGGATTCACTGAAATCCCATCTTTGTCAATCACATGCCCCAAAAATTGTACACGGTCGAGCCAAAATTCGCACTTAGAGAATTTTGCATACAACTTTTGTAAGACCCCAACTTTTTGAATAAAGATTAAATTTTCTCGAAATATATTTTTGAATATTATGGTGTGGATTTGATATAATGTTATAGTTGTGGGTAATATTTACAAATTTTGCAAAGTACGCAAGTTGTTATATAATATTCGATTGGTCTGGGAATATTCGCTTTTAACAGGAATATTCGCATAATGGCATAATCATTGGTGGACCCCATTAACGGAATTATTATTATTTGGATTGAGAAAACGACAAAAATACTTAATGAAAATAACGGCGGAAGTTTTACTGGTTGTTGTTGAACTACCCAAGAGTAAAGTAATGCATGTCTGGCGTGGTTATATAATAGCAGCACTCAGTATTAATTATTGATGCTTACGTGAGAAGTCACTCAATTATACTCAATTATTGCTACAAGATAATTGTCGATCATATCTCTCATATTATTAATTCGATTATTGTCATAGTATCATCTCGCATAATATGTTATTTTATTAAATCAATAATTGAGACGACAAAGTTAATCATATTATTAAATTGCAATATTTATAATGTCTAGAAGTTACATCAAGGAGAGGTTTGGTCACCTAATTGCGCGCCAATAGGGAGAAATCCTTATTGAAAAGCCTCCTCTTTCCTGGGAACGACCTGATTGATAAATATTATGAGTTATAATATTAATGATGAATGTTATTAAAATTGAAGTTGTGTTCGGAGTTGAATTTGGAGACGCGGACGTGATATTTGAGTCCGGAACGATAAAATTAGTAAAAATAGTCTATAAACAAAAAAAATTCCAGAATTCACTATTTGGTCAAAAAGTCAATAGTTGACTTTTTCAGGAAAAGTCAAACTTTGAAATTTCAAAATTTATATTTTTGATAAAAATGGTTTCATTGTGTTGAAACTATTTGTGTTAGTGAAAATCGGCAAATATTTCGATAATAATTGATGTCTGGAGGTTATATTGACCAATCGGGTATTTAACCGGATAAATGAGAAATTGATTGCTATTATTTCACATGATTATAACTATTTGTTCACATGTGTATACTATTGTTTCACATTCTTGTGACTATTAGGGGAGTTGGTGCAAGATTGATAATACTTGCATGACTAAGTTAAAAATGGAGGTATAGATGGAGGTACTATACTGTAATTCGTATTTTCACATGTCTAGAACTATTGATTCACATAATTTACTATTAAATCACATTATTTACTATTAGGGGAGGTGGTGCAAGTTTGATAATACTTCCATGACTAAATTAAAAATAAAGGAAAAGTTGGAGGTATTATCTTTGTAATTTTTCGAGCCCCAAAACGCGTGCAATTATCGAAACTATATTTTTCTATAAATAGAAGCTCATTCTTCCTTCATTTCTCACCAATTCACAAAAGCTTTAGAGCGATTATTATAGAGAGAAATTATAGAAAGAAGAAGAGAAGTCTGCTACCTCACTATTCCAAAGATCCAGCTTTTTCTAAGGTAGGAGTATTATTTCTTTCTTATCCATGAAGAGAACTTCATTATTCCATTCTTTATTATTTTGTTGGAATAACCGGTATCTGTGAGCTACCCTATACTTGGTGAAATTCTTACATTATTTCATTCTTTATTATTTTGTTTGGAACATCACATGCGTGTGTTTATATGGGACTGGTTCCATTATTTATCATTATGTTGGAACATCCTGCTCATGTGTTTTACTGCCGGACTTCGGTTCTCATCGTTATTGTTACGTTAGAATATCCTCGCTCATGCATGCGTTTCTACGCCGGACTGATTCCGCCTCTTTATTATTCTCATTGGAATATCCTCATGCATGTTTTACGACGGACTGATTACATCTTTATTATTCTCATTGGAATATCCTGCCTATGCATTTTACGTTGGACTTGATTCCGCTCGTTTATTATTCTTTTGGAATAACTTTTGCTGTAAGCGATCTATCGCATGCACGGGTGATTTCTTTTGTTATTCCATTCCTTGTTATACTCGGTTGGTTAAAGTTTTGACTTCTATACTCCATGAAATTAGTGGAATATCCTTGATATTTAAGCTTCATCAAGTATCTTTTCATGGAAATATTCTTCCGAGCATTCTTGAATTTTACTCTACAAAGAAGTATCATGTTGACAATTTGGGCGTTATTAGTTCTCGGATAAAATAATTCTTGAACTTGTTTTATTGAATTCTTATATCATTGTCATCATCCTCATGTTTATATTTTGTTGAAAGTCATCTGTGGCCTATAGTGCATAGATGGACTTGGTATGATTATGACCGAGGATTATTCTTGTGTAATCATGGTAATGTTACAAATGATGTGGTAAAAGTCCTCATTGGCCTGTAGTTCATTGATGGATGAGTTGTTGGCATGATCATGACCATTATTGAATACACAAATATTCTTGGCCCGTAGTGCATGGATAATTGTGGTCGTGATACTAAAGAATATCCTCGGCGAGTAGTGCGGGGTGATTCGATGATGTGGATTATTTATTAAAAGTTTGAGTCCAATGATAAAAGTGATGAAAAACCTTCTAAATCATAAAAGATAATAGATTTTATTCTCTACTTGACTCTTTTAATGGATTGCTTATTTTCGCTGCAGTTAAACTTGATGGTTGTTATATTGTATCAGTTTAAAACTCACAGCTTATGTTTTATCGTACTTTACACGACAGTTGTATAATTAAGTTGTATTTGTATTCTGTACCATGTATTTGACGACTCAGAATAGGTGATGTATACCTATTTTGGGGGCGTCACAACATTTCCTTTCTTAGTGTTTCCAATGTCAAACGTAAGTGTTCCACGTGTTCTTCTTAAGTTTTGGAATACACTAGAATGTCGTCGATAAATACCACTACAAACTTGTCTAAAAATGGTTTAAACACCTTGTTCATCAAATCCATGAATACAACAGGGGCATTGGTCAAACCAAAAGACATCACCAGAAACTCGTAATGTCCGTACTGAGTTTTGAATGCCGTTCTAGGTATATCCTCCTTTCTTACCTTGAATTGGTGATACCCACTTCTCAAATCAATTTTCGAGAAATATTTAGCACCCTTCAATTGGTCAAACAAGTCATCTATTCCAGGCAACGAATATCTGTTCTTAATAGTGACCTTGTTTAACTCTCTATAATCAATGCAAAGACGCATCGACCCATCCTTCTTTTTCACGAATAAAACCAGCGCTCCCCACGACGATACGCTTGGTTGAATATACTTCTTGTCTAGCAACACTTGAAACTGTACCATCAGTTCCTTCATTTCTACTGGAGCCATTCTGTATGGGGCCTTTGATATCGGTGCTATTCCCGGTGCTAAGTCGATAACGAACTCAATTTCTCTATTAGGCGGAAGTCCTGGAAAATCCTCTGGAAACAAGTCTTCGAATTCCCTCACTACTGGTATTTCTTCTAGTTTCACACCCTTCTTCTGAGTATCGACTATGTAAGCTAAATAACCCACACAACCTTGACTCGACAATTTCTTGGGCTGCATAGTCGTCAGACATTTTATTTGTCTAGGCGACTTGCTACCATGAAATACTACCTTTGACGGAGTCATAAGGTTTACACATTTCTTTTGGCAGTCAATAACTGCTCCGTATTTGAACAGCTAATCCATTCCCAAAATTACATCAAATTCCCCGAGTCTAATCGGAATCAAATCTACCAACAAGATATTCTCCTTAATGTTCACCCTATAGTTCTTGTATAAGAATCTAACAGTGATTACTTCCTTATTCGTAATTTCTACGTTCAAGGGAAAATTCAGTTCTTCTCTAGGAAATTCCAACCTCTTAGCAAATTCATCAGATATAAACGAGCAAGTAGTACCCGAATCAAATAATACATATGCATTAATATCATTGATTGGAATAATACCTGACACCACATCTTTTGATTGCACAACATCTTGCACAGTCATGTTGAAGGTTCTGGCTGTGGGTTTATTTGATGTTGCAGGTCCTACAATGGCCCATGTACCTCCATTGTTACCTCCATTGCTTCTGGTTGTCACTCCATCCTTCTTCTTAGGGCATTCACGAGCAAAGTGATCCTTGGATCCGCACGTAAAGCATGCATTCTTCTTTGGTTGAGTGCAATTTGGGGCAATGTGACCCTCCTTGCCACAATTGAAGCAAACTCGTTCCCCATCAAGCACGCACCCTTGTGAAATTTCTCGCATGTCGCACATGTAGGGTTTCAGCACAGAAATGCACAGCGGAAATAGAACAATTTAAACCAAATTCGAAACCCTAAACAGGATCCATGCGAAAAATAGTTAATTCAGTGGTTAGAAATTATACCGATTAAGAAAGCGATTAAACGATGTGGTCGAATCTCCAACGCGATTCGAACGAACTGCGTCTCTATGGTATCCACACGAACGCTCCACGAATCGTCCTACGATCTGCAGAAGAAGGAATCGCGGTACTAGCCACCAAGGATGAGGATTTACGAAACTGTATTCTCTAGTCTCTCTCTAAGAGCGGCTAAGGTTTTTGTTTTGATTAACTTTCCAAAGACGCTGATATATCATATATATAACAATAAATCAGAATTAATCAAAACCCTAATCTAATTAAAATAAAATCCGAATTTATATATATATTATATCTTAATTAAGTCTTATTTAATTAATATATATACATATACAATGCATCCTTTAAATTTAAATTCGCGATTTAAATACTATCAATCAGATTGATATATTTAAATCCTTACAATTTAAATTAATTCCCTTTTAATAACATTCTTTGTGTGTGACCCTATAGGTTATTATTATGTTGACAATAATTTTAAAATCATATTATAAAATTATAAACAGTGAGCGGCATCTAGTAATGCATCACTGCTACCCAAGTAATAATAAGATCAATGATTCGATGCAATCTTTTCGTGAGCAATGTTTCAATATAATTTAATCATTTTAACCTTAATATCCTAGATTAAACTCGAGTCATGGAATGTATCATACTATTCATAATTTAATCTGAGTTTTCTTGATCAATGAGTAGACTATATGAAACAAATCAATATTTGAGCATGACAATGCATTTCATAGTCCTACTCAATCAAGAGGCCTATGGATATCATCCCTAATATATAGGATGGTTAAATTCCATCTAGATCACTCATATTCCTCACACGATTCATGATGTACCCAATAATCACCTTTATAGTCCACCCTATTAAAGGTGACATTTGATGATATCAAAGTACATAAATTCTCATGTAGAAATATAGTGATTTCAGGTCGGAGGACCATTACATCATTGTCACTATGAGAATCGCTAATGACACTTCGATGCTCCACATAGAATTCTCATGGTGGGTCTGTCTAGTACATCGTTCTCTAACATATACCTATGCATTGACTTAATATCTAATATATTTATGACCAATGAGATTTGGTCATCACTCAATCCACATACTAGTCTCAATGCATCATTGTTGTCCTATCAACAATGGTACTCGACTAGGGACATTTAAGAGCAATGATACTAATTGTAATTATATAATCTCATGTTCAAGTCACATACTTGAAACTATATAAATTGTATCACTATTCTAAGGAATTTTATTATGTTAACATTTATATAACGCAGTAAATAAAACCATAATAAAATTATTCATTTATTTAATCAAATATAATATCAAAATGTTAAGCAATTATATCAAATAATTGGCCTCTAGGGCATAAACTCTAACAGCACATGCTTCAAACTTTTTGTTTTGCTGGTTACCCTGTTGGTTTCTAGCACCCATGTTTCCATTCCACTTCCTTTTCAAAATACTGCTATTGTTGTTTCCAGCACCACCACCTCCATTCTTAATCTCATTCTCATTCTTCTTCTTCTTCTTCTTCTTCTTCTTCTTCTTCTTCTTCTTCTTCTTCTTCTTCTTCTTCTTCTTCTTCTTCTTCTTCTTCTTCTTCTTCTTCTTCTTCTTTCTTCTGAATTTGATCAATTTTGTCACCCTCGCCTCCACCTTCTCGTGAGTAGTCTTGCTTCTCCATCATCACAAGCAAACATCTTTAATTGGAACAGGAAAAACTCTCTCGTCTGACCGGGGCTTTAGTCCCTGTTCAAATCTCTTCGTCTTACGCTCGTCTATGCTGACTTGATATGGCGCAAACCTCGCCATTTCATTGAATTTCGCGGCATACTCAGATACCGTCATAGTTCCCTGCTTTAATTCCAGAAACTGCATTTCTAGCTGACTCTTCGAACTCTCCAAAAAATAGGTCTCGAAGAACAACTCCTTGAACCTATCCCAGGTCATCACTCCTGGCCCTTCACGAGTTTTTTTGGCCTGCCACCAATGCTTTCAACATGAATATTGCGAAAGAAGTCTTCTGATCATCCCCTACCCTAGTGACATCGAACACCTTTTCTATCTCCATAATCCAGGTCTATGATTCGACTGGATTCATAGACCCACGGAATTCAGGTGGTCCAACCGCCTTGAAATCCTTAAACGTTGTACCATGGTTTTGTGGTTGATTCTGCAATGCTCCTTTCAGTAACGTCACTAGTTGTTGAACGGGGTTACCATCAACATTGTCGTTATTGGTTTCTTTAGTGGTTCTCTGTCGTGTTGGTTGACATCTGGGAGGCATTTTCTGTTAAAAGTACATTCATTAGATTATTATTCAATTCTTTTAAGTAATTTCTACTTAACTTGTCCCCAAAAAGAATTAACCATATAACACATAACACTTTGAATAAAGTAACAACTTTTATTTATTCATAACCTTTTTGAAAACATAAAACAATAGCATCTCTGTTATCTACATTACTTTCCTGAACTACAAAAGTTTCAGGACAACATCATAATCATATCCCATAGGTTGCATAACACTTGGGATTTACAATTTATTTAACCTTTCACTCATCGTATAATAGCTACGATGATCTATTAAGGTACTTCTTAGCCCTATCACGTTCTTCCTCCATGACTCGAAACATTGTTTTGCGATCTAACACGAATGATGGCAGCGTCTCGAACTGAATCGGATATCCCATGACCCGATCTTGAGCTCGATTAATTGCGGTGTTAAATACTTTATCCATCTCTTCCATCTTCATCCTCTTTGTTGCGTGTCTCTTCTTTGCTAATCTGTTCGTTGAAAAGCTTCCTCGTAAGCATCTTCACTTTCTTGCCCTCTTAGCGACTTCTTCTCTCAAACTTGTTCTTCGATTCAATGACCACTTGATCATTGTTCTTTCTCTCCTTCAAGATGTACTAGTTTCTCCTCGACATTTGTCAGTCGTTCTTCACGATCCTGGATCTTGCCGTCTTTTTGTGTCATTGCAGTCTGTTGTTCAGCTACTCTCTCCTGTAACTCCTCAAATGTATCCTGAAGTTCCACGTTACGGTCATGCACCTCATCGTATATACAGCCAGCTATCGAGTTAAGTGGAATCTTCTCCTCCTCCTCCTCCTCATCATCCTCATCGTCCTGTGGTAACTCAATGGGATCCTCCTCACCTGTTTCCACGTCATCATCCTCATCTTCAACTACTGTGACCAACGGGGCTGACTCCCGTGGCAGTAGCTGTTCCCAAATTACCTGAATGTCGCGAGGCTCCTCCTCTATAGGCATTTGAGGTCCCTCCTCTCTAGCCTGACTAGATTCACCGACATTAGTCATCCTGACAATAAAGTTTTAAAGTTTTAATTATTAATCATTACTACTCGACACTCACGAGTACATAAATTATAATCACATAAGCACATAAGTGTTTTATTACTTCTTTCTTAAAACTCGATAAGAGTTATCTCCACTATCTTTTCAAAGGTTACTTCCTAAGGCTTTTCCCCCCACCTAAGGTTCATAACCTAAAGCTTTGATACCAACTTGCGACACCCCCAAATCCAGGTACTTTATTCCCATAGGATTCAGTGTTCACTTAATCAAAACATTCATTTGTAACTACCCAATTATAATAAAATTGAATAATAAAAACCTGCCCATACAGGATTAAACTTAAATAAAAATCTCCCAGGTTATCTAACTTTTAATCATCATTCAAATGCAGAAAACATTACATAACTTCTTTAAAATAAAGTCTAAGATCAACATAATAAAAGTCTAACATCTTAATCAAAGTAAAAATTACAAGTCTTCATCACTTGTACATTTTTCCCTTTCCTTTGCTAGTCGAAGGTTCACCTACCTTCTCTTCTTTGGCTGCAATGAGTTTATAAATATGCAAGAGTGAGCAAAACAATTGCTCACTGGATATAATATGGAATCAACAGGAGTATAACAATAATAACTGTCGAAATAGGCTCATCAAAAGTGAATAGTACTCTATCAATAATAATCCGAAACTGAAATCCCAAAATATGGAAAATATACATCACTGAGGGTCGTAAGACCATGAACTACATCCACAGTTGCAAGTAATCTTTCAACTCCAACTTTAACAGTCATAAGACTATAAGGATCTCGTACTTAGGGGGATCAGCCCTTCGTACAATGTATTGTGCACAAACATTTTAACGCTATGCGTAAGTTAACACCTAATCATAACAATAGGGTTGTTCATCTCAGTATTTAGAGTACAAGTCCGCACCAAAGGAAGTTTGGTTTGGATAAACTTTCAAGGTAATTTGGAATTCAACAAACATCAACTAAGGAGTAGTTTAATAAAACCAATAACACTATATAATAGAATAATCGTGATTGAATCAATCATAGTAAACTAAAGTCATGCTTTAGGAATAATCTAATAGCATACAATTTGAATAACTATAGCATACCTTGCTTGAACAATACTAAGCCAAGGTTAATTAGAACTGAATACTAAGCATGCATAGAAATTTGAACGATAGAAATGTTTGACATTAGTATAGATAGTTGTGCATGCTAAACAACAAGTTAAATACAAGAATAACTTGCTCCAGAATAACTTACATCATTATATTGTAATCAAATTGAAAATAGTAATTGAATTAACAAGATATAGATTAGAAAACTTGCCTTGTTTGTAGATTAAACCGAACAATTCGAATCACAATATCCTATATACATATGTCATCATGACATAGTTAGTCATTATCACATAACTAATACATTCATCATGTAGGTTTGATTGTTTAATCACATAATCAAGGTATAACACAAGTTAATCTTTAATAACATAATTATTCATAGTATAGAAGTACTAAAATCAATATTTTACAGTCCTACTATCATCACATAACTTTTCTTAAAATTTTGTGTACAAAAAGTACACTGTCAGACCATTCTGCTAACTCGCGCCGCGGCGCCACAGTTTACACTATAGGTCGCGCTACGGCGTGGGGATGGCAATCACAAGACGGTAAATAAACTACGGTTGCCAACATCAAGATGGCGATAATGATATTTCAAGCCCACTAACGTCTTCATTGAATACATGCATGTATGAAATCAGAGTTTTTCGATCGATAAATTTTATAATAAAGACAAGAAAAAGCCATTTTGGCCTACAAGCTCGTTTCTAACAGACTAATTCACATGCAATTCATACAAAAACTTCATGTACACATAATTCAAGAACTCCTAACATGTTTCTACCCATACAACAACATAAACAACGAAATTTAAAACATCCATTTTCACTGCTTTTGATAAAAACTCACTTTTGATATTTTAATGAAAATCAACATCAGAAATTTTGTTTTTCAACCAAAACAATTAATTCAAAGTATCTTTATCAATAATTATACATACTCTATCAAATTAGATGATCAATTAATTAACTAAACAACTAATTAACTCTCAATTTCTACTTTAAATTAACTCATACTCATTCACAAAAACTCTCTATAGAAAGGTTTTCTTCACAAATTACGTACATATCATCAATTCATTGATTATAACTTATGAAAATAGTTTTAACATCACTAGTTTATCATATAAAGCCACATAACAACAACAATTCATCCTTATACAAGGATTCTACAGAGAATTTGGAAAGAGAAAAACTAAACTTTTAAAACTAAAAAGAATAGAATAATACCTTGAAGAAGATGATGATACTATCTCTTTGATTGTCAAGCTTTTCTCCTCTTCACTCCCAATTCTCTAGAATTCTCTCACTTTTCTTCTTCTCTTGTTCTTCTTCCTCTGAGTTTTTCTCTTTTTCTCTCTTACCTCTCTCCTCTATTCTTACATCTTAGAATATAACGTATATAAGATATAATATATATTAATTATATAATATAATACTAACTTAACTGACATTAGTTATAATTTTTTTGAAATCAAAAGACATAAGGCTTGTTTGGTTAACTAACTAAAAATAACCCATTAATCCTTATGCCTTGTTTGGTAAAACACAATTAGATAAAAGACTTAATAGGCATTAGGCCTTGTTTGTGGCCTAATTAAACTCCCGTAATTTATTTTAGTAACTCCTTTATAGCAAGGTTATTTGTCACACTTCTATTTAATTAAATAATCAATTTAATCAATTCAAATACTAATCTAATGAATTACTTTAACACATAAATCATTATCATAAAACTATAATTTCTTTATAATTATAATTTTATTCAACCAACTAACACTTTATTTTAATCACAAATTCCAATTAAAATACTATAATTCATTTAATCATTATTAGCTCTCTAACTCACTTATTAAATTACATTAGTATATAATCTCATAGCAATTAATTTTATTAGCTCCTTAATTATTTATTCAACAAATAATTAACTAAATCACATCAACTCAAATTGCCATTAAATACTTATATAATTCAATAAATATTTAATATTGCAAATAAATATTTAATGTTTAATATTTAATTATTTATTCAACAAATAAACATATCCATTAAATACTTATATAAATCAATAAATATTTAATATTACACTTTAAAATTCTGGAATGTTACATATTCAAATTTTCACTTTCCCTACATTCTCAAATTGAGTACGCAGACAAAAAACTGCGTTTGTCATAACTGAAATATTATTGGATAATCAATTTTTTCTCAGGATTCTATCATTACGTATTTCCTGAAAATTCAAAAATATATTTTGAGCAAAAATGGATGAATAGTGTTTTTCAGAAAATTTCTCGGAAAACTATTATTTTCGTCTTAGAAATTCATACACTTTATTTCCAGCACGTAGCCAGATTAATCCTAACCACATCCCTTCATTCTAGGTCATAAAACGACCTTTAAACAGCTTACTAAGTTTAATAAACATATAATCTCATTTACTCCATTTAATTAAATAAAAATTAATTTTCATTATAATCTCATTTTCTCGGTCGTTACATTCCCCCCCCCCCTTATAAGGATTCTATTCCTAGAATCTCGATACAAGTTAGTCAAATAATTGAGGGTAATTCTTCTTCATCTTTTCTTCGAGTTTCCACGTTGCTTCCTCGACATTGTGGTTCCTCCATACTACCTTCACCGAAGGTATTACTTTATTTCTTAGGACTTGTTCTTTCCTATCAATAATGTGAATAGGAATTTCTTCGTACGTTAAGTCCTTATCAACCTGAGTAGGTTTATACTCTATTACGTACTTATAATCTGGCTTATAAGGGTGTAATACATATACATGAAAAACATTGTGTATATGTTCTAACTCCGGAAGTAATTCTATCAAATAAGCTACCTCTCCTACCCTTTTCAAAATATCAAAAGGTCCAATAAACCTCAGACTTAATTTCTCTTTCTTTCCAAAGTGTACCTTCCCTTTCCAAGGAGACACCTTTAGAATCTCATACAAACCGACTTCAAACTCTCTCTTCTTTTGATGTGGATCTGTATACTTTTTGTGTCTATCATGAGATGAAACAAGTCGTGTACATATTAACTTAACCACATCCGCCGTCTGTTGAACCATCTCCAGTCCTAACATTCGACGCTCGCCTACTTCATCCCAGCACAGTGGAGTTATTCACTTCCTTCCGTATAACGCTTCATAAGGCAACATGCCTATACTTGCGTGATAACTGTTGTTGTAAGCAAACTCTACCAATGGTAGATGATCATCCCAATTACCTTTGAAATTCATGACGCAAGATCTTAGCATGTCTTCTAGCGTCTAATTTTTCCTTTCACTTTAGCCATCAGTTTGAGGATGATACTCTATACTCAACCTCAGCGGCGTTCCCATCTGCTCTTACAAACTTCGCCAAAAATTCTACGTGAATTGTGGATCACGATATGTCACTATCAAAACTGGTACTCCATGTCTTAAAACAACTTCCTTAACATAAAATTTGGCTAACTGCTCCAGGTTAAACCTGATTCTTATCTGCAAAAAGTGAGCCGACTTTGTCTAACGATCTACTATTACCCAAATAATGTCGTACCCTTTCTGCGTAGTTGGAAGTCCCACCATAAAGTCCATCATGATATCTGTGACATCCCCAAATCTGGGTACTTCAATTCTCACATAATTTGATGTTCACTGTCCAAACATCATGTATCTATCTACCCATAATAAATGAAAAACCATAAATAGATAGAAATAAATCCTTTCCTTATGGAGTTACAACATCTGAATATAAATACATCAATCCCAGGTCATGCTAACCTTAAATCTCAAATGCGGAAACATAAAAAAATACTAAGTCTTATACAACTTAAACATAAGTCTGAAACATAACAAATAAACAACAAGTCTTCATCACTTGTTAACTTTGCCCTTGCCTTTGCTAGTAGAAGGCTCGTCGGACATTTTGTTCTTAACTGCAATGTTATTATTAAGCAAGAGTGAGCACGGTTGCCCACAGGTATAATAATGTAACAACAATATAATAACATGTGAGTGAATCAAAGAATTTTGGAATAAGAAACTCAACTTTTGAATCAAGAACGAATAACAAGAATCAAAAGAACTTCTGAGGGTCATAAGACCTTGAACTATGTCCTAGGTTATCGAGGGTTATACTTGAAACCTTTAACAGTCATAAGACTATGGACTCTTCTACTCGTACTTAGGGGGGATCAGCCCTTAGTACCGTACTGTGCACAATATATTAACGCTAAAGCATAAGTAATCCCCTATACAGGGTTTTTCATCTCAGTTTGACATTAGAGTCCGCACCAAAGGAAGTTTGGTTTGGATAAATTCAACAAGGGTTCTGAAATTTAGAACGTTCATCAACTATGGACTAGTCGAATCATTAAGGGTTCGCTAGTCTTACAAGGTTCGACAATAATTGATATTCCAATTGAATAATAAGCTCAAGAGGTATACAATGGAATAAGTATTGTATAACAGAAATTATACTTTGAAAAGATTAATAACCTTTAATATAATTAACAAGAACTTGCTCGATATAGAATATGAATCTAGAATTTACTCAATATAAAGAAGAGAGGTTTATAAATTTGCATAACCATAAAAAGTAGGGTTAGAAAACTTGCCTTCTGCACAAGCTACGATTAATTCACGTTCATTATTAATTCCTACATATCAATACATTCACAATACCCATTAATCAATAGTTCGATATACTTATCGAATCCCACATTGGTCTTTGAATATGTTAGTGGACTTTTTAAGTCTTATTAATTAATCACATAACATAAGTTAACTAACATATTATTATATGCTTGACATGTCTTCATGTTCATTACGTTAGGTTTTACAAACACACTTTCACAACTTGAACACTTAGAAAAATTTTTGAAGTTCTGCAGGTAGGGCGCGGGCGCGCTACATTTGTTCTTTGAATCGGCGCAAGCGTGCTCCATTTGTTCTTTAAAGTGGCGCGGGCGCGCTCCATTTGTTCTTTGGAGCGGTGCGGCAGCGCTACGACGCAGACCCAAATTCTGCTGGTCACAAAGAACACACAGAACAACCCAAAATTTCCAAATTAAACTAACGCGATCAATTTTAATGCTACCCATGAAGTATAGACTTCACAGAAACATCACACAAAGCCTTTATCATGATTCTAACACTTTAATTCACGTAATTACACAAATTACAACATTTAATTTCACTGTTTTTCATATTTTTGTAAAATTTTGATGAAAATATGAATTTCAACATTACAGATTTGTTAATTCATCAAATCCATTCGTTTAAATTCTGTTTTGTTCGTTTTAACATACATAAGCATATACAAGTGTAAATTTTTGATACAACTTATGATTAAAGCATTTAATTTGTACGTAAGGGCCATATGACCATATTTTTTTACTGTGTAACTTAAAAAATCTAATTACAACATATTTTTATGAAATTGATATTATGAAAACACACAATATACAGTAAAAGCATGTTATGATAACATATTATCACATATATACACACAATCGCTACTCTTTCCAATTATAGAGACTTGCACTAATTTTTCATAAAATATAAACAACGTAATTTAAATTTGAGTTTAAGGGTTTACCCTTGATTACACCGCTTGGATTACACAAGGATGATAATACTTCTACTTTTCCACAATCTTCTTCTTTAATCTCACTGATATTCAATTTCTCTCTATGTGAACTTGTTTTTCCAGACTTAGCAAAATAAAAGAAGATGTACATATAATTATAAAAACTGACGCTGTTGTGGTCAGTTAATCAATTTCGTGGTTAACTGCCCAACTCCCAATAAGGCTCCGTTTGGCTAGCCTTAAAAGTCTCATACCCATTTAATTTGATAAATCTTCTTATACTATAGTTTAATAATGTCACACCCATTTACAAAATAAATCAAATATCTTATTTAATTTAATTTAAATAAAATATAATAATTTCTTATTAATTCACATAGTCACATAATTAAATTTCTCATTTATTAAATTATGTCAAATTATTATATTTCTAATTAATTATTAAATTAATTAAAATAACATTATGCTTCTTAAATATTTCATTTAATTCAACAAGCTCACATAAATACATACTTTGAATAATAAAAATACTCCACATTAATTTAATAAATATAACACATATAATTAAATTAATCTACCATAATTTCATCAATTAATTATTTAATCCAATAATTAAATCATCTAACAATATTTATTTAATTCGATAAATATTTAAATTAAATTACAAAATCTTGTTCGTCACATCTTTCTCCCATTAAAAGGATTCTGTCCTCAGAATCACGATTAAATCAATTCGTCTCGTTACATTCTCCCCCTACAAAGATTCTGTCCCCAGAATCGCTTACACATAATTTAAGTAAATAATTGAGGATAATTCTTCATCATATTCTCTTCGAAGTTCCCACGTAGCTTCTTCAGTGTCGTGGTTCCTCCAAATTACCTTACACAGAAGGTATTACTTTATTTCTAAGTACTTGTTCTTTTCGGTCAACAATCTGAACAGGAATTTCTTCGTAAGACAAATCTTTTTCAAATTGTAGGGGTTCATATTCAATTAAATGCTTATAATCGGGTTTGTAGGGTCGTAAACTGAAACATTGAAGATGTTGTGGACATTTTCGAGTGATGGAGGTAAGGCTACCTCATACGCGACTTCTCCAATCATTTGTAGTACCTCAAAGGGTCCAATGAATCTTGGGCTTAATTTCCCTTTCTTTCTGAAACTGATCTTCCCCTTGTAGGGAGAGACTTTCAAAAACACATAACTACCCGATTCAAACTCAACATTTTTACGGTGTGGATCAGCGTATTTTTTCTTCATATCTTGAGCTGCTACCACTCTTGTTCGGATCACTTTGACTATCGCTGATGTCTACTATACCAATTCTGGGCCTAGTAATTATCTTTCGCCAACTTCATCCCAGTATAGTGGAGTTCTGCACTTTCTGTCGTATAACGCTTCATAATGCGACATGCCAATACTAGCGTGGTAACCGTTGTTGTAGACGAACTCTACGAGCGGTAGATGATCGTCCCAATTTCCTTTAAAGTCCATTATACAAGCTATTAACATATCTTCTAATGTTTGAATCATTCTTTCACTCTGCCCGTCTGTCTGAGGGTGATAAGCCGTACTCATTCTCAACTGTGTACCCAAACATTCCTGTAGCCGTTTCTAGAAGTTCGATGTAAAGTGCGGATCCCTATCGGAAACAATTGATACTGAAACTCCGTGTCTCGAAATAATCTCTTTTACATATAAATTTTCCAACTGGTCTAAGTTAAATTTGATTCTGATCGGAAGGAAGTGTGCGGATTTTGTCAGTCGGTCAACGATAACCCATACTGTGGCATAGCCTTTCTTAGTTGTCGAAAGGCCAACCACGAAATCCATCGTAATATATTCCCATTTCCATTATGGGATCTCCAACAGTTGTAGCAACCCACTCGGCCTCTGATGTTCTGCTTTCACTTTTTTAACATGTCAGACATTTGGCAACACACTCTACAACATCTCGTTTTAGATTTGGCCACCAGAAATGTTGTCAAAGATCTTGGTACATCTTGGTACTACCAGGGTGAAACGAATATCATGAGCTATGAGCCTCGCTCAAAATGTCTTCCTTAATCTCTGGTACTGACGGTACCCAAATTATGCTTTTAAATCTCAATATTCCTTCATTGTCCATCTTAAATTTCGGTTCGATTCCTTCGGATATCTTCTTTTTCACCTTTCTATATTCTTCATCCTGAAGTTAAGCCTCTTTAACTTTATCCAGTAGGGTTGTACCAGATTGCATCTGGAACAGCTTCTCATAAATTTCCATAGGATACTTCATTTCCAAATCCAACTTTTCCATTGTTGAAATTAGCTCCTCCTGAGTGGTCAACATCATCAATTTCTCCCGACCCTTTCTGCTTAAGGCGTTGACAACCACATTTGCTTTACCCGGATGGTATAAAATCTCACAATCATAGTCCTTAATTAACTCCAACCACCTTATCTGGCGCATATTCAAGTCCTTTTGTGTAAAAATATATTTCAGAATCTTGTGGTCTGTATATATTTCACAGTTCTCCCCATAGAGATAGTGCCTCCAGAGTTTCAAAGCAAAAACCATTGCAACTAACTCCAAGTCGTGGGTCAGATACCCCTTCTCATAATCCTTCAATTCTCGTAACGCATACGCAATGACTCTGCCATTTTGCATAAGCACACAACCAAGTCCTTTATACGACACATCACTATAAATCGCAAAATTTCTCTTGTCATCTGGAAGAGATAACATATGTGTTGTACTCAATCTCTTCTTAAGTTCTTGAAAGCTTTCCTCATACTTCTCCGTCCAAACGAATTTCATAGCTTTTCTAGTCAAATTCGTCAACGGAGTTGCAATCTTGGAAAAGTCTTGAATGAATCTTTTGTAATATCCTGCCAATCCAAGAAAACTTCGTACTTCTGACGGCGTTCTCGGCTGATCCCAGTTTATCATGGCATTGACTTTGGATGGATCTACCAAAATTCTGTCCTTATCAATCACATGTCCGAGAAATTGTACCCGCTCAATCCATAATTCACATTTCAAAAACTTGGAATATAATTTTTCCCTTCGCAATGCTTCCAACGTCACCTTCAAATGCTCTTCATGTTCTTCCTTAGTTTTGAGTATACCAAAATATCATCGATGAATACCACTACGAATTTGTCCAAAAACGGCTTGAACACTCCATTCATTAAGCCCATAAATATCGCAAGAGCATTCGTTAGACCAAATGACATAACCAAGAATTCGTAGTAACCATATCGTGTTCTGAACGATGTCTTCGGTACATCCTCTGGTCTCACATCCAGTTGATGATAACCACTCTTCAAGTCTATCTTTGAAAAGTATCTCGCTCCCTTCAATTGATCAAACAGGTCGTCGATCCTCGGTAATGGATATCTATTCTTAATCGCGACCTTATTCAGTTCTCTATAGTCAATGCAGAGTCTCATCGTCTCATCCTTCTTCTTCACAACTAACACCGGCGCTCCCCATGGTGATACGCTCGGTTGAATGTACATCTTGTCCAGTAATTCTTGTAGTTGTACCATTAATTCTTTCATCTCTACCGGTGCCATTCGGTACGGTGCCTTTGATATTGCAGCCGTTCCTGACGCCAAATCGATCACGAACTCAACTTCTCTGTCTGGCAGAAGTCCTGGCAGATCATCCAGAAATACGTCTGCGAAGTCCCTCACTACTTGTATCTCCTCTATTTTTGGATTCTCTTTATGATTGTCGACTATATAAGCTAGATATCGTACACAGCCTTGTCTTAACAACATCCTGGCCTGCATCATCGTCAGACAACTCGTTTGTCTAGGCGACTTGCTACCATAAAACATAACCTTTGACGGAGTCATAAGGTTAATACGCTTTTCCGGCAATCAATTACAGCCCCATAATTGAATAAGCAGTCCATTCCCAATATAACATCAAATTCCCCAATTCGGATAGGGATAAGATCTATGTTCATAATATTACCCTTAATATCCACTCTACAGTTCTTATGTATGTACTTAACATGGATTATTTCTCTATTCGTAATTTCTATGTTCATGGGGTATTCTAACTCATCCTTACACAATTCTAAATTCTTAGCAACGTCATCGGATATAAATGAATAAGTAGCACCCGAATCAAATAATACATAAGTATTAAATTTATTAATCAGAATGATACCTGACACCACATCACGAGACTACACATCATCTTACATTGTCATGTTTAATGTCCTGGCGGTTGGTCTGTTTGTTGCGGTTGGTTCCTTGATAGTTAGAGCACCTCCACCGAAGTTTTCCATATTTCCTCCTGATCCTGCTCCTCCAGATTCCTTCATAGGACAGTCCCTTTCCAGATGGTCCTTTGAGCCGCAAGTGAAGCAGGTGCCCTTCTTTAGGTTAGGACAGTTAGGTGCTATGTGGCCTTCCTAACCATAATTATAGCACACTTGTTTTTCCTTTATGAAAACTCCCAGATGAGCTTTTCCGTAGGTCAGGCATGCTTCAATCCTTTTCTTCTGACCTCCTTGATGATTTCTAGATGATGAGTTGTCTGACCACCTTCTCTTCTGATTGTTACTTCCTCCCGTGTTACTTCCGCTAGCCTTATTCACTCCCTCATTTTCACTCTTCTTCTTTTTTTGAATCGGATTATACTTGGTCACCGCATCGCTTCCACCTTCAGTGAGTATGGCCTTCTCCAGTACTCCAGCAAACATCTTCAACTGAAACATCGACACTTTACTATACAACCAGGCTTCAGTCCTTGGTCAAACCTTCTTGGTTTTCTCTCATCTGTGTGCACTTGATATTTGGGGAACCTAACCAACTCATTGAATCTTGCCGCATAGTTTGGTATGAACATATTCCCCTATTTCAATTCTAAAAACTGGACCTCCATTTGGTTCTGCGAGCTGGTCAGAAAATACATCTTAAAAAATATCTCCTTGAACCTCTCCTAGGTAATCACGCCTTCACCTCCCCAGACCTTATTTGTTTGCCACCAATAACTGGCTTTGGATTTCAGCATGAACGTCGCATAGGCAGTTTTCTGGTCCTCTCTGACTCTGGCAACGTCAAAAACTTTTTCCATCTCCATAACCCAAGTTTGAGCCTCGATCGGGTTCATGGAGCCTTTAAACTCTGGCCGTCCCACCTCCTTGAAGTCCTTGAATGTCGTATTAGGTGGAGCTTGAGGTTGATTATTAATCACTCCAGCTAATAAGTTCACCAATTGCTGAACGGGGTTAGCATTGGCGTTGTTGTTGTTATTCGTCGATTATTCTTGAGATGTTAACGGTTTTGTCTTTTTCTCGGTGGCATATTTATGTTAAAATATATGCTTATTAGATCTTTATCCAATTCTCTAAATATTTAAGCCTTAATTCAAACAATTTAACATAATCTCTTAACACACTTTCTCAAACAACTTGATATATTTATTTAATCAAAATTTTTAATAACTACGATAGCATCACTGCTATTTACATCCACTATCCCGAGATAAAGAATCTACAGGATTTAAAACATTAAAATATTCCTTTGTTTATAAACACATCGAAATTTACATCTTTAACTACCAGATAGGTTTTCACATAATTAAACTAATCCTATCACTTCCTGCTAAGGCGTTGAATAGCCTTGCTACGTTCTTCTTCCATAATGCGGGACATCGTCTTGCGATCTAGAAAGTACGATGGTAGTCCTTCGAACTAAATTGGGTATCTCATAACTCGATCCTGGGCCTCATCCATTGCATTTTGAAGCGTAGAGTACGTCTCCCCAAGCTTAGCCTTCTTCGCACGACAATCCTCTTCTACAAGATCAACACGACGTGATTCCCTTACCCATGCCTCCTCTGCTATGGTCAGCCTTGCTGAGCTCTCTTTCAGTTAATTCTTCAACTTCTCTATTTCCTCGGACTTCTCCTCAGTTTGACCATTCTCATGAACCAAATCCCACTCTACATTTCCTAGACGTGTGTGAAGAGTCACAACTTCCCTATCCCTCTACTCGATGGTAAGCTGTTGAATAATCGTCCGCTCGTTCAACTCTTGAATAGTGTCACATAACTCTACATTACGGTCATATAGCTCATCATACATCTCAGCACTGATAGAGTTCGGTGGGAACTCATTTTCTTCCTCGGGATCCTCCTCTGGATCAGTCTCAGGCTCATGCTCCTAACCAACAACAGTGATCAACAGAGATGACTCTCTCTGTACCAACTGCTCCTTGACGACATGAATGTCTCGGGGCTCCTCCTCCGTAGGTACTCGGGGTTCCTCCTCCCCAGCTCGACTAGCTCCTCCAACATCTAACATCCTAACAACACAATTTTAAGTTTTAGTTACTAATCTGTACTAGCGAGCACATAAATTTATCACATAAACACATAAAGTCTTTTATTATCTTCAATGAATTAAGAAATTCATTTCTTAGAACTCGATAAGAGTTTACCACCACTACGTTCTTCGTATAAGGGTACTACCTAAGATTGTTCCCCCACCTAAGGTTCATAACCTACAGCTTTGATACCAACCTATGACACCCCCAAATCCCGTGGGAATTGAAGTACTCGGAGTTGGGGGTGTCACAATATCATCCCACTTCCATTCCGGAATTTCTAATGACTGTAACAAGCCACTTGGTCGTTGATGTTCGGCCTTAACTTTTTGACAAGTTAAGCACCTACTCACATACTCTGCTATATTCCCTCTTCATGTTTGGCCACCAAAAGTTCTGTCGAAGTTCTTGATATATCTTAGTATTACCAGGATGAATCAAGTACCTCGAGTTGTGAGCCTTTTTCAGTATCTCTTCCTTCAATTCCATATCACATGGAACCCAAATTCTTCCTTCAAATCTTAACATATAACCCTTCGTTATCAAGACTATACTTAAGTTCTTCTTCATCAGCAATCCTCTTTTTCATCTGCTCACACTCATTATCTTTGAGTTAAAATTCTTTTACTCTATCCCCAATTGTTGGTCGAGCCTCCATCGTACACAATTCATGTTTTGATTCACTTGGTAATCTTACTTCTAACTCCATCATTGCCATCTATGTTATTAACTTATTTTGAGCTGTTAACATCGCTAGTTTTTTTTCTTCCAAAAATCAATATATTTAGCAAAATAGCTCACCACAGATTCATTTCTCAACCAAATCAGTTCATTTAACATGCATTCTTTTTGTTTCTAAATGTATTAACATAAACAATCACCAATTTATAGATTCTAACAAGATTTAACCATCAATTTTGACTCCAAAGTAAGCCAAAACATACATATTATAACAAAACTCAATTTCTTCATTTGGAAACATATTTATATGAATTTTACTCTAGAATAGTTTCTAGATAACAATTAATAGATTATAACTATCAATTAACACATACAACAACTAGTCTAGCAAAGCATTCAATAAAATTTCCATTTTTCAAAAGAAACTCAAGAACATATAAACTAAGATTAAACTATATTATTTACCTTTAATTATTGTTTAGACTTTGTTAGATGATAGAGAATTGCTTTGTTAACCTTCCATCTCCTTCTTAATTCTCCGATTCGACTTCTCAATCTAGAGAACTCTCAATTCCCTCTATTTCTTTCCCACTCTCTTCTCTTCTTTGTTTTCTCTGTTCTCTCTCAAACTTAACCAAATGATAATACGTAAAAATAAAACAAATGAAACATAATGCGTATAATAGCTTCATTATTTATAAAATAAAAAGGTTTTATCAGTTAAAATATACCAAAGGTCATAAGACCTTGTTGGCAAACACTAACTAGTTTTCCTCTAATTTATTTTAATATTCCTTTTATAATATGGTTCATTTGTCACACTCTTAACAAATTAATTTAATTCTTAAATCAAATTAATTCTTTGTCATAATTAAAATTTTCTCATTAATCATTATTAATTCTCTAATTTAACTATTAAATTAAATTAGAATATTATCATTACACTCAAATATAATTATTTAACAATTCATTTATCTTTTAATTTAACTATTTTAATTTAATTAAAATATTTCCATCACACAAGCGTAATAAAATTAGCATCAATTATAAAATTATTTAACATCCATTTATCTTCTAATTTAGTTATCTAATTAAATTAAAACATCAAACTATAAAATTATTTAACATTTATTTAATTAATATATCACACTTAATTAAATTTTTCCATAACAACTTCAATCAATTATTTATTTTATTCAATAAATAATTCAACTAAAATATTTATTTAATTCGATACAAAAATTTAAATATTACAAAAAATGACATTCGTTACATCTTTCTATTCTTAAAAGGATTATGTCCCTAGAATCACAACACAAATAATTCATCCCGTTATATTCTTCCCCTCTTAAAAACATTTTGTTGCTAGAATCACTATACATAGATTAAGCAAATAAATGAGGATAGTTTTTCATCATCTTTTTTTTGAGTTCCAACGTAGCTTCCTTAGGGTTGTGGTTCCTCTAGATTACCTTAATAGAAGGTATTACTTTATTTCTGAGTAATTGCTCTTTCATGTCAACTATCTGAACATGAACTTTTTCGTAAGATAAATCTTTCTCAACTTGTAACGGTTCATACTCTATGATATGTTTGTAATCGGGCTTGTACGACCGTAATACTTAAACATGGAAAACAATGTGAATATGTTCTAATTTCGGAGGTAAGGCTACCTTATATGCTACTTCCCCAACTCTTCGCAGTACCTCAAAGGGTCTAATAAACCTCGAACTCAGCTTACCTTTCTTACTAGATCGGATTTTCCCCTTCTAGGGAGATACTTTCAGAAACATAAAACTTCAAACATCAAATTATCGTTTCTAGCGATGCTGGTCCGCATATTTCTTTTGTCTGTCTTGGGCAGCTAACAATTTGGTTCTTATGACCTTGATGATCTCGGCAGTTTGCTGCACAAATTCTGGTCCTAGTAGTTGACATTCACTAACTTTATCCCAGCACAATGAAGTTCTGCACTTTTTGCCGTATAACACTTTGTAATATAACATGCCAATACTTGCGTTGTAACTATTATTATTATAAACGAATTCAATCAATGGTAGATGTGACAACCCAGAAAATCGGATTATCCAGAATTTAAGTTTAAATAATTAGTTATGAATAAAATAAATTTTTATTAATAATATTATGTGCTATGTGTTTATTAATCGTTCTAGAACCTAAGATGACTATAAAATGGGAGGATTCTAGCTATGAGCTAGACTTAACGAGTAAGAATTTTTAAGACGAAAATAAAATATTTTCGGGAACAAAAATATTTCTGAGGAAAAAGATGAAATATGCACTATTCACCTGATGAAACCCTAAGGGTTGGGGTTTGAATAACCTAAGCCTTTTCGATAGATCAGTATGTCGAAATGATATTTTGTCGAAAGATTTAACGATAATATGTCGTGAAAAGTTAAGTCAGCCGATAAAAGTTTTTTCTCGAAAGACATGCATAAATCGGACGAAATAAAAATGACAAAAAGTACTGTTATGTACTTTTCATTCGTTTAAACGCTTATCATCAAAAAATGTTTTTCATTTTTACAAAGTTCCGAAGAATGCATAAAAGTAAATCTGTAAAGGAAAGACGAAATATCCAAAAATATTTGGATTCCGAGAATCGCAGTTTTTTCAAACTGTCAGACAAATCCCAAAAGACGGAACCACGAAGATTCCAAGAGAAGCTTCATGAATAGTAAGGAGGAGGGAATAGTAACTTTGGGGGAAAATGACTATTTTGCCCCTAACCTTGGTTTTCTATAAGAGAGAAGTATTAGTTGATTTCTTTGAAATCAACCAACACTTGAGAGAGAGAGAGAGGGTTCGGATGAGGAGAGAAAGGAAGAGGAAAAGCTAGCCCGTGTGCAAACTTTGTCCAACGGAGAGAAGATTAACGAAGAAAGGTAATCCAAAACCTAGTCTAATCTACATTTTTCTTTTAGTTTTCTATGTCAATAAATATAGCTTAATGAAAAGGGAAGTAAAAGATGTTAAGAGTGATTTTCATATGGTTGAAATCATGAGAAAATGAAGAAATAAGAATTAGAAGTTTAGTTTATAAATTTTTTAAAGAAGTATGAATTTCATAATGAATTTGAATGATCCGACTGAATCATATAAATGATTCCATGAAATCAGTAAGGAATGGTGTTTTATAACACCAAATTCAAAGAAAAAGTGAAATCGTAATCAAAATATCGATTAAAAATGAATATTGATAGAAAAACGCGAAGAACATGAAGAACGTTGTTGATGGATATATTTAAAACCATCGTAGTATAAATTGTTGTTGATGGACAAGTTTAAAAACATCGCGTATAAGTTAGATGCTTATTGCTTGGTTAGGAACGATAGAAACGGTCATGAAGACGGATCAAACTTAGCTATAATTAAGTTATGACAAAAATTTCATAAAAGGCGAACGAAAAGTAGAAAGTATGTAAATGAACTCGAATGTGTAGGGTTTCTTAAGAATGTAAGAAAACATAGAAAATGTGAGTCATGGACTCAAGAACGAATAAATTCTGAGTTTGGATGACTGAATTACGGACGAACGAACAAAGAATGTTCATAACATAAAATGAATGAATGATGAAATTGAAGCCAATTGGATTGCATGTTAATGGATACATAATTAATTTATGTCTGAGGAAAGTTAAAGTACGCGATTAGAGTAAGAAGATGGCATTGGAATGACCTCGTTCCGAGTTATAACAAAGAATAATGAACGTGAGGTTCATGTAATGGATAATGAATGAAAATGATTAAAACCTTAGGTAAAAGTTGAATAGAATTAAGAGTTAAAAAATGTGAACGCTGAATACATAAACGATCTTCATGAATCGTATTCATGACGTGCGAACGTTCTAAGTATACATTGGTTATATGACTTAAACGTTGACGAAGGTAGTAAGTAAGATATGAATTATCAAGAAAGTTGTAACAAACGGTAATAAGATTAATGAAAGTCCAAGTGTGAGTCAGATAGAGAATGTTAGAATGAAACGTAAGCGTTAAACACTTTAGCCGACGTAGGATGAGTGTACGCAAAAATTAAACGGGAAGAACCTACACACCTTGTATGATTTGACCGTAAAGTAATGAAGACTAATGATTAAACTTGTGAACGGTGAAGAAACTGAATTAATGACGTATAATGTTAAGAAGCTAAGTTAATAATTATAACTTGGATAACGTTCTGAGTCGAATGAACTGGACATTATAAGATATTGTCAGGAATAAGCATATGAATGTTATTCCTATTTACATATGATTTGATTATGATATATATATATGAATGAATATGCAAGTATGCTTGCATTAAGAAAAGCTGTAAAGTCCTTTGATAGATAATAGAAGCATGTGTACAAGGACTTAGAATGAATTGATCAAGTATGTTAGGTTGATCCTACATAAACAAAACAGCTTTGTAAAGTCCTTAAAAAAATGATGTACAATGACTATAAACATAGAAACATCAAGCATGTTAGGTTGATCTTATGATGTAATAGATAGGCATGCGATCGATCGAAAGCACCTGCACCAAAATCGTGTGATGCGCTAGTAGAGTCAAGGAAAACTCGAGAGCTATCAAGGCAGAATCATAGTTTGCAAGATAGTAGTCTTGGAGTTCGTAGACTGCCAAGAGAGACAAGGAGAGGATCGTAGTGTATCGAGGAGAACTTCCTCAGGGCTATAGTCTACTGAGGAAGTAATGTTCGAATCGTGAGACAGATCGCGCTACTGAACCAAATAGAGTATCTGCCAAAGCCAAGTCAAGAATCGTAGACTACACTCAGAGTCGTAGAGTCTACTAATCATACCCATGAGACCCCAAATTTTATGAATAAAGATTTAAATTTCTCAAAATATTTTTTTTAATATTATGGTGTGGATTTGAGATAGTGTTATAGTTGTGGGTAGTATTTATAAATTTTGAAAAATATGCAAGTTGTTGTATAATATTCGATTGGTCGGTGAATATTCTTTTTGTCGGGGAATATTCTTTTTGTAGGGAAATATCCGTCCGACGGCATAATCATTGGTGGACCCCACACCAGAATAATTGTCGGATTGAGAAAACGACAAAAATACTTTATGAAAATAACAGCGGAAGTTTTGCCGTTAACTGTTGTAACACCCGGTGTTAAAAGTACAGTAATACGCATAGTTGCATAGTAGCACACGGTATTGATTATTGATGCTTACATGAGAAGTCACTCAGTTTTGTTCAATTATTATTACAATAATCGCTGCATTGTATCTCACGTTATTTGATTCAATTATTGTAAATATTTTATATATTATTAAATCAATAATTGAGATAACAAAGTTATTAATATTATTATTTTCAATATTAACGAAGTCTAGAAGTTCTGCTAAGGAGAGGTTTGGTCACTTAATTGTGCGCCAATAGGGAGAAATCCTTATTGGAAAGCCCCCTCTTTACTTGGAACGACCTGGTCGATTAATATTGTGAGTTATAATAAAGGTTATAAGTTTTGTTTTATTATTATTATAAATATAATTAAATAGAAAACTTTTTATATAAAACATAATACTTTTATAAAGTTATTTATTTTATTAGACTATAAATAGAATATATGATATTCTATTATGCATAGTGTTTGCATAGTGTTTGTATAGTAAAATCTTTTTATATAAAACAGAATATTTTTATAAAGTTATTTGTTTTATTAGACTATAAATAAAATAAATACTATTCTATTATGCATAGTGTTTGCATAGTAAAATCTTTTTATATAAAAGCAGAATACTTTTATAAAGTTATTCGTTTTATTAGATTATAAATAAAATATATTTTATTTTATTTAAAAGATTTTGTTTTATTAGAATATTTTATTAATACTGCATAGTAAATCAATATGGACCGTCCGTTTAAAAGTAAATCAATCTGGACTGTTCATGAATTAGTTACTATTCAGTCCATTCTCCTATAAATAGAAGCCCATTCCTTCATTATTTCTTATGAATTCACTGAAACTCTAGAGAGAGAAACTATAGAGAGAAAGAAGAAAAGTATTCTGCTACTTCACTACTCTAGTATTTAGTTTTTCTAAGGTAAGGGGTATTATTCTTTCATATTCATGAAGAGAGTTATTTTCTTTCAATACTCTTAAGTGGTATTATTCTTTCGTATTCATGTTCTTTCGTATTCATGAAGAGAGTTATTTTCTTTCAATACTCGTAAGGGGTATTATTCTTTCGTATTCATGAAGGGAGCTATTGTTATTCCATTTTTTATTATTATGTTGGAATAACCTGTCTATGTGAAGTACCGCATACATGGTGAAATTCTGTTGTTATTCCATTTTTATTATTACATTTGGAATATCCTCGTCACATGCATGCGTTTGGCATGACTGATTTCCGATTCTTTATTATTACATTGGAACATCACATGCATGCGGTTTCGACTGATTTAGTTTCTTTATTATTACATTGGAACATCACATGCATGCGGATTACGTATGAACTGGTTCCATTCTTTATTATTATGTTGGAATAACCTGTCTGTACGATTTATTGCATGCATGGTTATTTCTTTCGTTATTCCATTCTTTATTATTCTGTTGGAATAACCTGTCTATGTGGATTATCACATGCTTGGTGAATGATCAGTTGTATTCATTCCTTATTAAATTGTGGAAATGATCTGTCTAAGTGGATTACCGCATGGCGGACGAAAATCCATTTGCAGTTTCATATATTCTCTTATACTCAGTTGGTTAAAGCTTTGACTTCTATACTCCATGAAATTAGTGGAATATCCTTAATATTTACGCTTCATCCAGTATCTTTTCATGGAAATATTATTCTGAGCATTCTTGAATTTTACTCCACAAAGAAGTATCACGTTGACAATTTGGACGTTATTGGTTCCTGGATAAATTAATTCTTGAACTTGTTTTATTGAATTATTATATCATTGTCATCATCCTCATGTTTATATTATGTTGAAAGTCATCTGTGGCCTGTAGTTCATAGATGGACTTGGTATGATTATAACCAGGGATTATTCGGTATAATCATGACCGTAATGTTACAAATGATGTGGTAAAAATCCTCATTGGCCGTAGTGCATTGATGGACAGTTGTTGGCATGATCATAACCATTGATGAATACACGAATATCCTTGGCCCGTAGTGCATGGATAATTTGTGGTCGTGATACTAATGAATATCCTTGGCCGTAGTGCAGGGATGATGTGGATTATTTATTAAGATGAGTCTCAGCGATAAAAGTAATGAAAAACCTTTTAAATCATAGAAGATAGTAAATTTTATTCTCTACTTGACTATTCTAATGGATTGCTTGTTTCGCTGCAGTTAAACTTGATGTTTGTTATATTTTATCAGTTTAACACTGTTGAAGACTAATGATAAATTATTCTGCATTATCTTAGTCATAATATTTCTTAGCGGGCTAGTTAAGCTCACCCTTTTGCTTTCATTGTTCTCTTTAGGAAATGAGAACGCAGCAGGGAATAGTCGAGAAACAGAGTGATCGTCCTAGATGGTGCATTAGAAGTCGTCACTATTATGTGAAATAGTGTGATAATAAATGTAATGAGGACCCCATTGAGTTTGGATATTGTCTAGATGACAATATTTGTATTAAAACTCACATCATATGTTTAGTCGTATTTTACACGAATGTTGTATAATTAAGTTGTATTTGAATTTTGTACCATGTATTTGGCGAATCAAGATGGGTGATGTATACCTATTTTGGGGGCGTCACAATACCAGAGGCAGAGATCGTAGTCGAGCAAGATCAGATGAAGACAACAAGAACAACGACAGAAATCATAGAATGTCAAAATCTAATCTCGGAGTCGTAGTGTCTGCACAACCAAAACTGAATCATAGAGTGCAGAACTAAGACCTCAACAGATGTGCTCACAATGCCAAGGCAGAATCGTAGAGAAAATACGATTCTCAACGAATGAGCACTCCCAGAATATCCAAAGGAATGAAGCCTCTAGTTGGCACTGCAAAGATACATCCCATCTGAAGGAAACCAGAGAGCACTCGATGAATGTCATGCAAGCTATCAGGAGATCTAATCAGCAACCCAATCAGCATCTAGATTGAGTTGTGAATCCATTCAGGATGAAGTCTTCCATAAGGAGATCAGAAGAAGACTTGATGGCGACTAAGGAAAGTCGAAGAAGTGCGATGAGGCCAAATGAGCGAAGACGGACATATTTATCTTGGAAGCAACCAGGATCGTAGTGTTTGCCAAACAAAGAAAGAACTGATGGAGTGCATACAGAGATACTAGACAACTTCTGAAGAACAAGGTTAAAGTGATTAAGCATTGGGCCAGTCCATTGATGATAAGTGAACGGGAGATCAGAAGGAGAAAGCGAGCTGAACACGCCACAAATCTGAAGTGTCTTACTACTCAGAAGGGGCCACAACAAAGAAGTCGAGCCATCAGTATCTGAGAGCTGATGAGGCAAACAGAAGTGTTGAAGCACTGCACAAGAGAAGGAAGAGGCATTCTATATTGAAGATCCAATCAACACTCTTCAAGATCGTAGTGTTGTCTCTACCAATCAACAAGACACTTCGATCAGGTCCATGAAGACATA
Organism: Panax quinquefolius; assembly: GCA_020205615.1. NCBI lineage: Eukaryota > Viridiplantae > Streptophyta > Magnoliopsida > Apiales > Araliaceae > Panax > Panax quinquefolius. The sequence continues at coordinate 105,936,843 of CM035160.1, read as the reverse complement.
CATCAGAATTGTAGAGTTCGAATGGCTGAAGACTGAAGCATTGGCAACGGTTCAATCTGAAGGGTAATATTTGGACAGGAGCTTATTGAGAGTATCGATGCAAAAAGATAACCTCTGATCGAGAAATTAGAAGGAGGAAATAAAGTCTTCGACCTGCCCAAGACATTAAAGTGACATCTCTGATGGGGTAGGTGAAACAGTAGACTGCAGTGTCAGAAAAGTATGACATGTCACATCTGCAGTCTACACCAAATAACTCGAGATCTGCGAAGCATTTAAAAGAGCTTTTAATGGCTACTTCTCAACGGGAAGATTGGGAAGGAGTATAAATAAGCCAGAGCTTCAACGATCAAGAGTTGCTGATGATTGCTATATTGCAGAATCGTTGAGTTGGTTAAAATGCTAACGTTGACTCTACGAGTTCCACCTGAGCTCAAATAGAACAAGTCTCAGTGACAGTGAGACTACGAAGGTGGAAGTGAAGCAACTTTGAAGGTGGAATTGAATAGATCAAAGCTTCACTCAACAAAGATAAGGATTCCCATTGAATTGGCATCTAAGCTGAGAGCCGAGAAGGACAAGAAGATAGCATTCAGAAGAGTGGCAAAGCTCAAGGAAGATTCTAAGAGCCACTCTACTATTCACCATGAACCCAAAGCTGAAGCAGAGCAAGTGCAGAACCATGTCTGCCAACATGTTGAGAAGGGTTCAGGAAATGGTGATGGTGCACAACTGACAATATACAAAGATGAGCAGAACGGAAGAAGATCAGTTGCACCAAAGATGATGTGGTCCAGTCTTAAAGCAGAATACAAAGAGGACCATACCAAGCTGCTAAGTACAAAAGATGATCAAGCTTATAGACATCTTAGCAGATCAGCACCACCACCAACAACAACAACAAGAAGCCAGGGCATGAGGGGTCCTTGTCCGGACGGACTAAATGAAGTTCCAAGCCTGCTGGGCTTGAAGAGTTCCTAGCGAACTAGAGGAGTTCCAAGGCTACTGGCCTTGAAGAGTTCTTAGTGAACTGGAGTCCTGAGGCTGCTGGAAATCCTACTAGTTGAAAGCAGAAGAGGGGATTAGGAGCTTGAGTCTCTGAACCACTTAAAACCCCCATTTGTCTTTTGCCTTAAGTTATTTACATTATGTATATTAACTGCTATAACTGCTATGTATGTTTTAACTGCTCACAACTGAACTAACTCTAAGAACAATGTATGTATAATTATGAATATATCAATGAAGGGGATCTTTTACTTATTCCGTTGTGCTTGAAATGATTCTTATGTTTGTCATATGCTAAATCATTAGCGATACAAAATATACCAAAAAAGTATTTGAAATCAAAAGGATCTATTCAACCCCCCCCCCCCCCTTCTAGATCAATATTGTGCCTATTGGGAACTAACAGATATGAATAAGGTAATGTAAAATGCTTAATGCTATGTAAGCATAATATTAACATTTAATGATTGTTCTGAGTATATAAAAGACTCTATGACTTAGACGATAAAAAATAAATCCTGAGGTATGGTATTTAGTTGCTAGAAAGTCATAAGGAATGAGACATTAACTTAACAAACGTTATAGTTTTAATGGTTTGGATAAGTTAAGTTAAGTTTAGGTTATGGTACAATCGTAATCTTTAATGGTTGACATATGGGAGCTGGGCTAAACAATTCCTTTAGAGAGTGGAGGTATATATAAAACTAGCAACCGATCTAACTCGCTGTGAAAAACAGTGTAGTTGAGACGGGAAACTAGTTTGTTTGTTGTTTGTGGAAAACCACTTAGAGTACCATATGGACTACTAGTAGAGACTCGATGTGTGCTAAGTCATATAAAAGTTATAAGAAGAAGTTAAGAATGTAAATTATCAAAGATAATGATCGTATGAGTAATACATCTCCGTTTGTTATAATGCCGTAAAACAGTAATGGAAGTTTGTTGCGTAAACTTAGAGTGCAAGAACGCGAACCCTAAGAAGTAAAGTTAAGTTTAAGCCAATGCGTAAGTCAAGTATATGACTAATTGGTGTATGTGCTATTTCCTTATGTGATATATAGGGATTGCGATGAACAATTCAGCGTAAACTGTAAACAGTAGTTGTGCGTAAGGCAAGTTTCCTAACTTCATTCATATTTTAAATGAATGCTAGTTTCTTAAATTTTCTCAGATGTTGAACATGAGAAGTTTTATCTATGTGCAAGTATGCGATATTTGTATAAGGTGGTAGATTGTATGAGGCCTTGTGCCAAAATTTTATCACTTCAGTGTTTTATGATATGAACTGTCCTGTGGTTGAACTGTTCAATATAAAAATTTTCTGTTTATACATGAACCGTTATTGATAAGTCTGTGCTAAAGATTCTAGCCGGACATGATGTGTATGGAAAAGGTAGACAAATGAAAGTATTTCAAAGTGAATCTGACTAATGTTTTAAAATGATAGGAATCCAAAATTATTCCTATTATTCAAGCTGCTTCAAAACCTTTGTTCGGTTACTGAAGTTATAAAGGAATGTATAAATTCTTAATGTTATTTATTCAACTGCTATGACCCGCTGAGCAATTGAATGCTCACACTTGCTTTAAATGAAAAACATTTTTATCATACGAGTAGAAGAACTGAAGGATCCCATAAGATCAAGTTGACCGGTATACAGACAAAGTGCCATTCAGTATACGAATGAGCGTGAAGATCAAGCCAAGACTTGTAATGTAGAATAGTTTAATTAAACTATAGACTAGTTTAAGGAACTGTTATGTATCCTTGGTGACGGATGAAAGTCACTCTTGTAAGATGTAAAGAATAATGTAATTATCATTATTTGTAATGAACGAGGTTTTAAGGTATTAGAACCTGTGATTTGAGAATGTATGTTGTTATATTTAGCTATATAATGATGTATGTTTGGAAGAAGATGGAACCGTGACATACGAAATTTGGGTGTGAAAATAGACTGAATTTCGGGGCACTACAAAGTGGTATCAGAGCTGATAGGTTATAAACCTTAGGTATGAGTACCTAAGACTATAATCGTAGAGATGAGGATAAGAAGATCGTTGAGTTAAACGATTAAGGAAGAAGATCACCACATGGTCATATTGAATCGTAATAACAGATGTTCTATTAAACGATGGATGATTTATAGCTAATGTTATAAATAAATGGTACTATAAAGTAGTACGGGAAGAAGAACTCAGATTGAGTTATGAAGGATAACATATGAATTAAAGAAAATTTGTACTAAAGTAAGGGGAAGTTAGAAATTGTAATATTTCAATTGAGAACTCATGTGATAGCTGAGTTATATGAACCTTTATTATGGGCAGAGGTTTGTGCTTTGGTGTAACAACTACTTAGCTTATTACAATGATAATCATTGGAATAGAAATTGATAAGATAGGTGCGAGTTCTTGAAACTCATACTTATGAAAAGTTTGTGACTCATAGTTATATGCTATGTTTCTGAGCCCTAAGCATATGGATAGTCCTTGATCTTAAACACATAAAGTGTGGTAAGTTGACGGACTTTACTTAAGGTATATGAATGTGTGGACTAAAAATGAGTTATTTTCAGAATACTTAGCATTGGAGGTGCTAGAGAAGATTAAGTATTGTCGCAAGTAAGACAATGAAGGAAGATGGAGAAAAAGGATATTCCAAGTCATCTAGCTATGCTAGATTTCAAAATTTATTAAAATTGTGCTTATATGTGCATTTTGAAAAGGAAAGAATTGGTTCAACTTTTGGAACCAATGGATTTTTAAAAGAACTATTCTTTATATGTCTATGCTAATTGTTTCGGCTAGACAGAAGTTAATTTGAAAAATCAAAATGAATTTTATATCAACAGTGCATTTGATGCAAAGATGGTAAAAGGATGGAGTTATGAATGCAATTGAACCTAGTGATGGATATGATCTTAGGATCAACAACCCGCTATGGTATGATGTATAATGATGAAGTCATAAACTGACGAATTCCTCATCGTGCTGTGAAATAGTACGGTATCATGACATCATAAAAACGTTTTGAAGTTATGATTAAAAGAATTTAAAGAGTAGTCGATGTCAATTGACATGACTAGACAAATGTTTCAAATTGAAGTCCAATTTATTGGTATGGTCTAAGCTTTTTGATTTGGCTAAGACAAATGGTATGTCATGTTTAAAAGGAAATCGAGCTTTATTTGAGAAGTTATGCCAAACCAAATTGTTTTGGTGCAGAATCCGATGAATAAGTCTGAGGTGAACATATCCCGAAATGGGGTTATACGATGGGTTGATCACCTACGTATGGAATAAGTGGTTTACTTTCTTGGTGATTATAAACTTGTCATGATAGAAGGGTTAACGATGAAATGTTGTTAAACTTAGTAAGAGTTCATTGTCGGTTTGACCCCTCAACAAAAATATAAAATGTTTTAAAGGAATTCTTATATTCCTTGTTATTCATTATACTTCATGATTCTTGATAAGTTATGAAGGTTATGGAATGTTTGAAAGATTAGAACTTCTTTGAAGAGAAGTTGAGAAGAAAAGTATGTTCAAATTTCGAGGACGAAATTCTTTGAAGGAGGGGTGAATGTGATATCCTGAAGGATTGATAATTATGTAAGAAGAAATGAATGTTGAGGCTATTCAACAAGTAGGGGAAAAGGTAGGAATAAAACCTTTGCTAAAGGTTGTAAGGATAAAGCATCAGGGTATGGATGTGGTTTTAGAAATTCTGAGGATGAAATTTTTATAAGGGGGAAATAATGTGACAACCCGAAAAATCGGATTGTCCAGAATTTAACTTTAAAGAATTAGTTATTAATAAAATAAATTTATATTAATAATATTATGTGTTATGTGTTTATTAATTGTTCTACAACCTAGGATGATTATAAAAAGGGAGGAATCTGGCTACGAGCTAGACTGAACGAGTAACAAATTTCAAGACGAAAATTAAATTTTTCTGTGAACAAAAATAATTCTGAGGAAAAAGACGAAATATGCACTATTCACCCGACGAAACCCTAAGGGTTAGGGTTTGAATAACCTAAGCCTTTTCGAGAGATTGGTATGTCAAAATGACATTCCGTCGAAAGATTTGACGATAATATATTGTGAAATGTAAAGTAAGTCGATAAAAGATTTTCTCGAAAAACGTACAGAAATCAGACGAAATAAAAATGACGAAAAGTACTGTTATTGTACTTTTCATTCGTTTATCTACGTTAAGGGAAACCGTGAAGGAAAACACTTATCATCAATTTTTTTTTCAGTTTTTCAAAGTTCCGAAGAATGCGTAAAAGTAAATCTGTAAAGGAAAGACAAAATATCAAAAAATATTAGGATTCCGAGAATCCCAGTTTTTTGAACTATCGGATGAATACTGAAAGACGGCACCACGAAGCTTCCAAGACAAGCTTCGTGAATAGTAAGGAGGTTAGTAAGGAGGTGGGAATTATAGCTTTGGGGGCTAAGTAACCATTTTTTCCCCTAGCCTTGGTTTTCTATAAAAGAGAAGTGTTAGTTGATTTCTTTGAAATCAACCAACACTTGAGAAAGAGAGAGAGAGAGTGTTCGTAGAAATTTACAACCCCGACTTAACACCTGTTCAGGACAACATAAATGGGAGAGGTTGGAAAGCGAGTGTTCGTAGAAATTTACAAGCACAATTAGAAAGTACGATAGCTTGGCAGCCGAGGCACAAGGAGAAGAGCAAAGAGAGGAGCATAAGGCTCTGAAGGAATATTCCATGCCCAATATTAATGGACTCCAGTCTAGCATCGTCAGACCAGCGATAACAGTCAATACATTCGAGATAAAAATGGGCACTATTCAGATGGTACAGAATTCGGTGCAGTTTGGGGGTGCCGCTACAGATGATCCGAATGAACAACTGTTGAGTTTCATCAAAATCTGTGATACATTCAGATACAACGGTGTGACGGAGGATGCTATCAGACTTAGGATATTCCCATTCTCATTGAGGGATAAAGCAAGAAGTTGGCTTCATTCTTTGCCAGCAGGATCTATAACTACATAGGAGGACTTAGCACAAAAGTTCTTAGCTAAGTTCTTCCCAATGGCTAAGACTGTAAAGATGAGGCCAGCTATCTCCCAGTTTGAGCAAAAACAAGGCGAGTCCTTATATGAAGCATTGGAGAGATATAAAGAAATGTTGAGGAAGTGTCCACATCACGGTATGCCAGATTGGATGGTGATCAACACGTTCTATAATGGATTGGGATGACAGTCGAGACCGATTGTAGATGCAGCTGCAGGAGGGGCATTATGGGCAAAAAGCTATGAAGAAGTCTATAACCTTATCGAGACAATGACATCGAATGAATTTCAAAATCCTACATCTCGGATGCCACAACCTAAAGTTGCAGGTGTGCTGGAGGTAGATGCTATTACTCAGTTGTCAGCACAGATGGCAGCCATGTCAAAGAAAATAGATACATTGGCAAAAGGTAAAATGAAGACGATTGCCTTCGTATGTGAGATTTGTACGGGATCACACTCGACGGATCAATACACTATCAGCTCAGAGTCAGTTTAGTATGTGAACAACTACAGGAAAGATCAAGGACAGTTTCAGAACACATATCACCCCAACAACCGAAATCATCCAAACTTCAGTTGGTCAAATAACCAAAGGAATCAGCAGAATCAGTTTTAATTAAATAATCGTTTCAGTCACAACCAGCACAGCCACAGTTTAATCATAGACCACCTTTTCTGCCGAGATTTTCTCAACAACAACAACAACAACAACAATATCATACTCCAGCTGCACCTCAGCAAGAAAAGAAATCAGAAATAGAGGAGATGAAGATGAAATACATGGAAAATATAGAGGTTATGATCAAAAGCCAAGCAGTGGCTATTAAGAATCTGGAAACTCAAATGGGGCAGATGGCAAACATGCTTACAAACAGGCCCCAAGGTTCATTGCTAAGTAATATAGAAACAAATCCAAGAAGAGAAGGGAAATAACAGTGTCAAGCAATCGCATTAAGATCTGGGAAGAATATTGCGAGACATCGTAAGTCAGTGGCGTCAAAGTCATGCGTTTTCTAAGAGGAGGCCTTGAGGCGGAGAGGAGCAAGTCACGAGAAAGAAAATCTGGAAAAGTCTGAGGTTCAGCAGGAAGGAAAAGATAAAGTAGGTTCAGAGGAGAAGCTTAAGAGTTCAGTACCCCAAATTCATCCTCAAGTTCCGTATCCGCAAAGGTTAAATAAGCAAAGGGAAGATAAGCAATTCAACAAATTTTCTAGAGGTATTTAAAAAGCTACAAATTAATATACCTTTCGCCGAGGCATTGGAACAAATGCCAAGCTATGCAAAGTTTATGAAGGGTATACTATCAAGGAAAAGGAGATTAGACGAATTCGAGATAGTAGCCTTGACAGAAGAATGCAGTGTCATGCTTCAGCAGAAGTTACCTCCGAAGCTGAAAGATCCGGGCAGTTTCACAATCCCGTGCACAATCAAGAAGATGAATTTTAAAAAATATTTATGTGATCTTGGGGCAAGCATAAATTTGATGCCCTTTTCAGTATTCAATCAGTTGGGATTGCCGGCTCCAAAGCCGATAAACATTGCATTACAGTTAGCTGACAGATCCATCACGTATCCACGGGGACTTGTTGAAGATGTCTTGGTAAAGGTGGACAAATTTATCTTTTCGTCTGACTTCATCATTTTGGATTACGAAGAAGATAAAAGTATACCAATTATACTGGGGAGACCATTCTTAGATAGATGTGCAAAAAGGAGAACTCATGATGCGTGTACATGATCAGGAGGTGACCTTTAACGTCTTTAAGGCAATGAAGTTCCTAACTGAGGAAGAAGAATGCTTCAGGGTTGATGTGGTGAATGGGGTTCAAAATAATGAAGTGCAGAGTATAGTGGATAGTGAACCACTGAGAAGCATCATTGCTAAAAATTCAGATGTGGAGGATGAGGAATTGAATAAGTTCGTTCAATATTTGGATACCACTCCACAGTATGTAACCGTTGCAGTATGTGATAAGCGTCCGGACAAGCATCTTAAAGTGAATGGCCAGATATTGAATAGTGATTCTGATGGTTAGGTGAACAGAAAGAAAGTCACCTCGATTCAATCTTCGACATGAAACCCAGAGACAGTAAAGCTAATTGACTATAAATTAGCGCTGGATGGGAGGCAACCCATTGTTTCCATCTCTATTTAGTATTTATTTAGTTCAAGTTGTTTGGTTTAGCTTATTCTAATTACTTGTTAGGATAGTATGAGTACATTTATCTGCTTAGACATCGTAATCGAATCACAGAAGAGCACGTGAATACATTGCATTGAAAGTAAGGAGACAAAATAGTCATTTATTTTGATTTAGTAAACCATATTTTGATGAGATCCATTGATGTTATTTCAGGTGTATTGGAAAGCATGCATGTTTGTCTTGCGGATTCAAAAAAAATAATAAAAGTTACAGTGCAAATATTAGGGACGTCGTGTCACGCAACAATTTCAAAGACTGACCACACTGGCGCCACATACGATATGCTTGCCAGACTAGATATTCCTACCAAGCTGACCCAATTCATTCAAACCTCACGCTTGTTATGCAGTAAAGATACGTAAAAAAATAATTCAGTTTAAAAATGTGATGGAGATAAAGTGGACTCTCATTTGCAATCAAAACAAAGGCGACATCACAGTGTCTCCCTATAACTCACGTCTGTATCTCTCTATCAGTTACAAATTGAAGCCTACATCTCTCAATCATATCTCCACAATTCTCTCCACGTTCAAAGCTCAAGCCCACGCTCTCCTTCACCTATACAAATTAGGGTTTCTCATTTGGTTGGGCAGAAACGAAATTGAGGGCAATAACATCATTGGTTCTTCTTCATTCTCAATCATATAATCTGCGCAATCTTTATCAACTACAAATGGGGCCTAAGCGAGCACGTTCTATTGCATCTTCCTCATCATCTTCCTCGGGCAGTCAAGGGGTGGATGTTGTTGATCACACCAAGTTTCTCAACTTGGAAGCCCAGCAAGAGTATTACCGAATTATGGCAAAGACGTTCATCAAGGAGCGCGGTTTCAAGCCAGAATGGCAGGACGGTTAGTTGTGCGCCATGATTCGAGAGAGAGGCTGGGGTGAACTGACTGCTACTCCACCCCCATTCCAATGAGCATAGTCCGCGAGTTTTATGCCAATGCCAAGGTCACTATAAGTGGTATATCTCTAGTTTGTGGTATCGAGATAGATTACAGACCCCGTGCTATCCGATTAATTTTCAGAATCACTGATGCACCACCAACGGGGGCAGGTAATTGGGTCACCGGCGCTCATTTGGAGACCGACATGGAGTTGATTATTGCATAATTATGCGTGCCTGGTATGAAATGGACCTATAATGTAGGCATAACTCAACCTCGTATATTCCCAGCTGCAGCCCTGAACCGCTATACAAAGGCATGGTACCTGTTCATATGTGACAGGCTCATGCCTTCCTCTCATCAGCATGAAATCACAGCTGAGAGAGCAATTATTCTATGGGGCATAATCAACGGGAAATACATTGATATTGGCCATCTCATCCATCAAAATATGTTGTGCTATCTACGGGGAGGAACCATTGGGAGCATTCCACACGCATCAGTGGTTGCCATGCTTTGTGCTAATCAGGGATGCAACTGGGTCAACGAGCAAATGCAATACCCATGCCAAGACATAACTTATGCCACAATTGAAAAATTTGAGGACTGGGCAGGCGGTGTACCACACCCACGCGGACTAGGATTCATCATTTAGTCCACTTTTTTGGAGTCGTCACAGCATCCCCCTCAGACAGATGAGGCTGGCCCGTCCACACACGCACGTGCCACCCATGGTGATCGCCAGCTCCGAAGGTTGGACAAAAAGTCGATGCCATGTACGATAATTTGGGCACATTTGCGATGGGACTCACAAGGGCCTTGGCCGAAGCTTTTGCACAGCAAGGAACAACGCTAGAGTGGCCTCAATTCGGAACATCATCGCCATATCCACCACCAGATTCACCACCCGAGGAGGGTGATACCACCGATCATTAGGGGAGTTTTTCGTTACCCTTTACCTTCATTCAATGGGGCATTGAATATTATAAGTTTGGGGGAATTGGGGTAGTAGTGTAATTGCATGTAGTTGAGCATGATTAGTTTAAATCTTTAGTTTAAATTTTTAGTTTTTGCATGTTTTGTTTAAAATTTTAATTTTTGTAGTTTTTGTATGTTTAGTTTAAATTTTTGCATCATATAGTTATTTTTGCATATAGAGTTGCATGTTCATGTTTAGTTTGCATATCTTCTCACAGTTCTTGTCGTATAGAAATTTTTGTCTAGCCGATGATGATAGTAAAGTTTTAAACGATTTTTGAGTATTTTGGATAATATGAGCTGAGATAATAATGTTTTACACAATGCAATTTATAATGTTGTTTAAATGCTTTCGGTTTGCACGAATGTGTTCACAATCACTTGTAGGTATAAGAAGGATGTGTTGCATTGCTCGATAGAAAATGTAGTTTTAAAAAGGGAAATATGTGGAAAATGAACTCAGACGGTTTATAACATTGATTTTTAAACTTGAGAAAACATGGGTATCTATGTATATATAAAAAATATATGTAGTAATAACGTGGCTAGTCTTATTTCTAATACCTGACTACTTGAGTAAAATGCATGAGGGGATTGTCTCTACACCTAGCGCCTAAGGTCTTTCATGATGCAGGAGTCGTTGGTGGCTTCGCTAAGGGGTAGCATGTTGCCTAATGGAGTAAGATATTGCACAGTAATGTGAAAAAAAGAGAAAAAGAAAAGGGAAAAGAAAACTAGCAATAAACACCGCGGGAAAGTGCAAAAAATTGCCCTCGTGAGTAAAAATAAAGCAGTTAAGCCTGTATACACTCAAAATTTTCTGTACTACTGCTACTAACATTGCAGGAGGACAAATTCATCTTTTAAGAGAGAACCCTGAAAGATAATCCAAATCCATGCCGGATACTACCGGAAGTTCAGCATCAACCCCAGATCGCAATCTGAGAATAACGATTTAACCTCGGATGTAACCCCGAGGCTGCGAGATCTAATCTGGCACCCACCGGGAAAGACCGATTAATCTTGGAGATAACCACGAGGTATCCAAATCTCGGTCCCCAACTATGGAATAGCCACCAACCTTGGTGATAAACCCCAAGAATTGATTTGGCGATAACCCCTAAATGCTTGTTTCAAATCGACCCGACTTCAATCTCGCCACTCACAACGAGATACACATGCACCAACCCTAAGAATAACATTGGGAAGACAGGCACACCTCAAAGATGACAATGAGGACCTTCAACAAATTACGGCGATCGATATCGGCGAACTCTCCTAAGCAACGTCACGCTTTATCGGCCCAATCCAGCGATAACACCGGTGAGGGGCAACATCGTTATCTCATAAAAAATGATGCCATGTCACGTCTCTACGCAACGATGTTACATAAGGCTAACCAATCCCGAGTGACTATTGTGCGGGGTAACAGATGAAAGTTGAAGCTTGAAGATCGGAGGGCATCGTCCCATCTTCAATGACTTCGCACAAACTCTAATCCCATGCCATCGTACAACTCTGGACAACGGTGATCCGAAATAGGTCCTGTATACCTCAAACGGATGCCCGGATTGCACTTCTGAAAAATCGAGTGGACATTACAGGGCCTGAGTGCACGTACTTCTAGACTACCCGACCCGACAAACCCGGGCCGACCCGGGTTGCCACTGGTACACCTGCGACTCAGCCACAGGCACCTGCGGCTCATATGCCTATAAATAGAGGGCTTGGGGTGCTGATTTTCTATGTGAAAAAGACGGGGAAACCCTACACAATTCTCTCCGTACTCGCCCATACAGTGTATTTCCCACTTTAAAACACCTATGAGCTCATATATAGTCTCTTTTGTACCCACAAAAGCCAGTGTTTACCCACTCTAGAGATATAGAAGCCTTTTTCATCAGTCAGCTGTAAGCCTTCTCACACACTTTAGAGTCTTTCTCTTCATCTTTGTACACACCCTTCTACACGTTGAGAGTCGTGTTGCTTGCTTTTGCCCGGACTTCGGTCCGTAGTTTTATTTTAGTCTGTATATATATTATATATATATATATATATATTTATATATTGACTAACATTATCGAGTTATGCCTCGATTGAGCCTGAACTTGATGCGAGAGCGTTTACTTTTTTTATATATATATATATATATATATATATATATATATATAACTTTATATTTTATATATGAGCCCGTGTATGAACTTTGTTCGATGAGCCCCGAACTTGATGCAGTGCGTTTACTACTTTAATATATATATATATATATATATATATATATATATATATATATATATATATATATATGTTTGACTATGTTCATGATGTTCGATGAGCACAATTTTATATCCGTAATGCTCGCTTATATATATATATATATATATATATATATATATATATATATATACTAGTATATATGAACTGTGGTCAAACTCATTTAACATGTGATTAGGAGGCTGAATTCAGATTGTTAGTGTGCGTATGAAGTTGTGGAAAAATTATAATATTAATTTATTAAATTTTCTACTTTGGTGTTCTAAGCATTTTCCTATAAATAGGGTGCTTAGGTTAGAATTGAAAATCACACCAGAAACTGAAGTTTTCTCTCTCTATATTATCGGCGTATTCTTGTCGATATTTTGAGTATACTTTGAGTATTGCTATACTCTGATTGCAAGTTCAAGTCATAGCCTATATCCTGTTTCAACTAGAAGTCATGTCTTTCGAGGTAAGGGATGTTATTTGATTCGAAAATGATATTATTTCTTCAATATCATTATGCCGAAATATTGGTTGGAAATTTTTATCAAATTTGGAACTTTTTCATGTCGGGGTTACTATTCATGAGTTACTATTCACGAGTTACTATTCATGAGTTACTATTCACGAGTTACTATTCACGAGTACTATTCACGAAGCGTGAAGATGTTTTTTGTAAAATTTCTATCTTTTGGTGTCAGAGTTACTATTCACGTATACGGCACTATTCACGTATACGACACTATTCACGAATACGGCACTATTCATCGAAAAAAGAAATTTCTTCTTTTTGTCCAACATATCTACTATAGATACTAGCTTTGATTGTATCTATGTTTTGATCATTCTTGAATTTTACTCCACTCTGATTACTTATAAAGTATTTTTGAACTTAGATTGTTTAAAATACGAATCCTTAATATTTGTTCTTTTGTTTCACTGGATTCGTTTTCTTTGAAATATTTTTCATCATCCTTAGTCCTAAATGATGATATTACTGAATATCTATGTCCTGTAGTGCAAAGATGAATGATTTCTTGATGAATATCTTTGGCCCGTAGTGCAAAGATGAACATGTGTTGAGATGAACATGACCTACTGATTAATATCTTTGGCCCATAGTGCAAAGATGAACAAGTGTTTAGACGAACATGACCAACTGATGAATATCTTTGGCCTGTAGTGCAAAGATGAATATTTGATTCCAGATTTATATTGATTGATGTTACAGGGATAAAATATCGACGATGAACTTTTAAATTCATATATAGAAGATAGTAGTTTGCATTCTCTACTTAACTCTTCTAATGAATTGTTGTTTCACCGCAGTTGTTGATTTAAAACCGTTGTCTATTGTATTCTATTAGATTTTTCCCCGTTGGAGACTAACAATAATTTGTTGTATATTATCTTAGTCATAATATTCTTTACTGGGCTAGTTGAGCTCACCCTTTTCTTTGTTGTTCCATTTTTCTTCTCAGGAGGCGAGAATGTAGCGAGTACTAGTCGGGGTATGGAATGAAGGTTCTAGAGAGAGTTGTTTAGTAGTCTTCACCATTTTTGTAAAATAATGTATCAATAATTATGATGAGGATTTATTTGCGTGTGGATATTGTCTAGATGGCAATATCTGTATTTAAACTCATAGTTTATATGTTGTAATAATAAAGTTGTAGTTATTTCTGTACCATGTATTTGGCCACTCAGAATGGGTTGGATGGAATGGACCTATTTTAGGGGCGTCACAATATTAGTGTCACATCACTGGGTCAATGTGCAAACCTTTTCTCGGTTGTGTTGTTACAACCATTTAAAAAAATAATTGGCGACTCTTAACAGTCCCATCGTCGACATTATACATGTCGGACCTTTTTCACTTGTTTTTTCAAACAAATCTCACCTAAAATGAGAACACCAAAGAACAAGTAACGGAAAGGGACACCCAAAAATCCCGACGTCGACATGTGGCGACTCTGCTGGGGAACTCCAGTAAGAGGACTTAAGCTACTATAACAATCTTTTCAAAACTATTATCTGCTTGTGTGTGGATGTTGCATTTACATTGGATGAATGTGTACGAATGCATGTCTTGATTGCAGTTAGTGCTTCGCATCATATCTGCGTGTGATGTTAGTGCTTCACACTATAAACTGCTTATGAAATTAGTGCTTCGCACATGTCATCATTTCATACGGTGAGACGCGAAGAATGTGAATGTATGTTGTGTGGTCCCTCCACCAGGAGGCTATCCCGTCGGTGTTTGATTACTGGACTCATGAGAAGACTAAATCTCCGAGGCTCAGGAAAGGCACCACCCAAATTTGCTCCAGTTGAAAGACCGGATTAACTTCCCGTCAAGTAGATTGCGATGATTTGGGAATCTTCATGCCAAAAAGCCGCGAGAGTAACCTAAGATAGGTCAGCCTCTGATAAACCCAAAACGGAGGAAAGTCTCTTCATGCTCTCATTTCAAATTACTTGTACTTACATTCCATATCTATCTCCATGTAATGAGAAATATAAAGATATGTGTACACATACATATTAACATGCTATAAACAGCTGAAACCCGTTGTGCAGGATAAAAATTCCTAAAAATGGACACATCACATAGCATGTTATTGCATACATTCCCTAAAGACTAAACTATGCCAGTCTTTCACAGGGAATCAATCGGACCTATTACCCGATCAAAATCCAAAAGCCAATAGGCCTACCGTCAATCATGTCGTCATCCGACCAGACTGAACTTAATCAAGTTTCTCGCAAAGAATTCGACGGATTAAGCAAACAAATTATAGATTTGGCTGTTCTACTAAAAGAATTACACCAGTCTACATAGGGTCAGAAAATACCCGTACATACTGAATCCTCCACACAAGGAGGAATCTCGGTCATTACCATACTTGAACCACAGTTGGATGCGACCAACAAACTCATGATCTCGCCCATCCCAATCGGAGATCCGGATAATCGGTGACATCAAAAGAAAGTCGTCGAATGGAAGAGACCCTTCATATTATCAAAGGAATTGGAACACACGGGAGTGTTTCATATGCTGATCTGTGTATTTTTCCTGGTGTTCATTACCCAGAAAAATTTAAAACTCCTGACTTTGAAAAATATGACGGGTTAGAAGATCCTTATACATATTTAAAAGTATTTGTTGGAGAACTTGGATCCTATGCAGAGGATGAAAAACTTAGGATGCAGTTGTTCTAAAAGTGTCTAACTGGAAAATCCCGTTCGTGGTACACAAGATTAAACAACTCCAAAATCCATAGCTGGGAAGAGCTAGCACATGCCTTCCTCACTCAATACAGTTTTCAAACTCAGATGACTCCTGATCGGTATCAAATTACCAAGATCAAGAAACAGTCTAACGAGTCTTTCAGAGAGTATGCTCAGAGGTGGAGACGTTTGGCTACCCAAGTTAGTCCTGCCATGGCGGAATCAGAAATGGTCATGACATTCATAGACATACAAGAAGCTCCCTTCTATGAGAGAGTTTTAGCTGGCATCGGCGAACCGTTTTCTGAAATGGTTAAGCATGGGGAGATGGCTGAGATGGGATTGAAGTCAGAAAAGATTCAAGACCTAGCTGCACTCAAAGCTGTTGTAGATCACATCCAATTTGGCAATTATGGGAACAACACCCAGAGGGTCCATAAAAAGAAAGAAGAAGATGTTTCCCTGATACTACAGGGGCAAAAAGGCAATCAAAATATGCCCATTCAAAGGAGAAACTACACTCCCTTTCTAGCACAGTCTACAAACCCTCCAGTACCAAGAGGTGGAGAAGTCAAATGCCCTCGAGTGTTTACACCCTTAAGGGATACCCTCGAGAAAATTTTAAATCTTCTGACAACCCAGAAGAAAATCATGCATCTTGTTCCACCAGCAAGCCCTAATGGACGGGGTTTCAATGCTGTTAGGAAATGTGCTTATCATGCCGGGGCACCTGGACATGATATATTCAGGATTGTTGGGCCTTAAAACACAAGATCCAGGACCTGATAGACAATGGAGAGATCGTGGTCACCAAACCAGATCAACCTCACATACAAGACAACCCTCTTCATCAACACAAAGAAGAAGAGGTCAACATGATCAATTGGAGCAATGGACAAAATTCCAACTTCAGCTATGAATCTTCCTAGACCCTCAAACACGGTGATGACAGATGGGATTATTCCATGTTCCAATTCACAATGGAACGAAAGATCAAAGCTCTCTGCAAACAAATTGAATAGTTGGTAGAACAAGTAACTTATCAACATCAAGTAACTCGCCAGTTAATCAGCCAGGAGCATGCCAGTCTCCTACCTATTGTCATGAATATTCCTTCATCACTTTCAGAAAATGAAATGCTGGAAGACAAAGTGACAAAGAGAGCAAATGCCAAAGCCCGTCGAGATTTCGTTAACAAAAGGGAATTAACCTATTTTGGACAACCTATGGAGGAAATTCTTCATATGTTAATCAATGAAGGAAGGATCAGTTCCCTTCTACCTCCAATCAACCCCCGTTCGGGATGGTATAACTCTGATGGAGTATGTCAATATCACTCCCAGTCTTGTGGTCACAGCACAGAAGAATGCTGGGCACTCCGCCACCTTATTCAAAATCTAATCGACAGTGGTGTACTGCACTTGGCAGATAACGACACTATGGTACGTGTAAGTGAGAATGCAGGCCCTACTAAGTGGAAAAGTGTGGTAGCAGTCATATCCACTGAAGATGATGGGATTAATACCTTACTCATAATGCCAACAATTCAACTCAAGGGAGGAAACAATCCTTTGAAAGTGGGCGCTCCCGAGCCAATCAACTTGCCATGTAGAGCACAATATCCTATTGTCAGCTTGCGCAAGGTTTCGTGGAATTATGGAGAAGGTGAAGGATCCACCTCACATACAACTACTGCAGTGTCGAAGGAAAAAATCCACTGTATCTCCCCCATCGGGTGATGAAGCCCTCCACCAAATCGAAGGGGAAAATACCCATGGAGAAAATTGAAAAATTCCTCCGCGTTGTGGGTCATAATGAAGCTACGGTGGTTTTAAGCTTGAAAGAAGCTCCACAACAAATATCAATTTTGGACTTGGTCCTAACTTCCGAAAATCACCGGAAGGTCTTGTTAAAGGTTTTAGAAGAAGCCTATCTCCGGCATCGATGGATACGGAAAAGTTTCAACATATGGTCGATCACATTTTCAACAACAATGTGATATCCTTCATCGATGATGACATCCGCTTGCAAGGGGCCGGTCATTAAAAACCGTCAGATTGCACATTGCGGTCTTGTCCTTCGGATATATGGTAGCCGGAATCTTAATAGATGGAGGTTCCTCTCGAATATCTCGCCATCGCTACCTACCTTGAAGATGAATATCAATCTCAACGAGAATTCGAGTAGCCATACTATCACCAAAGCTTTTGATGGAGCCCGCCAGTAACTTTCGGTTTCGAGTAATTGAGCTACCAATCAAAATTGGTCCTCACACATTCTCACGTATCTTTCCATGTGCTCAAGATAGACTCGGGATACAACCTTTGCTCCTAGGGCGACCATGGATTCATATGGTCAAGGCCTCCTCTCCTCTTCATCAACAGGTTGAAATACATCATCAACAATAGCACAGTCACGATCAATGCCGAATCAAAAATTCCTCAGCATGGGGACGTGTCGTTCATCAATGCCAATAAGGACGTTGAACCAGTTAGTTTTCATGCTTTGGAAATAAACAACACCCAATACCATGCTATTGGAGTACCATTGCCCGAACCCAAAATTTCTGTCGAAGTAATGTCGGCTACTCAAGAAATGATGTCGTTGGGTCATAAGCCGGGACAAGGGTTGGGTAATGATTGCCAGGGTATCAAGTACCCTATTCGCTTAACCAAGCAAGCTGGAACTACTGGGCTAGGCTATTCTGCCAGTTCTAGTCACAGGAATCCTCATAAGCATCAATAAATTCCTTCAGCTCCAACCATGTGGCGTTTAGCTTCTCCTTCAAACTCCTAATCCGCACAACCTCCCATAAAGGTGCCAACCAATGTAATGGCTATGTTATTTCCAAAGCCGGTACCGGTGAAGGAGAAAGAAATCTTCGTTCCAAATCCCGCAGTGGAAGAAGAGGAACGCAGAATCAAGCAAGACATCATCCGAATGATGTCAGGCATACACATCATCGTTCATGACGAGCATACCAACATATACACCCAGACGATGACTGCCCAGACGTAATGGCCATCATTCAGGATAGGAAGGATGATGACAATCCCTCCATCACTGCGGTCCATCCGCACTTTACCCTTGCCAATTGGAACAACATTCCTTGCATTGGTCGTCGAGGTAAAAGCGCCGAAAACTCTTTACGCCTGTAGATATAATAACCGCTTATTTTTCAATGACAGTGATAGCGCTTTATTTTGCCAGTATATGCTAACACTGTGTATGATCAACCCATTTCATATATACTAAGTGAAAGCATATTTTGTTTCAAGACTCTGAATTTAGATGTGCCTGTACTTGCGGATATGATGCCTCTCCTACACAAGGATTGTATCTTTGATGTAGAGATGGATTCAGCCTTGATGGATATACAGGATGACAATGAGGTGCCTCCAGAAATTTAAGAGTGGGTCAAAGACAAACCCAAACCCAACCTTGATCAAACCACTTCTTTCAATCTCGGAACCTTAGAAAGCCCTAAGTTAATCCAGATTGGTTCAGACCTTACCCCAAACCAACGGAATGATATGGTTACGCTATTAACCCAATTCCAAGATGTGTTTGCATGGTCTCATGAAGACATGGTGGGTTTGTCCACTGACATTGTCCTTCATCGCTTTCCCATCAAAGAGGGATTCAAGCCAGTCAAGCAGAAACTCAGACGATTGAAACCTGAGTGGAGTTTAAAGGTGAAAGAAGAAATTGTGAAACAATTTCAAGCTGGCATCATCATGGTGTCTACATATCCTAAGTGGATATCCAATATTGTGCCCGTGCCTAAACCTGGAGGGAAGGTGCAAGTTTGCATGGATTATCGGGACTTGAACAAAGCTTGCTTAAAAGATAGCTTTCCCGTGCCATTTATCCACATTCTCATTGAAAAAAAATACTGCGTAATACGACATGTACTCCTTTGCTGATTGCTTTGCGGGGTACCATCAGATCATGGTTACCGAGGAAGATCGTGAGAAGACTGCTTTCATCACTCATTGGGGAACTTTTTGCTATAGACGGTTGTCATTCGGCCTCATCAATGCCGGAGCTACCTATCAACGAGCTATGATGGCTCTTTTCCACGACTTAATGCATAAAGAGATTGAGATCTATATGGATGACATCATTGTTAAGTCCCGGAAGGAGGATGACCATATAGACCATCTCAGAAAGTTGTTCAACAGGTTGCATAAGTACAACTTGAAGTTGAATCCAGCTAAGTGCGCCTTTGGCGTCAAATCAGGCAAGCTGCTTGGATTTCTAGTCAGCCACTAAGGGATAGAGCTAGATCCTGCCAAAATCCAAGCCATCACTAAAATTCCCATTCCTCAAACAGAGAAGGAAATACGGGGATTTTTGGGAAGGATCAACTTCATCAGCAGATTTATCTCCCAACTCACAGCAACCTGTGAGCCAATCTTCAAGCTTTTAAGGAAGAACTCCTCCATGAAATGGAATGATGAGTGCCAGAATGCCTTCCTTACAATCAAGAAACAGCTAGTCAAAGCTCCCGTCTTGGTACCACCCAGGGACGATATTCCCCTGTTCATGTACCTGTCCGTAAGTGACAATATCATGGACTGCATGTTGGGACAGAAAGACGATAGAGGCCAAGAACGAGCTATCTATTACCTCAGCAAAAGGTTCAGCAGTAGTGAACACAAGTACACTCTGATCGAAAAGACGTGTTATGCTTTAACATGGGCCTCCATGAGGTTACAACATTACCTCCATGGTCACACAACCCATCTCATATCCCGCGTGGATCCTCTCAAGTATGTGTTCAACAAACCCATGTTAAATTGGCTGCTGCCCAGATGGCAGTTGATCCTACAACAATTTGACATCGTATATGTGACTCAAAAGTCCATCAAAGGTAAAGGAATCACAGATCAATCGCACGCCACCTTCGTGGATTTTTCAAACCCTTGAAACATATTTCCTCGATAAAGGAGTAATGACAAGACAACAACAAGCGCATCGATCGATACACGCCAATAATAGAAGATGTATTTTGATGGAGCTGTTAATATGGAAGGTTTTGGAGCTGGAGCAGCTCTAGTATCTGGTATGGGGGAGAAGTATCCTGTTGCCGTCAAATTACAGTTTGTTAGCACCAATAATACGGCTGAGTATGAAGGCTGTCTCGTGGTGCTAAAACTTGCCCATTCGATGGGCATCAGATGGTTAACTGTCCTTGGAGATTCAGAGTTGGTAATTAGACAATCCACCGGAATCTATCAAACCAAGGAACTACATTTGATGCCTTACTATCGGCAAATTTTGAAGATGGCTTTGGAGTTCAAAGAAATCTCCTTTCTACATGTTCCTCGTAATAGGAATGATTTCGCGGATGCATTAGCAACTTTGGCCTCCTTGATTCGCATATCAGACAAGGAACACTTGCTATGGGAATTATGTTGGAGAAGTATAGGATGAGCTACCTCCCATCCAACCTCCTTGGTATCAGCATATCAAGGAATATCTGCGAGATGGATCTATACCCGCTGAGGCGAGCCTGACTGAGAAAAGGCGGATTCATCGACTTGCTATGAAGTTCTACCTGAGTGGAGATGCGCTCTACAAAAGAGATGTAGGACTAGGTCTCCTCAGGTGCCTAAACAAAGATCAAGCCCAAAGGCTTATGGATGAAATCCATGGTGGAGTCTATGGCCCCAACATGAGTGGCCCCCTCCTTGTCAAGAAAGTCCTCAGTACGGGACATTATTGGCTATCTCTCAAGGCTGATTGCAACGACCACATCAAAATATGCTATCAATGTCAGATTCATGGGAATGCTATACACGCCCCTCTACGGGAACTTCATAATATGAGTTCGCCTTGGCCCTTCTCAATGTGGGGAATGGACGTTATGGTCACCGATTTAACGTCACCATGATCGACTACTTCACCAAGTGGGTAGAAGCAGCCTCCTTCCCCAGGGTCACTAAAGAAGTCATCATTGCTTTCATCAGAAACAATGTCGTTTATCGATATGGACAACCAGAGGTGATTATGTCAGACAATGTCAAGAACCTCAACAACAAAATGATGGAGGAATTATGCAGTAAATTCCACATCAAACATCTCAACTCTGTCATCTATCGTCTGAAGATGAACGGTGTTGTTGAAGCTGCTAACAAAAACATCAAGAAGATTATGCAAAAGATGTCCGCCAACCACAAAGATTGGCCTGACCTATTGCCTCTTACTTTTTTAGCCTACAGAACTTCAATGAGTACTTCAACTGGGGCAACCCTCTACGCTTTAACCTATGGGATGGAAGCAGTGCTCCCCATAGAAGTTGAGATGGAATCTCTCAAAGTGTTGATCGACACTCAGCTAGATGAAGACCAATGGGTACAAGACAGGTATCACCAATTGTCTCTAATAGATGAAAGGCGAACCGCGACTATCTTCCATGGTCAGTTATATCAACAAAGGATCGCCAGATCCTACAAAAAAAAAGTCCGGCTACGGCAGTTTAAACAACATGACTTGGTTTTGAAAAAGATCCTTGACAACCAAGATCAGGCTAAACAAAAATTCACTCCTAACTGGGAAGGCCCGTTTGTTGTCAAGGAAGTATTGACAGGAGGCGCTCTCAGATTGCAAGAAATGGACGGTGATGAATTTCCACAACTCATCAACTCAGACACCGTGAAACGGTATTATGTCTGAAGTAACCAGCAAATACCATGGTGCATAATCATCAAGTCCCCAGTCATTCCGGTTCTTTAACCATTTACCACCTATAACTTTTCTACACTTTGCCCCTCAGGGAAACGTACTTTTCAAGCAAGCATCTTGGCTTTCTCCTTTGCGCTCATACAATTCAGGTCATCCCACCGCGGATTGAACCTCTTCCGTTTCCAGTTTGGCTACCCATACCTGGGATCAAACTTTTCACCTACAGTTTATCCTCAACCTAAGATTAAACTTTCTCCTCCCCGCACTCTGACCTGCACATGGGATTACACTTTTCGTTTTGCCCTGAGGGGCGAACTACGTCGACCTGATCTCCTCTTCAATAGGAGTACGTAGGCAACCATTTCATATGGCCCGGTCGCAATAAAACAAAAACCACAAAAATATTTCTACCTTCTTCTCCTCACAAAAACAACCAAAAACATTCCTACACCATTTCTGCCATACACAGCATTGAACCTCTTACACCAGGTTCGAACTAAGCAGACATGATCTCCTCTTCAATAGGAGTACGTAGGCAGCCATTCATGGTGCGGTCTCACCCCCTACCAAAACACAAACCATTGTCAATTGGTACTGGGATTCTCTTTCAAATCCTCTACATTTTATTTGGCTTCAGATCGAAGGGATGGAATTACCTGAACTCCTCCCAAATAGGAGATTCGGCGACTATCTAAGATGCGTTCATACCTCGAAGAGCAACACCAAACCATAAGAGGTGGAATTAACTATGCTTCTCCTAAATAGAAGTACTGGCAACCATCTGTGATGCGGTTAATCTCAGAGAGGAAAGCCACACTCTTATCCACATTTCCATCCAGAAACAAGTCCCAAGACACCAAAGATGGTAGGGATACATAGATCAATGATCCATTCTGAACTATCCAGAGACAACTCAATGTCCATCCACCCAGGAGGAATTCAGAATACATCAAGATCACAAGCCCTGAAGCAGCAGGCAAAATATCAAGCAAATAGTAGGACATATCTAAAAGGGAAGTGATCCAAAAATATATTTCCCTGTCATATATAATGTTGTTTGATATATATACAATGTAAACTGTACATGACAAAATGGCTAGGCTAGTCTGTGCAGGTAAATACAAGCTCATCTATAAGTCAGGGTATATGCGTGCTAACAAGCCCAACATGGCGTCCCTCTCCAAAGACGGAGGTGCAACTGTGGTCTCCTGTACGAGAATATCCACACGACCCAACAGATCTGTAGCCATTTGCATGATGACCATATGCTCATCAATATAAGCGCTCATCTTTGCGATCATACCAGTGGTAAAGGACCTCACTGCAGTAATATCTATGATGGCTACATCCCCGGCAGATATGCCGGTATCCCGCTCAGCTATCACTGCATCTCTAGCTGATATAGCCTCATCCCGCTCAACAACAGCGGCATCTCTACGAGCTAATGCCTCGTCTCTCTCCAATAGAGCGGCGTCCCTCACATCAAGAGCAGTCGACATCATAGATCGAATCTGGTCTCTCTCAAAGGTCATCAGATGAAGACTCTGCTCTAGGTAATCGTGTGTCGTCTTTGAATCACAAAAAATCTTGGTACTAGGAGAATCCGGGAAGAAATCTTGGCAACCCAAAGAATGGGCTCCTCCTCGATGTAGGTATCAATGTCCTCCGTAGGCTCTACATCATCTAACTCAATATCCGGTACTGCAAATACTGCTGCAGCTGATAAAATCTCCGTCTCCATCCATGCGGAGTACTCTGCAGAATAACCGGGATGACTGACAGAAAAAGCAGCTATCTCACGTTGATCCCAACAAGCGTATACACGTGATCGGTCCTCAGCTGAGAGATATTGAGAAGCTGAACGCTGACTTGTCGCCCCCTCAAAAGGGTAAAAATCCTGAAACTGGTCGAACTGCGACATCACGGCAAATGGGTGATAAGTAGTCAAGCCCCTCAAACCAGCCAAAGGGAGGAAATCCATGCCCAGAGCATGAGTAATGAAGCTGTATGGTGAGAAAAGCCCCGAGCACAGCAATATGCTAAATGGATCTCTGATGTCTGCCAAAAATGCGGACCAGGACTGAGCATCTATACACTCTGACAGCTGAAAGGAGTATGACATGGCCACATCATGGGAGAAACAATACCCATGCCGTCTAAGGGTACCAACCGGTCTCAAGTGTGACATAAACCACACATACAGTATGACCGAACTCCCAGTAAACATGCCTGACGGGTAAGTACAGTAGTAGGATGCTGACCGCAAAGTCTCTACTACGATCATAGGCACAATGGTACGACCCTCCCTGAGAGCTCTCACAGCCATGAAAACGCATATATCTATCTCATCCATGTACCGCGGCATGTACACGTATGATAGCACACATAACATCGGTACATCAACTCTGGCCGAACGCCAATGATCCTCAGACCCAGTAAAATCCCCGGAATATCGTGAGTAGCTATCCTCCGCGCCGAAAATCATAATACGTAAAACGCCGAGATCACGTGGTCGATGTCACCATCCCGCACTACTCGCACCTCAATCTCGTGAGAGTTATGAATCGTCTACTCATGTCTCCTAAAGCCATGTGCATGCAAGGTCTGTCTAGGGGTAGCATCGTCAAACGTGCATACTCCTCCAGAGTGGGAGTCAACTCATGGGTGCCAAAACGGAATACCTACCTATCAGGTAGCCCATGCTCTAGAATCCCGTCTACAAATCCTGCAGGAACCTGAAATGCCAAAAGGGTCATGGTATGCTGCAGAAACAGATCTATAGTCACCTTGTCTGGCGGTGACATGCTATCATACCACGATCGCATACCCAATGCCACCACTGACGGTGGGGTATGATCTATACGGCTAACTGTCGAAGAAGAGATTTGTGTGGGTCGTGTCATAAGACCATCCAGGGGTCAATGCCGAATATCTCTGGACGTACATACATATGCATAACATGATACATGCATAACAGATAGTGGATGGCAAAATGATATAGGGAATGAAAAAACGGTGCATACATTCCTAAATATATCATCATCAAATACATCAGCTCTATACAACTACAAATACATGAAAATGGGGCATAGACGCCCTACTACTAATAGAGGCCTATCAAAAGATATAGCGAGAATGGGGAACAACCACCCAATATCTAACAGAGGCCTATCAAAAGATATAACGAGAATATACATCAGAAGAAGGCCAGGGTCTCGATGTCCACATCTTCAATCCTGTCCACCTGATGTAACTCCTCCTGAGTCACTGGATCTCTATCAACAGGGATGTCATGCCTATAAAGAGGAGGATCTACACTGGCAAAACCAAATGGGTCGTCTGAGGGGCCAGCACCTGAGCTGGAAGGAACAAATGACTCCGCCTCTGCTGGATCTCTGCCCAAATGCCGAATAAATACATGTGCCTGGTCTAACTGCCGGGTCAAACTATCAATCTGGGTCAGATGAGTCGGAGCTTGGACACAAGCCACCCAATTCGTCATCATCAAAGATCCTGGAACTATGTCCCCCATAAACTATGTGGCACGGGACTGGGCCCCAATAGTGCGAGGGAGCCACCAACGCTCGAACGTCTCCTGAGTACATAAGCCCTCTGATAATGCAAAGCTGTCGACCCCCAACAATGGGATATCAGTGACGGGTGACTGTGATACGGGCCAATTATGCCTGGCAGGAGGCAAAATCGGATATCTGAGATCTCCCTGAGGTGCTCCTAATAACAGCTTCTCCTAAATAGAGCTCCCAGCCTCCATCCGTGAAGAGAGGAAATCTTCGGGTGGAAATCAAATACTCTACTCTAGTAGGGTGTCCATCCTCAAAACCAATGGTCAAATGTTCCCCTGAGTATGGAATCCATGTGATGGCGTCACCGTCAAGAACTCCAATCAAGATACTAAGAATGACCAAAGCCCCCTCACTCATGAGGGACCTCCTAAGAAGATAGAATGGTGTCATCGTCGTCCTCGTGGATAGGTATCTAAACCTAGCACACTCACAGGACGCAAACATGGGATCCTCTCATAGGCCCAAAACTGCCAACACAATGGCAAAACATCTGCTATCAGTAAACTCTCTTAACCTATAAATGGTAAAAGACAAGAGAAATACTCACTAGTAGAAATGGGTAAAATCCTAACCAAGCCTCGATCAAACCCTGTGAGCGTAGATGCATGCCCCGGAGAAAATAGGCAAAGGTGTAAGAGCCCCAATCGTACTCTCCAATACGGTCCACATCGTGTGTGGCACTGACCAAAGCAAAAGATACCGTGGAAGAGTTATCTGCTATGAAGCATCCTCGAGTGATCATCAGGAACAATCGCCGCAGAACGCGATCCCTGATCCTGACATCATCAGGCATGGGCTCACTCAATAGCCCGCTCATAACATCTACGCTCAAAGGACCTGAACGAACAGTCCTGCCTTTGAGCGCATCTGCTGGAACTCCTAGTAAGGATCAGACGACAGTATGGGTGATATTCGCCATGCAAGGCACTGGCTCCCCTCCAAACTCCATACCTATGATAAATCGCCAATCCATAGGCGTCATCATCATCTCGCAATCCAGCAGGTGGAGTGACTAAGTCTGATGAAACCATCGCTCAGACAAAGCCCTGAGGTAACCCCAGGGACAACGACGGGGAAGGATGGAGAAGAATGCCCCAAATCCCCACTCGTGCATTACCACTCAATAGTCAGGATGAAGTGCCTGGTACATGGAGTGGATGCTGAACCAGTTCCCCCGCGGGTGTGTAAATCCTGGAACCTGCATGAAATGCAGATCAACATCAGAACCCTTTAATCATCATCAATAGGAAAGAAGGAGGATCAAAGTCTAATGCCATACTTCGTTAGCATTCAAATACATCGATGGATGTCTGCCCAAATCACCCAGCAACTCTAGGTTCACCACCTGAATGCACGGAAGCTCCCTACGAGGGACATGTGTAGCAGGATCGGGATCCTCAATCAGAATATCTGCCTCCTCATCCTCAACGTCTGGAACATCTGTCTGGAAAGGACATATCACAACCTCCACCAACCGATGAGGCTGTTTGACAGAACGGGGACGAGGCAAATCAGAAGCCCTCCGCCGTATGCCAGAAGCGGTCTTGTAAGAACTGCTCGGCTGATCCGGATCCATAATATCTGGACAACAAGTCTCCAAATCACCTTAGAAAGGGTGCGGTATTTCCTTACCTGGAGCTTTCTAAAATGCATTTTTATGACTATATGCATGCATGCATTTACTTTAACATATAATAGAGTTAGAATGCATAACTACCCAATGCCTACATTTGAATTCTTTTTGCCATAGTCCCCTTTCAAAATAGGACTATCCATATGCACACAGGCATGTCTAGGTGGCCATTCAGTCGCACACTTGCCCCAAAGTCATATACATAATATATGCATTAAAAATCAAAATCATCATGCATAAGGCCAACCTCAATGCTAGGAGTATCTTGCCTTTATACCTTTTGCTCATTGGACCTCAAAAAGGACAAAAAAATAGCAGAAAAAGTGCCAATTTAACTGTCTCAAAAGTTAAATTTTTTCACATCATTATGTTCAGCATGGTTTAATACTAACATTTACTATGTTGAATATTTTTTATCAAGTCATTTGTGCATAGATAATCACTACTATGTGTTTAGATGCATTTTGTGCGATATCTCACAATCTAGCGGACAAAAACTGAAAAAAAGTACATGCATACGTTACCAGGATAATGTAGAACGCTTGTACGATGACAGAATTTGCAGAAAGCAGGCCAAACTCAGCAGATCTGAAGATGGGTCGCGGTTTTTCTAAGTGAAACAAGTTAAAAGTGACTTGTGGTGACCAATCTGCTGGCATTTATCATCCACGCCTGGCCGCAGGCCCACCTGCGGCTGCAGCAGGTGCACCTACGGCACCCCTATGTGGGTCCCACCCCTCCGGCTCAGTCCAGTTCAAGTTGAAACGGATTTCTTATGGACTAGAAAGATCAAATCGAGAAGAAAAATGCCACGCGATTGAGCAAAACTGCATACAATCTTGGTCCTCTCAGATGAAGTTTTGAATCTGTACATCACTCATTAGTAGTCACCTAAGTATAAGGTGTACCCTACCAATGATCCCAGTTATCACAGGTCACATACGGCGATACCTTATACAGGTCCAATGCCGCTGACTCCGGGTCGTTACCCCAAATATGTCCCCGACGGGGGTTACAACGTATATCCCCGATGGGGGTTACAACACGTTCATCCATTGACATGTCCATCAATGAAGGTCAAGCAGCCTTGACGATTATTTCAGCCGATGGCAGGTAAACCCATCGAAGCATTGAGAACCGTTCGATAGTTGCGTACGTACTCATGCGTCCCCAGTAGATCACCGACGGGAGTTACCACGTATATCTCCAGCAGGAGTGGCAACGCATGCTTAGCCGTTGACACACATATCAACGAAGGTCAGGCAACCTTGATGTCATTTCAGCCGGTAAAGTTTAAACCTATCAGAGCTATAGAGCTATTCGAGGTTTTCGTACCCAACTACTCGTATTCCCCAGCATATCCCCGGCGGGGGTCACAACGTAATGCTCCGTTGATCTATCTCATGACAAATGAAGGTCAAGCAACCTCGATGAAAGATATCCCACAGATGTTTCACCGCTGATTCACATCGTCGTCAACAAGGTCGGTACCCACGACAACATTTGTTGTTGGCGATAAATCCAATGAGGATCTTGACATGTTCTGGCGATACCAACCAGAAAAGGTCAATGTTATCAAAGAGGATAGATGATGGAATATGATATACACATCCTCAAACAGATCAAGATTTATCCCCACAGATCTCTTATACATAAGAGGTACCTCTTCAGGATCAAGTCGTTATTAAGAACACAGGAAGTTGGTGATAACTCCAAACATCAACATCCTAACAAATTCAACTTACACATCGGATCCGTCAAGATTGCTAATCCCGCTTGAAGCTTACGAGTGGAGCCAAAGAATCATCCCCAAAGATGTTGGGCTACAACCCGCATATATATCATCATACATTTGCATCATTTTGCTACCCATATTACCATGTTTATCTTGTTGCGTTTCAAGTGTCTAGGATTCTTTATCCTACCCATGTATCGCCATGTATGAGTATGATAAAGAGGGGCATCTGTAGACACTCAAAATTTTTGTACTCATCATTATTAACATTGCGGGAGAGGACGATTCGCTCTTTAAGAGAGAACCACGAAGATAATCCAAATCCATGCCGGATACTACCGGAAGTTCAGCATCAACCCTGGATCACAATCTGGGAGTAACGATTTCAACCTCGGGTGTAACCCTGAGGCCTGCAGATACAATACTGGAACCACCAGAGAAGACCGATTAATCTCAGTGATAACCCCAAGGTATCCAGTCTCAGTCCTAACTATGGGAATAGCCACCAACCTTGGTGATAAACCCCCAAGGAATGTAGTTTATGCGATAACCCTGGAAATGCTTGTTTCAAATGAGACCAGCTTCAATCTCACCACTCACAACGAGATACATTGCACCAACCCGGCAATAACATCGGGAAGACAGGCACACCTCAAAGATGACAATGAGGACCTTTAACGAATTGCAGCAGTTCAATCTCAGCGAAGTCTAAGCAACGTCTGCTTGATCAGCCCAATCCAGCGATAACACCGGTGAGGGGCAACATCGTCATCTCATCAAAAATGATGCCATGTCACGTCTCTACGCAACGATGTTACATAAGGCTAACCAATCCCGAGTGACTATTGTGCGGGGTAACAGATGAAAGTTGAAGCTTGAAGATCGGAGGGCATCGTCCCATCTTCAATGACTTCGAACAAACTCTAATCCTATGCCATCATACAACTCTCGACAACGGTGGTCCAAAATAGGTCCTGTATACCTCAAACGGATGCCCGGATTGCACTTCTAAAAAATTGAGTGGACATTACAATGCCTGAGTGCACGTACTTCGAAAAACCTGGGCCGAAACGGGTTGCCTCTGGTACACCTGCGACTCAGCCGCAGGTACACCTGCGGCTCATATGCCTATAAATAGAGGGCTTGGGGTGCTGATTTTCTAAGACAAAAAGATGGGGAAACCCTGCACAATTCGCTCTGCACTCGCCCATACAGTGTATTTCCCACTTTCAAACACCTGTGAGCTCATATATAGCCTCTTTTGTACCCACAAAATCCAGTCTTTACCCACTCTAGAGATATAGAAGCCTTTTTTATCAGTCAGCTGTAAGCTTTCTCACACACTTTAGAGTCTTTCTCTTCATCTTTGCACACACCCTTCTACACGTTGAGAGTCGTGTTGCTTGCTTTTGCCCGGACTTCGGTCCGTGGTTTCATTCTAGTCTGTATATATATATATATATATATATATTTATATATATTGACTAACATTATCGAGTTATGCCTCGATTGAGCCTGAACTTGATTCGGAGCGCTTATTTGCTTTTCTATATATATATTTATATATATGAATCGTATGTCGAACTTTGTTCGATAAGCTGAACTTGATGCGAGTGCGTTTTCTTCGCTTTATATATATATATATATATATATATATATATATTTATATATATTAACCGTAGTGTTGGACTCGCTCGATGAGCCCGGATTTTATATCTGTGCGTTTAATCGCTATATATATATATACACTTATATATATGAATCGTGGTCGAACTATGTTCGATGAGCCCGGATTTTACATCAGGTGCATTTATTGCTTTTATATATATATATATATATATATATATATATATATATATATATATATATCATCATCCTCGCCTCGAGTTTTTCTTAGTAAGCTTGATCGCTTCTGACTTTATTTACGTTTTGTCCCGCTTGGAGTTTCCTCCGTATGGTTGATATCTTTAATAGCTTTATTTACATTTCGATCCCCCATGGAGGTGCTTCGTGGTTGGTGATCATGTCTATATAAATATATTTACCACTTTTATATATATATATATATATATATGCTTATTACTTTCATACAAATTACAGCATTCTGTGCGCCTAGAATCATGTGATCACAGATTCATCCCATTGGATCTAGATTCGGTTCCCGTGATGGACATTTTTCAGCTATAAGCAGCTTGTAAATTATTCTGCGATGTTTGAATTACCTCAGATGGTTTCCATACCCACGAGGAAGTCGACATTATTTTTGTATATATTATTTTCGCACGGATGCCTAGCATCTGTCAAATAAAATCAATCCAGCCGATCACTTAAAAAAAATGGGAGTGTAAAAGGTCTCAATTCCTATTGAGCATCAGGGTTTGAAAAGCCTCTTTTATAAAACATCACTGCCAATATCTTGCTAAAAACTGAATTTTTACATAAATTCGAACCCTGTGTATATAGGTTCGAACGAGGCCTCGCACAACTTCCATATAATAGCACATTGACCCATACACACACACACTCAGATAATCGTTTCTTGAAAAGAGGCGGTCACCGTGGTAACATGGATGTCGGGGGGTGCCTATCACCTTCCCCCCCGTATAACCAAGTCCCCGGACCCTAAATGAATCTCGGTTTCACCGACCCGTATATCAGTGTCACATCACTGGGTCAATGTGCAAACCTTTTCTCGGTTGTGTTGGTACAACTATTTAAAAAACCAACTGGCGACTCTTAATAGTCCCATCGTCGACATTATACATGTCAGACCTTTTTCACTTGTTTTTTCAATCAAATCTCACCTAAAATGAGAACACCAAAGAACAACGGAAAGGGACACCCAAAAATCCCGACGTCGACAAAGCCCATTGTTGAACCCCAGTTTGTTTTGATATGTTGAAATAGTCTTTGTTGTATATGTATACATGAATCTTGATTTAAACTATAATTTTCTGTTTTGAGCAATATAGCATGAGTATTCTTTGCTTAAATCAAGTTTTGGTGAATATAACACACACACACACAGCATATTTATAGTATTTTAAGAATTATCTGAGTGTATGACATTATACCTACAGTTTGGCTTGAATCTGTATTCTTAAATCTTAAAAAAATTCGTTGAGGCATTTTGGACTGAATTTCTATGATAGTTGGGACATGTGAGATTAGTTGCGTCATAATTTAGTTGTATAGTAATATAGCGGCATTTTCATTGTTCATTAGTATGCATTGCTTGAGGGCAAGCAATAGTTTAAGTTTGGGGTATTTGATAAGTGGGTTTTATACGTACTTATGGATTACCAATTCATGCGAACTATGCCCATCTCAAGTACATTTTAGTATGTTTTAGCTACATTTCATGTTAGTTTGCATTGCATATGCTTAAAACTCCTTTTGGTGGAAAAGTGCAGGAAACGGCCTAATTTGGTGGACTTAGAGGGCACGACGCGAATGGATGCATGAAGGGAGGCACGAGTTGTGGATGCGTGGCATGAGGATCAAGTGGAGCAGAGACAAAGCAAGGCTGAACGAAAGGAATGAGCAGCAGGATAGAAACGATTCTGCAAAGAGTAACCGTGAATCAACATTACGAGCCACCGTGCGACAAGACAAGTGTGGGAACGCGCGCCCACACGAGAACCCGCGAGACATCATGACATCATCGCAAGTCAGCAGCGCTACGGGCGAGGATTACATTGGGAAGCGCCATGTCACATGATGCTTAAGCATCTGCCGAGTCATGTTTATTTTAATGTTTAATTAAAATGGTTGTAATTGGTTTTTTAAAATGATATGTCTGACTGATGTCAGAGGATTTATTAATGAATTATTCAGTTTTTATGTATTTTTAACATCGTAACTAGGGTTTACTCTCTAGGAGAGATTCCAACGCAGAAGGAGGCCAAAACTCTACTTTTCTACTTCTTCTTGGGATTTTCTACCAAAGTGGATTATTATTACTATTTGCTGGATTCATATTAGGATTTGAATAGTGAATTATATTCAGTAATTGGGTTTGATTGTTTCTACCTTTCATCATTCAGTTGTTCATTTATTAATCATGTTTAGATTTAATCCCATAATGGCTTTTGGTTCAGTCATGAACTAAACTCCATTATGGGATTCTAACGGATTTTAATATGTAATTTGATTGCATGCTTGAATGCTGGATTGTTTTACATATTATATGGGATGTCTATCATGATTGTTTTGCATGTATGAATGCTTGATCACCATTCGTTTCAGTACTTGTATGGAATTGACAATGAACATGCAAGTATGAATTGTAATCATGATAGTATACGTATATGGGGATGTTTTATATGGCTTGTGTATTTCGTGTACCAGATAGACATATACTGTTTCACCGTATGAGTTAGAATAAGGGCTTGAACTTAAATTCAATATAGTTGCAATTTCACATAGACATATAGTGATTTTGGTTATATTGATGATTACATAGAGTCTATCATTTGTGGATGCTGTGTAAGTAGGTCATAGTGCATTGAAAAATGGCTATGATTCTTTTAGTGCTCTTGGCTATTTTCCTATGATATGTTAACAAGTCATGCATGATAGGGGTGATTGAATGAAATATTAAATGAAGTTAGGATCCCATTATTTCTAGATTTGATTTATTCCATCGTTATTATTGTTTTAGTTGTTATTTGCGATTCGAGTAACAAACCAATCTTAGTCATTATTTTGAGCATATAAATATAGTGATTTAATAAATGCATAGTGATTTAAATTAAACAACTTTCTCTGTGGGATCGATACTTTACTTGCTCTGTATTGCTTGTTGACACATATATGCTTGCATGAGTTAGAGCTCTTTTGTTAGAATTAAAAAAGAGGCAACAATAAGTTAGATGTTTATTGTTTGGTTAGGAACGATAGAAATGTTCATGAAGAACGGACCGAACTGAGCTTTAACGAAGTTATGGCAAAAAATTCGTAAAAGACCAACGAAAAAAAAAGTATGTAAATGAACCCATGTGTACGGTTTCATAAGAATGTAAGAAAATATAGAAAATGTGAGTCGTGGACTCAAAAACTAATGAATTCTGAGTTCGGATGACCGAATTTCGGACGAACGAACGAAGAACGTTAATAACGTAAAATGAATGAATGATGAAATTTAAGTCAATTGAATGGCATGTTAACGGATACATGATTAAATTCTGTCTGAGGAAAGTTGAAGTACGTGATGAGAGTAAGAAGATGGGTTTAGAATGACCTCGTTTCGAGTTATAACAAAGAAGTTATAGGATTTCAAAGTAAACGTCTCAACTATGTTAGAACAGTTAAAAAACTGAGTTTTTGAATTAGCACTGCAGCGCCAGTTTGAACTAGAAATGGGCGCCAGTGTGTGCCTCCCGGGTAATAGTTATTTGGAGACTTGCGCTACTGTTATGAACAAACACAAAGGGAAGTGGCGCACAAATACGGTGTAGAAGCGAAACCTAGAGAAGAGGTTTTAATTACTCAACTCCTGGGGTAAGTGTAAGGAAATAGAACGAAAAAATAGTTCACATAATGTAACACTTAATCAAGTGATTTAAACATTCAGTGAGGTTTGAATAGAAAGATTAAACAAGATTAAAATATAAAAAATGTAAACGCAACGTATTTACGATGAACGATCGGTCTTAGCATACAACGAACCATCTGGCTTCAACGTTAAGAAAGAATAATGAACGTGAGGTTCATGTAATGGATAATGAATGAGAGTGATTAAAACCTTAGGTAAAAGTTGAATAGAATTAAGAGTCGAAAAACGTGAACGCTAAATGCATAAACGATCTTCGTAAATCGTATTCGCGTCATGCGAACGTTCTAAGTATACATTGGTTGTATGACTTAAATGTTGACGAAGGTGGTAAGCAAGATATAAATTATCAAGAAAACCATAACGAACGGTAATAAGATTCATGAAAGTTTGAGTATGTGTCAGATAGAGAATGTTAGAATGAAATGTAAATGTTAAACACTTTAGCTGATGTAGGATGAGTGTACGCGAATATTAAACGGGAAGAACCTACACACTGTATATGGTTTGACCGTAAAGTAATGAAGGCTAATGATTAAATGTGAACGGTAAAGAAACTGAATTAATGAAGAATAACGTTAAAAAGCCGAGTTAATAATTATAACTTGGACAACGTTCTGAGTCGAATGATTTGGACGTTTAAAGATATGAATATGGTAATGTAAAATGTTTAACGCTATGTAAGCATAATATTAATATTTAATGATTGTTCTGAGTATACAAAAGACTGTATGACTTAGATGATAAGAAATAAATTCTGAGGTATGGCATTTAGTTGTCAGAAAGCCATAAGGAATGAGACATCAACTTAACAAACGTTATAGTTTTAATGGTTTGGATAAGTTAAGTTAAGTTTAGGTTGTGGTATAATCATAATCTTTAATGGTTGACATATGGGATCTGGGCTAAACAATTCCTTCAGAGAGCGGAGGTATATACGAAACTAGCAACTGATCTAACTCGCTGTGAAAGACAATGTAGATGAGATGGGAAACTAGTTTGTTGGTTGTTTGTGGGAAACCACTCAGAGTACCATATGGACTACTAGTAGAGATTCGATGTGTGCTAAGTCCTAAAAAATTTATAAGAAGAAGTTATGAATATAAATCATCAAAGATGATGATCGTATGAGTAAGATATCTTCGTATGTCATAACGCCGTAAAACGATAAAAGAAGTTAGTCGCGTAAACTTAGAGTGCAAGAACGCAAACCCTAAGATGTAAAGTTAAGTTTAAACCATTGCGTAAGTTAAGTATATGACTAATTGGTGTATGTGTTATTTCCTTATGTGTTATATAGGAATTGCGATGAACAGTTCAGCGTAAACTGTAAACGGTAGTTGTGTGTAAGGTAAGTTTCCTAACTCCATTCATATTTTATCTATGTTAAACATGAGAAGTTTTATCTATGTACAAGTGTGCGATATTTGTACAAGTTGGTACAATGTATGAGGCATTGTGCCATAATTTTAACACTTCGGTGTTTCTATGATATGAACTATTCTGTTGTTGAACTGTTCAATATGAAAATGTTATGTTTATACATGAACCGTTATTGTTAAGTTTGTGCTAAAGATTCTAGCCGGACAGGATGTGTATGGAAAAGGTAGAAAAATGAAAGTATTTTAAAGTGAATGTGACTAATGTTTTAAAATGATAGGAATCCAAAATTATTCCTATTATTGAAGCTGCTTCATAACCTTTGTTCAGTTACTGAAGTTCTAAAGGAATGTTTAAATTCTTAATGTTGTTTATTCAACTACAATGACCTGTTGAGTAATTGAATACTTACACTTGTTTTAAATGAAAAACATTTTCAGCGTACGAGTAAAAGAACTTAAGGATCCCTAAAGATCAAGCTGACCGGTATCCAGACAAAGTGCAATTCAGTATATGAATGAGCGTGAAGATCAAGCCAAGACTTGTAATTTAGAATAGTTTAATTAAACTATAGACTAGTTTAATGAACTGTTATGTATCCTTGGTGACGGATGAAAGTCATTCTTGTAAGATGTAAAGAATAATGTAATTATCATTATTTGTAGTGAACGAGGTTATAAGGTATTAGAACTTGGTATTTGAGAATGTATGTTGTTATATATAGCTATATAATGATGTATGTTTGGAAGAAGATGGAACCATGACGTACGGAATCTTGGTGTAACAACTATTTAGCTTATTATAGTGATAATCATTGAAATATCATCATCGTCAGACAAATCGTTTGTCTAGGCGACTTTCTGCTATAAAAAACTACCTTTGACGGATTCATAAGTCTTACATACTTCTTTTGGCAGTCAAAAACCGCCCCATGGTTAAAGAACCAATCCATTAATAAAATAACGTCAAATTCCCCAAGTTGAATTGGAATTAAGTCCACCATCATCAAATGTCCTTAAATATCTATGCGACAATTCTTGTGTACAAACCTAACAGGAATCACTTCCCTATTTACACTCTCTATGTTCAAAGGGTAATCTAATTCTTCCTTAGGCAAGCCTAAATTCTTAACAAAATCATCAGATATAAATAAACAAGTAGCACCCGAATCAAATAATACATAAACATTTATATCATTGATCAGAATGATACCTGACACCACATCCTATGACTGCATAACATCGTGCATGTTCATGTTGAAAGTTTTGGTGGTGGGTTGATTTGATGGCGCGGGTCCGGTGATAGTTATAGTGCCACCGCTGTTGTTTCCCCTTCCTCCGCTTGATCCTCCAGCAACCTTCTTAGGATAATCGTGAGCCAAATGGTCCTTCAATCCACACGTGAAACATGCCCCTTATTTGGTTTGGGACAATTCGGTACAATGTGTCCCTCCTGACCACAGTTGAAACACACTCTCTTACCCTTTAAACAAACACCTATATGATTCTTGCTACAGGTAGCACAAGCTTCAAACTTCTTCTTCTGATTTCCCTATTGGCTTCTAGTGTAAGACCCCAATTTTTTATGAATAAAGATTTATTTTTCTGTAAATATTATTCTGAATAATAAGGTGTCGATTTGATATAATGCTATAGTTATGGGTGATA
Organism: Panax quinquefolius; assembly: GCA_020205615.1. Taxonomy (NCBI): domain Eukaryota; kingdom Viridiplantae; phylum Streptophyta; class Magnoliopsida; order Apiales; family Araliaceae; genus Panax; species Panax quinquefolius. The sequence continues at coordinate 105,898,969 of CM035160.1, read as the reverse complement.
TGTGCAAATTTTGTAAAGTAAGCTAGTTGTCATAAAATATTCTTTTGGTTGGAGAATATTCTTTTTGTCGAGAAATATTCGTACGACGGAACAATCATTGGTGGACCCCACAACGGAATGACTGCCGGATATAGAAAGCGACAAAAATAACCTTTTTATAAAAATAACGACAAGACTTTCACCGTTAAACTATTGAAAAACCCGGTGAAAAAAAGTATAGTAATATGCGTGGTTACACAATAGCACTAGGTATTGTACAGTATCTTTGAGTATTGATGCTTACTTAAGAAGTCACTCAATTTTATTTAATTATTGCCACAGTAGTTGTTGCATAGTATCTCATATTATTGATTCAATTATTGTCACAATATCATCTGTATAATATTTTATATTATTAAATCAATAATTGAGATGTCACAATTATTCATATTATTATTTGCATTATTGACAATGTCTAGAAAGATCTGTCAAGGAAAGGGGTTAGGTTATTTAATTGCGCGCTAATAAGGAGAAGTCCTTATCAGAAAGCCCCCTCTTTTCTGGGAATGATCTGATTATTAATATTATGAGTTATAATATTAATTATGAATAATTGTTGAAAGATTAAAAATGTGTTTATTAAAGATAAATGATTTGTGGTAATATTTATTCAATTTTTGATATAAATAGAGGGGTTTTTCATGAAGTATTTGTTGTACGTTTGGATTATTACATGGACCCTAATTACTCAATTTTTAAAATCGCTGGTAGAAAGTTATCTTAGTTTTATTTTATTATTATTATAATAGTAATAAAATGAGAAAACTTTTATATAAAACAAAATATTTTTATATTATATATAAAGTTATTTGTTTTATTAGATTATAAATAGAATATATTATATTTTATATAAAGTTTTTATTTTATTAGAATATTTTATTACATAATAATGAATAGTAAAATCAAAATTTTCCGCCAATTCAGTCGCCCGTGAATTCTTACTATTGATCCGTGATTTTACTAAATAGTACACTGTCATTTTCCTATAAATAGGATGCTTAGTTAAGAAATGTAAATTACACCAGAATCAGAGAATTCTTCTTCTATAATATTGTGCGTATTTCTTTTGATCATAATGAAACTTTGAGTCTAGCAAATAGTGCAAGTTTTCTTAAAGAATATCTCCGCTATACCAGTCAGAATTACTCTCCTACTAAGGTAAATGATATTATTTTTGTTCAATATTCATAAGAAATATTATTTTCTTCCATACTCTATAGTATGTAAGTAATATTATTTCTTTTAATATTCTTAAATCTACACTTATTTTGATAAGTATTGCTTCTATACTCTTTAAAATTAGTAGAATATCCTTGAATTTTGCGCTTCATCTAGTATCGTTTCACGGAAATAACAATATATAATAACATGCGAGTGAATCGAAGACTTCTGAAATAAAATTCAACTTTTGAATCAAGAATGAATAACAAGAATTCAAAAGATTTTTGAGGGTTATAAAACCCTTAACTATGTCATAGGTTATCAAGGGTTATACTTAAAACCTTTAACAGTCATAAGACTTTGGGCTCTTCTACTCGTACTTAGGGGGATCAGCCCTTAGTACCATACTGTGCACAATATCTTAACGCTAACACATAAGAAATCCCTATACAGGGTTGTTCATCTCAATTTGACATTAGAGTCCGCACCAAAGGAAGTTTGGTTTTGATAAATCAATAAGGGTTCTGAAATTTAGAGCGTTCATCAACTATGGACTAGTCGAATCAATAAGGGTTCACTAGTCTAACAAGGTTCAATAATAAATGATATTTAAATTGAATAACAATCTCAAGAGGTATACAATAGAACATATATTATATAACAGAATCATACTTTTAAAAGATAAATAATCTTTAGTATAACAATTGAACTTGATTAATAATAATGAGAATTTACTCGATGAAAATTATAAACATGAATAATTATAACAAGTAGGATTAGAAAACTTGCCTCGTGCGTAGATTACACGTTAATTATACTTGTTCCTCGATTTAATCCTACATACCATTCATGTTCACAATACAAGTCAATTATACATATCTAGTCATTATAAGTTCATTCTTTTCGTCTAACTCGGATTATGACTATACTTAGCCAAATTACAACACTTATTGTCACATAATGTTACACTTCACGAACAATAAGTTAACTATGTGTTTAATCATTCAATCCACACGTAAGTGTTCTATTGGAATGTTAATAACTTATTTTAACGTCTCGTTATACTTCTAACATATTTTTATGTTCATTAGATTAGGTTACTATCACAGTCATGGACTTGAACACTTTAAAATTTTTATTTTTGGACATTTTGCAGAGTATGTCGCCATTGCTGTTAACTTTTTTGCTTTTCTCTCTGTTATTTACACCATGGCATTGTGCTTTCAGCGCCATACGGCATGTGCGCGTGTCTACTGCCTGGCAGGCCTTAAGGCGTGGGATCATGGGCGCCATGGCAGAAACGATAATGATTACGTAATTCGTGAAAAATTGCAGAACATGGCCAACACCTCCAATTAATTTACTCTTCCACGAAATTAGCCATACCCAAACACTATAATACACATATAATTACTACTCCACCCTTCTAGCATGATTTTAACATGTTATAACACATAATTTGCATAATCAAAACATATAATTTACTGTTCTTGATATTTTTGAAAGTTTTGAATACAAAACATGAAAATCAACACTACGGGTTTATTATAACACTGAATCTATTCATTTAAAGTTTGATTCCTTCGTTTTAACATACATAATTATATACAAGTATAAATTTATGACATAACATATGATTGACGTATCAAATTTGGTACGTAAGGCCATATGGCCATAATTTCATACTCTGTAATTTTGAATAAACAACCTACTACATATATTTTATGAAACTGATGTTATGGTTTATACAACATAGTAAAAACATACTACGTTAACATATTAACACATACATGGGTAAATTTATAATACAACTTATGATTATCGTGTTAAATTTGGTATGAAAGGCCATATGGCCATATTTTCATACTCTGTAATTTATAAACAATCTATGACATATATTTTTATGAAACTGATGATATGGAATTATACGATATATATTAAAACATGTTATACTTAACATAATAACACAAAATCTTTACTCCTTTTTCCAATTACAAAGATTATACAGAACTTGAAAGCCATTTTCTTGAAAAACTTAAACAACGTAAATAAAATTGGGTTGGAGAAATTACCCAAAGCGTAGAGTGTAGGTTAGTAGGGATGGTCCTTTCTCCTTTCTCAGACACTTCTTAAATCAAACAACTCTCAATTTTCTCCCTGTGATTGCTTTGTTCCAGCCTTAGAAAAATACAGAAGAAGACGTATTTAATAATAAAATCGACGTTATTAGGAAGTCGCTTAACCCATCATGGGTTAACTCGCTACTAACTTCTCTTAGGGCCTCGTTTGGCTGGCAATAACAGGTTCCAAAACTATTTAATTTAATGATTCTCTTATACTATAGTTTAATAGTGTCACACCCCTTTATAAAATAATCAAATATCTTATTTACTTTAATTAAAATAAATATAATAATTTCTCATTAATTCACATAGTTACAAAATTAAATTTCTCATTTATTAATTTTGTCAAATTAGCAATTCTCTCATTAATTATTAAATTAATTAAAATAACATTATGCTTATTAAATATTTCATTTAATTCAATAAGCTCACATATTTACATAATTTGAATAATAAAAACTCTCCACATTAATTTAATAAATATAACACATATAATTAAATTAATCTACCACAATTTCATCAATTAATTATTTAATCCAATAATTAAATTATTGAACAATATTTGTTTAATTTAATAAATATTAAATTAAATTACAAAAATCTCATTCGTCACATCTTTTCCTCTTAAAAGGATTCTGTCCCCAGAATCACGACTCAATCAATTCGACCCGTTACATTCTCCCCCCTACAAAGATTTTGTCCCCAGAATCACTTACACATGATTTAAGTAAATAAATGAGGGTAATTCTTCATCATATTCTCTCCGAGTTCCCACATAGCTTCTTCAGCGTTGTGGTTCCTCCAAATTACCTTAACAAAATGTATTACTTTATTTCTGAGAACTTGTTCTTTTCTGTCGACAATTTGAACAGGAATTTCTTCGTAAGATAAGTCTTTTTCAAAATGTAGGGGTTCGTATTCAATTACATGCTTGTAATCGGGTTTGTAGGGTCGTAATACGGATACATGGAAGACGTTGTGGACATTCTCGAGTGCTGGAGGTAAGGCTACCTCATACGCAACTTCGCCGATTCTTCGCAATACCTCAAAAGGACCAATAAATCTTGGGCTTAATTTTCTTTTCTTTCCGAATCTGATCTTCTCCTTCCAGGGAGAGACCTTCAAGAACACATAACTACCTAATTCAAACTCAATATTTTTATGATGTTGATCAACATTTTCTTCTTCGCTCATCTTGAGTCGCTACTACCTTGTTCGGATCACTTTCTACTATTTTGTTGTACTAATTCTGGGCCTAGTAATTGTCTCTCGCCAATTTCATCCTAGTATAGTGGAGTTTTGCACTTTCTGCTGTAAAACGCTTCATAAGGCGGCATGTCAATACTAGCGTGGTAATTGTTGTTGTAGCCGAACTCTACGAGCGGTAGGTGATCATCCCAATTTCCTTTAAAGTCCATCACACATGCTCTTAACATATCTTCTAATGTCTGAATTATTCTTTCACTCTGCCCATCTGTCTAAGGGTGATATGCTGTACTCATTCGTAATTGCGTACCCATGCATTCCTGTAGACATATTTAGAAGTTCGATGTAAAACTTGGATCTCTATCGAAAATAAATGACACCAGAACTCCGTGCCTTGAAACAATCTCTTTCACATATAATCTTGCCAACTGATCTAAGTTGAATTTGATTTTGATTGGAAGGAAGTGTGCGGATTTCATCAGTCGGTCAACGATAACCCATACTGCGTCATAGCCTTTCTGAGTTATCGGAAGGCCAACCACGAAGTCCATCGTAATATGTTACCATTTCCATTCTAAAATCTCCAATGATTGTAGCAACCTACTCGGCCTCTAATGTTCTGCTTTCACTTTCTGACATGTTAGACACTTGGCAACACACTCTGCAACATCTCGTTTCAAATTTGGCCACCATAAATGTTATCGAAGATCTTGGTACATCTTGGTACTACCAGGGTGAATCGAATATCGAGAACTATGAGCCTCGCTCAAAATGTCTTCCTTAATCTCTATTACTGGCGGTACCCAAACTCTGCTCTCAAATCTCAGTATTCCTTCCTTATACATTTTGAATCTCGGTTCAGTTCCTTCAAATATTTTCTTTTTCACCTTTTTACATTCTTCGTCCTGCAATTGAGCCTCCTTAACCTTATCCAGTAAGGTTGTACTAGCTTGCATCTGAAACAACTTCTCATCAATTTCCATAGGATACTTCACTTCCAATTCCAACTTCTCTATGGCTGAAATAAATCCTTTCTGAGCAGTCAACATCATCAATTTCTCCCGACCCTTTCTACTTAAGGCGCCGGCAACCACATTTGCCTTACCCGGATGGTATAAAATCTCACAATCATAGTCCTTAATTAACTCCAACCACCTTCTTTGGTGCATATTCAAGTCTTTCTTTGTAAAAATATATTTCAAACTCTTGTGGTCTGTATATATCTCACACTTCTCCTCATAGAGATAGTACCTCCAGATTTTCAATGCAAAAACCACTGCATCTAACTCCAAGTCATGGGTCGGATACCCCTTCTCATAATATTTCAATTGTCGTGACGCATACACAATGACTCTGCCATTTTGCATAAGCTCACAACCAAGTCCTTTATGCGACGCATCACTAAAAATAACAAAATTTCATGTATCATCCGGAAGAGATAATACAAGTGATGTACTCAACCTCTTCTTCAATTCTTGAAAGCTTTCCTCACACTTCTCTGTCGAAACAAATTTCACAGCTTTTCGAGTTAAATTCGTTAACGGAGTTGCAATCTTGGAAAAGTCTTGAATGCATCTTCTATAATATCCTGCCAATCCAAGAAAACTTTGTACTTTCGACGGCATTCTCAACTGATCCCAGTTGCTCACGGCTTCAACTTTGGATGGATCGATCGAAATTCCGTCTTTATCAATCACGTGACCTAGAAATTGTACCCGCTCGATCCAAAATTCGCATTTTGAAAACTTGGCATACAACTTCTCCCTTCTCAACACCTCTAATGTTAATTTCAAATACTCTTCATGTTCTTCCTTGGTTCTCGAATATACAAAAATGTCGTCTATAAATACCACTACGAACTTGTCCAAAACTGGCTTAAACACATCATTCATTAGTCTAATAAATGTTGCATGAGCATTCATTAGACCAAACGACATTACCAAAAATTTGAAGTGACCATATCGTGTTCTGAACGCTGTCTTTGGTACATCCTCTGGCCTCACCATCAGTTGATGATAACCACTCCTCAAATCTATTTGGAAAAGTATTTCGCTCCCTTCAATTGATCAAACAGATCATCGATCCTCGGTAATAGATATCTATTCTTAATCGTGACCTTATTCAGTTGTCTATAATGGATGCAGAGTCGCATCGTCCCGTCCTTCTTCTTCACAAATAACACTGGCGCTCCCCATGGTGATACGCTTGGTTGAATGTACTTCTTGTCTAGTAATTCTTATAGTTGTACCATCAATTCTTTTATCTCCACCGGTGCCATTAGGTAAGTTGCCTTCGAAATTGGAGTCGTTCCTGGTGCCAAATCGATCACGAATTCAACCTCTCTATCTGGCGGAAGTCCTGGAAAATCATCTGGAAATACGTCGGCGAAATCCCTCACTACTGGTATCTCTTCTACTTTCGGATTCTCTTTACAACTGTCGACTATGTAAGCTAAATATCCTACATAGCCTTGTCTTAACAACTTCTTGGCCTGCATCATCGTCAGCTAACTCGCTTGTCTAGGCGACTTGCTACCATAAAACACAACCTTTAACGGAGTCATAAGGTTAATACACTTTTTTTGATAATCAATTACAGCCCCGTAATTGAATAATCAGTCCATTCCCAAGATAACGTCAAATTCCCCAAGTCAAACAGGGATAAGATATACGTTCATGATATTACCCTTAATATCCACTTTACAGTTTTTATGTACGTACTTAACATGGATTATTTCTCTATTCGCAATTTCTATGTTCATGGGGTATTCTAACTCATCGTTAGGCAATTCTAAGTTCTTAGCAAAGTCATCGGATATAAAGGAACAAGTAGCACCCGAATCAAATAATACATAAGCATTAACTTTATTGATCGAAATGATACTTGACACCACATCACGAGACTGGACTGCATCTTGCACCGTTGTGTTGAATGTCCTGGCGGTCGGTCGGTTGGTTACGGTTGGTCCTGTGATAGTAAGGGCGCTTCCACCGTTGTTTCCTCTATTTCCTCATGATCCTTCCCCTCCAGATCCCTTTTTAGGACAGTCCCTTGCAAGATGATCCTTTGAGCCACAAGTGAAACATGCACCCTTCTTTGGGTTAGGACAGTTAGGTGCTATGTGGCCTTCCTGACCACAATTGTAGCACACTCGTTTACCCTTCATACACACTCCCAAATGAGCTTTCCCGCAGGTCGGGCACTCTTTGATCCTCTTCTTATGACCTCCTTACTGATTTCCAGTTGATGAGTTGGCAGACCACCTTCTCTTCTGATTAATATTTCCACCTCCTGTGTTACTTCCACTAGCCTTATTATTTCCATCACTTTCACTCTTCTTCCTTTTCTAATCCTGATTATATTTGGTTACCGCATCGCTTCCACCTTCAGCAAGTATGTCTTTCTCTAGTACTCTGGCGAATGTCTTCACCTGAAACAACGACACCTTACTATACAACCAGGGCTTTTATCATTGTTCAAACCTTCTTGCTTTCCTCTCATCCGTGTGCACTTGGTATGTGGCGAACCTAGCCAACTCATTGAATCTTGTTGCATAGTCTGGTACATACATATTCCCCTACTTCAACTCTAGAAACTGGACCTCCATTTGGTTCTGCGAGCTGGTTGGGAAATAAATCTCGAAAAACATCTCCTTGAACCTCTCCCATGTAATCATACCTTCTCCTCCACGGACCTTGTTTGTTTGCCACCAATAACTAGATTCAGATTTTAGCATAAACATTGCAAATCGGTCTTCTTCTCCTCTCTGACTCTAGCAACATCAAAACCCTTCTCCATCTCCATAACCCAAGTCTGAGCTTCGATCGTGTTCATGGAGACTTTAAACTCTGGCGGTCCCACCGCCTTTAAATCTTTGAACATTGTATTTGGTGGAGCTTGAGGTTAATTATTCATCGCTCCAGCTAGTAAGTTCACTAATTGTTGAACGGGATTAGCATTGGTGTTATTGTTGTTATTCGTCGATTCTTCCTGAGCTTTTTAGACGGTGTTGTCTTCTTCTTGGTGGCATATTTCTATTAAAATATATGCTTATTAGATCTTTTTTAAATTCTCTAAATAGTTAAGGCTTTACTCAATAATTTAACATAATCACTTTTCACATTATTTCAAACAATTTGATATATTTATTCAAATCAAAAAATTTAACATCAAACGATAGCATCACAGCTATTTACATCAACTATCCCGAGATAAAGAATCTAAAGGATTTAAAACATTAAAATATTCCTTTGTTCATAAACACATCGGAATTTACATCTAAATACCAGATAAGTTTTTCACATAATTAAAAAAAATCATATCACTGCTAGTTAAGGCACTGAATAGCCTTGCTACGTTCCTCTTCCATAATGCGGGACATCATCCGACAATCTAGCATATACGATGGTAGTCCTTCGAACTGGATTGGGTATCTCATAACTCGATCTTGGGATCCATCCACTGAATTTTGAAGTGTAGTGTACGTCTCCCCAAGCTAAGCCTTCTTCGCATGACCATCCTCTTCTGCAAGATCAGCACGACGTGACTCTCTTATCCAGCCCTCCTCTGCTATGGTCAGCCTTTCTGAGCTCTCCTTCAGTTCCTTCTTTAACTTCTCTTTTTTTTCGGACTTCTCCTCAGTTTGACCCTTCTCGTGAACCAAATCCCACTCCACGTTTCCTAAACGTGTGTGAAGAGTCAAAACTTCCCTATCCTTCTGCTCGATGGTAATCTGCTGAATAATAGCCCGCTCAGTCAGATCCTGGATAGTGTCACGTAACTCTACATTACGGTCATATAACTCATCGTACATCTCAGCATCAATGGAGTTCGGTGGGAACTCCTTTTCTTCCTCTTCCTCCTCTGGATCAGTCTCAGGCTCATGCTCCTGAGCAACAACAGTGATCAATGTAGATGGCTCTCTCTGTACCAACTGCTCCCTGACGGCATGAATGTCTCGGGGCTCCTCCTCTATAGGTACTTGGGGTTCCTCCTCCCCAGCTCGACTAGCTCCTCCAACATCTGACATCCTGACAACACAGTTTCAAGTTTTAGTTACTAAGTCGTACTAGTGAGCACTATTATTTAACACATAAACACAGAGAGTCTTTTATTATGTTCAATGAATTAAGAAATTCATTTCTTAGAACTCGATAAGAGTTTTTCATCACTATGTTCTTACTATAAGGATACTACCTAAGGTTGTTCCCCCACCTAAGGTTCATATCCTACAGCTTTGATACCAACCTGTGACACCCCCAAATCCGGGTACTTTAATTCCCACATGATTTGGTGTTCACTAAACAAAAATCATATGTCTATCTACCCATACTAAATGAAAGTATTAATATATAGAAATAAATCCTCTCCTTAAACAGTTACATCATAACAATACATAAATCCCAGGTCATACTAACCTTAAATCTTAACTGCGGAAACATAAACAATTAATCATCTTACACATAGTTAACATAAGTCTAAAACAGAAATTCATCATCACATAAATCAACAAGTCTGCATCACTTGTTAATCTTGCCCTTGCCTTTCCTAGTAGAAGGCTCGTCGTACCTTTTATTCTTAACTACAATGTTATTATTATGCAAGAGTGAGCATGATTGCTCAGAAGTATAAAAATGAAATAACAATATATTATAACATGTGAGTGAATCGAAGACTTCTGACATAAAATTCAACTATTGAATCAAGAATGAATAACAAGAATTTAAAAGATTTCTGAGGGTCATAAGACCTTGAACTATGTCCTAGGTTACCAAGGGTTATACTTGAAACCTTTAACAGTCTTAAGACTTTGGACTCTTCTACTCGTACTTAGGGGGATCAGCCCTTAGTACAATACTGTGCACAATATCTTAACGCTAACGCATAAGAAATCCTTATACAGGGTTGTTCATCTCAGTTTGACATTAGAGTCCGCACCAAAGGAAGTTTGGTTTTGATAAATCAATAAGGGTTCTGAAATTTAGAGCGTTCATCAACTATGGACTAGTCGAATCAATAAGGGTTCACTAGTCTAACAAGGTTCAATAATAAATGATATTTAAATTGAATAACAATCTCAAGAGGTATACAATAGAACATATATTATATAACAGAATCATACTTTGAAAAGATAAATAATCTTTAGTATAACAATTGAACTTGATTAATAATAATGAGAATTTACTCGACGTAAATTATAATCTTGAATAATGATAACAAGTAGGGTTAGGAAACTTGCCTCCTGCGTAGATTATACGTTAATTATACTTATACCATTCATGTTGACAATACCAGTCAATTATACATAACTAGTCATTATAAGTTCATTCTTTTTGTCTAACTCAGATTATGACTATAATTAGCCAAATTACAACACTTATTGTCACATAATGTTACACTTCACGAAAAATAAGTTAACTATGTGTTTAATCATTCAATTCACACGTAACTGTGTTATTGACATGTTAATAACTTATTTTAACGTCTCGTTATACTTCTAACATATTTTTATGTTCATTAGATTAGGTTACTATCACAGTCATGGACTTGAACACGTACTTTAAAAATTTTATTTTTGGACATTCTGCAGAATGGCGTTGCGGTGCCACTGTTATGCTTGTTCTCGGTGCTGCGGTGCCACTTTTATGCTTGTTCTTGGCGCTACTACTAGCTATGGCACTCGGCTTTCGGTGGGAAGATTATTTACGCCGCCATGCGCTGGCCTTAAGGCGTGGGCATCTGCACATGCGCGACGAACCGATTAATGCGATTCGCAATTAAAAAAAATTGCGAAATATGGCCAACACCTCCAATTAATTTACTCTTACACAAAATTAGCCATACCCAAACACTGTAATACATATATACTTTCTACTCCACCCTTCTAGCATGATTTTAACATGTTATAACACATAATTTGCAGAATCAAAACATATAATTTACTGTTCTTGATATTTTTGAAAGTTTTGAATACAAAACATGAAAATCAACACTACGGGTTTATTATAACACCGAATCTATTCATTTAAAGTTTGATTCCTTTGTTCTAACATGCATAATTATATACAAGTATAAATTTATGATATAACATATGATTCACGTATCAAATTTGGTATGTAAGGCCATATGGCCATATTTTTATATTCTGTAATTTTGAATAAACAAACTACTACATATATTTTATGAAACCGATGTTATGGTTCATACAACATAGTAAAAACATACTACTCAACATATTAACACATATATGTGTAAATTTATAATACAACTTATGATTATCGTGTTAAATTTGGTATGAATGGTCATATGGCCATATTTTCATACTCTGTAATTTAGAAAAAATCTATGACATATATTTTTATGAAACTGATGATATGGAATTATACGATATATATTAAAACATGTTATACTTAACATAGTAACACAAAATCTTTACTCCTTTTTCAAATTACAAAGATTATACAGAACTTGAAAGCCATTTTCTTGAAAAACTTAAACAACGTAAATAAAACTGGGTTGGAGAAATTACCAAAAGCGTAGAGTGTAGGTTAGTAGGGATGCTCCTTTCTCCTTTCTCAAACACTTCTTAAATCAAACAACTATCGATTTTCTCTCCATGGTTGCTTTTTTCCAGCCTTAGAAAAATATAGAAGAAGACGTATTTAATAATAAAACTGACGCGTTATGGAGGTCAGTTAACCCATCATGGGTTAACTGCTACTAACTTCTCTTAGGGCCTCGTTTGGCTGGCAATAATAGGTTCCAAAACCATTTAATTTAACGATTCTCTTATACTATAGTTTATTCGTGTCACACCCCTTTATAAAATAATTAAATATCTTATTTATTTTAATTAAAATAAATATAATAATTTCTCATTAATTTACATAGTTACAAAAGTAAATTTCTCATTTTTTAATTTTTCAAATTAGTAATTTCTAATTAATTATTAAATTAATTAAAATAACATTATGCTTATTAAATATTTTATTTAATTCAATAAGCTCACATAATTACATAATTTGAATAATAAAAATTCTCCACATTAATTTAATAAATACAACACATATAATTAAATTAATCTACCACAATTTCATCAATTAATTATTTAATCCAATAATTAAATCATTGAATAATATTTATTTAATTTAATAAATATTAAAATTAAATTACAAAAATCTCGTTCGTCACACTATTCACGGGGTCCTATTCACCCGAGGTACTATTCAGGACAAAATTGGTTTCTTTTATGTCCAAATTATTTTTGATACATGAATATCATTCTTGAATTTTACTCCACAAAGCAGTTATCATGTTGACAATTTGGATATTCTGAAACTCTGGATAAATTGAATGTTAAATCATTAATATTTATCCTTGTTCTCATTTTATTGATTTCTTATATCATTGTCATCATCCTCATGCTTATATTGTGGTGAAAGTTATCTTTGACTCGTAGTGCATAGATGGACTGTTGATTAAAATGATTATGACCAGGAATTGTTTATTGGTATAATCATGACCTATAATGTTACAGACAAATAATGTGGTGAAAGTCTTCTTTGGCCTATAGTGCATAGATGGATAGTTGATTGGCATGATCATGACCACTGGTGATACTAACGAATATCCTTGTACCGTAGTGCATGTATAATTCGATGATGTGAAATATTTATTGAATTGTGTTACAGAGTTAAATATTGATGATGAAATTTTAAAGCATAGAAGATAGTATACATCATTCTCTAATTGACTCTTCTAATGGATTGTTTGTTCCGCTGTAGTTGTTGATCTAAACTTGTTGTCTATTGTATTCTATAAAATTTTACACTGTTGAAGGCTAAGGATAATTATTCTACATTATCTTAGTCATAATATTCTTTAGTAGGCTAGTTGAGATCACCATTTTCTTTCATTGTTCTCTTCAGGAAATAAGAATATAGCCGAGACTAGTCGGGGAATGGAGTGATGGTCCAAGATGGTGGCTATAGTAGTCCTCACTATTCTATAAAATAGTGTGATAATAATTTTAATGAGGACTTCATTTGAGTTTAGATATTGTCTACGAGACAATATTCGTATTAAAACTCACAGCTTATGTTTTATCGTATTTTACACGACAATTGATAATTATATAAATTTAGTTTGTATTTGAATTATGTACCATGTATTTGGTGACTCAGAATGGGTTGTATGGACCTATTTTGGGGGCGTCACATCCAGCACTTAAATTTTCACTCCACTTTCTTTTCGGATTACCGCAACTATGCCTACCACCAACCTTGTTCTCATTTTCACTCTTCTTTTGCTCTTGGTTGTACTTGGTCAGAGCATCGCTTCGTCCCTCAAATATATTCGCCTTTTCCAGCACCGCTGCAAATGAGTTTAACTGAAACATCGAAACTCTACTATACAACAAAGGCTTCAATCCCTACTCGAATCTCCTCAACTTTTGCTCGTCCATGTTGACTTGATATGGCGCAAACCTCGCCAATTCGTTAAATTTTGTGGCGTACTCAGGCATCGACATGGTACCTTGCTTCAGCTCCAAGAATTGAAGCTCCATATGGTTCTGCGAGCTTGGAGGGAAATACATATCAAAGAACATCTCTTTAAACGTTTCCCAAGTTATGTTCTTTGTCCCCCTCGACACTTATTTGCATGCCACCAGTAGCTAGCCTTCGACTTTAACATGAACGTCGCGAAGGCGGTCTTTTGTTCATCGTTGACCCTAGCAACGTCGAAAACTTTCTTCATTTCTATGACCCAGGTTTGGGCTCTGGATTCATGGATCCTTATAACTCTAACGGTCCCATGGCTTTAGATTCTTTAAAAGTCGTGGCTTGATTTTGAGGTTAATTTTGAAATGTTCCTGTTAGTAAGGTCACCAACTGCTTTACTGGATTAACATTGGCATCATTTTTATTGGTAGACATGGTTGACATCTTCTTGACAACATTTTCTGTTTAAGATATACACTTATTAGATTATCACCAATTTCATAAGCAATTAAGACTTAGCTTAAATATTTTAAGATTAACACTTAACACATTACATCTTCAATAAACTCTGGTATTTTATTCATTCACGGTTTTTAAAAACAAAGTGATGATATCATCACTGCTATTTACATCAACTTTCTTGAATTGATAAAGTTTCAGGATTACATCCCCATCTTATCTTATTATTTATATCATCATTTGGGATTTACATCATATTAACTCTTATAGTTATTCACATAACATATTATTCTTCTTATCATAATTGACTAAGACATTTCACGTTGCACAACTTCTCTACGCTCTTCCTCCATGATTCAAAACATCGTCCTATGATCCATCATGTACCATGAAAAATCCTCGAACTAAACACAAAATTTAACACCTTTATGCCACATCTGATTAGTGGTGTCATAAAAATTTAACACAAAATTTTAAACTCATCCCAATTCGGCTTACGGGATTAACCAATTCGACTTATTGAATTAACCAATTATCAGTTAGACAACTTACTATCTTTATTCTCAAAACTTATTTACTTAATCAAACATATATTCATATTTATTCAACTAGTTCATAGTACTTTACATCGCATAGCACATACTGCGATAATCATTTACTATCCCTTTTTGACAACAAAAGTCAGGAATCACTGTGACAACTTATACAAAAGTTGAGACTTACAGAGGTTATCTCAATATTCATACATAAGAGAGGATTACATTCATATAGATATATAATTACATATACCTACTCATCGTCTACAATACTACATTACTAACATATTATCTTTCTCCAAAGGTTTTACTCCTCATATTTAATTTTTCTTTCTTCCATTTCCATCACATGTCTTCTTCTTAGGATAATTCTTAGCCTGATGACCTTTTTCTTCGCACAAAAAACATCCTCCTTTCTTAGGTTTGGGACAATTGGGAGATATGTGTCCTCCATGTCCGTAGTTATAACACACATTCTTACCCTTCATACATTCCCCAAAATGCTTCTTTCCGCAGTCAATACATGCATTCTTCATCGGCTGTGAATCCCCTGAGTTGTCGTCAATGTCATTGTTCCGTTTCCTTTTATCATTCTTCTCCTCTTTCTTCTTTCTTAAAGTTTCAGATGATACATTGCACTCGGCTCTCCTCCAATCGACTTGTGCCTTCAGCTAATTTCGTTCTTCAGTTATCTTTCTTAGTGCTCTGACCAACTGGTCATTTAGTAATCTTTCTGCATTGCAAATTTCCTCCAAGAAAAACACCTTATTCCTCAAATCTTGAACTTCCCCTGATGCTTGACCTTCTACGGCCACTACACTTCCTTCTTCTCCATCTTCTGACTCTATTTCTGGTCCTACATTAGCTTCTTTGGAATCT
This sequence comes from Panax quinquefolius, assembly GCA_020205615.1. NCBI lineage: Eukaryota > Viridiplantae > Streptophyta > Magnoliopsida > Apiales > Araliaceae > Panax > Panax quinquefolius. The sequence goes on along the minus strand of CM035160.1, from coordinate 105,883,066 downwards.
ACTTTTTTGTGACGCCCCCAAAATAGGTATACACAACCCATTCTGAGTCGCCAAATACAAGGTATAAAATTCAAATACAAACTTAATTATATAACTTTCGTGTAAAATACGACAAACATAAGCTGAGAGGTTTTACACGAATATTGTCTAAAAGACAATATTCAAACTCAAAAAGATGTCCTCATTATAATTATTATCACACTATTTTATAAAATAGGGAGGACTACTATAGCCACCATCTCGGACTATCACTCCATTCCCTGACTAGTCCCGACTTTGTTCTCATTTCCTAAAGAGAACAATGAAAGCAAAGGGTGAGCTCAACTACCCCAGTAAAGAATATTATAACTAAGATAATGCAGAATAAATTATCGTTAGCCTTCAACAGTGTTAAACTAATATAATACAATAAACAACAAGTTTAACTGCAGTAAAACACGCAATCCATTAGAAGAGTCAAGAAGAGCATGATATCTACTATCTTCTAAGATTTAAGAGTTCATCATCAATATTTTATCGCTGTAACAGAGCTCAATAAATAATCCACATCATCGAATTATCCATGCACTGCGGGCCAAGGATATTCGTTAGTATCACATCCATGAATTATCCATGAACTATGTGCCAAGGATATTCCAAATTATCACATCCATGAATTATCCATGCACTACGGGCCAATGATATTCGTTATTAACATCAGTGGTCATGATCATGCCAACAACTGTCCATCAATGCACTACGGGCCAATGATGACTTTTACCACATCATTTGTAACATTACAAGTCATGATTATACCGATACATATTCATAATCATACCAATCAACAGTCCATCTATGCACTACGGGCCAAAGATGACGTTCATCACAATATAAGCATAAGGATGATGAAAATGATATAAAAATACAATTATGTAAGAACAAGGATAAATTTTAAAGATTTATAAATCAATTTATCCAGAGTTAAAGAATGTCCAAATTATCAACATGACAATTGCTTTGTGGAGTAAAATTCAAGAATAATATTGTATCAAAAATAATTTGGACAAAAATGAAATCAATTTTTGTCATGAATAGTACCCCGGGTGAATAGTACCCGAGTGAATAGTACCCCATGAATAGTACTTTGGGAAAAGTACCCTGACATTAAAAGATTAAAAATGAACAAGAATGTTCAGAATAATATTTCCGTGAAAAGATACTAGATGATGCACAAATTTCAAGGATATTCTACTAATTTCAAGGAGTATAGAAGCAATACTAAATAAAATTAGTGTAGAGTTCGGAATCTGAAACGAAATAATATTATTTACATACTACAAAGTAGGGAAAAAATATTATTTCTTACAAATATTGAAAATAAATAATATCTCTTACCTTAAAAAGAGAGTATTTCTTACTGGTAGGGCGAGGATATTCTTGAAGAAAACTTGCACTATTTTCTACACTCACAACTTCCTTAAACTCTAAAGAAATACGCTCAATATTATAGAAGAAGAATTCTCTAATTCTGGTGTGATTTTCAATTCTAACCCAAACATCCTATTTATAGGAGAATGAAAGGATACTATTTAGAAAAGAATCACGGACGCACAGTGACAAGGATTCATGGGCGCAATGAATTCGTCTGAAATAATTTTCATTTTACTATACGGCACTATGCATACACTATGCAAGCACTATGTAAACACTATGCATAATAAAATATAATATATTCTATTTATATAAAAAAACATAACTTATATTATATTATATATATATATTAAATCACCCACCACCACCACACCTACCATCACACCCACGTACACACACATATGATATATATATATATATATATATATATATATATATATATATATATATATATATATATATATATATATATAGGATTAGGTCCGAAGTCCTGACTTTGATCAAAATCAAAAAATTTTTAATTTTTTTTTTGCTTTTTTTAAAACCACTAAAAAAATATTTAATATTTAGGAATCGAAATTTTTCATAATATAATGTTTTTGATTGTGATTTAAATACCTATACCAAAAATGATGAGTATACAATCAAGACAGATCGTATATACATGTTTTTGTTATAATGCACTCAAATCACACCCAAAACACTGTATTATGAAAAAAAATTCAATTCCATTATTTTTTATTTATTTTTTTTAGTTGTTTTAAAAAAAATAAAAAAAAAGTTCGGACATTAGATCCGTCCGGACTGGATCTTGTCCCTATATATATATATATATATATATAATAAAACAAACTGAGATAACTTTCTACCGACGATTTTGAAAAATGAGCAAGTGGGGGTCCATGCAATAAGCCAAATTTACAATAAATACTTCATAAAAATTCCCTCTATTTATCACAAACCACTTGGCTTCAATAAACACATTTTTTTGAACAATAATTATTCATCATTAATATTATAACTTGCAATATTAACAACCTGATCATTCTCAGGAAAGAGGGGGCTTTTCCACATTGGATTTCTCCTTATTGCTGCACAATTAGGTGATCAAACCCCTTTCCTCGACAGAACTTTCTAGACATTGTCAATAATGCAAATAATAATATGAATAAATTTGTCATCTCAATTATTGATTTAATAATATAAAATAGTGTGACAATAATTTAATCAACAACGTGAGATACTATACAACAATTACTGTGGCAATAATTGAAATAAATCGAGTGAGTTCTCATGTAAGCATCAATAATCAATATCGTGTGCTACAATGTAATCATGTGTATTATTGTACTTTTATTGTGATGCCCCCAAAATAGGTATAGATCACACATCTTGAGTCGCCAAATACATGGTACAGAAATCAAATACAACCTTCTTTTATACAATACGACAAAACGTAGCTGAGAGGTTTTACACGAATATTGTCTAAAAGACAGTATTAAAACTCAAAAAGAAGTCCTCATTATAATTATAATCACACTATTTTATTAAATAGGGAGGACTACTATAGCCATCATCTCGGACTGTCACTCCATTCCCCGACTAGTCCCGACTATGTTCTTATTTCATGAAGAGAATAATGAAAGCAAATGGTGAGCTCAACTAGCCCAGTAAAGAATATTATAACTAAGATAATGCAGAATAAATTATCATTAGCCTTCAAAAGTGTTAAACTAATAGAATACAATAAACAACAAGTTTAACTGCAATGAAACAAGCAATCCATCAGAAGAATCATGAAGAGCATGATATCTACTATCTTCTATGATTGAAGAGTTTATCATCAATATTTTATCGCTGTAACAGAGCTCAATAAATAATCCACATCATCGAATTATCCAAGCACTATGGGCCAAGGATATTCGTTAGTATCACATCCATGAATTATCCATGAACTATGTGCTAAGGATATTCCAAATTATCACATCCATGAATTATCCATGCACTACGGGCCAATGATATTCGTTATTAACATTAGTGGTCATGATCATGCTAACAACTGTCCATCAATGCACTACGGGCCAATGATGACTTTTACCGCATCATTTGTAACATTACATGTCATAATTATACCAATACATAGTTATAATCATACCAATCAACAGTCCATCTATGCACTACGGGCCAAAGATGGTGTTCATCACAATATAAGCATAAGAATTATGACAATGATATAAAAATTCAATTAAGTAAGAGCAATGATAATTTCTAAAGATTTATAAATCAATTTATCCAGAGTTCAAGAATGTCCAAATTGTCAACATGATAATTGCTTTGTGGAATAAATTTCAAGAATAATATTGTATCAAAAATAATTTGGACAAAAAAGAAATCAATTATTGTCATGAATAGTACCCCGGGTGAATAGTACCCAAGTGAATAGTACCCCATGAATAGTACTTCGGGAAAAGTACCCTGACATGAAAAGATTAAGAATGAACAAGAATGTTCAGAATAATATTTTCGTGAAAAGATACAAGATGAAGCGAAAATTTCAAGGATATTTTACTAATTTCAAGGAGTATAGAAGCAATACTAAATAAAATGAGTGTAGAGTTCGGAATCTGAAACAAAATAATATTACTTACATACTACAAAGTAGGGAAAAAAATATTATTTCTTACAAATATTGAACAAAAATAATATCTCTTACCTTAAAAAGAGAGTATTTCTAACTGATAGGGCGGGGATATTCTTGAAGAAAACTTGCACTATTTTCTACACTCACAGCTTCCTTAAACTCTAAAAAAATACGCTCAATATTATAGAAGAAGAATTCTCTAATTCTGGTGTGATTTTCAATTCTAACCCAAACATCCTGTTTATAGGAGAATGGAATGATACTATTTAGAAAATAATCACGGACGCACAGTGACAAGGATTCACGGGCACAACGAATTCATCTGAAATAATTTTCATTTTACTATACAGCACTATGCATACACTATGCAAGCACTATGCAAACACTATGCATAATAAAATATAATATATTCTATTTATATAAAAAAATATAACTTATATTATATATATATATATATATATTAAATCACCCACCACCACCACACCTACCATCACACCCACATACACACACATGTGATATATATATATATATATATATATATATATATATATATATATATATATATATATAATAAAAAAAACTGAGAAAACTTTCTATCGACGATTTTGAAAAATGAGCAAGTGGGGGTCCATGCAATAAGCCAAATTTACAATATATATTTTATAAAAATTTCCTCTATTTATCACAAACCATTTGGCTTCAATAAACACATTTTTTTGAGCAACAATTATTCATTATTAATATTATAACTTGCAATATTAACAACCAGGTCATTCCCATGAAAGAGGTGGCTTTCCACATTGGATTTCTTCTTATTAGCGCGCAATTAGGTGATCAATCCCCTTTCCCCGACAGAACTTTCTAGACACTGTCTATAATACAAATAATAATATGAATAACTTTGTCGTTTCAATTATTAATTTAATAATGTAAAATATTATGACAATAATTGAATCAACAACGTGAGATACTATATAGCAATTATTGTGGCAATAATTGAAATAAACTGAGTGACTTCTCACTTAAGCATTAATAATCAATATCGTGTGCTACAATGTAATCACGCGTATTACTATACTTTTATTGTGACGCCCCCAAAATAGGTATACATCACCCATCTTGAGTCGCCAAATACATGGTACAGAAATTAAATACAAACTTCTTTTATACAATACGACAAAACGTAGCTGATAGGTTTTACACGAATATTTTCTAAAAGACAATTTTCAAACTCAAAAAGGAGTCCTCATTATAATTATTAGCACACTATTTTATAAAATAGAGAGGACTACTATAGCCACCATCTCGGACTATCACTCCATTCCCCGACTAGTCTCGGCTACGTTCTAATTTCCTGAAGAGAATAATGAAAACAAAAGGGTGATCTCAACTAGCCCAGTAAGAAATATTATGACTAAGATAATGCAGAATAAATTATTGTTAGCCTTCAACAGTGTTAAATTGATAAAATATAATAAACATTAAGTTTAACTGTAGCAGAACAAGCAATCAAGTAGAAGAGTTAAGTAGAGCATGATATTTACTATCTTCTATGATTTAAGAGTTTATCATCAATTTTATCACTAAGACTTAGCTTAATATATAGTATCACAACCACGAATTATCCATGCACTACGGGCCAATGATATTCGTGTTTTCACCAATGGTCATGATCAAACCGAATAATCCCTGGTCATAATCATACCAACAACTGTCCATCAATGCACTACGGGCCAATGAAGACTTTTACCACATCATTCGTAACATTACGGGTCATTATTATACCGAATGATCCCTAGTCATAATCATACCAATCAACAGTCCATCTATGCACGTAAGCCAAAGATGACTTTCATCATAATATAAGCATGAGGATGATGACAATGATATAAGAATTCAATTAAAAGAAAACAAAGGATAAATTTTTAAAGATTTATAATTTAATTTATCCAGAATTCAATAATGTCCAAATTGTCAACATGATACTGCTTTGTGGAGTAAAGTTCAAGAATAATATTGTATCAAAAATGATTTGGACAGCAATAAAATTAATTTTTGTCATGAATAGTACTTCGGGTGAATAGTACTTGAGTGAATAGTACCCCATGAATAGTACTTTATGAATAGTACTCGTGAATAGTGTAACGCCCGAGAAAATTAGATCTTTATGTGAATTAAATTTTATTTGATTATGTAGATTAAATGAATTTAATTGATTATTTATGTGAGTTCGCAATTTGAAGGCCGTTCTATGACCTAGAATGTGCGGATGTGGTTAGGATTCTGGCTATGTGCTGGAATTAATTGTTTTGAATTTCCAAGACGAAAATAAAAGTTTTCCGAGAAATTTCTGTAAAAATACTATTCATCCGTTTTAGCTCAGGAATTATGTTTGAATTTTCGAGAAATGTATAATGATAGAATATGAAGACGAGATGGAATATTCAATAATATTTCAATTATAGCAAACGAAGTTTTTGCCTGCGGACTAAAAACCTAAGGGTTAGGAAAAGTGATTTCCGAGAAGAAAATGAAGTGCGTATAATGATTAAAGTTATTATAGGTAAGGCATTCGAGCATAATTGTGACACCCACAAAATTAGGTATACATCACCCATCTTGGGTCGCCAGATATATGGTACAGAATACAAATACAACTTACTAATACAACTGTCGTGTACAATACGACAAAACATAAATTGTGAGTTTGAATACAAATATTTTCTACTAGAGATTATACAAACTCAAAAGGAGTCCTCATTACAATTATTATCACAATATTTCACATAATAGTGAGGACTACTAATGCAATCCTCTGGACCATCACTTCGTTCCCCGACTCATCCCAGCTATATTCTCATTTCTTGAAGAGAACAGTGAAAGAAAGGGTGAGCGCAACTAGCCCAGTAAGAAATATTATGACTAAGATAATGCAGAATAAATTATCATTAGTCTCCAACAATGTTAAACTGATAAAATATAATTGACATCAAGTTTAACTGCAGCAGAACAAGCAATCCATTAAAAGAGTCAAGTAGAAAATAAATTCTACTATCTTTTATGATTAAAAAGGTTTTTCATCATCATTATCATTTGAGACTCATTCAATAAATAATCCACATCATTAAATCATCCTTGCATTACGGGTGCCAGGATATTCTTTAAATATCACGACCACGAATTATCCATGCACTACGGAACAAAGATAATCGTGTTTTCATCAACAGTCTGATCATGCCATAAAACAATTCATCTTTGCTCCTTGGCGAAGAGAATCCATAGCCATAATCATACCAAAAAGCGTCCATCAATGCACTACACGGGCGATGAGGACTTTTAATTTTCACATCATTTGTAACATTACGGTCATGATTATACCGAATAATCCCTGGTCATAATCATACCAAGTCTATCTATGCACTACAGGCCATAGATGACTTTTAACAAAATATAAACATGAGGATGATGACAATGATATAAGAATTCAATAAAACAAGTTGAAGAATTAATTTATCCATGAACCAATAATGTCCAAATTGTCAACATGATACGACTTTGTAGAGTAAAATTCAAGAATGCTCAGAAGAATGTTTCCATGAAAAGATACTGGATGAAGCGCAAATATCAAGGATATTCCACTAATTTCAAGGAGTATAGAAGTCAAAATTTTAATCAACTGAGTATAATACCGAATGGAATAACAAAAGATATCACCATGCATGCGGTACTTCACATAGACGGTTAATCCAACAGAATAATAATAACGGAACCAGGTCAGGTGAAATTCACACCGACAGGATGTTCTAACATAATAATAAATGCGGAATAATAAATGATGGAACCAGGCCCAGCGTATAGCACGAGATGGGATATTAAGCGTAATAATAAAGACGGAATAATAAAAAATGGAACCGAGTCCAAAGTAAAGCACAGACGAGGATATTACGGCGTAAGAATAAAGATGAATAATAGAAGAATGTCACCAAGTATAGGGTAGCCCGCGTATACAGGTTATTCCAACAGAACAATAAAGAAATGGAATAACTGAAGTTCTCTTCTTGAATACAAAAGAATAATATCCCTTACGGATACAATAATATCCCTTTACCTTTCAAAGAAAAGTATTCCGACTAGTAGGGCGAGGATATACTCAAAGGAAACTTATACTACGCTCAAAGCTTTCTTAAACTCTAAAGAAATACTCTCAAGATTATAGAAGAAGAATTCTCTCTATAGTTTCTCTCTCTAGAGTTTCAATGAATTCGTAAGAAAATAATGAAAGAATGAACTTCTATTTATAAGCTTGGTAGAGTAAGGGTAAAATAGTCTTTTCGCCATAATTTATGACATCATCGCTTACATCATTGATCATATGACATCATTGCTTACATCATCGATCAAATGACATCATTACTTACATAATCCTTCTAATGACATCATTGCTTACCTCGTCGTTTCGATGACATCATCGCTTACATCATCAGAATTCAAATTCAAATTGTTCTCTTTCACCTCATTTTACTTTTATAACATGAATTTACTATAATAATGTTACCATTCAAATTATAAAAAAACATACTATCATATAATCACATTATACTACTATAATATAATATTATAATAATATATTTAAATGAATTATTGTTTTACTAATATAATTTCAACCAACGGTCTGAAAAATTAGCACATTTCCTCATGGAATAATATTGTACCCAAAAATGATTTGGACCGAAAATAAATATATTGCTCGGGTGAATAATAACTCATGAATAGTAACTCGTGAATAGTAACTCATGAATAATAACTCGTGAATAGTAACTCGTGAATATCAACTCGTGAATATCAACTCATGAATAGTAACTCGTGAATAGTACTCCGACACAAAAAGTGTCCCAAATACTCGAGTGAATAATACTAGAGTGAATAGTAACCCATAAATAGTAACTCATGAATAGTAATTCCGACACAAAAAGTGTCCCAAATACTCGAGTGAACAATACTAGAGTGAATAGTAATTTGGGTGAATAGTAATCTGTGAATAGTAACTCGTGAATAGTACTCCAACACGAAAAGTGTACCAAATACCCGAGTGAATAATACTAGAGTGAATAGTAACTGGGTATTTTATGACAACTTGTCCACTTTGAAAAATTTTCAAATATGACCCTTAACTTTAAACTTTTATCAATTTAACTATTTACCAAAATAAAAAAATTGAATACTTTTATTTCATAAAATTCGGGGTCTCAGAATCTCTCCTCCTTATGAAATTTTGCCCTCGAAATTTACGTACGTACCTGATATTCAAAGAGATGATAATACTTTGCTTTCTTTTTAGATTATATCTTCCCTGTAATTTCCTCGTTATCATGATTTTCCCATTTATCATCTCCTGTATTTCAGATATCATTCTAGAATATTGCTTCAAAATAAAGGTTAATTAACATATCATAATTTGTCAACTTATCAAGTAAACAATTTTAGCTTAGGTAAGTCACACACTAGCGAAGTATATAACTCGACTCTCCCCTCCTAGTTCTAGACTCTTATCTCCGCCAGCGACCATATCCCTAAGCTCTGATACCAACTGTGACGCCCCCAAAATTAAGTATACATCACCCATCTTGGGTCGCCAGATACATGGTACAGAATTCAAATACAACTTACTAATACAACTGTCGTGTGCAATACGACAAAACATAAACTGTAAGTTTGAATACAAATATTATCTACTAGAGATTATACAAACTCAAAAGGAGTCCTCATTATAATTATTATCACACTATTTCACAGAATAGTGAGGACTACTAATGTTATCCTGTGGACCATCACTCCGTTCCCCGACTCGTCCCAGCTATATTCTCATTTCCTGAAGAGAACAGTGAAAGAAAGGGTGAGCTCAACTAGCCCAGTAAGAAATATTATAACTAATATAATGCAGAATAAATTATCATTAGTCTCCAACAATGTTAAACTGATAAAATATAATAGACATCAAGTTTAACTGCAGCGGAACAAGCAATCCATTAAAAGAGTCAAGTAGAAAATAAAATCTACTATCTTTTACGATTAAAAAGGTTTTTCATCACTGTTATCGTTGAGACTCAGCTCAATAAATAATCCACATCATTAAATCATCCTTGCACTACAGGCCAATGATATTCTTTAGTATCACGACCACAAATTATCCATGCACTACGGACCAAAGATAATCGTGTTTTCATCAACGGTCCTGATCATGCCATAAAATAATTCATCTTTGCTCCCTTGGCCGAAGAGAATCCATAGCCATAATCATACCAAAAACTGTCCATCAATGCACTACGGGCCAATGAGGACTTTTAATTTTCATATCATTTGTAACATTATGGTCATGATTATACCGAATAATCCCTGGTCATAATCATACCAAGTCCATCTATGCACTACAGGCCATAGATGACTTTCAACAAAATATAAACATAAGGATGATGACAATGATATAAGAATTCAATAAAACAAGTTGAAGAATTAATTTATCCATGAACCAATAATGTCCAAATTGTCAACATGATACTGCTTTGTAGAGTAAAATTCAAGAATGCTCAGAAGAATGTTTCCATGAAAAGATACTGGATGAAGCGCAAATATCATGGAGTATAGAAGTCAAAATTTTAATCAACTGAGTATAATACCGAATGGAATAACAAAAGATATCACCATGCATGCGGTACTTCACATAAACGGATATTCCAATAGAATAATAATAACGGAACCAGGTCAGGTGAAATTCACACCGACAGGATGTTCCAACAGAATAATCAATGCGGAATAATAAATGATGGAACCAGTCCGGCGTATAGCATGCATGGATATTCCGGCGAGAATAATAAAGCGGAATAATAAAAAAATGGAACCAGTCCGACGTAAAAGCATGAGACGGGATATTACGACGTAATAATAAAGACTGAATAATAGAAGAATGTCACCAAGTATACGGTAGCCCACGTATACAGGTTATTCCAACAGAACAAAAAGAAATGGAATAAAAGAAGTTCTCTTCTTGAATACAAAAGAATAATATCCCTTACGGATACAACAAATAATATTCCCTACTATAATAATATCCCTTTACCTTTCAAAGAAGAGTATTCCAACTAGTAGAGCGAGGATATACTCGAAGGAAACTTATACTACGCTCAAAGCTTTCTTAAACTCTAAAAAATACTCTCAAAATTATAGAAGAAGAATTTTCTCTATAGTTTCTCTCTCTAGAGTTTCAATGAATTCGTAAGAAAATAATGAAGGAATGAACTTCTATTTATAAGCTTGGTAGAGTAAGAGTAAAATAGTCTTTTCGCCATAATTTATGACATCATTGCTTACATCATCGATCAAATGACATCATTGCTTACATAATCCTTCTGATGACATCATTGCTTACCTCATCGTTCCGATGACATCATCGCTTACATCATCAGAATTCAAATTCAAATTGTTCTCTTTCACCTCATTTTACTTTTATACCATGAATTTACTATAATAATGTTACCATTCAAATTATAAATAAACATACTATCATATAATCACATTATACTACTATAATATAATATTATAATAATATATTTAAATGAATAATTGTTTTACTAATATAATTTCAACCAACGGTCTGAAAAATTAACACATCTCCTCATGGAATAATATTGTAACCAAAAATGATTTGGACCGAAAATAAATATATAGCTCGGGTGAATAGTAACTCATGAATAGTAATTCGTGAATAGTAACTCGTGAATATCAACTCGTGAATATCAAATCATGAATAGTAACTCATGAATAGTAACTCGTGAATAGTACTCCAACACAAAAAGTGTCCCAAATACTCGAGTGAATAATACTAGAATGAATAGTAATTTGGGTGAATAGTAACTCATGAATAGTAACTCATGAATAGTAATTCCGACACAAAAAGTGTTCCAAATACTCGAGTGAACAATACCAGAGTGAATAGTAATTTGGGTGAATAGTAACTCGTGAATAGTACTCCAACACGAAAAGTGTCCCAAATACCCGAGTGAATAATACTAGAGTGAATAGTAACTGGGTATTTTATGACAACTTGTCCACTTTGAAAAATTTTCAAATATGACCCTTTAACTTTAAACTTTAATCAATTTAACTATTTACCAAAATAGAAAAATTGAATAGTTTTATTTCATAAAATTCGGGGTCTCACAATAATACTAGTTAGTATACGAGTATAGTATGAAGAATATTACGACATATAAATATGAATATCGTACGAATACCATAAGAAGAAAATACGGGAGTTATGGGGGTAGAATACGATTAGTTCTTAATGGACTTTGAGATGAAGGACTTTATAGAATCCAATTGGACTTAGATTATATCAAGCCCAATGAATTGTGTAATTAAGCCCAAGTTAAGGCCTAATGTTAGGTTAAATCAAGCCCAATCCAAGAAACCGAACTGCAGATCGAACCAACGGGTCACTTGATGGGTAAAACCCATTGGGCAACCCATGGGGAGAACCATGGAGCATGTGGGCCGGCAACTTGGTCACCAAGTAAAATGGTTACTTGGTGGCTAAGTTGTTGTGGACGTGTGAATAGTAAGGAGGTCACTTAATGACCATTTTGCCCTCCATTTGGTTTGCTATATAAGAAAGCTTTAGTTAGTCATTTGTTATTTTACAAACTTTGTCCAACATATTTTGACAGAGAGGAAGAGCTAGAAACAAGTAATCAAGAGCAATCTAAAGCAAATCATAAGAGTTTTAGCAAGAACGTGAAGAACAAAAAGGTAATATTTCGTAAACATTAGTCTTCGACCTTTACGATTTATTTTTCGTAAAGAATCGTAGATTGGTGGAGCATGTCTCTTCTGGAGGAATAAAGATGGTCTTTAATGATTAAAACATTGATAAGTCATGTTTAAGTAGAAATCGTAAATGGTTACGTAAGTTTAAACCGAAGAAAACTTTGAACGTTAACTTGGGTGTTGATGGACAAATTAAAAACCATCATTGTTAGGGTATGTGCATATTGCTTGGTTAGGATGTAGATGATTAATCAATGGAGTTGGCATATAGAACACGAGTAACAAAGTTATGGCAAATTTTACGAAATTAGTCGTTAAACGTCGAAAATGTAGAAATCTCGGATTAGTATTTGAAAGTTGTCGTTTATCTTGGAAACCTTGGTTTTCAATGGCATCACGTGAGATAGGGTATTCAAGATTCGTGGACTCAAGAATCGTCGAATTCTGACTTAGAACGAAGAAAATGAGCTATGAACGCTCACAAACGTTAAATGAAGGCTCAATAAAGAGCTAATCGGTGAATTCCGTGTTAAAAGATTCGAAAATGAAATATTTTCTAATGACAACATAGTGCATGTAATTTGTGAGCTAATGGCTTTTTAAAGAGCCAATTCGGACTTAAAACAAAGTTTGTAAAAAAACCAAATTGTCAAAACTAACTGAGGCTCAAAGGTGGTGCCACAGCGCCAACCCCAGTATTAAATGTCGCGTCGTAGCGCCGGGTAAAGGGGCATGAACTACTGCTGAGTGGCACCGTAGTGCCACTAATGTATAAGGATCTCGTACCGTAGTGCCGAGACCCAATAGGACACACTGCTAATTGCCACCGCAGCGCCAATAGTGAGTATGAGGATGGCGCCACAACGCCGATTGTATAGCAAGGTTGGGCAAGTTAGGTTTTGTAATCCCAATTATTTGGGGACGAATAGTAGAACATGTATGTACTTCATATACATGTTAAGACCATTCCTATATCACATATATAGTGACGACCTTAGAAATTTATTATTGTTTTACTAGTAATTAAACAAAGAGCGTAAAGAGTAAAAAAGTAAATTGTATTCAACATTGTTACTTCACCAATGATAGTCGAGTTTCGGTTAATAACGTAAGAACGGTAACAAGCCGTAATGAAGGATAGTAAGTAGAATTGACATTTACTAATGAAATACATTCATTTAATACATAGAAGAGAAAGAAGTTTGTAATAACAATGTGATTAGATTGTTTGGTAGCTAATTACAGTGTGCTATGTGAATATATCATGTAAATTCTGTATAGACTGAGAACTGTTGAATATTATATTTGAAGACGCTTGAAGGTAAGTTTTCTGAATGCTTGTCTAACCTCCATGTTAGCCGAGTTTCTGTGATTTATGTTATAAGATGCATGAATTATTTTACGAAAGGGTCGGTGCAAGTTTTATCTCGGCTAGACGAATCTCAAGAGTTTGATGGATTTGTTTACAAGTCTTTCGATATAGTATTGTTAACGTGATCCTAAGCCCATTTGTTGGGTATAGATTCAATGTAAGCTTGTGTATGAACAAACAAATATATTTTTCATCAATTATTCGATGGGCATGCGAGGTTGCCAAAACTTAAATGTAAATACGTTTAACGGATGAGTGTTGATTAACATAGAGTACTATAGGCTGATCACCTAGAAGTGCTCGTAAGAAATATCGGATGTACGACCTTAGTGCTTGGACATCCTTTTCATGTATGAAAACGAAAAGAGTATGTTCATGGTCTTTTGACTGGTTAAGAATTCCTAAGTTATTATATATACTTTGGAATTGTTGTTATGAAATGAGAAGTACTAGTCAATGTTTCATAGTACTTCATAGCTATTTGTCTAGTTATGGAAGATAATCATATAATTCTCGATGTGGTATTGATATTATCCTTTGTTAGACTTGCTGAGCTAGTTATGCTCACTTCTTGCTTGAAATATATGATTGCAGCTAAGGCCAAACGAATTTAGGGTTCTAAGAAAGATGAAGACAAGGCTAAGATGGATAGTTAATTATCCTACAATAGACTAGTATGTTTGTATGTAATATACTTATGAATAATGAAAAATGTATTCAGTTTCTAAACCTAGGAAAGAATTTAATATGAATATAATAAGAATGTAGTTAATACACTCATTGTGTTGTTGTTTTAATGGAATGAATGTATGATTATGAGTACTATGTAGCACCATCTGTCGGGTCAGAAGATAACCGGATTTGGGGGCGTCACAGGTTGGTATCAAAGCATTAGGTTATAAAACTTAAGGGGGGAAGAACCTTGGGCTAATAACCTCGTTAAGGAAGGAAAAGTCTGAAGGAAGTAAACTTGAGTCGAATACGTTAATAAGGTATTGAGGAAACTTAGTACCTGTAAAAGCCCCAAATCTGGGTCCTAATCACCACGGAGATGGTATACTAATTCTATAACTATTGCGGAAGATATAAACATAAATTATTTATACAATAAACATTACACACTAATCCCCAAGGTCGAGTAACCTTAACTTATACACAATTCATAACTTATTTGACTTACAATGTCATTAATATATAATACTGTTACAAACTTTATCTGCACATATAAACTAAAGCTGGAACTGTATTTGTCTTGTCTTGTATCCGACATATTTGTCTTAATCTCCAATGTTTAATCATGATATAGCAAGGGTGAGCAATGAGTTTGTCCAGCAAGTTTAAATTTATTTGAGGATATATCATGATTGAAAGAATTGAACAAAAGCTGGCTACAATTCTACAATATAATTGCGAACTAGCATGAACACATTTTCATAGCTGAACGAACATTGAATATGAACATATCAATTATATCTGGACCGAATGGTAATGAAGGTGATCAACCTTTCATACCTGATGATTACATGCAATATGCACTGAGTACGATTCAACAGTTCATAGACATGACAATTAGCAAATATTAACCACAAGTATATTTGAATAAATAACTCAAAGTCGAGCCAAAAAAAATATGCATGTTCCGATGTTTACCGTTACACATTCTATTTAGCTTTGTCTGAATACCTAATATAGATAATACTGATCTCTAAATATTAGAATAATATTATCATAGTATAATACTATTATATATAACCATAGAATAACCTAAACACATAACACATAACCCTATCAGTCTATAGAACACACAAAACCTAACCTCAAGTCAAACTTTTACAGTCTGAGTCGAGTTCGGTACAATTCTGACATCCCGATTGCCTAATCGGACAAATATCGAGTTTAAGTTCAATTAAATTCTGCCTAAACACTTAACAATTATCTTAGATAATTATATTACCGGTCAAAATAATTTTCCAAGTCTCATAATAATTATCATTTATCATGATTTTTCAATCATTAATATCATATTAATATGATTTAAATACTTTGATCTCCTATATTATAAGTTTTTCTTTAACATATATAAGTCAAATACCAATCTAGCAACCCAGATTTGCAATCCAGCAACCTGGATTCAAAATTCAGTAGCTAGATGGCCAATCCAGCAAACCAAACTGCAATCTTGCAAACTGGATTCCAAATCCAGCAACTAGATTGCAATCCAGCAAGCTGGATTCAACATATTTTCCATTCAATAAACTGCTTTTCAATCCAGTAAGCTGGATTTATCAGATTTCTTCAATCCAGCAAACTGGATGCATAAATTATTCAATCTAGCAAGCTGTCCATTTCACAAAAATACCAAATCAATTTATTATTTTTCTATCTTTTGGCCAAACATATATACATATATTTCATACACAAAAAGTAATTTTCCATAATTTTCAACTTCCTTTAGTATTTTTCAAAAATTAATTTTAGTGTATAGCTTAAGAAATTAGCCCCATCATGCTTAACTCCAAAAATTCCTATTTATTGATAAAATCTTATACGTGTTAGCGTGAGCCTACAGTTTAAATTTCGTATCCATCGGAGTTATAGAACTCCGGTTATAGCGATTTTTGTCCGAAAAACCCAAATATTGAAATGGTCATAACTTGGTCATTTTAAGTCGGAATGAGCTCAGTTTTGGACAGGTGGTACTTAATACCATATATTTGCATTGCCCAAAAGTCTGGAATTTATTTCGTTCATAACATTTCCGAAAATGCCCCTAATAATGTATGGGCAGTATGTTTTTTGGTATTTTGCAGTTTTGCCTACTTTGCTAAAAAACAGTCCATATGGAAATCTACAACTTCTTTTTCAGTGATTCCACTTGGAGATGTTAGAAAACCTATGGATCTAACTCTAGGACTTGACCACACTCAAAAATTCGAAATATAATAGGAGACATGATCATTTGAATTTCATGTTTTGTTTTCACAAAAATCTTATTTTTAACCCTTTGTGATTTCTAGGAAAACTTCTATGTTTTCACATAACAACCAACATATCTCATCATAGCACTTACTAATACTTCATATACCCATGAATCTACCATAATACATGATCTATTTCATCAAACAAGTATCAAACACAATATTAAACATAATCAATGTAAGACCCCAAAATTTTTAAATAAAAAGGAATTTCCTTTATTTATTATTTTGAAATAGTAAGGGTTGATTTGATTAATGTGGATAGTTAAGGGTTAAATACGCAAATATTTCAAAATAAGCAAGTGGTTATAAAATATTCATTATCGTCGGGAATATTCGTTTGGTCGTGGAATATTAAATGCTTTGTCGAGGGAATATTAAATGCGACAGTAGCGACCATGTAATGGGGGCCCATAACGGAAAGTGATTGGATGAAGAAAACGACAAATATAAGTTGTTTTTAAATAACTGGCGTAGTTGTTATTCACAGATTATCTTGTTGGAATACGGTTGTTAAAACACACTAATCTGGCGTTGTTGAGCAAGTAGCACCAGTATTGCACCAATTATTGATTCTTACGTGAAGAAGGCACTACTCGATAATGGTTACACGATAATTCTTTATTCGATATTTTATTGAGTTAATAATTCTTTGCGTTGATATTTTATATTCTTTGTTGTTTCAATAATTGTCATTACACGGTATTTTTCATTATCGAAGCAATAATTCATATTATCTGAATAATATTATTAGATAACATTATGGGCAATGTCTAGAAAGTTACATCTAAGGAGAGGTTTGGTCATCTAATTGCGGCGCCAAGATGAAGAAATTCTTATTGGAAAGCCCCTCTTTCTGAGGAGCGCTGGTTGTCAATATTGTGATTACGTAATATTATTTGTGAATAATTAATTATTGATTTATATGATGAGGAAAATATTGATTTTATGTGGATATAGATGGAGAAAATTTTTAAAATGACAATTGTTGAAAATTAATATTTTATCTTTTTACGATAAAATAATTCATTTAAATATATTATTTTAATAATATATTAACGGTGATATTTTTTACAATGAATGTGGGATATATGAGTATATGAGGAGGAAGAGTATTTTGTGGCATTAAATGTTTAACACATGTTTTGTGTGTTGGTGGACACAATTATTGGCCGAAATTTGATTATAGCCGATAAAAATCGCTTGGTTTGTGGATTTGGTTACGATTTTTGTTTGGAATTTGGAAAAACTTTCTTCTGCAAAGTTGTAGAGAATTGAATTTCCTATTAAAAACTCATGAGATTCAATTTTCTGATGAAAGGGCTATTTATTATGAATTATTGAAGTTCAAGCTCAAAATAATTGATTTTTGGGAGTTTAAATTATTTTTGTTAAGAAAAACGTTTTTTGTATTTTTTGGACATCATTAACATGTGTGGCTGGTGTTTTGACCAAAAGGTGGGCTAAGGAAAATTTGTATAATTATATTAATATTATATTAAATTTTACTCTTTGGTGTTCTAAGCATTTTCCTATAAATAGGGTGCTTAGGTTAGAATTGAAAATCACACCGAAACTGAAGTTTTCTCTCTATTTCTCTCTCTCGATTTTTGAGCGTATTCTTGTGAGTATTTTGAGTATACTTTGAGTATTGATATCTGGTGCAAGTTCATTCAACGTTATTCGGTCGAGTAATCTTGCTCTCTTGAGGTAAGGGATATTATTTTTTTTGTAATGATATTATTTCTTCAATATCATTATCTTTGAAATATTGATCTGAAGTTTTATCAAATTTAGAACTTTTTCATGTCGGGGTTACTATTCACGAGTTACTATTCACGAGTTACTATTCATGAGTTACTATTCACGAGTTACTATTCACGAGTACTATTCATGAAGCGTGAAGATGTTTTTGTGGAATTTCTATCTTTTGGTGTCGGAGTTATTATTCATGTATACGGCACTATTCACGTATACGGCACTATTCACCGAAAAATAAAATTTCTTCTTTTTGTCCAAAATATCTATTACGGATACTAGCTCGATTGTATCCATGTTTTGATCATTCTTGAATTTTACACCACTATGATTATTTTTGAGGTATTTTTGGGCGTGGATAAAACCAAAATCTGAATCCTTAATCCTTAATCCTTGTCATTTTGTTTCACTTGGATTCGTTTCTTTAAAAAAAAAATATTTTTCATCATCCTCGGTCTTAAATGATGATATTATGGAATATCTTTGGCTGTAGTGTGCGAAGATGAATGATTTCTTAAGAATATCTTTGGCTGTGGTGCAAAGATGAATGATTTCTGAAGAATATCTTTGGCTGTGTAGTGCAAAGATGAGCAGTGTTTAAATGAACATGACCAATGATGAATATCTTTGGCTGTTAGTGCAAAGATGAATATTTGATTCGAGATGTATATTGATTGATGTTACGAGGGATAAAAGATGAGGCGATGAACTTTTAAATTCATACATAGAAGATAGTAGTTTGCATTCTCTACTTAACTCTTCTAATGAATTATTATTTCATTGCAGTATTGATTTAAAATTTGTTGTCTATTGTATTCTATTAGATTTTTCCCTGTTGAAGACTAACGATAATTTGTTGTATATTATCCTAGTCATAATATTCTTTCTTGAGCTAGTTGGGCTCACCCTTTTCCTTTTGTTCCATTTTTCTCGGGAGGCGAGAATATAAGCGAGTGCAGTCGGGGTATGGAATGAAGGTTTTAGAAAGGATTGCTTAGTAGTCCTCACCATTTTGTAAAATAATGTATCAATAAAGGTGATGAGGATTTATTTGAGTATAGATATTATGCAGAAGATAATATTTGTATTCAAACTCACGCTTTCTTGTTGTAATAATAAAGTTGTAGTTGTTTACGTGCCATGTATTGACAACTCGAAATAGGTGATGTATACCTATTTTGGGGGCGTCACGGTTGGTATCGAGCTTAGGGATATGATCTCCGGCGGAGATCGGGGAATAGAACTAGGAGGGAGAGGCGAGTAAATCCTTCGCTAGTGTGTCCTACCTAAGCTTATTTGTTAGTTAGTCGATATATAGGGATATTATGTGATATATTGATTTCCTTAATTAACCCTTGTTTTATGGCGGTGTTTGAGAATGTCGACCGAGAATATTAACAGATGGAGTAAATGAGACCGTGGAGATGCTGTACTTACCAGCGAGGAGAGCGCGCAACAGTGGCAAATGTACCTCCTGTGAACAACACCATGGAGCGATGATGAGCGAGGGATGTTTAGAAGTTTTTTGCGGTTCATGCAAAATCGAGACGAGGAGACTTCGTGTTCAAAATACTGAGGAGGAAATGATAGCAATTCACGGGTTGTCACAAAAGCGAGCAGGTCAAAAGTTGGGACCACGAATTGAAGGAAAGCGATCCGATCATGGCGGAAACATGGGTTAAGCAAATTACCAAGATATTCGATGTCTTGGGATGCGGAGGAACGAAGGTTCCATTCGCCACCTTTATGTTCCGTGGCGGCGGACTACTCTTGGTGGAGTGCGTGAAGCGTACCCATCCGGCCCTTTTCGGCATGTCGTGGGAGACATTTCAGAAATTATTTAATGACAAATACTTTCCTGAAAGTGTTCGTCATATGAAGGAAGTGGAGTTCATCAGATTGGAACAAAACAACATGGCGGTGTCTCGATCACGAGGCAAAGTTTGCGAGTTATCGAGTTTTTGCACCTCATTTGGTGGAGAATGAGGAACGATGACGCGGATGTTTCTTAGAGGTTTGAAACCCGGCATACGTCGATTATCTCATTTCTCATAAACTTTCTCTCTATTCGAGATGTTGTAAATGAGGCTCAATTATTAGAGCGAGATAACGAGTACGGTCAACCGAGGGACCACAACCGGGGATCGTGTCGGAGATAGCGATCAACGAATAATGATAACTGCGGAGAAAGAAACAGACGGACAAAATGGTAACCACTGGGTGGTAATCATGGCCATGAAAAGCGAAGAAGCGAGTCGGGGAGGAGATTTTAAAAGAGGAGATTTAACAACGACTATATGAAGGCAGCGATCTTAACAAGCTCGGTTCTAAGGGAGGAGAAACGACCACCACGTATATGCTACAAATCACGGAAAAGAGGGACATATCGGTCAAACGCCCATAACAGTTTAAGGTATGCTATAGTTGTGGAAAGGAAGGACATATCGCTTTCGAGATTATGCAGTAGCAAAACCTAGTTCAATGAGGACGGTGACTCAAAAGATCGTCCCGAAAAAGTCAAAGTCAACGATTCCGGGAAGAGCGTTTGTTGTGACTGGTCATAATGCGAGGAACCCAAACGAGGTGATCACGGGTAAGCTATTTATAAATTCTTGCGAAGTATATACCTTACTAGATATCGGTTCTACCCATTCTTTTATCTCTCTTACTTGCGCTCAACGTTTAAACTTGACTCCGGAGAAATTAGACTTTGACCTATCTATGGAAACTCCGTTAGGAGAAACTTTCATCACATCCACTGTTTATAAATCTTGTTTGATTCAGGTTGGCACTATCACATTACCTGTTAACCTTATTTCTATAGAGATATTTGTTTTTGATGTGATTTTAAGGTTAACTACTCATCATGCCGAAATTGATTATTTTAAATAAGGTTGTTAGTTTTCATATTCCTAAGCAACTTTGTTATTATTCAATTCAAGCAATCAAACCATTGTAGTCAAACATTTTCATATCAAGCCATGAAGTCATTCGTTTATTACGGATGTCAAATTTTCTTAGTCCATGTTATGGATTTGAATAAAGACACGTCAAATTTGAATAATATTCTGTTGTTATTGACTTTCCGACGTATTTCTGAAGAACTTCCGGTTACACCCCGTAACGTGAAGTTGAATTCTTTATTGATCTTGAACACAGTACAAAGCCCATTTCTAAAACCCCATATCGAATGGCTCTATTGAACTTGAGGAGTTAAAGGTCCAACTACGAGAATTGTTGGACATCGGTTTCATTCGTCCTAGTACATCTCCTTGGGGTGCTCTGTTTTATTAAGTAAAGAAGAAAGACGGGAGTATCGACTTTATATTGACTATCGGGAATTGAACCATGTCACCATCAAGAATAGGTATCCTCTACCTCGTATTGATGACTTGTTTGACCCGATTTGCAAGGGGCACAATTCTTTTCAAAAATCGATCTTAGTTACGGATATCATCGGTGAAGATTAAAAGCGAGGATATTCAAAGACCGCCTTGAGAACTTCGGTATGGGCATTATGAATTCTTAGTCATGTCTTTCGGACTAACTAATGCTCCTATGGCTTTCATGGATATGATGAACCGTATATTCAGGAATATTTGGATCAATTCGTTGTTGTCTTTATTGATGACATCCTCATATATTCCAAAAGCCGTGAAGATCATGAGCACCATTTGAAATTTTGGTACTCCAAAGGCTTCGTGAAAACCAACTATATGCCAAATTGAAGAAATGTGAGTTACGGCTTGAGGAAGTAGCATTCCTTGGGCGTGGTGTGTCGAAACATGGAGTATCTGTTGATCCGTGAAGATTGAAGCAATCTGAAAGTTAGAAGCAACCAAGTCGGTGTGATGTATACGTAGTTTTTGGGCTTAGTGGTTATTATCGGAGATTCGTGGAAGGGTTTTCTCGAATCGCTACTCCATTAACTTCGGCTAACTTCGGAAGGATACAAAATTCGTTTGGAGCGAAGAATGCGAGAAAAGTTTCCAAGAGCTTAAGAGGAGACTTATTTGAAGACTGTTCTAACAATACCATCTGGTTCGGATGGATTTGTTATCAACAATGATGCTTGAGCAAAGGGTTAGGATGTGTTCTCATGCAGCGTGGGAAAGTCATAGCCTATGCCTCGCGACAACTTAAAGAGTATGAGAGGAATTATCCTACTCATGATCTAGAGTTAGCGGCCCGATCGTTTTCGCTAAAAATATGGAGGCACTATCTATATGGGGAGAAAGTGGAGATATATTCAGACCATAAAAAGCCTTAAATATTTCTTCACTCAAAAAGAACTCAACATCTGGCGGCGGCGTTGGCTCGAGCTATTGAAGACTACGACCACACTATTCAATACCATCCCCGGTAAAGTTTAGCGTGGTAGTGCGACGCGTTGAGTAGAAGATCATATGTGGGAGCGAGTGCGATGATGTCAAGTATACGCATAGAGCCAACTTTAATAGAAAAAAGTTAAGGTTGCTCAAGCCAATCAATCAGGAAGCGATGCGTATGAAGAAGAAAGTACAAGAAGGAGCTATTAGGGCGAGAATTGATGAAGAAGGAATACTTGAG
Organism: Panax quinquefolius; assembly: GCA_020205615.1. Lineage (NCBI taxonomy): Eukaryota > Viridiplantae > Streptophyta > Magnoliopsida > Apiales > Araliaceae > Panax > Panax quinquefolius. Next base: position 105,859,518 of record CM035160.1, on the reverse strand, counting down.
TCCACTCTAGACTTTGTGTTCCTAACGACTACGATTTGAAGTACAAGATTATGAGCGGAGGCACACAATCGCCATTTGCAATCCATCACGGAAGTACTAAAATGTATCGTGATCTTGACATACATTTTGGTGGAACAATATGAAGAGAGAGATTGCAAAGTTTATCTCGATGTGTTTAACTTGCCCGGCGTGTAAAGGCGGAGCATCTTGTACCTAAGGGTCCGTTGCAACCACTTGAGATTCCTGGAATGGAAGTGGAACACATTACTATGGATTTCGTTTACGGGTCTTCCTACGGTTTCTCAAGGCATCAATGCTATTTGGGTTATTGTTGATAGATTAACCAAATCTCCGCTCATTTCTTGCCGTCACGGAGACTTATTCCCTTGAACGTCTTGCTAGTATGTACGTGAATGAGATTGTGAGGTTGCATGGCATGCCAGTATCCATAGTTTTAGATCGTGACCCAAGATTCACTTCATGATTTTGGGTTAGTTTGTAGAAAGCTATGGGCACAAATTTACTATTCAGTTTGGCATACCATCCTCAAACGGATGGGCAATCAGAAAGGACTACTCAAACTCTTGAAGATATATTAAAACTCTGTGTCCTAGATTTCAAAGGAAGTTGGGATAAGTACTTGCCATTGGTGGAATTCTCATACAACAATAGTTATTAAACAAATATAGGCATGGTTCCATTCGAAGCATTATATGGACAAAATGTCATTCTCGATATATGTTGGGATGAGGTGGGTGAAGCAACATTGTTGGGACCCGAGTTAATGCATATGACGTTATGACTAATGATTCGACAAGCGTATACAAAGCGGCACAAGATCGACAAAAGAGTTATCACGAATCTTCATCGAAAGGGCGTGGAATTTAGTGTAGGGGATCATGTGTATTGTTGCGAGTTGCTCCATGGAAGGGAGTTACAAGATTTGGGAAGAGAGGAAAGCTCAATCCACGATTTATCGGTCCATTTCAAATTCTTGACCGAGAGTAGGAAATGTAGCCTATAGACTTGTGTTACCTCCAAGTATGTCTACGTGTTCATAATGTGTTTCACATATCTCATGCCGTAAATATGTGAAAGACCCGAACCACGTTATAGAGTTAGAACCAGACGAGATAGCCAAGACTTAACGTGTGAGGAGGTACTGTCAAGATTTTGGATAGGAAGGAGCATGTCCCTACGCCAAGAAAGGTTATACCACAAGTTAAAGTTTTGTGGAGGAATCATGCTATAGAGGAAATGACACAGGGAATTAGAAAGCGAAAATGAAAGCGAGGTATCCTCACCTTTTGAAACACCGAATACGTAAGTCGATTTCGAGGACGAAATTTCATAAGGAGGGAGGTTGTAAGACCCCAAATTTTTAAATAAAAAGGAATTTCCTTTATTTATTATTTTGAAATAGTAAGGGTTGATTTGATTAATGTGGATAGTTAAGGGTTAAATACGCAAATATTTCAAAATAAGCAAGTGGTTATAAAATATTCATTATCGTGGGGAATATTAGTTTGGTGTGGAATATTAAATCTTTGTCGAGAATATTAAATGCGACGACCTTGACCATGTGTAAGGCCCATAACGAAAGTGATTGGATGAAGAAAACGACAAATATAAGTTGTTTTTAAATAACAGGCGTAGTTATTCACAGATTAATCTTGTTGGAATACCCGTTGGTTAAAACACACTAATACTGGCGCGTTGTTGAGCAAGAGCACTACGGTATTGCACCAATTATTGATTCTTACGTGAAGGCACACTACTCAATAATGGTTACGATAATTCTTTATTCGAGTATTTTATTGAGTTAATAATTGCTTTGCGTTGATATTTTATATTCTTTGTTGTTTCAATAATTGTCATTACACGATATTTTTCATTATCGAAGCAATAATTCATATTATCTGAATAATATTATTAGATAACATTATGGGCAATGTCTAGAAAGTTACATCTAAGGAGAGGTTTGGTCATCTAATTGCGGCGCCAAAGATGAAGAAATTCTTATTGGAAAGCCCCTCTTTCTGGAACCGCACTGGTTGTCAATATTGTGATTCGTAATATTATTTGTGAATAATTAATTATTGATTTATATGATGAGGAAAATATTGATTTTATGTGGATATAGATGGAGAAAATTTTTAAAATGACAATTGTTGAAAATTAATATTTTATCTTTTTTCGATAAAATAATTCATTTAAATATATTATTTTAATAATATATTAACGGTGATATTTTTACAATGAATGTGGGATATATGAGTATATGAGGAGGAAGAGTATTTTTGTGGCATTAAATGTTTAACACATGTTTTGTGTGTTGGTGGACACAATTATTGGTAGAAATTTGATTATAAGCTTGATAAAATCGCCTGTTTGTGGATTTCTTTTCGATTTTTTGTTTGGAATTTGGAAAAACTTTCTTCTGCAAAGTTGTAGAAATTGAATTTCCTATTAAAAACTCATGAGATTCGAATTTTCTGATGAAAGGGCTATTTATTATGAATTATTGAAGTTCGAAGCTCAAAATAATTGATTTTTGGGAGTTTAAATTATTTTTGTTAAGAAAAACGTTTTTGTATTTTTTGGACATCATTAACATGTGTGGCTGGTGTTTTGACCAAAAGGTGGGCTAAGGAAAATTTGTATAATTATATTAATATTATATTAAATTTTACGCTTTGGTGTTCTAGCATTTTCTATAAATAGGGTGCTTGGGTTAGAATTGAAAATCACACCGAAACTGAAGTTTTCTCTATTTCTCTCTCGATATTTTGGCGTATTCTTGTGAGTATTTTGAGTATACTTTGAGTATTGATATACTGTGCAAGTTCATTCAAACGTTATTCGAAATCGTAATCTTTCTTCTCTTGAGGTAAGGGATATTATTTTTTTGTAATGATATTATTTCTTCAATATCATTATCTTTGAAATGTTGATCTGAAGTTTTTATCAAATTTAGAACTTTTTCATGTCGGGGTTACTATTCACGAGTTACTATTCACGAGTTACTATTCATGAGTTACTTATTCACGAGTTACTATTCACGAGTACTATATTAATGAAGCGTGAAGATGTTTTTGTGGAATTTCTATCTTTTGGTGTCTGAGTTATTATTCATGTATACGGCACTATTCACGTATCTGACACTATTCAATAGAAAAATAAAATTTCTTCTTTTTATCCAAAATATCTATTCGGATACTAGCTCGATTGTATCCATGTTTTGATCATTCTTGAATTTTACACCACTATGATTATTTTTGAGGTATTTTTGGGCGTGGATAAAACCAAAATACGAATCCTTAATCCTTAATCCTTGTCATTTTGTTTCACTTTGGATTCGTTTCTTTAAAAAAAAATATTTTCATCATCCTCGGTCTTAAATGATGATATTATGGAATATCTTTGGCACGTAGTGCAAAGATGAATGATTTCTTAAGAATATCTTTGGCACGTAGTGCAAAGATGAATGATTTCTGAAGAATATCTTTGGCACAGTAGTGCAAAGATGAGCAGTGTTTTAAATGAACATGACCAATGATGAATATCTTTGGCTTTGTGAGTGCAAAGATGAATATTTGATTCGGATGATGGATATTGATTGATGTTACAGGGATAAAAGATAGACGATGAACTTTTAAATTCATACATAGAAGATAGTAGTTTGCATTCTCTACTTAACTCTTCTAATGAATTATTATTTCCGCTGCGAGTATTGATTTAAAATTTGTTGTCTATTGTATTCTATTAGATTTTTCCCTGTTGAAGACTAACGATAATTTGTTGTATATTATCCTAGTCATAATATTCTTTACTGAGCTAGTTGAGCTCACCCTTTTCCTTTTTGTTCCATTTTTCTCAGGAGGCGAGAATATAGCGAGTACGAGTCGGGGTATGGAATGAAGGTTTTAGAAAGGATTGCTTAGTAGTCCTCACCATTTTTGTAAAATAATGTATCAATAAAGGTGATGAGGATTTATTTGAGTATAGATATTGTCTAGAAGATAATATTTGTATTCAAACTCACAGTTTTACTGTTGTAATAATAAAGTTGTAGTTGTTTCTGTACCATGTATTGACAACTCAGAATAGGTGATGTATACCTATTTTGGGGGCGTCACAGTTGGTATCAGAGCTTAGGGATATGATCTCTGGCGGAGATCGGGGAATAGAACTAGGAGGGGAGAGACGAGTAAATCCTTCGCTAGTGTGTCCTACCTAAGCTTATTTGTTAGTTGGTCAGTATATAGGGATATTATGTGATATATTGATTTCCTTAATTAACCCTTGTTTTATGGCGGTGTTTGAGAATGTCGTTGAGAATATTAACGATGGAGTAAATGAGGCCGTGGAGATGCTGTACTTTACCAACGAGGAGAAGCGTGCAACAGTGGCAATGTACCTCCTGTGAACAACACCATGGAGCGAGATGATGAGCGAGGGATGTTTAGAAGTTTTTGCGGTTCATGCAAAATCGACGAGGAGACTTCGTGTTCAAAATACGAGGAGAAATGATAGCAATTCACGGGTTGTCACAACCAAGCGATTCAAAGAGTTGGGACCACGAATTCAAGGGAAAGCCAGATCCGATCATGGCGGAAACATGGGTTAAGCAAATTACCAAGATATTCGATGTCTTGGGATGCGGAGGAACGAAGGTTCCATTCGCCACCTTTATGTTAGTGGCGAAATGGACTCTTGGTGGGAGTCGTGAAGCGTACCCATCCGGTACTTTCGGCATGTCGTGGGAGACATTTGAAATTATTTAATGACAAATACTTTCACGAAAGTGTTAAATCATATGAAGGAAGTGGAGTTCATCAGTTGGAACAAAACAACATGGCGGTGTCTCGATGCGAGGCAAAGTTTGCGAGTTATCGGTTTGCACCTCATTTGGTGGAGAATGAGGAGCGTATGACGCGGATGTTTCTTAGAGGTTTGAAACTTGGCGTACGTCGATTATCTCATTTCTCATAAACTTTCTCTCTATTCGAGATGTTATAAAATGGGGCTCAATTATTAGAAGCGAGATAACGAGTACGGTCAACCGAGGACCACAACCGAGGATCGTATCGTAGAGATAGCGATCAGCGTAATAATGATAACTGCGGAGAGAAAGAAGCAGACGGACAAAAATGGTAACCACTCGGTGGTAATCATAGCCATGAAAAGCGAAGAAGAAGCGAGTCGGGAGAGATTTTAAAAAGAGAGATTTAACAACGACTATATGAAGACAGCGATCTTGGCGTGAAGCTCGGTTCTAAGGAGGAGAACGACCACCGGTTATATATGCTACAAATCACGGAAAAGAGGACATATCGGTCAAAGCGCCCACAGCAGTTCAAGGTATGCTATAGTTGTGGAAAGGAAGGACATATCGCTTCGAGATTATGCAGTAGCAAAACCTAGTTCAATGAGGACGGTGACTCAAAAAGATCATCCCGAAAAAGTCAAAGTCAACGATTAGGGAAGAAGCGTTTGTTGTGATTTGGTCATAATCGAGGAACCCAAGCGAGGTGATCACGGGTAAGCTATTTATAAATTCTTGCGAAGTATATACCTTACTAGATATCGGTTCTACCCATTCTTTTATCTCTCTTACTTGCGCTCAACGTTTAAACTTGACTCCGGAGAAATTAGACTTTGACCTATCTGTGGAAACTCCGTTAGGAGAAACTTTCATCACATCCACTTTTTTATAAATCTTGTTTGATTCAGTTGGCACTATCACATTACACATTAACCTTATTTCTATAGAGATATTTGTTTTTGATGTGATTTTAAGGTTAACTACTCATCATGCCAAAATTGATTATTTTCGTAAGGTTGTTAGTTTTCATATTCCTAAGCAACTTTGTTATTGAATTCAAGCAATCAAACCATTGTAGTCAAACATTTTCATATCAAATCATGAAGTCATTCGTTTATTACGGATGTCAAATTTTCTTAGTCCATGTTATGGATTTGAATAAAGACACGTCAAATTTGAATAATATTCTGTTGTTATTGACTTTCCTGACGTATTTCTGAAGAACTTCGGTCTACCCCGAACGTGAAGTTGAATTCTTTATTGATCTTGAACACGGTACAAAGCCCATTTCTAAAACCCCATATCGAATGGCTCCTATTGAACTTCAGGAGTTAAAGGTCCAACTACGGAATTGTTGGACATCGGTTTCATTCGTCCTAGTACATCTCCTTGGGGTGCTCTGTTTTATTAAGTAAAGAAGAAAGACGGGAGTATGCGACTTTAATATTGACTATCGGAATTGAACCATGTCACCATCAAGAATAGGTATCCTCTACCTCGTATTGATGACTTGTTTGACCCGATTCTGAGGGCACAATTCTTTTCAAAAATCGATCTTAGATTCTGGATATCATCAATTTGAAGATTAAAAGCGAGGATATTCAAAAGATCGCCTTGAAACTCGGTATGGGCATTATGAATTCTTAGTCATGTCTTTCGGACTAACTAATGCTCCTGCGGCTTTCATGGATATGATGAACCGAGTATTCAAGGAATATTTGGATCAATTCGTTGTTGTCTTTATTGATGACATCCTCATATATTCCAAAAGCCGTGAAGATCATGAGCACCATTTGAAGTTTGGTACTCCAAAGGCTTCGTGAAAACCAACTATATGCCAAATTGAAGAAATGTGAGTTACGGCTTGAGGAAGTAGCATTCCTTGGGCACGTGGTGTCGAAACATGGAGTATCTGTTGATCCGCGAAGATTGAAGCAATACAAAGTTAGAACAAACCAAGTCGGTGTGAAGTAATGTAGTTTTTGGGCTTAGTTGGTTATTATCGGAGATTCGTGGAAGGGTTTTCTCGAATCGCTACTCCATTAACTCGATAACTTTCGGAAGGATACAAAATTCGTTTGGAAGCGAAGAATGCGAGAAAAGTTTCCAAGAGCTTAAGAGGAGACTTATTTCGACTTTTGTTCTAACAATACCATCTGGTTCGGATGGATTTGTTATCAACAGTGATGCTTCAGGCAAAGGGTTAGGATGTGTTCTCATGCAACGTGGGAAAGTCATAGCCTATGCCTCGCGACAACTTAAAGAGTATGAGAGGAATTATCCTACTCATGATCTAGAGTTAGCGGCAATCGTTTCAGCTAAAAATATGGAGGCACTATCTATATGGGGAGAAAGTGGAGATATATTCAGACCATAAAAGCCTTAAATATTTCTTCACTCAAAAAGAACTCAACATGCGGCAGCGACGTTGGCTCGAGCTATTGAAAGACTACGACCACACTATTCAATACCATCACGGTAAAGCGAGCGTGGTAGTAGCGCATTGAGTAGAAGATCATATGTGGGAGCGAGTGCGATGATGTCAAGTATCGCATAGAGCCAACTTTAATAGAAAAAGTTAAGGTTGCTCAAGCCACCAGGCCGGAATCGATGCGTATGAAGAAGAAAGTACAAGAAGGAGCTATTCCGGGCGAGAATTGATGAAGAAGGAATACTTGAGTCCACTCTAGACTTTGTGTTCCTAACGACTCGATTTGAAGTACAAGATTATGATGGAGGCACACAATACGCCATTTGCAATCCATCACGGAAGTACTAAAATGTATCGTGATCTTGACATACATTTTGGTGGAACAATATGAAGAGAGAGAGAGATTGCAAAGTTTATCTCGATGTGTTTAACTTGCCCGGCGTGTAAAGGCGGAGCATCTTGTACCTAAGGGTCCGTTGCAACCACTTGAGATTCCTAATGGAAGTGGGAACACATTACTATGGATTTAGATTACGGGTCTTCCTACACGGTTTCTCAAGGCATCAATGCTATTTGGGTTATTGTTGATAGATTAACCAAGTCTCGCTCATTTCTTGACGTCTGGAGACTTATTCCTTTGAGCGTCTTGCTAGTATATGCGTGAATGAGATTGTGAGGTTGCATGGCATGCCAAGTATCCATAGTTTTAGATCGTGACCCAAGATTCACTTCATGATTTTGGGTTAGTTTGTAGAAAGCTATGGGCACGAATTTACTATTCGGTTTGGCATACCATCCTCAAAGCGGATGGGCAATCGAAAGGACTACTCAAACTCTTGAAGATATATTAAAACTACGTGTCCTAGATTTCAAAGGAAGTTGGGATAAGTACTTGCCATTGGTGGAATTCTCATACAACAATAGTTATTAAACAAATATAGGCATGGTTCCATTCAAGCATTATATGGACAAAAATGTCATTCTCCAATATGTTGGGATGAGGTGGGTGAAGCAACATTGTTGGGACCCGAAGTTAAATACGTATGACTAATGATTCGACAAGATTGTATACAAAGCGGCACAAGATCGACAAAAGAGTTATGCGAATCTTCATCGAAGGACGTGGAATTTAGTGTAGGGGGATCATGTATTGTTGCGAGTTGCTCCATGGAAGGGAGTTACAAGATTTGGGAAGAGAGGAAAGCTCAATCCACGATTTATCGGTCCATTTCAAATTCTTGACCGGAGTAGGAAATGTAGCCTATAGACTTGTGTTACCTCCAAGTATGTCTCGTGTTCATAATGTGTTTCACATATCTGTACTTCGTAAAATATGTGAAAGACCCGAACCACGTTATAGAGTTAGAACCGGACGAGATAGCCAGAAGACTTAACGTATGAGGAGGTACTGTCGAGATTTTGGATAGGAAGGAGCATGTCCTACGCCTTGAAAGGTTATACCACAAGTTAAAGTTTTGTGGAGGAATCATGCTATAGAGGAAATGACACAGGAATTAGAAGCGAAAATGAAAGCGAGGTATCCTCACCTTTTGAAACACCGGTATCGTAAGTCAATTTCGAGGACGAAATTTCATAAGGAGGGAGGTTGTAAGACCCAAATTTTTTAAATAAAAAGGAATTTCCTTTATTTATTATTTTGAAATAGTAAGGGTTGATTTGATTAATGTGGATAGTTAAGGGTTAAATCATGCAAATATTTCAAAATAAGCAAGTGGTTATAAAATATTCATTATCGCTTGGGGAATATTCGTTTGGTGTGGAATATTAAATCTTGTCGGGAATATTAAATGCGACGAGCAGCGACCATGTGTGGAAGCCCATAACGGAAAGTGATTGGATGAAGAAAACGACAAATATAAGTTGTTTTTAAATAGCAGTAGTAGTTATTCACAATTATCTTGTTGGAATACCGGTGGTTAAAACACACTAATCTGCGTTGTTGAGCGATAGCACCGGTATTGCACCAATTATTGATTCTTACGTGAAGGCACTACTCAATAATGGTTACGATAATTCTTTATTCGATATTTTATTGAGTTAATAATTCTTTGCGTTGATATTTTATATTCTTTGTTGTTTGATAATTGTCATTACACGGTATTTTTCATTATCGAAGCAATAATTCATATTATCTGAATAATATTATTAGATAACATTATGGGCAATGTCTAGAAAGTTACATCTAAGGAGAGGTTTGGTCATCTAATTGCGGCCATGATGAAGAAATTCTTATTGGAAAGCCCCTCTTTCTGAGGCGCACGGTTGTCAATATTGTGATTACGTAATATTATTTGTGAATAATTAATTATTGATTTATATGATGAGGAAAATATTGATTTTATGTGGATATAGATGGAGAAAATTTTTAAAATGACAATTGTTGAAAATTAATATTTTATCTTTTTACGATAAAATAATTCATTTAAATATATTATTTTAATAATATATTAATGGTGATATTTTTACAATGAATGTGGGATATATGAGTATATGAGGAGGAAGAGTATTTTGTGGCATTAAATGTTTAACACATGTTTTGTGTGTTGGTGGACACAATTATTGGCCAGAAATTTGATTATAGCCCGATAAAATCGCTTGGTTTGTGGATTTGATTCGATTTTTGTTTGGAATTTGGAAAAACTTTCTTCTGCAAAGTTGTAGAGAATTGAATTTCCTATTAAAAACTCATGAGATTTGATTTTTCTGATGAAAGGGCTATTTATTATGAATTATTGAAGTTAGAAGCTCAAAAATAATTGATTTTTGGGAGTTTAAATTATTTTTGTTAAGAAAAACGTTTTTTGTATTTTTTTTGGACATCATTAACATGTGTGGCTGGTGTTTTGACCAAAAGGTGGGCTAAGGAAAATTTGTATAATTATATTAATATTATATTAAATTTTCTGCTTTGGTGTTCTAAGCATTTTCCTATAAATAGGGTGCTTAGGTTAGAATTGAAAATCACACCAGAAACTGAAGTTTTCTCTCTATTTCTCTCTCGATATTTTGAGCGTATTCTTGTGAGTATTTTGAGTATACTTTGAGTATTGATATACGGTGCAAGTTCATTCAGCGTTATTCCAGTCAGAAGTACTGCTCTCTTGAGGTAAGGGATATTATTTTTTTTTGTAATGATATTATTTCTTCAATATCATTATGCTGAAATGTTGATCTGAAGTTTTTATCAAATTTAGAACTTTTTCATGTCGGGGTTACTATTCACGAGTTACTATTCACGAGTTACTATTCATGAGTTACTATTCACGATTCTTATTCACGAGTACTATTCAGTGAAGCGTGAAGATGTTTTTGTGGAATTTCTATCTTTTGGTGTTATGGAGTTATTATTCACGTATCGGCACTATTCACGATATCTGGCACTATTCACCGAAAAATAAAATTTCTTCTTTTTGTCCAAAATATCTATTCGGATACTAGCTCGATTGTATCCATGTTTTGATCATTCTTGAATTTTACACCACTATGATTATTTTTGAGGTATTTTTGGGCGTGGATAAAACCAAGTCACGAATCCTTAATCCTTAATCCTTGTCATTTTGTTTCACTTTGGATTCGTTTCTTTAAAAAAAAATATTTTCATCATCCTCATTCTTAAATGATGATATTATGGAATATCTTTGGCACAGTAGTGCAAAGATGAATGATTTCTTAAGAATATCTTTGGCACATAGTGCAAAGATGAATGATTTCTGAGAATATCTTTGGCTGTAGTGCAAAGATGAGCAGTGTTTAAATGAACATGACCAATCGATGAATATCTTTGGCACATAGTGCAAAGATGAATATTTGATTCGGATGTATATTGATTGATGTTACGAGGATAAAAGATGAGCGATGAACTTTTAAATTCATACATAGAAGATAGTAGTTTGCATTCTCTACTTAACTCTTCTAATGAATTATTATTTCATTGCGAGTATTGATTTAAAATTTGTTGTCTATTGTATTCTATTAGATTTTTCCTGTTGAAGACTAACGATAATTTGTTGTATATTATCCTAGTCATAATATTCTTTCTTGAGCTAGTTGAGCTCACCCTTTTCCTTTTGTTCCATTTTTCTCGGGAGGCGAGAATATAGCGAGTGCAGTCTGGGGGGTATGGAATGAAGGTTTTAGAAAGGATTGCTTAGTAGTCCTCACCATTTTGTAAAATAATGTATCAATAAAGGTGATGAGGATTTATTTGAGTATAGATATTATCTAGAAGATAATATTTGTATTCAAACTCACAGATTTCTTGTTGTAATAATAAAGTTGTAGTTGTTTACATACCATGTATTGACAACTTTCGAGAATAGGTGATGTATACCTATTTTGGGGGCGTCACAATTGGTATCGAGCTTAGGGATATGATCTCTGGGCGGAGATCGGGGAATAGAACTAGGAGGGAGAGAGAGTAAATCCTTCCGCTAGTGTGTCCTACTAAGCTTATTTGTTAGTTGGTCAATATATAGGGATATTATGTGATATATTGATTTCCTTAATTAACCCTTGTTTTATGACAAATGTTTGAGAATGTCGAATCGAGAATATTAACGATGGAGTAAATGAGACCGTGGAGATGCTCATACTTACCAACGAGGAGAACGTCAACAGTCGGGCAATGTACCTCCGTGAACAACACCATGGAGCGATGATGAGCGAGGGGATGTTTAGAAGTTTTTGCGGTTCATGCAAAATCGACGAGGGAGACTCGTGTTCAAAATACAGGAGGAAATGATAGCAATTCACGGGTTGTCACAATGAAGCGAGTTGAAGAGTTGGGACCACCGAATTCAAGGGAAAGCCGATCCGATCATGGCGGAAACATGGGTTAAGCAAATTACCAAGATATTCGATGTCTTGGGATGCACGGAGAACAGAAGGTTCCATTCGCCACCTTTATGTTCCGTGGCGAGGCGGACTCTTCGGTGGGAGTCTCGTGAAGCGTACCATCCATCCGCACTTTTCGGCGATGTCGTGGGAGACATTTCAGAAATTATTTAATGACAAATACTTTCACGAAAGTGTTAATTCGTATGAAGGAAGTGGAGTTCATCGATTGGAACAAAACAACATGGCGGTGTCTCGATGCGAGGCAAAGTTTGCGAGTTATCGGTTTTGCACCTCATTTGGTGGAGAATGAGGAACGTGTATGGCGGATGTTTCTTAGAGGTTTGAAACCCGGCGATACGTCGATATCTCATTTCTCATAAACTTTCTCTCTATTCAGATGTTGTAAAATGGCTCAATTATTAGAAGCGAGATAACGAGTACTACGGTCAACCGAGGGACCACAACCAGGATCGTGTCGAGAGATAGCGATCAATGAATAATGATAACTCTGCGGAGAAAAGAAAAACGATTTTACGAAATGGTAACCACTCTGGTGGTAATCATAGCCATGAAAATGTAAGAAGCGAGTCGGAGGAGATTTTAAAAAGAGGAGATTTAACAACGACTATATGAAGACGACAAAGGTGCAAGCAAAGAATCGGTTCTAAGGGAGGAGAACGACCACCCATCGTATACTCTACAAATGCGAAAAAGAGGGACATATCGGTCAAACCGCCTGACGATTCAAGGTATGCTATAGTTGTGGAAAGGAAGGACATATCGCTTCGAGATTATGCAGTAAGCGAAACCTAGTTCAATGGGACGGTGACTCAAAAAGATCATCCCGGAAAAGTCAAAGTCAACGATTCCGGGAAGAGCGTTTGTTGTGATCGGTCATAATGCGAGGAACCCAAACGAGGTGATCACGGGTAAGCTATTTATAAATTCTTGCAAGTATATACCTTACTAGATACTCGGTTCTACCCATTCTTTTATCTCTCTTACTTGCTTTCAACGTTTAAACTTGACTCGGAGAAATTAGACTTTGACCTATCTGTGGAAACTCCGTTAGGAGAAACTTTCATCACATCCACTGTTTATAAATCTTGTTTGATTCAGGTTGGCACTATCACATTACCTGTTAACCTTATTTCTATAGAGATATTTGTTTTGATGTGATTTTTAAGGTTAACTACTCATCATGCCCAAATTGATTATTTTCGTAAGGTTGTTAGTTTTCATATTCCTAAGCAACTTTGTTATTCAATTCAAGCAATCAAACCATTGTAGTCAAACATTTTCATATCAAGCCATGAAGTCATTCGTTTATTACGGATGTCAAATTTTCTTAGTCCATGTTATGGATTTGAATAAAGACACGTCAAATTTGAATAATATTCTTTGTTATTGACTTTCCGACGTATTTCTGAAGAACTTCCGTCTACCCCGTAACGTGAAGTTGAATTCTTTATTGATCTTGAACTGGTACAAAGCCCATTTCTAAAACCCCATATCGAATGGCTCTATTGAACTTCAGAGTTAAAGGTCCAACTACGAGAATTGTTGGACATCGGTTTCATTCGTCCTAGTACATCTCCTTGGGGTGCTCTGTTTTATTCAGAAAGAAGAAAGAGCGGGAGTATGCGACTTTGTATTGACTATCGGAATTGAACCATGTCACCATCAAGAATAGGTATCCTCTACCTCGTATTGATGACTTGTTTGACCAACTGCAAGGGGCACAATTCTTTTCAAAAATCGATCTTCGCTTACGGATATCATCAATTTGAAGATTAAAAGCGAGGATATTCCAAAGACGCCTTGTAACTTCGGTATGGGCATTATGAATTCTTAGTCATGTCTTTCGGACTAACTAATGCTCCTGCGGCTTTCATGGATATGATGAACCGAGTATTCAAGGAATATTTGGATCAATTCGTTGTTGTCTTTATTGATGACATCCTCATATATTCCAAAAGCCGTGAAGATCATGAGCACCATTTGAAGTCGGTACTCCAAAGGCTTCGTGAAAACCAACTATATGCCAAATTGAAGAAATGTGAGTTACGGCTTGAGGAAGTAGCATTCCTTGGGCACGTGGTGTCGAAACATGGAGTATCTGTTGATCCGTGAAGATTGAAGCAATACAAAGTTAGAAGCAAACCGAAGTCGGTGGTGTATAATCGTAGTTTTTTGGGCTTAGCCGGTTATTATCGGAGATTCGTGGAAGGGTTTTCTCGAATCGCTACTCCATTAACTTCACTAACTCGGAAGGATACAAAATTCGTTTGGAGCGAAGAATGCGAGAAAAGTTTCCAAGAGCTTAAGAGGAGACTTATTTCTAAGACTGTTCTAACAATACCATCTGGTTCGGATGGATTTGTTATCTGAAATGATGCTTGAGCAAAGGGTTAGGATGTGTTCTCATGCAACGTGGGAAAGTCATAGCCTATGCCTCGCGACAACTTAAAAGAGTATGAGAGGAATTATCCTACTCATGATCTAGAGTTAGCGGCCATCGTTTTCGCTTAAAAAATATGGAGGCACTATCTATATGGGGAGAAAGTGGAGATATATTCGGACCATAAAAGCCTTAAATATTTCTTCACTCAAAAAGAACTCAACATGCGGCGTGACGTTGGCTCGAGCTATTGAAAGACTACGACCACACTATTCAATACCATCCCGGTAAAGCGAACGTGGTAGTGGCGCATTGAGTAGAAGATCATATGTGGGGACGAAAAGCGATGATGTCAAGTATCTGCGCGTAGAGCCACTTTAATAGAAAAGTTAAGGTTGCTCAAGCCACCAATCGAACCGATGCGTATGAAGAAGAAAGTACAAGAAGGAGCTATTCCTAAGCGAGAATTGATGAAGAATGAATACTTGAGTCCACTCTAGACTTTGTGTTCCTAACGACTCGATTTGAAGTCTGAAGATTATGATTTGAGGCACACAATCGCCATTTGCAATCCATCCCGGAAGTACTAAAATGTATCGTGATCTTGACATACATTTTGGTGGAATAATATGAAGAGAGATTGCAAAGTTTATCTCGATGTGTTTAACTTGCCGGCGTGTAAAGGCGGAAAGCATCTTGTACCTAAGGGTCCGTTGCAACCACTTGAGATTCCGGAATGGAAGTGGGAACACATTACTATGGATTTCGTTACGGGTCTTCCTACGGTTTCTCAAGGCATCAATGCTATTTGGGTTATTGTTGATAGATTAACCAAGTTTGCTCATTTCTTGCCGATCACGGAGACTTATTCCTTGAACGTCTTGCTAGTATATGCGTGAATGAGATTGTGAGGTTGCATGGCATGCCCAAGATCCATAGTTTTAGATCGTGACCCAAGATTCACTTCATGATTTTGGGTTAGTTTGTAAAAAGCTATGGGCACGCAATTTACTATTCGATTTGGCATACCATCCTCAAACGGATGGGCAATCGAAAGGACTACTCAAACTCTTGAAGATATATTAAAACTCGTGTCCTAGATTTCAAAGGAAGTTGGGATAAGTACTTGCCATTGGTGGAATTCTCATACAACAATAGTTATTAAACAAATATAGGCATGGTTCCATTCAAGCATTATATGGACAAAATGTCATTCTCCAATATGTTGGGATGAGGTGGGTGAAGCAACATTGTTGGGACCCGAGTTAAATACGTATATGACTAATGATTCGACAACGATACAAACGGCACAAGATCGACAAAAAGAGTTATGCGAATCTTCATCGAAAGGGCGTGGAATTTAGTGTGGGGATCATGTATTGTTGCGAGTTGCTCCATGGAAGGGAGTTACAAGATTTGGGAAGAGAGGAAAGCTCAATCCACGATTTATCGGTCCATTTCAAATTCTTGACCGAGTAGGAAATGTAGCCTATAGACTTGTGTTACCTCCAAGTATGTCTCGTGTTCATAATGTGTTTCACATATCCGTATCAAGTAAATATGTGAAAGACCCGAACCACGTTATAGAGTTAGAACCCAGGAGATAGCCAAGACTTAACGTATGAGGAGGTACTGTCAAGATTTTGGATAGGAAGGAGCATGTCCCTGTAAAAAGGTTATACCACAAGTTAAAGTTTTGTGGAGGAATCATGCTATAGAGGAAATGACACGGGAATTGGAAAGCGAAAATGAAAGCGAGGTATCCTCACCTTTTGAAACACCAGTACGTAAGTCAATTTCGAGGACGAAATTTCATAAGGAGGGAGGTTGTAAGACCCCAAAATTTTTAAATAAAAAGGAATTTCCTTTATTTATTATTTTGAAATAGTAAGGGTTGATTTGATTAATGTGGATAGTTAAGGGTTAAATCATGCAAATATTTCAAAATAAGCAAGTGGTTATAAAATATTCATTATCGTCGGGGAATATTCGTTTGGTCGTGGAATATTAAATCGCTTGTCGAAATATTAAATGCGACAGTAGCCACACCATGTGTGGGCCCCATAACGGAAAGTGATTGGATGAAGAAAACGACAAATATAAGTTGTTTTTAAATAACAGGCGTAGTTGTTATTCACAGTTATCTTGTTGGAATACCCGTGGTTAAAACACACTAATACGCGTTGTTGAGCAAGTAGATGCGGTATTGCACCAATTATTGATTCTTACGTGAAAGGCACTACTCAATAATGGTTACGATAATTCTTGCTTCGATATTTTATTGAGTTAATAATTCTTTGCGTTGATATTTTATATTCTTTGTTGTTTGATAATTGTCATTACATTATTTTTCATTATCGAAGCAATAATTCATATTATCTGAATAATATTATTAGATAACATTATGGGCAATGTCTAGAAAGTTACGTCTAAGGAGAGGTTTGGTCATCTAATTTGCGCGATGAAGAAGAAATTCTTATTGAAAGCCCCTCTTCCTGAAGGCTACACGGTTGTCAATATTGTGATTCTGTAATATTATTTGTGAATAATTAATTATTAATTTATATGATGAGGAAAATATTGATTTTATGTGGATATAGATGGAGAAAATTTTAAAATGACAATTGTTGAAAATTAATATTTTATCTTTTACGATAAAATAATTCATTTAAATATATTATTTTAATAATATATTAACTTGGTGATATTTTACAATGAATGTGGGATATATGAGTATATGAGGAGGAAGAGTATTTTGTGGCATTAAATGTTTAACACATGTTTTGTGTGTGGTGGACACAATTATTGACCAAATTTGATTATAGCCAAAAATCGCCTTGCTTTGTGGATTTCTATCGATTTTTGTTTGGAATTTGGAAAAACTTTCTTCCGCAAAGTTGTAGAGAATTGAATTTCCTATTAAAACTCATGAGATTTGAATTTTCTGATGAAAGGGCTATTTATTATGAATTATTGAAGTTCAAAACTCAAAATAATTGATTTTGGGAGTTTAAATTATTTTTGTTAAGAAAAACGTTTTTGTATTTTTTGACATCATTAACATGTGTGGCTGGTGTTTTGACCAAAAGGTGGGCTATGGAAAATTTGTATAATTATATTAATATTATATTAAATTTTACGCTTTGGTGTTCTAAGCATTTTCTATAAATAGGTGCTTAGGTTAGAATTGAAAATCACACCGTAAACCGAAGTTTTCTCTATTTCTCTCTCGATATTTTGAGCGTATTCTTGTGAGTATTTTGAGTATACTTTGAGTATTGATATACGGTGCAAGTTCATTCAAATTATTCCGGTCAAAATCTTCTTCTCTTGAGGTAAGGGATATTATTTTTTTTGTAATGATATTATTTCTTCAATATCATTATCTTTGAAATGTTGATCTGAAGTTTTATCAAATTTAGAACTTTTTCATGTCGGGTTTACTATTCACGAGTTACTATTCACGAGTTACTATTCATGAGTTACTATTCACGATTCTTATTCACGAGTACTATTCATGAAGCGTGAAGATGTTTTTGTGGAATTTCTATCTTTTGGTGTCGGAGTTATTATTCACGTACTCGGCACTATTCACGTATACTGACACTATTCATTCACCTAAAATAAAATTTCTTCTTTTTGTCCAAAATATCTATTCGGATACTAGCTCGATTGTATCCATGTTTTGATCATTCTTGAATTTTACACCACTATGATTATTTTGAGGTATTTTTGGACGTGGATAAAACCAAAGTACGAATCCTTAATCCTTAATCCTTGTCATTTTGTTTCAATTTGGATTCGTTTCTTTAAAAAAAAATATTTTTCATCATCCTCGGTCTTAAATGATGATATTATGGAATATCTTTGGCACATAGTGCAAAGATGAATGATTTCTTAAGAATATCTTTGGCTGTGTAGTGCAAAGATGAATGATTTCTGAAGAATATCTTTGGCTGTAGTGCAAAGATGAACAGTGTTTAAATGAACATGACCAATGATGAATATCTTTGGCACAGTAGTGCAAAGATGAATATTTGATTCGGATGTATATTGATTGATGTTACGAGGATAAAAGATAGACGATGAACTTTTAAATTCATACATAGAAGATAGTAGTTTGCATTCTCTACTTAACTCTTCTAATGAATTATTATTTCATTATGCAGTATTGATTTAAAATTTGTTGTCTATTGTATTCTATTAGATTTTTCCTGTTGAAGACTAACGATAATTTGTTGTATATTATCCTAGTCATAATATTCTTTATTGAGCTAGTTGAGCTCACCCTTTTCCTTTTGTTCCATTTTTCTCGGGAGGCGAGAATATAGCGAGATGCGAGTCGGGTATATGGAATGAAGGTTTTAGAAAGGATTGCTTAGTAGTCCTCACCATTTTGTAAAATAATGTATCAATAAAGGTGATGAGGATTTATTTGAGTATAGATATTGTCTAGAAGATAATATTTGTATTCAAACTCACGATTTCTTGTTGTAAATAATAAAGTTGTAGTTGTTTCTGTACCATGTATTGACAACTCAGAATTGGTGATGTATACCTATTTTGGGGGCTTCACAATCAAGGCTAAGAAAAATTAGGTTCTCTACATTTTGAAAAACCTAGTTTCCATTTCATACTTTAGATCTAACTTTTAACACGCAAGATGGATAGATCCACACATAACACACTCTAGATCATGTAAATCTAGTAACATAAATTCAAGTTTTCATTTAAACAACTAAGAATAACTTAGATAAAAAGTGGGTTATACCTTAATCTTTTGCTAGCCTTTCTTAATCTTTCAGAATAGATGATGATCTTGGTTAGCTTGAAGATAAAAACCACTTCTCCTTTACCTCTTGTGGCTGCCGAAATTGCTCATCTCTCTCTTGATTTTGTTTTGTTAGCTAAAAGGAAGTAATATTTTGAGAGAGAAATGAAATGGTTTTTGTGGTTTAGAAAAAAATGTATAGATATAATTGTATATCTAATATTCATTCCCCTCATTCACTCTCTCTTTCTCTTTCTTCAACATTATAAGGTTGCTTGAAAACTTAAGCCTTGCTTGTAATCTAAATAAAATTATGTGGCCAAATAAAAGAGAGACACCTAGTTGTAGTTGGTGAACCACTTTGTAAACTAAAATAAGTTATCATCATTACATCACATGCTTCCTTTTTCTCCCATCCTAGCCGCCAATCTCTCCTCCTTTTCTATCCATTTTGATTTATTTTTAATGCCTTATTTAGCTTTACTAAATGTCCAAAAAGTCACTCTTCAATTGGCTAAAAGATTGGGCTTTAATTAAATTCTTTTGGGCTTCTAAATTAATTTCTTGGGCCATGAAATTTACATAGTCCAATACTTTTAAATTCTTATCCAACCTTAATCATTTATTTAGGGTTTTCATTTCCTCAATTGTAAATTAATCTTTATTCCTGTACACTTAATTTCTTAACCCAATTAGACTTGCTATAATATGTTATAAAATTAATTAATTGAGATATATAAAATAAATCTCTTTGAATTAGTATATATTTTGAATACCATTATTTCCCCTCATACCATAACCCTTAACAATTAACTTAAGCTTTTATACTTATCTTTTAAGCTCCCGAATTAGGGTTTCGGATTCTCGAAACTGAAAGTAGGGTTTCCAGAACCGGTTTTAGGGTCTCTTATCTGTCATTAGGGTTTTCTAACTGAACGTTAACGTTTGAATATAATATTAGGGTTTGACACTGATATAATTTATCTGGTCAACCCTTGACCTTTATCCACATATTGTACACATATACAACCATATTCGCATAACATAAACACTTATATACTTAATCTTGAATAATTCTCCAAAAGATTTTAAACCCACCAAAATCCTTCACAGAATTTTGAAATCCTTAAAATTTCTTCACAGAAATATCAAATCTATTCACTTATTTTCTGTCTAGGTTTATTATTTAACCTTAATTCAATATTTTAAGATTTTAATAAATATCCAAATTCTTGGGTTGTCACATTCACACCTTCTTCTAAAAAATTTGTCCCCAAAATTTACCTTACGCCTTTCATAGACAGCATCACATGCTAGCCAATACATTCCTCAGAAGAGTAAAAAAAAATCAAATAGTACTAGGAAGTTATATAGACTATTGTCTGTCATTTTCGAAAAGTTTATATGGAAATTCATCCGCAAACCGTCATAACTTATGGACATAGTGGGTAATTAGCCCGATATGACCTATACTTATTAAGTACTGCTGGTCTGATCTTTTTCTCATAACTGCCATATGCACAAAAATTTTACCTCAGTCTTATCATAGAATTCCGTACCAAAACAATTTGGTTCGGGAATGTTTTCAAAGAACGCTTAGAATTGTATAAACGTTGGTCTAGCCGAATCTAATAGCTTAGACTCATATTAATAATTCAATTCAATTGAAATATTTAGGTATAGCCAAACCCCGTTGGCAAATTAAAATTTTAAAATTAGTTTGAAAATGACGTCATGATGCCGTACTGTATTAACAGCCCGTTTGAGGATGTCGTCATTGTATGACTTTGTCATAACACATCATACAATAGTGGAACAACGATTTTTAGATCAAATTCAACACTAAGTATTTCTGTATTTACAACTCTATGAACTTTTTAGCCTCTCTGCACCAGGTTACATGGTACATAAGTTATAAATAAAAATATATTTTGATATTTCAAATCATTATCGTCTAGCAAAAACAAATAGCATAGACTATACTTTAAACCGTTCAAAAATCATTACAAATCTGTTTTATCATCTCAACATGTAACGAGATGTAGGTGGCCCGAAGTCCATGCATACACAAGGGTCACCAGAAGTTGAGAATAAAAATTCATTTTCAAAAAGGCACATAGTGCGTATTTAGCTTGATGTCAATTTTTTTTGAAGTTTTGCACAGCTAGGAGTTTTGGAAAACCTATGTCTCCACTAATAATCATTTGCCTAAACAATCTATCTATTCCTATTATCCTTAATACTCCATTCACACAAAACTATACCGAGTTCATCAAACTCGTACTTAATCCTATATTCTCTACCTATACCCTATCTATCTGTTATATACATGAGAAAATAATCACCTTCCCAAAAGGTATATAGCAAATAACACGACACAAACCTAATCTTAACTCCCTTCTCAATAAGAATTTCATTCAACTCGTATTCATAATCCTTTCCTGAATCTGTACTAATTCATAGTACAACTAACACACAGCATTCTTGCCATTAATCTTTTCAATCATTTAATTGATCCATAACAGATCACAGGGTGAGCTCATCGTATATATTACGATTCATTTCTATACTATAATCATTTTGTTTTATGATCTCCTGTCCCTATACTTTTAGTCATTTAGACTCATTCTATTTATCACTACTTTCACCTTTATTATTAGAGTTAGGGAACTCTGTATCTTATAAATCGCCGAGATTCGTCTTTGAATCTTATCGACACACTAACTCGATTTGAGTTAATTATTAATCCTAATTACTGTAGTTATTAGCTTAAAGTATTCCTACTCTAAGATTTATAACAAACATCTTTGATACCAACTGTAAAAGCCCCAAATCTAGGTCCTAATCACCACGGAGCTGGTATACTAATTCTATAACTATTGCGGAAGATATAAACATAAATTATTTATACAATAAAAATTACACACTAATCCCCAAGGTCGAGTAACCTTAACTTATACACAATTCATAACTTATTTGACTTACAATGTCATTAATATACAATACTGTTACAAACTTTATCTACACATATAAACTAAAGCTGGAACTGTCTTTGTCTTGTCTTGTATCCGACGTATTTGTCTTAATCTGCAATGTTTAATCATGATATAACAAAGGTGAGCAATTAGTTTGCCTAGCAAGTTTAAATTTATTTGAGGATATATCATGACTGAAATAATTGAACAAAAGCTGGCTACAGTTCTACAATATAGTTACGAACTAGCATGAACAAATTTTCATAGCTGAACAAACATTGAACATGAACATATAAATTATATATGGACCGAATGGTAATGAAGGTGATTAACCTTTCATACCTGATGAATACATGCAATATGCACTAAGTACGATTTAACAATTCATAGACATGACAATCCGCAATGATTAACCACAAGTATATTTGAATAAACAACTAAAAGTCGAGTTAAACAAAACTTGCATGTTCCGATGTTTACCGTTACAAATTCTATTTAGCTTTGTCTGAATACCTAATATAGATAATACTGATCTCCAAATATTAGAATAATATAATCACAATACAATACTATTATATATAACCGTAGAATAACCTAAACACATAACACATAACCCTATCAGTTTATAGAACACACAAAACCTAACCTCAAGTCAAACTTTTACAGTCTGAGTCGAGTTCGGTACAATTCTGACATCCCGATTGCCTAATCGGACAAATAACAAGTTTAAGTTCAATTACACTATGCCTAAACACTTGACAATTATCTTAGATAATTATATTATCGGTCAAAATAATTTTCCAAGTCTCATAATAATTTTTACATAATAATTATCATTTATCATGATTTTTCAATCATTACTATCATATTTATATGATTTAAATACTTTGATCTCATATATTATAAGTTTTTCTTTAACATATATAAGTGAAATACCAATCCAGCAACCTAGATTCCAAATCCAGTATCTAGATGGCCAATCCAGCAAACCAAACTGCAATCCAGCAAACTGGATTCCAAATCCTTTTCACGAAAATACCAAATCAATTTATTATTTTTCTATCTTTTGGCCAAACATATATACCTATATTTCATACACAAAGAGTATTTTTTTCCATAATTTGTTAACTTTCTTTAGTATTTTTCAAAAATTAATTTTAGTGTATATCTTAAGAAATTAGCCCCATCATGCTTAACTCTAGAAATTCCTATCTCTTGACACAATCTTATACGTGTTAACGTGAGCCTACAGTTTAAATTTCGTGGGCATCAGAGTTATAGAACTCCAGTTATAGCGGTTTTCATCCGAAAAACCCAAATATTGAAATGGTCATAACTTGGTCATTTTAAGTCGGAATGAGCTCATTTTTGCACAGGAGGTACTTAATACCATATATTTTCATGTCCCAAAAAGCCGGAATTTATTTCATTAATTTCCGAAAAGGCCCCTAATAATTTCTAGGCAGTATGTTTTTGGTATTTTGCAGTTTTGCCTACTTTACTAAAAATAGTCCATACAGAAATCTACAACTCATTTTCTGTGATTACACTTGGAGATTTTAGAAAACCTATAGATCTAACTCTAGGACTTGACCACACTCAAAAAATTGAAATATAATAGGAGATATGATCATTTGAATTTCATGTTTCATTTTCACAAAAATATTTCATATACCCATAAATACCAACATATCTCATCATAACACTTACTAATACTTCATATACCCATGAATCTACCATAATACATTATCTATTTCATCAAACAAACATCAAACACAAGATTAAACACAATCAAGGCTAAGAAAAATTAGGTTCTCTACATTTTGAAAAAACTAGTTTCCATTTCATACTTTTGATCTAACTTTTAACACATAAGATGGATAGATCCACACATAACACACTCTAGATCATATAAATATAGTGTTTTGAAGTTTAAGAACATAAATCCAAGTTTTCATTTAAATAACTAAGAATAACTTAGATAAAAAGTTGGTTATACCTTGATCATTTGCTAGCCTTTCTTAATCTTTCAAAATAGATGATGATCTTGGTTAGCTTGAAGATCAAAACCTCCTCTGCTTTACCTCTTGTGGCTGCCGAAATTGCTCATCTCTCTCTCTCTCTCTGGTTTTGTTTTGTTAGCTAAAAGGAAGTAATAGGATAAGAGAGAAATGAAATGGTTTTTGTGACAACCCGAGAATTTAGATAATTCATAAAATTCTAAAATGATGGATTAAAGCTTATATGATAGACCTAGACTGAAAATAAGTATATGGATTTGACATTTCTGTGAAGGAATTTTTAAGGATTTCAAAAATTTTGGACAAGACTTGAATGATTTGGTAGACTGTAGTGATAGTCTTGTTATGAGGTATAAGATTTTGGTGGATTTAAAATTCTTGTGAAGAATTATCAGGGTTAAGTATCTAAGTGTATATATACGAGTCGATATATGTGAACAGTAAATTTTTATGTGTATAGTTTGTGGATAAGGATCAAATCTTGATCCGATAAGTTACATAGGTGATAAACCCTAAATTTATGATAAGAATATGGTGATTAAGTTAGAAAACTCTTACGTTTGTGTAGACACTCGAAATTTTCTCCACACCTGTCACTGACATTGCAGGAGGGTAGATTCGTCTTTCAGAGATAACCCTAGAAGACAACTCATATCCAGTCCGGATACTGTCGGAAGTTTAGTCTCAACCCCGGAACACACATCGGGAGTACCAGTTCCAACCTCAGAGATAACCTCGAGGCATGTAGTTCCAATACCAGAAATTCCACCGGAGAAGGTCGATTTATCTCGGAAATAACCCCGAGATAATCAGTCTCAGTCCCAACACTGAGAGTAGCAATTACCAACCTTGGAGATAACCCCAAGGAATGCAGATCCGGAGATAACCCCGAAAATGCTTGTTTCAAATGAATTCAATCAGCTTCGACCTCGGTACTCACACCGAGGCACTCAATATAAGACCCGGAGATAACATCGGGAAGACAGGCACACCTCAGAGATGACACCGAGGACCTTCAACACTTACAGTAGTCCAATCTCAAAGATAACCCTGAGCAACGTCTACTTTATCAGCCCAAACCAAAAATAACCCCGGTGAGGGGAAACATCATCATCTTGACACCATGACGCCATATCGCGCCGTATCAAAATTTCATACATACATTTCTACACAGCAATGTCCCACAAGAACCAAGGGGATCTAATCTCGAGTGACTATTACGCATGATAACAGATAGAATTTGAAGCTTGAAGATCGGAGGGCATGGTCCCATCTTCCTTGACTTCGTACAACCTCTAATCCCATGTCATTGCGTAACTCTCGACAACGCCATTCCGAAATAGGTCTTACATACCTTAGTCGGATGCCCAGATTGCAATTCTAAAAGTTCGAGCGGACATTACAATTGTGCGTGCGACGTGCATTTCGAGATGGCAGATTCATGAAGCCCGGGCAACCCGGCAAAGAAGAGTACATCTGCTGACCTAGCCATTGGTACACACTCAGGGCCTAGCAGCTGGGACACCTGTGGCCTAGTCATTTGAGTACCTACTGTTCCCCCTCTATAAATAGAGGGGCCATTTTCAAAAAAAGAAAAGGCAAGAAAGCCCTGTCAAATTTGCTCTGTACTCACCCTATACTAAGTGCTTTCTCATTTTAAACACTTGTGAGCTCACATATAGCTACTTTTTGTAGCTGCAGGAGCCGAGTGTTCATCCATTTAAAGATATAGAAGTCTTTATTGGCAGCCCACTATAAGCCTTCTCATATACTTTAAAGCATTTCTCTTCATCTTTGCACACACCATTCTTCACGTTGAGAGTCGTGTTGCGTGTGTTTGTCCGAACTTCAGTCCGTGGTTTTATTTCAATTTGTACATATATATATATATATATATATATATATATATATAAACTCTGTGTCGAACTTTGTTCATTGAGCCTTGATTTTACATCCGGAGCGTTTACTTCTTTAATATATATATATATATTTATATATATATATCAACTTTGTGTCAAACTTTATTCGATGAGTCTGGATTTTACATCCGGTGCATTTACTGCTTTTATAGATGTATATATATTTACATTTAGTCCCTTTGGAGTTTACTTATTGGTGGTTGAATTGCCTCTTCTGACTTTCTTTACTTTTTGTCCCGACCGAGTGTACTTAGTGGTACCGATTACTTTTTACAACTTTATTTACATTTCTAATCCCCCATGGAGGTGCTTCGTGGTGGGTGATCATGTCTGTATATATATATTTACAAATTTTATATATATACCTGCTTACTGCTTTCTTATCAATTGCGGCATCATGTGAGCCTATGAATCATGTGATCGCAGATTCAGTCTACTGGATCTAAATTCGGTTCCTGTGATGGACATTTTCAATTATAAGCAGCTTGTAAATTTATTCATGGTGTTTGGATTTCTCAGATGGTTTTCATACCCACGAGGAGTTCGGAACTATTTTGTACATTATTTTATCGAAGATGCTTCTCATCTCGAAAAAATTAAAAACAATCAAGTCGGACACTTAATAAAAAATGGGAGTGTAAAAGGTCTCAATTACTATTTAGCACAATGGTTTGAAAAACCTCTTTTATAAAACATCACAGCCATATCTTGTTTAAAACTGAATTTATATACAAATTCAAACCCTGTGTATATAGGTGCGAACAAGGCCTCGCACTACTTCCAAATAATAGCACATTGATCCACACAAACACACACATTCATATAACAGTTTCATGAAAAGTGGCTGTCACCGTGGTAACACGGATGTCGAGGGGTGCCTAACACCTTCCCTCTGTATAATAAAGTCCCCAGACCCTAATGAATCTAAATTTCACCGACCCGTTTAGCAGTGTCATATCACTGGGTCAATGTGCAAACCTTTTCTCGGTTGTGTTGGTACAACCATATAAAAAACAAACTGGCGACTCTTAACAGTCCATCGTCGACATTATACATGTCAGACCTTTTTCACTTGTTTTTACAAACAAATCTCACCTAATATGAGAACACCAAAGAACAAATAACGAAAAGGGACAAATAAAAATCCCGACGTCGACAGGTGGCGACTCTGCTGGGGACAACCAGTAAGAGGAATTAAGTCGCTATTACAATCTTTTCAAAACTCTTATATGCTTGTATGAATGTTTCATTTACATTTATGATGAATGTGTACGAATGCATATATTTTCCTGCGCTTAATGCTTTACAGTATACCTGCTTGTGATATTAGTGCTTCACATATGTCATCATTTTCATAAATGGTGAAACACGTTGTATATGAATGTATGTTGTGTGGTTCCTCCATCAGGGGGCTATCCTGTCGGTGTTTGATTACTAGACTCGTAGGAAGACTAATTCCAACGAGGCTAAAGAAAGGCACCACCGAAATTCGCTCCAGTTGAAAGACCGGATTAACTTCCCATCGAGTAAATTGAGATGATTTGGGAACCTTAATGCCAAAAAGCAGCGAGAGTAACCAAAGATAGGTCAGCCTTTGATAAAACGCGGAGGAAAGTCTCTTCATGCTTTCTCATTTTAAATTACTTGTAAAATCAATTACTTGTAATTTCATTCCATATTCATCTACATGTAATGAGAAATATGAAGAAACATGTGTACATACATAAATTAACATGCTATTACGAACAACTAACATCTGCCTTGCAGGATAACATTCCTAGAACGGATACATTGCATGTAAACATTTACACATTCCCTAAAGACTAAACTATGCAAGTCTTTTGCAGGGAAGCAACCAAACCTATTACCCGATCAAAATCCAAAAAGGCCACGAGCCTACAGTCAATTATGTCGTCATCAGACCAGACTGACCTTAATCCAGTTTCGCGTAAAGAATTTGATGGATTAAGTAAACAAATCACATATTTGGTTGTTCTGCTTAAAGAACTACACCAGTCTACACAGGGTACGAGGATACCCATATATGTTGAATCCTCTACACAAGAAGGAACTCAAGGTCCTGATAAAACCATTTCAAAAACTGAATTTCAGTTGGATATGACCAATAAAATTTATGATACCACCCATCTCAAAGGAGATCCAGACATCAGTCATAGGAATCCACATAAGCATCATCAGATTCCTCCAGCTTCAGTTACACAACGATTGTCTCCACCTACAGTTCCTGAGTTCGCACAACCTCATGTAAAGGTGTTAACTAGCGTAATGGTTATGTTATTTCCCAAGCCGATACCGGTAAAGGAGAGAGAATTCTTTGTTCCAGACCCCAGAGTGGAAGTGGAGGAACGAAGAATTAAGAAAGACATCGTCAGAATGATGTCAAGCATAAGCGTCATTGTCCATGATGAACATACAAACAGATACACACCAGACGATGATTGTCCAGACGTAATGGTCATCATTCGGGAGAAGGAGGATGATGACAACCCCTCCATCACTGCAGTCCACCAGGACTTTGTCCTTGACTATTTGGAGTAGCACTCCTTGCATTGGTTGACGAGGGTAAAACGGGCAGGAACTCTTTCTGCCCAATAGATATCATAACAGCTTACTTTTCAGTACAGTATTAGCAGTTGTTTTGTCAGTACATGCTAACACTTTGTATAATCAAACCATTTCATATATACTTAGTGAAAGCATATTTTTGTTTCAGGACCCTGAATTTAGATGTGCTTGTACTTGCTGATAAGATGCCTCTTCTCCACAATGATTATAACATTGATGTAAAGTTGGATTCAACCTTGATGGAAATACATGAGGACATTGAGGTGCCTCCAGAGATTAAAGAATGGGTCGAAGATAAACCTTAAGCACACCTTGATCAAACCATTTCCTTCAATCTCGGAACCTTAGAATGTCCTAAGTTAATCCAGATTGGTTCATACCTTACCCCAAACCAAAAGAATAACATGGTTACGTTACTAACCCAATTCCAGGATGTGTTTGCATGGTCTCATGAAGACATGGTGGGTTTGTCCACTGACATTGTTCTTCATCGCCTTCCCATTAAAGACGGATTCAAGCCAGTCAAGCAGAAGCTCAGGCGATTAAAGCCTGAGTGGAGTTTAAAGGTGAAAGAAGAAATTATGAAACAATTTTAAGCCGGTATTATCATGGTGTCCATATATCCTGAATGGATATCCAACATCGTTCCCGTGCCTAAGCCTAGAGGAAAGGTATGAGTTTGTGTGGATTATCAGGATCTGAAAAAAGATTTCCTTAAAGATAGCTTTCCCGTGCCATTTATCCAGATTCTCATTGACAATACTACTCAATACGGCATGTACTCCTTTGTGGATTGCTTCGCAGGATACCACCAGATTATGGTTGTAATAACCTGAATATTTTCTATATAAATAAATAAGAAATTTTGCATATTAATTTTTATTTTATTTTAAAGATGAGAATATGTGTCAAGTAATGTGTTGTATATATGTAATAAATAAAATTATTTATTTCATGAACAATTTCAAACAATTTTATTTTAGAATTATTGATCATTATAAAGTATATACTTATAATAATTAATTTTATAGTAGAAATGTATTTATTATTTATTTTCCATGAAAACATGATTTTATATTATTTAAATAATATATGAAATGATTATTAGAATTATAATAATAAATATTTTATTATATGAATTTGTTAAGAATATTTAAGTTAATTATTTTAACTTAATTAAAGATAAACCAGATATGAAATCCAAACCTTAAATTTGGGTATTGATCAAGGGATGAGAATAATAATATAATATTAATTATATTTTAATTTTTCAGTGCTATAAATATGTACTGTAAATGTAGAGACTGATAATGGTTATTCAATTGGTATAAATTAGGGCATGACCCTCATATCGTGTTATTAAACCCTAATTGTTAAACTCAGTTATGAGTTCGAGACTATGTAGTAATTATGTTCTATGAATTTTACTGTGTATTATATAATTTCTGTAATTAAGAGAAACCCTAATTATTTATTTGAAAACCCTAATTTGCTAATTAGGAACCCTAATGGCAAATTTTAGAAACCCTAATTATTATTTTTGTGAATTATAATGATAATTAGGAAACCCTAACTGTTAATTTGGGAACCCTAATAGTGTTAAGGAATCCTAATTTAAAAATCCTAATTTCCTATTAAAAACCCTAAATTTAAATTAGTGTGTTTAATTAAAATTTTATTACACTTTAATTTTAATTTTTCAAACCCTAGTAATTATTTGGGAAACTTTAAAATGTAAAATCTAGTGATTAAACCATGGATTCAAGCACCTTGGACAAGAATACCCTTGAGATTAAAATGAAATTACAAAAATGCCCATTTGTCCCATTAGTTGAATTATTATTAGACAAGATCTAGCAAAAATCTGGCCAGCCACCCTAGACCTACCTATGAGCCTATAATCTATAACACATCACATAATCAGCCATCCCATACATGCATACATGATTTGCTAGATTTAAGAAAGAGAAAGTGCTCATTTTTGGCCAAAACTATTCACAAGCACTTAGCCATTCTCTCTCATGTTCAAACCCACAAAATTATAGTGTTAGTTCAGCACCAATCAAGCCCCATGAACACCAACATCAAATCAGAAGTATAGAATCAAGAATTTGTTCATAAAGAGGTAAGAACCCTAGAAGAAATCTGACCTTGATCGAAGTGTTAGATGTTAGTTTTTTTATGTTAAACATGTAGTATGTAGTATATAATGATGATCTGGGTTGCTAGATGTTAGATCCATAACATCTAGAGACTCGGATTTGATGTTTTAAAAATTCTGGAAAAACATTCTTTTTGATGTCTGATAGTGAATGTCACGCCGTGTAGATCTCTATAGGTTTTTGATTTGTATGTTTTAAGTGTTGGATCTTGTAGTATGTTGTAAGATCTTAAATCTGGAACTTTAATCAGGTTCATATCTGTTGTAGATTAAAAGTTATTTAAGGTCAACGTGGGTTGACCGGCATTGAGTGGCTGTTCTTGAAGCCTAGAATCAGCCTAGAAACCTCTGACAATGTTTTTGCAGGGCTTGGATCTTGCTATGTTTAAGTTTGTTTTGCCATGTTGTTGTTTTGTAGTTGTAGAATTACATGAATACTATATGTTAAAGCCTTTGTATCACATATATACTTAACAGAATTAAATATAGAGATGGTCAAACTTGGTAGCCGAAACTGCTCAAGAACATTTCTGGGAAACCCAGAAATGTTCAAGAACAGTTCTGGGAGGGTACTTTGACCGGTCCATATATCTTGTTTGTGTTGATGTTATGATGATCTAAGAATAGTTATTATTCCTTGTAGTGTATACTATAGATTTGACCCATTAAACGATATAAACCATGACCAGAACATAAGGTAATTCGAACATGAAAGGGATAGGTCGAACTGTTGAGTTTCTGGGAAATACCCAGAAACACTCGACGCAAGAAGTTTGCTAGCTTAACCCGGTTTCATTAAGTATTGTTAGACTTGATCATGTATTGAAACATGTTCTCTTATAGTTTGTCTACATAGCCCGTCGAGCAGAAAATATTTACCTTGAACAGATTTCATGATTTAAGGCCACAAAGGGTGTTGGCTTAATTTACCATGACTATCCTTTTCTCAAGCAGCCCGAAAACGTCAAGAACGACTCGACAACTTGTTCTTGAAGCTTAGATCTTGCATATGATGCATTTTTGATCATGTTTGTTGTTCAACCGTGTAGTATTACATCCGCATCTTATGATATCTAGCCATTAACTCGACCGAAACACATTACACAAGGAATGATTGATGGTCAAACAAGCAAGCTTGAACAATCGAGTATGAAGACACGGGTTTCTCAAGAACACCTAAATGATGATTACATAAGCCAAAGGGCTTTAGACGATGAGACTTAGTAAAATTAATTAATTTAATTTCTAAAATTATTTAAAAATAATAAATAAATTACGAAAATTACAAAAATAGTTTTAAAATTATTTTAAGTTATAAAAGTTAACTTTTAATAATTTGACATATTTTTCATAAATATTCATATTTATTTGGATATTATTAGTATTTAAATTATTTAATAAATGCATTAAATAAATTAATTAAAATGATTTTATGGTATTAAAATCATTTTAAATAATAATAAAGTATTTAATAATATTTTAAGTTATAAGACATAACTTTTAATATTTTCAGATAAGTTTCATTAATTATTAAATATTAATGATATTTTAAGTTATAATTAATGACTTTTAATATTTTGATAAATAATAAATTAATATTCTAATATTAATGGTAATTGTTTAAAAATGATTTTTGATGTTTTAAAAATCATTTAAGGGTAATATTAATACTTTAAAAATATTTTGAGTTATTATAAATAACTTTAATATTTTGGCAATAGCTTCATTAATAGTTTAATATTAATTAAATATTAATGATAATAGAATTACTTAATATTTAAATCATTTAATAATGATTTCAGAGTTTGAAAATGTATGATAAAGTATAATAATTTTTTAAAAATTATTATAAGGCTATGAAAAATAATATGACTGATATGTAAAATATCTAAACGAATATTGAACTACACGATAGAGTCTTAGACTCGATATTTACCCGATAAAGCCGTCGGTACACCGAAATATTTTAGAAATTGATCTAGACTTAGATAAATTGACTAGATATGTGTTTATTAGTGAATCAATAATTGTTAGATATATGTGACGAAGTGATTAGGTTATGTGCTGACTGCAATAGACAGTGTTTTGTGTTATGATATATTATTCTAATCGAACGAATGATCTTATTACTGATAGGTCGTTGTATAAAAGATTAATCTAAGTTGCGTTATTAAAGAATAAACTCTCGGTAAGATATCTAAACCTTATGACTACTTTTATTTCGATGCAAACAGGTATATCATGTTATTATGCAAGTTTCCTAAACTTACTCCAATTATTATTGAGCAAGTATCTGATCTATTATTTACATTGTGCAAGTATTCTACCTTTGCATTTCCTTTATGTAATAGACATGAGTAAAAAGTTTCAGAATCATATTATTGTGCCAGATTATTAACTCTATTATTATTGACTATGTATCCAATCTTTGTATTCATACAAGTTCTTACATTATCCAATCATTGTATTATTGTATAATTGGATATTTATTCTATTCAGAATTCAGTATATAGGGTTGCATAAGTGTCCCCACTTGGATAACCATTGATTTAATCATATGTTGATACATACTTATTGATTTCAAGTATGTATATGTTGACTTAAAAGCCGCCTAAGCTATTTGATTCAAATTAGACATAAAAATATTGTTGAACAAGATAGAACGTTATTGTATCCAACCCAGTTTGTTTTGGTTCAGATTCCCGACTAAGTATGAACATCCCGAATATGGGAAAACTTTTGTGCACCTAAGGTGGATAGAGTGAACGATAATATCGTTCTTGCATATAGTATTGATCAATATAGGGCACATTGGGCAGATCACCCTCGTGTCCGTAAGTTATGACGGTTTGCAGATGAAGTTCTGCTAAACCCTAGCGAAAATGAAAAACAATGTTCATAGTCTGTCGACTGATCCCCAATTATAGTCTATACGTAGTTTCAAAGATTACATATGGAAGTGATATATTGTTATTGTTAGGTTTGTAATATTCAAGAACGCAATCAAATTGCATAAATTAGCGGAAACGTGAAAAAATCAGAGTTTAAAATTTTACAAACCATATACCCGGATCACCCTTTATGCATAATTATTAATTAAACGAAAAGATAAAGAATAAAATCATACCCTTGAAGATCGAGCTTCCTCAGGTACAAGTTCACCTCCAAATCCTTTCGCGTTCAACTTGAATTCACCGGGTTTGGTTCCTTTTTTTGATCAACGTTAGCCACCCAAGTGTTTAGACTCTAGAGGTGATCCACCAAGGAAGAAGAAGAATTCAAGAAGATGGGTGATTGGCTAAACCCTAGTTTTTCTATCTCTATAGAAAATGCGTACTCTCCCAACTATTGGAATTATAACGTAGTCATGATATCTGATATAAGACTCCTCTTATAAAGATATCAAGTAACCCTATTAAAATAAGGTATTATTTAATTAAACCCTTTTTAATTAAAGGGGCTCCCTAATCTTATTAGGGATAATTAATTAAACTCCTTTAACTAATTTTCCTTCCTAATCCAATTAAGAATAAATGAGAGTACTTATATTAAATTAATTCCTAAACTCTTTTAGAAATTAAAATAATAATTATAATTGTAATAATATTAATAAGACTCCTCTTATTAATTTATATTTAATATTTCTAAAATATTAAATAATAAATATTAAGCTATTTAATTTATTCTATCACCATAGATTAAATTAAATATACGTAATATATTATTACGATTTTGCCATTAACTTCTTAAATAATTATTCTTCCTTTTATGGTGTGACCCATTAGGTTCTCCATATTAAACCCATTGTGTGAATAAATCAATTAGAACAATTCTAATCTTATTTAAATAAATAAATTAAACAATTAATTTATTTAAATAAATAATATTTATTCTACAATAGGGATAAGCCTCCTAGCGATCAACAACTTTCCGGATAATATAGATTTCAACATTAATCATAAAAGAACCTTTGAGTAAATAGTTACCGCATAATTCAATCCTTCCACCATACAATGTCCCAATTAAATATAAGACATGGAATTCTCACAAGTCTTATTTTATTTAATTATATATATTTCGATCCTTAAATGCACAACTCAAATAATGCAAATTAGAAACTCTTTCTAATTTCATTCTCTTGCTAACCAAGGACTCTTTGGGTTGTCATTTATCGAATCATATAGGACATTTCTCTTCTTTTATTAGAAGTGGTAGATTCTTTATTAATCATATATTATCTCCATATACAACTTGTTATACCCAAGCATACCCTTTGATATACCCTAAGAGTCTTAAGGAATAAGTCAAAGTATAACTCATCATACACAAGATACTATGATGATCTCAAGTCCAAGGATTACTTGTACTACTATCACTACAGAATTCCTATTGACAAGTAAAACTCCATTAGGTATTCCTTAGCGAGCCAATGTTCGATGAACTTATTCTCTAATAAGCACCTACATACTTGCTTTAGTGTCTCCACACAAATGATCATGAGATTAATCACCCTCATCCAATGAAAAGCAACAACGTATGTACCAATCTATCCGGATTCACTAATCCCCAATTTAGTAATCCAATGATTGGGAACTATTTTAGTTTTAAGCTTTCTAAGAATTTAGATCTCATTAGAATGATCATCATCATTATTCTAAAGCATTGCTTAAAACTATGGGTTTATCACATATTATAAAACAGCATCATGTAGATAATTAAAAGCCTTTAATAAATTAATACTTTTTATTAATAAATGAATAAGATTGTTACAAAGTATATGCTTTATCATCAAACATGATTGGCTTGTGTGCATACTACTTTCAATCTCCTACTTGCACTAAAGCCAATCATCATGGTATCTCATACTCTTCTTCTCTAAGTGACGATTATCCTGCTGTTGGATAAGCTTTAGTTAATGGATATGTAATGTTGTTCGTGAGAGTCCACTATCTCTATAGTGATTTCCCATCTTTCAATGATTCTAATAATCAAATGAAAGTGCCACAACACATGTTTAGATCCAAGATGAGACTTAGGAACTATTCCTAGTTCTGTAATGAACTTTTAATCCAAACAATCAACTTGCAGCTTCATTTATAACTATATACTTTGTCTTTATCACTAAACCAACAACTCTTTGCTGTTTGGAACCTTTCCAATTCACTGCACCACTATTCAAGATAACGCTTTACCTTAAAGTGGATTTTTCATCATCTTAGTCTCATCTGAAAAACTTGAGTCTGCTTAGCCCTCTAGTTTTAATTTAGACCCACCATGAATATGATCACATCCTTAGTGCTTAGGTTAAGCACTTTAAGATGTTTTCATTGACTCATAGTGAACTTCTCCATAATATGACCGATCAACATCGTGTCTCGTATATTTCATTGCATACATGATTGTCACTCATGCGATCTCTCTTCTTTTAATAGTTTGTGGGGACTATTAAGAGAGATACACTCCATGGCTCATCAACATGAAACATCTCTTGGAGCTTGCCATGCTAAACAACTTTAGCATCAAATGAATATACGTTCATTGGGTTAAGTCGAGCATCCTATTAAATCTATCTATATAGATTTATATCCCCAATTAAGATACTCTTCCAAATCATTCATGGAGGAATGTTTAGAAAACTTTATCTTTACTGATTGTAGCATTGGTATGTCATTCCTTATCCGTAGTATATCAACATATAGTACTAGGAATGTCACGATGCTCCCACTGACCCTTTTGTACACACTAGGTTCATTCTTATTTTTTTGATAAAATCAAACTCTTTTGATTGCCTCATCAAAACGAATGTTCCATATTTGAGAAACTTGCTTCAATCCATTTCTCTGAGTGTCTACAACACTTACCTCATCGTATGTAACTGGATCATCATCTTCTATGATGTGTACCTCATCATCATCATCTATGATGAATCCATACCTCCCAGGTATCTTCGGTACTATTCCAGAATTACGATTCAGTTGTGGTATAATAGGTCTATCTACAAGTTCCTCTTATTTGATTTATAATGTTTTGTGGTTCTAGAACTCTTCAAGATCTATTATCCTCCCACTAGCCCCTTCAATGATAAACACCTTTATCTTAGAAGGCAGCGTGTTTCGCAACAAACACCTTTTGCTAAGTAAGATTATAGAACACATACCCTAAACTTACTTTAGGATGTCCCACAAATCGACACTTATAAAATCTTGTCCCATGCTTATCCTTTGAAACCTTTTCACATAAGTTGACAAACCCTTATCTTAACATACTTAAGATTAGGAATCCTCCTCATCCATAACTTTTATGGAGTCTTGGGGCCGGATTTTGAGGTTACCATTTTCGTGATATGTCGACCATTTCTAGGACATTATCCCGTAAGGATACTTTGGAATGTCGGTAAAATCATTATGGACCGCACCATGTCCAACAAGGTACGATTTTTCATTCAGATACATCAATCAATTATTGTGTATCAGGATGTGTCCATTATGAAAAACCATTTGAGATGATCTAGAAACTTATTGCACAAGTATTTATTCCTTGATCTAATCAAAGAATCTTAATACATTGCCAATTTGTTTCACTTCAATTCTTTGAACCTTTCAAATAATTCACACTTGTATTTTAGCAAATACACACATTCAACTCTTTGAATGATCATCTCCTTTTCTTATACTAATTTGTTCAATATGCAAAATTATTTTCATGTAAGTCAAGTATACTAAATCTATTAAGTAATATTCTAGTTCTACACAAAACATTATTATTATAAATAGAACAACAATTGTTCTTAAATATAATACCAAAGATTTTATTGTCCAACAATAAAATAAAAATAATGTTTCAACGAGAATTGGAATACAATAACAACTTATTAATTTAATAGATTTGCTCAGAGCGTCTTAAACTATAAGTTCCTATGGTTAATGCAAAGAACCTTTGTTTCATTTTTTCACACATAGATTACTTATCTTTGCTTAGCTTTCTACTTACGCTTGGTCCCTTCATAAATCTATATTTATGATAACCAAAGTCAAGATCCAATACCCAAGTAGAACCTTGACTTAAAGAAAAATTTATTTTAAATCATGAACAAATTTGTATTATAACCAAACTTCACTAAGCTTCTTTGGTTAGCCTCTCGCAAGATGCTTCTCAGCTTTCTTTCCAAAGGTCTCAGGCTTATAGCGGTGGAAGCAAACTCCTTTCCTATCCATATCGGTTTTGTTCTTATTATCCTTTGTTTATGCCTTTCTATTTACCTTCTTTGAATCGTTCTTCTTTTCGGAAGATCCTTTAGCCCCTACCAAGAAGACTTGATCTTTCTTGG
Source organism: Panax quinquefolius (assembly GCA_020205615.1). NCBI lineage: Eukaryota > Viridiplantae > Streptophyta > Magnoliopsida > Apiales > Araliaceae > Panax > Panax quinquefolius. Next base: position 105,821,241 of record CM035160.1, on the reverse strand, counting down.
TTGGAAAGTGACTCTCAACATTTTTCAATATGTTAAGCAAATCAATGAGGTCGATATCTAGCTTGTTCATATGAAAAATTCACAACAATTAATGAAAGGAGTCCGGGAGTGAGTGCAAGATCAAATCTTGGCTCAACTCTCCATCCATGACAAAACTTCGTTGTCCTAATTAATCAATCAAATTGATAATGTTAAGGACTTTTATCTCATCATCAGTAGTGTCACTCCATCATTCTAGATCGGAAGAGCTCCTTAGATATCTCGATATCTATCGGTCCCACTTTCCTCACCATCAACTACTTGATGTGCGGGAATATAGTAGGAGCATCCATAGTTTCATGTCGACGTTTGAAGCTCGTTACTCATAGATGCGAGCATGATGCATCGAGCCAATCGCATCATCTTGCCACTTTCTAAAAGTAGCAATGTCTTCCTCGTAGGCATTGTTTGCAACCATCACAGGATAGACGTATTAAGGACATAAGATAACTTTTCACCATGAGAACTAATCTCAATTTCCTTAACCAATCCGCTTAATACTGGTTTGGTTAAATAACATCTAATATGTTTCGCAGTGATAGTAATTTAGACATTGTAAAATTTCAGAAATGAATTTGTAATTAACAACATTTTAACATACATTCTTTTATTAATTACCAAAATAATTTAGGTCTTGTTTTAAATTGGTATCTCCTTCGCTTTTCTTCAAACTATATTACCTCGCTTATATAGTTCGGCAAAATCTAATTAAAGATTTGCTAGTGAGAATAAGGATCTCATTTCAAATGTATATAGCCTTGTGGTGACACAACAAACTATATATAAATAAATAGGTAGACAACTTTTGTCAATTACATCAACTATGCAACTCCTTTTCTTTTGCCTCTTAGATTATTTTGATCAAGTGGTGGCACATCCGAATCAAAATTATCCAAGTTAAGTCCGACCTAGCACTCCATATATTCAAAAAAGAAAAATATCATCCTTGTGGTGACACAACAAAACAATATTGTTCAATTTTCTTTATAAGCATCAAATGTGATAAATTAACATCTTAAATACTTAATACTTGCCTTGTGGTGACACAACAAACTCATAATAAATATTTAATACTCTATTAATTTTATCATGCTAGAAGGCGACGTTCGATATTCCAAATATCTTTGAACGCTTAGGACTTGATATAAAAATTTGAGGGATTTGTTATTAATTTGTCTTATCTTGTTTAGCGCGCATGCACATATATATATAAAATACGTGTCATATTAATTAACATGCGAAGCATGTTTGCATAATATATAATATATATAGTATAAGCATGCACATATAGAATACTATATTCTACCCGGATTGATTATGGACTTTTATTGTAGTTTGGTTCACTAGAGCCACCAAGTGAACCAAAAGGTCAAACCCTAGAGGTGCAAGAAATAATATTTAAATATAACTATTACATTTAAACCCTGCTCCATTACAAACGGGTCTTCAAGCGCCCTTGTTCCTTGATCTCCAATTCTTCAAAATTAATTCTAACTATTCCTATTACAAAACTATTTAAAATAAATAGAAACCTTGATCGTGATCAAGGGAAGTATATAGGAGGAGATAGAATTTAAATTAAGAAAAAAATTAGAGAAGACGAGGCACGCAGACCCCCATTTAATAAAACCCATACATTCATGCATCCAACTAAAATAAAATCCAATCACATCGGTCAATAGTCCATAATCAATCCCATTTATTATCATACACATCATCATATGCATCAATAAATAACATTCATCTTATGAATAATAAACATTTAATATATATATTGATATCATTTAATGGGCAAATTTAATTAGTATAAAATCTAATTTTGAATCAAAATAAACTCCTTTATTTTAATCCAAATTTAAATCAAAATAAAACTATTTTATTTTAATTTATCTAATTTTGAATAAAATAAACTATTTTATTTTAATCAAAATCTTTAATCAAAATAAACTCCTTTATTTTAATTAATTATGGAATCCAATTCCATGTAAAAAAAAACTTTTATTAAAGGAAACACGAATTCTTTTTCCTATTCACAAATAAACTCCTTTATTTTAAATAATATGAAATCTTATTTCATATCTAAAAAAAAAATCCTTTATTTAAGGAAATACGATTCTTTTTTCTATTCACAAATAAACTCCTTTATTTTGAATAATATGAAATCTTATTTCATATCTAAATAAACTCCTTTATTTAAGGAAATATGGAATCCAATTTAAACTCCAATTAGTTATAATGGAATCCAATTCCAACTCTAATTAGTTAGCATGAAATTTAATTTTAAAATTAAAATAAAATCTTTAATTTTAATATTAAAATAAACTTTTATTTTAAGATTAAAATATATTTTTATTTTAATTATAAAATAATTGAGAATAATATATTATATATATAATGTATATATAATATATTATAAAATAACCGAATATATTTATATAATATATATATCCGCATCTCCTTATCCTTTTTAAAATGAAATCACCGTAACCTTTTTTTTTTTTTATATATAACATGCTCATGATTACTTTATTCATTACATGCTAATGATTACTTTAATCATTACAAGCTAATAATTATTGTAATCATTAATGTTTATATCATATATAATTATAAGGAGCTTTCATAGACACTTAAAAAATCTTATTCCATCTAATACCTATATATTCCTAATACTAGAATAGAAAATGAGTTACTTCTTTTCAAAATAAAAAAAACCGTGATCCGCAATATAATAGATTTTCGATAATAATTTCGGCTCCTTTTTTTTTATAAAATAAATTTTATAAAATAAAATTATGCCCAATTAAATTGTTCTAAACACATATCAATATACAAATTAAATCTGAACAATTAATAATTTGCATAAAGGTTTGGCTCTGATTCCACTGTTAGGTTTGTAATATTCAAAAACGCAATCAAATTGCATAAATTAGCGGAAACGTGTAAAAATCAGAGTTTAAAATTTTACAAACCATATACCCGGATCACCCTTTATGCATACTTATTAATTAAACGAAAAGATAAAGAATAAAATCATACCCTTGAAGATCGAGCTTCCTCAGGTACAAGTTCACCTCCAAATCCTTTCGCGTTCAACTTGAATTCACCGGGTTTGGTTCCTTCTTTTGATCAACTTTAGCCACCCAAGTATTTGGCCTCTAGATGTGATCCACCAAGGAAGAAGAAGAATTCAAGAAGATGGGTGGTTGGTTAAACCCTAGTTTTTCTATCTCTATAGAAAAGGCATACTCTCCCAACTATTGGAATTATAACGTAGTCTGGATATCTAATATAAGACTCCTCTTATAAAGATATCAAGTAACCCTATTAAAATAAGGTATTATTTAATTAAACCCTTTTTAATTAAAGGGTCTCCCTAATCTTATTAGGGATAATTAATTAAACTCCTTTAACTAATTTTCCTTCCTAATCCAATTAGGAATAAATGAGAGTACTTATATTAAATTAATTCCTAAACTCTTTTAGAAATTAAAATAATAATTATAATTGTAATAATATTAATAAGACTCCTCTTATTAATTTATATTTAATATTTCTAAAATATTAAATAATAAATATTAAGCTATTTAATTTATTCTATCACCATAGATTAAATTAAATATACATAACATATTATTACGATTATGCCATTAACTTCTTAAATAATTATTCTTCCTTTTATGGTGTGACCCTTTAGGTTCTCCAAATTAAACCTATTGTGAATAAATCAATTAGAACAATTCTAATCTTATTTAAATAAATAAATTAAACAATTAATTTATTTAAATAAATAATATTTATTCTACAATAGAATAAAGCCTCCCTAGCGATCAAATCGACTTTCCGGATAATATAGATTTCAACATTAATCATAAAAGAACCTTTGAGTAAATAGTTACCGTGATAATTCAATCCTTCCACCATACAATGTCCCAATTAAATATAAGACATGGAATTACCGTCAAGTCTTATTTTATTTAATTATATGTATTTCGATCCTTAAATGCATGACTCCAAATAATGCAAATTAGAAACTCTTTCTAATTTCATTCTCGCCATATGCGAAGGACTCTTTGGGTTGTCATTTATCGAATCACATAGACATTTCTCTTTTTTATTAGAAGTGGTAGATTCTTTATTGATCATATATTATCTCCATGTACAACTTGTTATACCCAAGCATACCCTTTGATATACTCTAAGAGTCTTAAGGAATAAGTCAAAGTATAACTCATCATACACAAGATACTATGATGATCTCAAGTCCAAGGATTACTTGTACTACTATCACTACAGGAATTCCTATTGACAGGCAAGTAAAACTCCATTAGGTATTCCTTAGCGAGCCACGTTCAGTGAACTTATTCTCTAATAAGCACCTACATACTTGCTTTAGTGTCTCCACATAAATGATCATGAGATCAATCATCCTCATCCAATGAGCAAGCAACGTATGTACCAATCTATCCGGATTCACTAATCCACAATTTAGTAATCCAATGATTGTGAACTATTTTAGTTTCAAGTACCCGAATTTGGGGGCGTCACAATGGTTGCTGAGGAAAATCGTGAGAAAACTACTTTCATCACGCCTTGGGGAAATTTTTGCTATATATGGTTGTCATTCGGCCTCATCAATGTCGGAGCCACTTATCAACGAGCTATGATGGTTCTTTTCCACAACTTAATGCATAAAGAGATAGCGATCTATATGGATGAAATCATTGTCAAATCCCGAATGGAAGAAGACCATTTAGACCATCTCATAAAGCTTTTCAATAGGTTGCGTAAGTACAACTTGAAGTTGAATCCAGCCAAGTGCGCCTTTGGCGTAAAATCAGGCAAGTTGTTAGGATTCCTAGTCAGCCACAAAGGGATTGAGCTGGATCCAACCAAAATCCAGGCCATCACTGAAATGCCCATTCCTCAGACAGAGAAGGAAATACGGGGATTTTTGGGAAGAATCAACTTCATTAGCAGATTTTTTTCTCAACTCACAGCAACCTGTGAGCCTATCTTTAAGTTGTTAAGGAAGAACTCCTCTATGAAATGGAACGACGAGTGCCAGAAGGCCTTCCTAACAATCAAAGAACAACAAGTCAAAGATCCTATTTTGGTACCACCCATGGATGATGTTCCCCTGTTCATATACCTATCCATAAGTGACAATGCCATGGGTTGTATGCTGGGACAGAAAGACGATAGAGGCCAAGAACAAGCTATCTATTACCTCAACAAAAGATTCAGCAGCAGTGAACACAAGTACACTCTGATTGAGAAGACTTGTTGTGCTTTAACATATGCTTCCATGAGGTTACAACATTACCTCCATGGTCACACAACCCATCTCATGTCCCGCATGGATCCTCTCAAGTACATGTTCAATAAACCCATGTTGAATTGCCGGCTGTCAAGATGGCAGTTGATCCTACAATAATTTGATATCGTCTACGTGACGCAAGAGTCCATCAAAGGTCAGGGAATTGCGAATCAACTGGCTGGTGCACCTGCAGGGGACTTCAAACCCTTGGAAACCTACTTCCTAGATGAATGGGTAATGGTAATTTAGCAACACCATCAGTACGATACATGCCATACATGAAAAATGTATTTCGATGGAGCTGTTAATATGGAAGGTTCTGAGCCGGAGCGCTTCACGGTATCCGCACGGGGAGCGATATCTCATCCCACAAATTTTAGTTTGTCAGCACCAACAACACTACTGAGTACGAAGGCTATCTCATGGGGCTAAAACTTGTCCGTTCAATGGGCATCAGGCGGTTAACTGTCTTTGGGGATTCGGAGTTGGTAATCAAACAATCCATGGGAATCTATTAAACCAAAGAGCTACATTTGCCGCCTTACCATCGACAAGTTTTATAGATGGCTTTGGATTTCGAAAAAATCTCCTTTCTACAAATTCCTCGTAATAGGAATGACTTTGCAGACGCGTTAGAAACTTTGGCCTCCTTGATTCACATGCCAGACAAGGAACACATGCCAAGGGTCACATTTGCCCTGCACAAGGCACCAGCCTATGGGAACTATATTGGAGAAGTATCAGATGAGCTACCTCCCATCCAGCACCCTTGGTATTAACATATCAAGAAGTATCTACGAGATGGATCTACACCCGTTGAGGCAAGCCCGACTGAGAAAAGTCGGATCCATCGACTTGCAATGAAATTCTACCTGAGCGGAGATGCACTCTACAAAAAAGATGCAGGACTTGGTCTCCTAAGATGTCTGGACCAGGACCAAGCTCAGAGGCTCATGGATGAGGTCCGTGGTGGCGTTTGTGGCCCATACATGAGCGGCCCCCTACTTGTTAAGAAGATCCTTAGGACATGATATTATTGGCTTACCCTCAAAGATGACCGTGATGATCATGTCAAGAGGTGCTATCAATGCCTAATTTATGGAAATGCCATCCACGCCCCTCCGAGGAAGCTCAGCAATATGAGTTCACCTATGCCCTTCTCAATGTGGGGAATGGAAGTGATCGGACCCATTGATCCCAAAGTCAGTAATATGCATCGCTTTATATTCACCATGATCTACTACTTCACCAAGTGGGTAGAAGCAACCTCCTTCCCTAGGGTTACCAAAGAAGTCATCATTATTTTCATCAGAAACAATGTCATTTGTCAATATGGACAACCAGAGGTAATTGTGTTAGACAATGCTAAGAACCTCAACAACAAAATGCTGGAGGAGTTATGCAGTAAATTCCACATCAAACACCTTAACTCCGCCATCTACCGTCCAAAGATGAATGGTAATGTTGAAGCGGCTAACAAAAACATCAAGAAGATCATGAAAAAGATGTCCGCCAACCACAAAGAATGGCTTGACATATTGCCTCTCACTCTGTTAGACTACAGAAAATAATTGTGCACTTCCACTAGGGCAAACCCCTATGCATTAACCTATGGGATGGAAGTAGTGCTCCCCGTAGAAGTTGAAATGGAATCCCTCAAAGTGTTGATAGACGCTCAGCTAGATGAAGACCAATGGGTACAAGACAGGTATCACCAATTATCTCTAATAGACGAAAGGTGAACCGCGGCTATCTTCCATAGTCAATTATATCAACAAACGATCGCCAGATCCTACAACAGAAAAATCTGGCTACGGAAGTTTAAGCAGTATGACTTGGTTTTAAAGAATATCCTTGACAACCAAGATCAGTCCAAAGAAAAATTCGCCCCTAATTGGGATGGCCCGTTTGTTGTAAATGAGTTATTGAGAGGAGACGCTCTCAGATTGCAGGAAATGGACAACAATGAATTTCCACAACTGATCAACTCAGACACCGTGAAATAGTACTATGTCTTAAGTTACCATCAAGTAAACATCCTAGTGTTGGATCATCAGATCACTAGTCATTCCAGTTCTTTAACCCTTCATCACATACAACTCTTTTCCACACTTTGCCCCTCAGAGAAACACACTCTTTAAGCCAATAGCCTGGCTTCACTGCGTTCATACAACTTCGGTTATCCCATTAGGAATTGAACCTTTCACACTTGTAGTTTGTCCCCACACATGGGATCAAACTTTTTCATACCTGCAGTTTGTCCTGAACTTAGGATCAAACTTTATTTTTCCCCGCAGTCTAACCTGCACATGGGATCAAGTTCTTCAGCTACGAATCGTCCTGAGGGGCGAACTATGTCAACCTGATCTCCTCTTCAATAGGAGTACGTAGGCAACCATTTTATATGACCTGGTCGCAATAAAACAAAAAAAACCTTTCTTACACCATTCTCCTTACAAAAACAAAAACAACAAAAAAATTCCTACACCATTTCTGCCACATACAACGTTGAACCTCTTACACCAGGTTTGAACTACGCAGACCTGATCTCCTCTTCAATAGGAGTACTTAGGTAGCCATTTATGGTTCGGTCTCATCCCCTGCCAAAACATAAACACTTGTCAACTAGTACTGGGATCAAACTTTAAACCATCATATTTCATTCGACTTTAGACCAAAGGGATGGAATTACCTGAGCTCCACCTAAATAGGAGATTCGGTGACCATCTAAGCTGTGGTTGTACCTCAAAGAGCAACACCAATCCATAAGAGATGGAATTAACTAGGCTCCTCCCAAATAGGAGTATTGGCGACCATCTGTGGTGCGGTCAATCTCAGAGAGGAAAGCCACACTCCTCTCCACCTTTCTATACATAAACTAGTCCCAAGACACCAAAGATGGTAGGGATACACACAGATCGATGAACCATTCTGAACTATCTAGAGACAACTCAATGTCCATCCATCAAGGAGGAATTCAGAATACATCAAGATCACAAGCCCTGAAGAAGCAGACAAAATATCAAGCAAGTATTCAGACATATCTAAAAGGGAAGTGATCAAAAATATATTTCCCTGCTATATATATAATGTTGTTTGATATACACAATGTAAACTGTACATGACAAAATGGCTAAGCTAGTCTGTGCAGGAAAATACAAGCCCATCTACAAATCAGTGTATATGAGCGTTATCAAGCCCAACACGGCATCCCTCTCAGTAGAAAGAGGTAAAGTTGTGGTCTTTTGTACAAGGGTATCCACGCGAGCCAACAGATCTATAGCCATCTGTATGGTGACTCTATGCTCATCAATGTACGTGTTAATCTCTACAATCTTGTCAGTGGTAAGGGACCTCACTGAAGAGCTATCTGTAACGGCTACGTCCCTAGCAGATATGGCGCTATCCCTCTCAACTAATACGACATCTATGGCTGATTTGGCCTCATCCCGCCCAACAACAGCGGCGTCTCTACGAGCTAATGCCTCATCTTTCTCTAACAAAGTTATGTCTCTCCCATCAAGAGCTATCAACATCAAGGCTTTAGCATGATCTCTCTCGAAGGTCATCAGATGAAGACTTTGCTCAAAATACTGTGCCAAATGCTGGATCACAACAGTGCTAGTACTGGGAGAATCTAAAGGAGATACTGGCAACCCAGTAAGTGGCTCCTCATCGATGTGGGAATCAATGTCCTCCATGGGCTCTCCATTGTCTGAATCACTACTCAGCACTGTGGATACTACCGCAGCCGATGAAGTCTCTATCTCCAGCCTCGCAGAATACTCTGGCGAACATCCCGGATGGCTAACAAAAAAAGTAGCTATCTCACATTGATCCCAACATGCATACATCCGGGATCGATCCTCTACTGATAGATAGAGAGAAGTTAAACGCTGACCTAGCGCCCCCTCAAAAGGATAGAAGTCCTGAAACTGGTCAAACTGCGACATCACGGCCAGTGGGTGATTGGTAGTCATGCCCCTCAAGCCAACCAGAGGGAGATAGTCCGTGCCCGGAGCATGAGTAATGAAGCTGTAGGGCGAGCTAAGCCTTGTGCATGGCAAAATGCCAAACAGATCTCTGATATCCGCCAAGAACATAGACCAAGACATAGCGTATGTACACCCGATAACTGAAAGGAGTAAGACATAGCTATATCATGGGTGAAGAAATACTCGTGTCGGCGGAAGGTCCCCATCGGTCTCAAGTGTGACATAAACCACACGTACAACATGACCGAACTTCCTGTGAATACCCTTGCAGGGTAAGTGCTGCAGAACGTGGCTGACCTCAGCGTCTCCACCACAATCATCGAAATGATGGTACGACCCTCCCTGAGAGCTCTCACTGCCATGATAACACCGATATCCAGTTCATCCATATATCATGGCATGTACACATACGCCACTATGCATATCAAGAATTCATCCACTCTAGCCAAATGCCACTGGTCCTCTGGTATAGTGAAATCCCTAAAATGACGAGCATAGCTGTCCTCAGAGCCAAATCTGTCAAACAGAAAATGCTGGGATATCACGTGGCTAGATGTGATCTCATCCTGCACAACCCTACGCCTCAATCTAGTGAGGGTCATGAACTATCAACTAATGTCCCCAATAGCCATATGCACGCAAGGTCTGTCAAGTGGCAACATCATCAAATATGCATACTCCTCCAGAGTCGGAGTTAACTCCTGGGTTCCAAACCGGAAAACCTGCCTCTCCGGTACACAGTGATCCAACATACCCTCCATAAATCCTGCGGGAACCTGAAATATCAAGAGGCTCATAGTATGCTACAATAGCTGATCTACAGTCACCATGTCTGATGGTGACATACTATTATACAACGATCTAAGACGTGATGACACCAATAATGGTGGGGTATGCTCTATATGGCTGACAGTCAAAGAAGACATCTGTGTAGGCCATATCATAAGACCATCCAGGGGTCAATGCTAAATATCTCTGGACATACATACATATGCATAACATGATACATGCATTATAGATAATAGATGGAAATATGATATAGGGAATGAAAAACTGTACATACATTCCTAAGTATATCATCATCTACATACATCATCTATGTACAACTAAAAATATAGGGAAATGAGGCGCAAACGCCCTGCTACTAACAGAGGCCTATCAAAAGATATAACGAGAATGAGGCACAACCACCCAATATCTAATAGAGGCCTATCAAAAGAAATAACGAGAATACACATCAGAAGAAAAAGCTAAAAAAGCCACCCCTCTGTCTCAGTCCTGTTCGAGTTGCATTGGAGTTCTCATAAGCTGAAAAAGCCAAATCAGGAATAAAAATGCTACGCGATTGAGCTGAATAGCTTACAATCCTAGTTTTCTCAAACCAAGTCGTGGGTCTACACATCACTCATTGGTTTTTTCCCGAGCATAGGGTACACTATGTCGATGATCTCTGGTGTTACAAATCGCACTCGGCAATACCTTATGCAGGTCCAATGTTGTCAATTCAGGGTCGTCACCCTAATTTTTCAATCAGATTCCTGGCGGGGCCATCACACAGTCTCAAGAAGAGATCCCCGGTGGGGGCATCACGCAGTCTGAAGAAGAGATCCCTGACGGGGGCATCACGTATTCTCACAACCTCGACGGGGGCATCCCACATTTGCATATGTCAAAGTACATATTGCCGGCGGGGGTATCACGCAATGTCATCCGTTGACACATATATCAACGAAGGTCAAGCAGCCTAGACATCATTGTAATCGTTGGCAAGAAAATCCAACGAAGCGTCGAAAACCATCCACTAATTTCAGCCGTTGATACACACATCAGTGAGGATTAAACAGATCCCCGGTGGGGGTTACAACGCATTGTCTATTGATACACACATCAGCGAGGATTAAACAGATCCTCGACGGGGTTAAAACACATTCTCTGTTGATACACACATTAGCAAGGATTAAATAGATCACCAGCGGGGGTTACAACGCATTGTCCGTTGATACACACATCAGCGAGGATTAAACAGAACCCCGGCGGGGGTTATAACGCGTGTTTATCCGTTGATTCACACATCAACGAAGGTCAAGTAGCCTTAACAGCATGCCCAACAGAGGTTTTTATCTGGTGACGTACGTGTCAACGAAGGTCAGGCAGCCCTGATAACACATACTATTGGCAGTAAATCCAATAGAACATTGATATGTCCTGGTGATACAAACCAGGGAAGATCAGCATTATCGAGGAGGATCGATGGTGGAATATGTTATACACATCCTCAAATAGACAGCATTATCCCCACAGATCTCTTGTACACGAGAGGCACATCTTCGGAATAAAGTCTTTATCAAGGATTAAGGACTTTGGTGATAACCCCAACGTCAACATCCAAAAAGATTTGGATCACACATCCAATCTGGTCATCATTGCCAATCCCAGGTAGAAGCAACAGGGAGCCGACAATCATCCCCAGCATGTTGGGAAACAACCCAACACACATGCATCATACATTTGCATCATGTTGTTTCACTTTGCATCATGTTTATCTTATTGCATTTCAAGTGTCTAGGATTCTTTATCCTATCCATGCATTGCATTGCATGAATATGATAAAGAGGGGCATCTGTAGAAACTCGAAATTTTCTGCACAACTGTCACTAACATTGTAGGAGGGCAGATTCATCTTTCAGAGATAACCCTAGAAGACAACTCATATACAGTCCGGATACTACGAGAAGTTCAGTCTCAACCCCGGAACACACACCGGGAGTACCAATTCCAACCTCGGAGATAACCCTAAGGCATGCAGTTCCAATACCAGAAATTCCAATGGAGAAGGCCGATTCATCTCGGAGATAACCCGAGATAGTCAGTCTCAGTCTTAACACTGGGAGTAGCAATTACCAACCTTGGAGATAACCCCAAGGAATGCAGTTCTAGAGATAACCCCAGAAATACTTGTTTTAAATGCATGCAATCAGCTTTAACCTCGCCACTCACACTGAGGCACTCAGTACAAAACCCGGAGACAACACAGGGAAGACATGCACCCCTCAAAGATGACATTGAGGACCTTCAACACTTACAACAGTCCAATCTCAGAGATAACCCTGAGAAACGTCTGCTTTATCAGCCCAAACCGGTAATAACCCCGGTGAGGGGCAAAGTCATCATCTTTCCACCTTGACACCACATTGCGTCGTCTCAAAATTTCATACATACATTTCTACATAGCAATGTCCCACAAGAACTAAGGAGGTCCAATCATGAGTGACTATTACGCAGGATAATGGATAGAATTTGAAGCTTGAAGACCGGAGGGCATGGTCCCATCTTCCTGACTTCGTACAACCTTTAATCCCATGTCATTGTGTAACTCTAGAGAACGGAGGTCCGAAATAGGTCTTACATACCTCAGTCGGATGCCCGGATTGCAATTTTAGAAGTTCAAGTGGACATTATAGTGCATGTGTGCACGTGCCGAGATTTACGACGGGACCCATGGCTCGGGACAACTGAGCTAAAATCAGCAGTACATCTCTGACTTAGTCTGCGGTACACTGTGGCTCCCCCCCTCTATAAATAGAGGGCTTGGGGTGGCCATTTGAAAAAAGAAAAGGTGAGGAAGCCCTGTCAAATTTGCTCTGTACTCACCCTATACTGAGTGCATTCTCATTTTAAATACTTATGAGCTCACATATAGCTACTTTTTATACCGGCGGGAGCCGAGTGTTCATCCATTTAAAGATATAGAAGTCTTCATTGGCAGCCCACTGTTGTGTTGCATGTATTTGCCTGGACTTCGGTCCGTGGTTTTATTTCAGGGTGTATATATATATATATTTATATATGGACTAACATTATTGAGTTATGCTTGATTGAGCCTGAGACTTGATCTAGAAGCGTTTATTTGCTTTTGTATATATATATATATATATATATATATATATATATATATATATATATATACTATATATATGAATCAAGCGTGTTTAACTTTGTTCGATGAACCGTGATTTTACATCCTGGCGCTCTTCGCTTTTAATATATATATATATATATATATGTACATAATGTCCCACAGAGTTTACTTCGTGGCGTTTGACCGTCTTTATAGCTTTCTTTACTTTTTGTCTCGCCTGTAGTTTACTTCGTTGCGGTTGATTTCTTTTACAACTTAATTTATATTTCGGATCCCCCATGGAGGTGCTTCGTGGTGGTTGATCATGTATGTATATATATATTTATAGCTTTTATATATATACTTGCTTACTGCTTTCTTATCAATTGTGGCATCATGTGAGCCTATGAATCATGTGATCACAGATTCAGTCTACTGGATCTAGATTCGGTCCTCGTGATGGACATTTTCAACTGTAAGCAGCTTGTAAATTTATTCATAGTGTTTGGATTTCCTTAGATGGTTTTCATACCCACGAGGAGTTCAGAACTATTTTGTACATTATTTTATCGAAGATATTTTACATCTCGAAAAAATTAAAAACAATCAAGCCAAACACTTAATAAAAAATGGGAGTGTAAAAGGTCTCAATTACTATTGAGCACAAGGGTTTGAAAAACCTCTTTTATAAAACATCACTGCCATATCTTGTTTAAAACTGAATTTATATACAAATTCAAACCCTGTGTATATAGGTGCGAACGAGGCCTCGTATTACTTCCAAATAATAACACATTAATCCACACACACACACATTCATATAACAGTTTCTTGAAAAGGGGCGATCACCGTGGTAACACGGATGTCGGGGGGTGCCTAACACCTTCCCTCCGCATAATCAAGTCCCCGGACCCTAATGAATCTCGGTTTCACCAACCCGTTTAGCAGTGTCATATCACTAATGTGCAAACCTTTACTCGGTTGTGTTGGTACAACCATATAAAAACCAACTGGCGAATCTTAACAGTCCATCGTCGACATTATACATGTCAGACCTTTTTCACTTGTTTTTTCCAATAAATCTCATCTAATATGAGAACACCAAAGAATAAGTAGCGAAAAGGGACAAATAAAAATCCTGACGTCGACATATTGTTTAGAAACCCTAATGATATGTCCGGAAACCCTAATTTTAGTTTTGAGAATTCAAAACCCTAATTCGGATATTCAAAACCCTAATTTGGGAATTCGAAAGCCAAGTATAAAAGCTTAAGTGTAATAAGTTATGGGATAAATGGTAAATGTCCAAAATACCCTTCAAATTATAGGGGAAAAGACCAAATTGCCCTTAATGAATGCGAAATGACCAAAATACCCTTTTCTTAAAACTTAAGCAAAAGATTTGTAAAATCTTGGTGACTCATCACCAATTGGTTATCCCATGTCTTATATCTTCCAAGATTAGATTTATTTTCCACCTAGCAAGATTTGCATACATTGAATCAAAATAAAAGAGATTTAAAGTAAGAAAATTTACTTTACTTCTCATTTTTCTCCAAGACTTTCTCTCTCTTAAAATTTCGAAATGGAGAGTGAGTGGGTGTGAGAAGTTAAGCCATGAACATCTTGTAGCTTACCAAGGATCAGATTCAAATAATCAAGAACATAAAAGGTATTAAACCCTAACTTGATAAAATCATGTATTTTTGTTAGATGTTGTTAGTTATTGTTAAAAGTTGTGTTAAGGGATGTTATTTACTGATCCAAGATGTTATATCAAGGATCCATAACATCTAGAAGCCAGAAACTAAGTTTTTCAAACTGACCAAGAACCATAATTTTAAGGCTTGACATCCTAATGTCAGGGCCTCCAGATCTGTCTGTGTTAGATGTTTAAGATGTTTTATGTTATAGATATATTATATGCTATGTGGACTATGATCTAGAATTGGAAACAGGGTCAGATCATGTATAGATTTCATGTTATAAGTGGTTAAACCTAGTTGACCGATCACAAGTTTTGGAATTCTGGGTAACCTAGAAATCCAAGAAGCCTCTGACAACGTTTTGCAATCCTCTAATCTTGCTGTTATTTGATAGTTTGGATATGTTGTTGTTTTTAGGTTGTTTTCTGACATGTAGGCTACACATTAAAGTCATTAGAACACTTAGATCCATAGCAGGATGAAAGATATTGTGGGTCAAACAAGTGTTGACTATCAGTCGGATGAGTTTTCTGGAAAACCTAGAAAACTCAAGAATAGCTTCTCTGACAAGGTTTGACCAGCCTTGATCTTACAGATGTGTTGAGGTTATGATGATATGATGTAATAGAAATGTACCCTGGCATGTTTTCTACAAGATCGAACCATTAGATCATACAAAGTAAGCCCAGAAAACCAAGATTTAAGAGCTCAAAGTAGGCACCATGAAGTGTTCTTCAGTTTTGGAAAACCCAGAAATGAAGAACAACGTCTGACAAGGTTTTTGAGTGATTAAATCTCTCTGTTGTGTAATGATTTAGACATGAAATTAGTTTAGAGTTGTAGTACTACATCAGTACTACAACATTTATGTAAGACCCCGAAATTATTTTAAATAAAAAGGAATTTCCTTTATTTATTATTTTGAAATAGTAAGGGTTGATTTGATTAATGTGGATAGTTAAGGGTTAAATACGCAAATATTTCAAAATAAGCAAGTGGTTATAAAATATTCATTTTTGTCGGGGAATATTCGTTTGGTCGTGGAATATTCGTACTGTCGGGGAATATTCGTTAGGTCGTGGAATATTCGTGCTTTCTGGAATATTCGTATAATGGCGCAAAAACCATGTGTGGGCCCCATAACTGAAAAGCGATTGGATGAGGAAAGCGACAAAGTTTGGGTGGTTATAAATAACGGCGTAGTTGTTACCAAGTTAAGATCATTTGGAATACCCGGTGGTTAAAATACGATGAATACGCGTGGTTGCACAAAGAAGCACACCAGATTGCACAAAGATTGTTGAATTATTGATCCTTACGTAAGAAGGCACTACTCAATAATTTTCACAGAGAGTTACTGCTCAATATTTTATTTTATTGATTCAATAATTGTTGCGTTGATATTTTATATTATTATTGTTTCAATAATTGTCACCGCACAACATGATATTTCCATTATCGGATCAATAATTCATATTATTTGAATAATATTATTAGATAACATTATTGGCAATGTCTAGAAAGTTCTGTCTAAGGAGAGGTTTGGTCACCTAATTGCGGCGCCCAAAGAAGGAGAGATCCTTATTGAAAGCCCCTCTTTCTGGGAACATGACTGGTCATTATAAATGTGATTCTCGTAATATTATTTGTGAATAATTAATTATTGATTCATATGATAAGGAAATATTTATTTTATATGAATATAAATGATGGATTTATTTATGTGGTTATTAATGAAGGAATTAATGTTGAGGTGTTTTATCAAGATTTTATCGGATTGAAGGTATTAAAAATTAAATCGTGGGTTTTGAGATATATTGCATGGGGATTATAATTTTAATCCGACCGCTGGATTGTGGTAATTTTTGGGTATGTTATACATACATAAGTTGAGTATATGTCCACAAATTTTGAACCGCTAAAAATTCACGAATGATTTGTTATGAATTTTAAGAGGTGTCTCGATTAAAATCGTGGTTATAATTGATTTTGGTGGAAAATTCTAGAATTGAGTGGGCCCCACTTGTGGTTGGTGAAGAAATGTGCTGAATTTTATTTCAAATGTGGTGGGTGGCAATAGTAGCAGGTAAAGCCATCAGGTAGCAGGTCAAGTCTGCTTCGGCGGGCTAACATTTTCCTATAAATAGAGGGCTAAGTTAGAATTGAAAATCACACCAGAAACAAAGTTTTCTCTCTTTCTCTCTATATTATTGAGCGTATTTTGTGAGTATTTAGATACTTTGAGAGTTCTTTGTTCAAGATAAGTTTCATTCAAAGATCACTTGACCTTTCCTTCCAAGTAATCTTGATTCTTTGAGGTAAGGATATTATTTTTTTCATATTGATATTATTTCTTCAATATCATTATCTTTGAAATGTTGATCCGAAGTTTTTATCAAATTTGGAACTTTTCATGTCGGGTTACTATTCATGAGTTACTATTCACGAAGTTACTATTCATGAGTTACTATTCACGATTACTATTCACGAGTACTATTCATGAAGCGTGAAGATGTTTTTTTGTGGAATTTCTATCTTTTGGTGTCTGAGTTACTATTCACGTATACGGCACTATTCACGATATCTGACACTATTCACGATACTTTACTATTCAATTTAAAAATAAAATTTCTTCTTTTCGTCTAAAATATCTATTCGGATACTAGCTCGATTGTATCCATGTTTTGATCATTCTTGAATTTTACACCACTATGATTATTTTTGAGGTATTATTGACATGGATAAAACCAAGTATGAATCCTTAATCCTTAATCCTTGTCATTTTGTTTCAATCGGATTCGTTCTTTAAAAATATTTTCATCATCCTCGGTCTTAAATGATGATATTATTGAATATCTTTGGCTCAGAGTGCAAAGATGAATGATTTCTGAAGAATATCTTTGGCCCAGAGTGCAAAGATGAGCGGTGTTTAAATGAACACGACCGATCGATGAATATCTTTGGCACAGAGTGCAAAGATGAGCGGTGTTTAAATGAACATAATGACCGATGATGAATATCTTTGGCCTTTAGTGCAAAGATGAACAGTGTTGAGATGAACATATGACCGATTGATGAATATCTTTGGCTCAGTAGTGCAAAGATGAATATTTGATTTTAGATGAATATTGATTGATGTTACAGGATAAAATATTGATGATGGACCGTTAAATTCATAGATTATAGTAGATTTCATTCTCTACGTAACTCTTCTATGAATTATTATTTCACCATGAATATTGATCCAAACTTGTTGTCTATTGTATTCTATCGATTTTTCCTCGTTGGAGACTAACGATAATTTGTTGTATATTATCTTAGTCATAACATTCTTTTGGGCTAGTTGAGCTCACCCTTTTCCTTGTTGTTCCATTTTTCTTCTCGTGAGGCGAGAATGTAGCGAGTACTAGTCGGGGGTATGGAATGAAGGTTCTAGAGAGAGTTGTTTAGTAGTCCTCACCATTATTGTAAAATAATGTATCAATAAATGTGATGAGGATTTATTTGAGTATAAATATTGTCTAGAAGATAATATTTGTATTTAAACTCTCATTTTATTGTTGTGATAATAAAGTTGTAGTTGTTTCGCACCATGTATTTGGCGACTCGTAATGGGTTGGATGGAATGGACCTATTTTGGGGCGCCACAGTTGGTATCGAGCTTAGGATATGATCTCCATGGAGATCGGGGAATAGAACTAGGAGGGAGAGACGAGTAAATCCTTTGCTAGTGTGTCCTACCTAAGCTTATTTGTTAGTTGGTCAAGATATAGGGATATTATGTGATTGATTTCCTTAATTAACCTTTGTTGTTTTATGACAAAGAATTGAGAATGTCGAATCGAGAATATTAATAGTGGTGTAAATGAGACCGTGGAGATGCCTCGTACTTATCAACGAGGAGAACGTAACAGTCGTGGCAATGTACCTCCTGTGAATAACACCACCGAGCGAGATGATGAACGAGGGATGTTTAGAAGCTTTTTGCAGCTCATGCAAAATCGACGAGGAGATTCGTGTTCAAAATACGGGAGGAGATGATAGCAATTCACGGGTGGTCACAACCAAGCAGTTCAAAGAGTCAGGGACCACTGCAGTGCAGGAAAGCGATCCGATCACGGCGGAAACATGGGTCAAGCAAATTACCAAGATATTCGATGTCTTGGGATGCACGAAGGAACAGAAAGTTCCATTCGCTACTTTTATGTTCCGTGGCGAGGCAGATTACTGGTGGGAATCTGTGAAGCGTACCCATTCAGCTGCACTCAGCATGTCATGGGAGACGTTTCAGAAACAGTTCAATGACAAGTACTTCCCTGAAAGTATTCGTTATATGAAGGAAGTGGAGTTTATTAGATTGGAGCAGAATAACATGACGGTGTCCCAAAGACGAAGCGGTTTGCGGAGTTATCCGTGTTCAGACCTCATTTGGTGGAGAATGAGAAACGTATGACGCGGATGTTTCGAGAGGTTTGAAACCCCAAGATACGCCAAGATCTCATTTCTCATAAATTTTCTCTATTCAGATGTTGTAAAATGTGGCTCAGTTGTTAGAGCGAGATAACGAGTACGTTCAACCGAGGGACCATAACCAGGATCATACCAAAGATAGCAGTCATCAGAATAACGATAACCAAAGGAGAAAGAAGAATACGGACAAAGGCGGTAACCACTCGGTGGTAATCGTGGCCATGAAAATAGAAGAAGCGAGTTGGGAGGAGATTTTAAAAGAGGAGATTCAACAACGACCATGTGAAGACGCTGGCCCAAAGGGCAACCGGTTTCAAGGAGGAGAAAGACCATCTGGTCGTATGTTACAAATGCGGGAAAGAGGGACATATCATTGAAACCGCCTGGCAACAGCTTAAGGTATGCTATAATTGTGGAAAAGAAGGACATATCGCTTCGAGATTATACGATATCGAAACCTAGTCACAATGGGGGCAGTGACTCAAAAGGATGTCCTGAAAAAGTCAAAGTCAACGATTCTCGAAGAGCGTTTGTCGTGACCGGTCAAAATACGAGGAACCCGAATGAAGTTAGCACGCAGTTAGTTAATTATAAATTCTTACGATGTTTATACCTTACTAGATACTTTGTTCTACCCATTCTTTTATCTCTCTTGCTTGCGCTCAACGCTTGAACTTGACTACGGAGAAATTAGACTTTGACCTATTTATGGAGACTCAGTTAGAGAAACTTTCATTACATCCGTTGTTTAAAAAATCTTGTTTGATTCAAGTTGGCACCATTACCTTACCCGTTGACCTTATCTCTTTAAAGATACTTGCTTTTGGGGATTGATTGGTTAACTACTCATCACGCCAAAATTGATTGCTTTTGTAAGGTTGTTAGTTTTCATATTCCTAAGCAACCCGTTATTCAACTCAAGCAATCCAAACCATTGTAGTCAAACATTTTCATATCAAGCCATGAAGTCATTCGCTTTATTACGGATGTCAAGTTTTCTTAGTCCATGTTATGGATTTGAATAAAGACACGCCGATTTGAATAATATTCTTGTTGTTGTTGATTTTTCCACGGACGTATTTCTGAAGAATTTATCGCTTACTCCCAAAGATCGATATTAAATTTTGTATCGACTTTGAACCCTAGACAAAACTCATTTCTAAAATCTCATATCGAATGGCTCCTATTGAACTTCGTGAGTTAAAAATTCAACTATAGAATTTGGTACATGAGCCTTTATCTTGTGACTTCCTTTGTGGAATGCACCGCTTTACTCTCTGTAGGGGACGCCATATTCGCAAGATAGTAAATCGATAGGTGTCATTGTGACGTCTTATCCAAGATTGGGATATGAGTCACGATTGAGAGCAACCTAAGCTCGGAATCGAAATGCGTAGTTTTCAGTGCTTAGTTGGTTATTATCGGAGATACGTTGAAGGGTATTCTCGAATCGCTATTCCATTAACGTAGCTAACTCGTAGAGATACAAAATTCGAATGGAGCAAGGAATGTGGAAGAGCTTGAAGAACTCAAGAGGAGACTCATTTCAAAGATATGTTCTCGACCATGCCATCTTGGAAAAGCGAACGTGGTAGGTGACGTGTTGAGTAGAAGATCGATATAAGTACGAAAATACGATATTGTCAAAGACTAATTTCAGATAATTTACAAATAATAGAGATGGAGATGAAAACTCTAGGTACCCACGTGATGATATATACGAGTATAATCGACTTTAATCCAGTAAAGTTAAAGTCGCTTGCTACACACCGGAGTCGATGAATTTGAAGAAGGAGGTGCAAGAGGTTGTTATTTTAAAAGCGAGAATCGGTGAGGTGAGGAAAGCTCAAACCTTCGATTTATTAATCCATTTGAAATTCTCGATCGAATAGGAACCGTGGCCTATAGACTCGTTTTACCACCAAGTATGACGCGTGTTCATAACGCTTTTTCACGTATCGATGTTACGTAAATATGTAGACGACCAAAACACGCTATTGAGTTAGAATCGACGAGATAGTCAAGACTTAACGTCGAGGAGGTACTGTCAAGATTTTGTAGAGGAAAGAACACGACCTATGTACTGAGGTTATACCATAAGTTAAAGTTTTGTGGAGAAACCATGCTATTGAGGAAATGACTCGGGAGTTGGAAACGAAAATGAAAGCGAGGTATCTTTACCTTTTCAAACACCAGTATCGTCGTCGCCAATTTCGAGGACGAAATTTCATAAGGAGGGAGGTTGTAAGACCTCAAATTTTTTTAAATAAAAGGAATTTCCTTTATTTATTATTTTGAAATAGTAAGGGTTGATTTGATTAATGTGGATAGTTAAGGGTTAAATACGCAAATATTTCAAAATAAGCAAGTGGTTATAAAATATTCATTTTTGTCGGGGAATATTCGTTTGGTCGTGGAATATTCGTACTGTCGGGGAATATTCGTTTGGTCGTGGAATATTCGATCGTCGGAGAATATTCGTATAATGGCGCAAACCCATGTGCGGGCCCCATAACGGAAAGCGATTGGATGAGGAAAACGACAAAGTTTGGGTGGTTATAAATAACGGCGTAGTTGTTACCGTTAAGACTGTTGGAATACCCGGTGGTTAAAATACAGTAATACGCGTGGTTGCACAGTAGCACACGGTATTGCACAGTATTGTTGAATTATTGATCCTTACGTAAGAAGGCACTACTCAATAATTTTCACAAAGAGTTACCGCTCAATATTTTATTTTATTGATTCAATAATTGTCATATTGATATTTTATATTATTATTGTTTCAATAATTGTCAACGCACAAGATTTCCCATTATCGATCAATAATTCATATTATTTGAATAATATTATTAGATAACATTATTGGCAATGTCTAGAAAGTTCTGCTCTAAGGAGAGGTTTGGTCACCTAATTGCATAAGCCAAGAAGAGAGAGATCCTTATTGAAAGCCCCTCTTTCTGGGAACAATTTCGGTTTGTCATAAATGTGATTCTCGTAATATTATTTGTGAATAATTAATTATTGATTCATATGATAAGGAAATATTTATTTTATATGAATATAAATGATGGATTTATTTATGTGGTTATTAATGAAGGAATTAATGTTGAGGTGTTTTATCGAGATTTTATCTGATTGGAGGTATTAAAAATTAAATCGTGGGTTTTGAGATATATTGCAAGGGGTTATAATTTTTAATCCGACCGATTGGATTGTGGTAATTTTGGGTATGTTATACATACATAAGTTGAGTATATGTCCACAAATTTTGAACTGTTAAAAATTCACGAATGATTTGTTATGAATTTTAAGAGGTGTCTCGATTCGAAAAATCGTGGTTATAATTGATTTTGGTGGAAAATTCTAGAATTGAGTGGGCCCCACTTGTGGTTGGTGAAGAAATGTGCTGAATTTTATTTCAAATGTGGTGGGTGGCAATAGTAGCGAGTAAAGCCATCGTGCAGCAGTCAAGTCTCGCTTTGGCTAACTAACATTTTCCTATAAATAGAGGCTAAGTTAGAATTGAAAATCACACCGTAAACAAAGTTTTCTCTTTTTCTCTCTATATTATTGAGCGTATTTTGTGAGTATTTAGATACTTTGAGAGTTCTTTGCTCAAGATAAGTTTCGCTTCAAAGATCACTCCGACCTTTCCTTCCGGCAATCGATTCTTTGAGGTAAGGGATATTATTTTTTTTCAGTAATGATATTATTTCTTCAATATCATTATCTTTGAAATGTTGATCTGAAGTTTTATCAAATTTGGAACTTTTCATGTCGTTTACTATTCATGAGTTACTATTCACGAGTTACTATTCATGAGTTACTATTCACGAGTTACTATTCACGAGTACTATTCATGAAGCGTGAAGATGTTTTTTGTGGAATTTCTATCTTTTGGTGCAGGAGTTACTATTCACGATATCTACGGCACTATTCACGATACTGACACTATTCACGATACTTGCACTATTCAATCCTAAAATAAAATTTCTTCTTTTCGTCTAAAATATCTATTCGGATACTAGCTCTGATTGTATCCATGTTTTGATCATTCTTGAATTTTACACCACTATGATTATTTTTTTTGAGGTATTATTGGACATGGATAAAACCAAGTATGAATCCTTAATCCTTAATCCTTGTCATTTTGTTTCACCGGATTCGCTTCTTTAAAAATATTTTCATCATCCTCGGTCTTAAATGATGATATTATTGAATATCTTTGGCTCAGAGTGCAAAGATGAATGATTTCAAGAATATCTTTGGCCTCAGAAGTGCAAAGATGAGCAGTGTTTAAATGAATACGACCGATCGATGAATATCTTTGGCTGTAGTGCAAAGATGAGCGGTGTTTAAATGAATATGACCGATCGATGAATATCTTTGGCCTTTAGTGCAAAGATGAACAGTGTGTTGAGATGAATATACGACCGATTGATGAATATCTTTGGCTTTGTAGTGCAAAGATGAATATTTGATTTGAGATGAATATTGATTGATGTTACAGGATAAAATATTGATGATGGACCGTTAAATTCATAGATTATAGTAGATTTCATTCTCTACGTAACTCTTCTATGAATTATTATTTCACTGCGAATATTGATCTCAAAACTTGTTGTTCATTGTATTCTATCGATTTTTCCCTGTTGGAGACTAACGATAATTTGTTGTATATTATCTTAGTCATAACATTCTTTATCGGGCTAGTTGAGCTCACCCTTTTCTCTTGTTGTTCCATTTTTCTTCTCGTGAGGCGAGAATGTAGCGAGTACTAGTTCTGGGTATGGAATGAAGGTTCTAGAGAGAGTTGTTTAGTAGTCCTCACCATTATTGTAAAATAATGTATCAATAAATGTGATGAGGATTTATTTGAGTATAAATATTGTCTAGAAGATAATATTTGTATTTAAACTCACAGTTTTATTGTTGTGATAATAAAGTTGTAGTTGTTTCTGTACCATGTATTTGGCGACTCAGAATGGGTTGGATGGAATGGACCTATTTTGGGGGCCTCACAATTTACATTTTAGATGACCAAAAAACATATCAACCAAAGATCTAGCAATAGTCAAACAAGGCACCTTGTAATCTGAGTATGAAGATCTGGGCAGGCTTAAGAACACCTATAGCAACGGTTATGTCGCTATAGGGCCCTTTAGCGATAGTTATTTTAGAAAATTAATTATTTTATTTAAAAATTAGATAAAAATAGTTTTTAATTATGAAAAATACAAAATAAATTTCTAAAAATTATTTTAAAGCCCAAAAATTAGTTTTTCATAATTTTGAATATATTTCGTTAATATTTAATATTTTTGGAATATTGATGATATTTAATTTATTTAATTATAATATTAAATAAATTGTGACGCCCCCAAAATTAGGTATACATAACCCATCTTGAGTCGCCAGATACATGGTACAGAATTCAAATACAACTTAATAATACAACTATCGTGTACAATACGACAAAACATAAACTGTGAGTTTGAATACAAATATTGTCTACTAGAGAGTATACAAACTCAAAAGGAGTCCTCATTACAATTATTAAAACACTATTTCACAGAATAGTGAGGATTACTAATGCACCATCTAGGACCATCACTCCGTTCCCCGACTCGTCCCAGCTATATTCTCATTTCCTGAAGAGAACAGTGAAAGAAAGGGTGAGCTCAACTAGCCCAGTAAGAAATATTATGACTAAGATAATGCAGAATAAATTATCATTAGCCTTAAACAGTGTTAAACTGATACAATATAACAAACATCAAGTTTAACTACAGCGGAACAAACAATCCATTAAAAGATTCAAGTAGAAAATAAAATCTACTATCTTTTATGATTTAAAAGATTTTTCATCACTTTTATCGCTGGGACTCAGCTTAATAAATAATCCACATCATCGAATCACCCTTGCACTACGACCAAGGATATTCTTTTGTATCACGACCACGAATTATCCATGTACTACGGCTAAAGATAATCATGTTTTCATTAACGGTCCTGATCATGCTATAAAACAATTCATCTTTGCACCCTTGGCCGAAGAGAATCCATAGCCATAATCATACCAAAAACTGTCCATCAATGCACTACGGGCTATTGAGGACTTTTTCCACATCATTTGTAACATTACGGTCATGATTACACCGAATAATCCCTGGTCATAATCATACCAAGTTCATCTATGCACTACAGGCCACAGATGACTTTCAACAAAATATAAGCATGAGGATGATGACAACGATATAAGAATTCAATAAAACAAGTTCAAGAATTAATTTGTCCAAGAACCAATAACGTCCAAATTGTCAACATGATCATCGCTTTGTAGAGTAAAAAATTCAAGAATGCTCGTAAGAATATTTCCATGAAAAGATATTTGGATGAAGCGCAAATATCAAGGATATTCCACTAATTTCATAGAGTATAGAAGTCAAAGTTTTAATCAACTCGAGTATAATAAAGAATGGAATAACAAAAGATATCACCATGCATGCAGATTTCGATGCATAAAAAGGTTATTCCAATGAATACTAAATAACGGAACTGTGTCAAAGTAAATTGCACCGGATGTTCCAACGTAATAATAAAGAATGACAATAACAATGAAATCACCATGCATGCGGATTCGCATTGACAAAGTTATTCCAACAGAATACTAATAAGGACGGAATCAGGTCCGGCGTAAAATCCACATATAGGATATTCCAACAAAATAATAATAAAGACGGAACCAGGTCCGGCGTAAAATGCATGTAGACAAGATATTCCAATGTAATAATAAAGACGAAATCAGTCCCACAGAAAACGCATGCATGTGGATATTCCAATGAATAATAATAATAAAGATGGAACCAGTCCCCCACAGAAAACGCATGTAACATACGATATTCCAACGTAATAATAATGATTTTCGAATCAGTCCTGTAAAACGCATGCATGTGATATTCCAATGAATAATAAAGACGGAATAATAGAAGAATGTCACCAAGTATAGGGTAGCTCACGATACTGAGTTATTCCAACAGTAATAATAAAGAATGGAATAACATAAGTTCTCTTCATGAATAAAAAAGAATAACACCCCTTACGAGTACAACAAATAATATTCCCTACCTTAGAAAGAAGAGTACTGGATATAGAAGTAGTGAAGTAGCAGAACACTTTTCTTCTTTTTCTCTATAGTTTCTCTCTCTAGAGTTTTAGTGAATTCGTAAGAAATAATGAAGGAATGAGCTTCTATTTATAAAAAAATGGACTGCATAGTAACTAACTCATGAACGGTCTAGATTGATTTACTTTAATCTGACGGTCCATATTTAAAGAAACATCTTTTAAATAAAATATAATATATTCTATAATCTAATTAAACGAATAACTTTATAAAAGATTTTACTATACAAATACTATGCAGGCACTATGCAAACACTATGCATAATAAAATATAATATATTCTAATTATTGTCTAATAAAAGAGATAACTTTATAAAAGTATTCTGCTTTATATAAAAAGATTTTACTATACAAAAACACTATGCATAATAGAATATAATATATTCTATTTATAGAATAACTTTATAAAAGTATTATGTTTTATTACATTAATAATACCAATAAAACAAAATCGAGTGACTTATCATGTAAGCATCAATAATCAATACCGTCTTCTTACTCTACGCAACCACGCCATTATTGTACTTTTAACACACTGTGTGTTTCAATAGTTAACAGTAAAACTTCCGCCGTTATTTTCATAAAGTATTTTTTGTCATTTTCTCAATCCGGCAATAATTCCGTTGTGGGGTCCACCAATGATTGTGGTCGTTGTATTTAATATTCCTATTAAAACGAATATTCCCCACCAATCGAATATTATATAACAACTTGCGTACTTTTGCAAAATTTATAAATATTACCCAAAACTATAACATTATGTCAAATCCACACCATAATATTCAAAAAATTATTTCGAGAAAATTAAATATTTATTCATAAAATCTGGGGTCTCAAATAAATTACTTAAAATGGTTTCAATACTTTAAAATCATTTAAAAATATATTATAGTGTTAGAAAATATTTTAAAGTATTTCTAATGACTTTTAATATTTTTGTGAGAAATTTCATTGATAAATTAATATTAATGGTAATTGATTTATTTAATGAATATATTAAATAAATTATGGAAAAATAGAATTAATGATTTAAAAATCATATAAAAATGATTTAAGTATTATAAAATATTTGAAGTTATAAAATATAACTTTTGATATTTTGTCATGAAAATATTAATATTTGAATATTAAAAGCAATTATCTGGATAATGAATTTTAAGGTTTAAAATCATATAAATATGATTTTAAGGTATTAAAATACTTTGATATATTATAAATATATTTATAATATTATGATGAGAATTTCATTAATGATTAATATTAAATAAATATTAATGATAAGAGAATAATGTGGTATAAATGATTGAAAAATTGTGATAAAAGGGTAATAATTACTTAAAAATTATTACAAGCCTTTGAAAAATACTTTGACTGATAATAAAATTGTCTAAGTTAATTGTTAAGTGTTTGAGCCGAGTCTTGGTAATATTAGGCTCGTGAATAATTCAACTAGACCGTCGGGATGTTAGAATTGTACCGGGTTAAACTCAGACTGAAATAGTTTGACTTGATACCAAGTCTTAGGTAGTTTGTGGACTGATAAGGTTATATGTTATGTGTTTAAGTTATTTATTTATATATATATATAATAGTATTATACTATGATGATAGTATTCTAATATTGGAGATCTATATTACTAATATTAGGTCTTCGGATAAAGCTATATAAATTGTGTAGTAGTAGTCGGTGATACATGCAAGTTTCTAACCTTGAACTTGTAATTATTGTGCAAGTTTTCTCTAACTCGACCTCGAGTTGTTCTTTCAATTATGCTTGTGGCTAATCATTGCTGATTACCATGTCTATGAATTGTTGAATAGCTTTCTGTGCAAATAATGCATGTGTTCATCAGGTATGAAAGGTTGATCACCTTCATTACCATCTAGCCCACTTATAAATTGTTCATGTTCTTTCTTGACCATTCAATTCCTATTGACTTGGTCCTTCAGTCATAAAAATTTGTTCATGCTAGTTAACAACTATATTGTTGAATGTTAGCCAGCTATTATTCAAATTCTTTTCATCGTGATATATCCTCAAATAAACTTATACTTGTTGGGCAAACTTATTGCTCACCCTTGCTATATCATGATTAAACATTGCAAATGATGACAAATACGTCGGATACAAGACAAGACAAAGACAGTTCCAGCTTTAGTTTCTATTTGCAGATAAAGTTTGTAATAGTATTGTATAATAATAACATTGTATGTAAGATATGATATTGATTCAGGTATTATATGAAGGTTCTCAACCTTGGGGAATAGTGTGTAATGTTTAATGTATAAACAATTTATGTTTATATCTTCCACAATAGTTTTAGAATGTTAGTATACCAGATCCGTGGTGATTAGGACCCGGATTTGGGGCTCTTACAGTTGGTATCAAAGCTGTTGGTTATAAACCTTAGGTAGGGTTACCTAAGACTAATAACCGTAGTGATAAGGATAAGGACTAACTCAAATAGAGTTAGTGAGTCGGTAAGATTCAAAGACGAATCTCGACGAGTTATAAAAGCTACGGAGTTCCTTAACTCTGATAATAAAGTTGAACAGTAGTGATGAATAGATAGAGTCTAAAAGACTAAAAGTATTGGGATAGGAGATCATAAAATAAAACGATCATAGTATAGAAATAAATCGTAATATATACGATGAGATCACCCCGTAATCTGATAAGGTTATAGTATGGAGAAGATTCAAGCGAATGATTGAAAAGTTTACAGCAAAGATTGTTGTGTGTCTATGAATTGGTATAGATTCAGTAAAGGATTATGAATACGGATTAAATGAACTTCGTATTAAGAAGGGAGTTAGGATAATTATTTGAATGTTTGTGTTGAACTATTTGCTATATACATGTGGAGAAGGTGATTCTTTTCTCAAGTGTATAACAGATAGAGTAGGGTATAATTAGAGAATATAGGGTTAAGTAAGAGTTCTTAAAACTCATACTTATGGTAAGTTCGTGACTCATAATTATATGAAATGTTTATGAACCCCTCAGAGAATGGAAGCCAAAGGTCTGACTAGGACAAGTTCTTAAACTCAAATGATTGTGGAAAGTTCCTGAACTCATGAGTGGGGTTTGATGAACTGGGAATAGTTATGTGAGAATGGAGTATAAAGGATTATAGGAATAGTTAAATTACTAAGCAATTGA
Organism: Panax quinquefolius; assembly: GCA_020205615.1. Lineage (NCBI taxonomy): Eukaryota > Viridiplantae > Streptophyta > Magnoliopsida > Apiales > Araliaceae > Panax > Panax quinquefolius. Next base: position 105,791,462 of record CM035160.1, on the reverse strand, counting down.
TCATTAATGGAGACATTAGGTTTTCAAAATCTCATAGCTATGCTAGACTTCGAAAGTTTGACATCAAGCCAAATACGCACTATGTGCTTTTGAAAAATAATTTTTTATTCTCAACTCGTGATGATCATTATGTATGCGTGGACTTCGGGCCACCGACACCTCGTTACCTATTGAGATTATAAAACTGATTTGTAAAGATTTTTGAACAATTAAATGAATAGGGCCCTTTAGTGGCAGTTTTTTTTAATAAAATTAATTATTTTATTTAAAAATAAGATAAAAATAGTTTTTAATTATGAAAAATACAAAACAAATTCTTAAAAATTATTTTAAAGCCTCAAAATTAGTTTTAATAATTTTGAATATATTCATTAACATTTAATATTTTAGAATATTAATGGTATTTAATTTATTTAATTATAATATTAAATAAATTACTTAAAAATGGTTTCAACACTTGAAAAATCATCTAAAATATATTATGGTGTTAGAAAATATTTTAAGTTATTTCTAATGACTTTTAATATTTTTTTTGAGAAATTTCATTGATAAATTAATATTAATGGTAATTGATTTATTTAATGAATATATTAAATAAATTGTGGAAAATAGAATTAATGATTTAAAAATCATATAAAAATGAGTTAAGTGTTATAAAATATTTTTTAAGTTATAAAATATAACTTTTGATATTTTGTCATAAAAATATTAATATTTTAATATTAAAAGAAATTATAGGATAATGAATTTTAAGGTTTAAAAATCATATAAATATGATTTTAAGGTATTAAAAAATATAATTATAATATTATGATTAGAATTTCATTAATAATTAATATTAAATAAATATTAATGATAAGAGAATAATGTGGTATAAATGATTGAAAAATTGTGATAAATGGTAATAATTACTTAAAAATTATTACGAGCCTTTAAAAAATACTTTGACTGATAATAAAATTATCTAAGTTAATTGTTAAGTGTTTAAACCGAGTCTTATTAATGTTATAATCGCAAATAGTCCGACTATACCATCGGGATGTTAGAATTGTACCGGGTTAAACTTAGACTGAAATAGTTTGACTTGATACCAAGTCTTAGGTAGTTTGTGGACTGATAGGGTTATATGTATATGTTTAAGTTATTTTATATATATATATATATATATATAACAATATTATATTATGATGATAGTATTCTAATATTGGAGATCTATATTACTAATATTAGGTCTTCAGATAAAACGATATAAACTGTGTAGCAGTAGTCGGTGATACAGCCAAGTTTCTAACCTTGAACTTCTAATTATTGTGCAAGTTTTCTCTAACTCGACCTCGACCTCGAGTTGTTCTTTTAATTATGCTTATGGTTAATCATTGCTGATTACCATGTCTATGAATTGTTGAATAGCTTTCTGTGAAAATAATGCATGTGTTCATCAGGTATGGAAGGCTGATCACCTTCATTACCATCTAGCCCAGTTATAAATTGTTCATGTTCTTTCTTTACCATTCAATTCCTATTAACTTAGTCGTTCGGTCTTAAAAATTTGTTCATGCTAGTTCACAACTATATTGTTGAAAGTTTGCCAGCTATTATTCAAATTCATTTAATCATGATATATCCTCAAATAAACTTATACTTGTTGGGAAAACTTATTGCTCACTCTTGCTATATCATGATTAAACATTGCAGATTAAGACAAATACGTCGGATACAAGATAAGACAAAAATAGTTCCAGCTTTAGTTTCTATGTGCAGATAAAGTGTGTAATAGTATTGTATAATAATAACATTGTATGTTAGATATGATATTGATTCAGGTATTATGTGAAGGTTCTCGACCTTGAGGAGTAATGTGCAATGTTTATTGTATAAATAATTTATGTTTATATCTTCCGCAATAGTTTTAGAATGTTAGTATACCAGATCCGTGGTGATTAGGACCCGGATTTGGGGCTTTTACAATTTTTGTGGTTTAGAAAAAATGTATAGATATAATTATATATCTAATATTCATTCCCCCCTCCCCCATTCATTCTCTCTTTCTCTTTCTTCAACATTACTAGGTTACTTGAAAACTTAAGCTTGCTTGTAATCTAAATAAAATTATGTGGCCAAATAAAAGAGAGACACCTAGTTATAGTTGGTGAACCACTTTGTAAACTAAAATAAGTTATCATCATTACATCACATGCTTCCTTTTTCTCCCATCATAGCTGCCAATCTCTCCTCATTTTTTATCCACTTTTGATTTATTTTTAATGCCTTATTTAGTTTTACTAAATGTCTAAAAAGTCTATGACGCCCCCAAATCCGGGTATCTTCCAACCCGATAGATGGTGCTCTATGATACTACAATCCATACATTCATTCCATTGAGATAACAATAAAATGAGTGTAATTACTATCTTTGTATTACATTTGTAATAAATCCTTTCCCAGGTTCATAACTGAATACATTTGTTGTTCTTCATAAGTATATTACATACAAATACACTAATATATTATTGGACGATTAACTGTCCATCTTAGCCTTGCCTTTGTCTTTCTTAGAACTCTCAGTTCGTTCAGCTTTAGCTGTAAACATATGGTTCAAGCAAGAATGAGCATAACTAGCTCAGCAAGTCTTAACAAAGAATCATATGAATATCACCTTGACAATTACATGCTTTATTTTCATATCTGAACAATTAACTACGAAGCACTATGAAACATTTGACTAATACTTCTCAAGTCATAACAACAATTCCAAAGTATATATAATAGCTTAGGAATGATGAACCGGTCAATAGACCATGAACATACTCTTTTCATTTTCATACTTGAAAAAGGATATCTGGCACTAAGGCCATCCATCCGTCTTTACTTACGAGCACTTCTAGGTGATCAACCTATTGTACTCTATGTTGATCAACACTCTTTCGTTAAACGTATTTACGCTTAACATTTGGCAACCTCGCGTGCCCATCGAATAATCGATGAAAAATACTTTTTTGTTTGTACATAGACAAACTTACATTCTCATCCGTACCAAATACTTGGCATAGGATAGCGTTAACAGTTCTATATCAAAAGACTTGTAAACAAATTAGTCAACTCTTTAATACTTATCTAGCCAAGTTAAAACAGGCATCGACTCTTTCTTTAATACCATTCATGCATTGTATAACATGCATCACATAAAACTTGACTAACACGAAGGTTAGGTAAGCATTAAGAAAGACTTTCCTTTAAGCGTCTTCGAATATATAACTCAACTATTCTCAATCTTTATAGGATCTACATGATACATTCACATAGCACACTACGCAATTAGTTATCAAACAAACAAACTTTACGATTCTATAACGAACTTCTTTCTCTTCTATGTCTTATTTGAATTAACTTCATTATTAAAGTCGATTCGACTTCCTATTCTTTGTTACGTCTCACTAACATTCTTACGTCATTAACCGGCATTCGATCATTATTGGTTAAATACCAACGTTGAACGTCATTCACGGTTTACTTAATACGTTCTCGCGTTCTTCGTTTAAAATCTATTAAACCTTATTAGATCTTCTTACATTAACACCTTATAAGTGATTTAAGGTCATTCTTAATATGTACATTAAGTACCTTCAATGTCATACTTTAGGTATATATTCAAATGGAACAAAACCTAACCTGGTCAATATTTTTCTACTGCCGGCGCTGCGGCGCGACATCCTTTGTATTCTAGTGGCGTTGCGGTGCGAGTTAGCGGTACTTACTTTGAAGTCTCAAGTATCATGTGGCTGACCACTTTACACTGGTTTTGCGTATTGCTGCACGAGTCTCTGTGTGCACCAAATTAGGCAAAAATAGTTTTGTTATTCTTACGAAACTCCCGGCTTCCTAATTTGTTCGTTTTACACCCGAATTGAACCATTTGAAAGCCTACAACTCACAAATTACATCCTTTGTGTTCGTATAAGAATTTCACATTTTTGAATCCGCTAACTCAGAATTCACCTTTGAGTTCATTTTTAAGCGTTCGTTTAACGTTTTCGACCGTTCAATATTCATTTTCTTTGTTATAAGTCGTAATGCGATGATTCTTTAGCCAACGACTATTAATTACCTTATCTCACGTGTTGACATTGGAAACCATCGTTTTCAAGTCACACGACAACTTTTGACCTTTAATCCGGGCCTTTTACGTTTTCGACGTTTAACGTCTATTTTCGCAAAATTCGCCATAACTTCGTTACTCGTGTTCTATAAGCCAAATCAAATGGAAAACTCCATTGATTCATCATAGTCATCCTAACCAAACAATAAGCACATTCCTTAGCTATGATGGTTTTCAAAACGTTCATCCCAAAACTAAGTTCACGTTCAAGAATTTTTATGGTTTTAACTCATGTAAACACTTACGATTTCTATTTGGTCATGACCTATCAATGATTTGGTCATTAATAGACATCCTTATATCTCCACAATAAACACGCTCCACCAATCTACGATTCTTCTACGAGAAAGAAATCGAAAAAGATGAAGATTACGGTTTATGAGAATTTACCTTTGAAGCAATTAACGTTCTAGATAAACGTCTATTGGTTTGCTTAGAAGTAGAATGATTATATGTTTCTAGTTCTTTCTCGCTCTTAATATGTATTGGTCAAGTTTTGTAAAACCTCAAATGACCAACTCTTGCTTTGTATATATAGGCAACCAACTAAGGGGCAATATGGTCCATAGAACCTCCTTACTATTCCACCTCCTTTATCAACTTTGTCACCAAGTAAAGTACTTGGTGAGCAAGTTAATTACTTGGCTTGACCACCAAGTGGCCGGCCCACTCTCTTGTGGTGTATCCCATGGGTTGCCCCATGGGTTTTACCCATCCAATGCTCTACCGGTTCGACTCGCGGTTTACTTTTCGGATTGGGCTTGACATAAATTAACGTTGGGCCTTAACTTGGGTTTGAACAATTAATTCATTGGGCTTGCTATTGGTTTAAGTCCAATTAGATTATACCAAACCCTTAACTCATACTCCATTAATACGTCTCGTATTTTATATGTATAACTCACGTATTCTCTTCGTCTAATACTCATATAACAATCATATTATACGTCTTACTATTCTTCATACCATACTCGTAAAACACTAGTATTTCATACGTATAATATCCGAAACGAATATACGCATTGCATTTTCCTTTCAGAAACCTCTTTCACAAACCCTTAGGTTTTACGTCCGTAAGCGAAAACTTCATTTGCCATAACGAAATTATTATTGGATATTCCATACTATCTTCGTATTCTATCATTACGCGTTTCTTGAAAGTTCAAACCTTAGCTCCGAACGAAATTAGATGAATATTGTTTTTTGATAAGTGGTTTTATACCTACTTATGGAGTACCAATTCATGCGATCTATGCCCATCTCAAGTACATTTTAGTATATTTTAGCTTTATTTCATGTTAGTTCACATTGCATATACTTAGAACTCCTTTTGGTGAATAAGTGCAGGAATCGGCCTAATTTGGTGGTATTATAGGGCAAGAGGCTAATGGAAGCATGAGGCAAGGCAAAAGCTGGAATGTGCATGGCTGAGGATTGAGTGAAGCATGGATGGACAAGCATGGATGGACATAGGACACTTCAAAGAGTGCGATATAACTATGCAGAACCAAACTCGAGAAACTGCAAGCCATGCAAGCAGATGAGCTTGGACACGCATACCAAGCACGAGTACCCAAATGCATAATGGTACCTACTACAAGTTGCCCGGCCGCGAGCATGACAAGCCCGCGTGAGAGCCCGGCTAGAAATCATAACTTACTGCAAGTCTCTCGCTACCATGAGAGGAATGTCTTGGAGGAGCGCGCCACAAAGTCTGGTCACGATTTGTGTTATTTTATTTTTTAATTAAAATTGTTGTAATTGATTAAAAACAATATCTGACTGGTGTCAGACGTATCTTTGATATCTTTTATCGTATTTTTTGTCAACGTAACTAGGGTTTACTCTCTGGGAGAGATTCCAACGTAGAAGAAGGCCAAAACTCTACTTTTCTACTTCTTCTTGGGATTTTTTACGAGAGTAGATTATTATTAGTATTTGCTGGATGGTTATACGGATTTAAATATTAATAGTAGATTCTATTCAGCAATTAGGTTTGATAGTTCTATCTTTCATCTTTCAATTGTTTGTTTATTAATCATGTTTATATTTGATCCCATAATGGCTTTTGGTTCAGTCATGAACTAAACTCCATTATGGGATTCTAACGGATTTTAATATGTAGTTTGATTGCATGCTTGATTGCTTGAGCTATTTTGCATATCATATGGGATGTCTATCATGATTGTTTTGCATATATGAATGCTTTATCACCATTCGTTTCAGTACTTGTATGGAATTGACAATGAACATGCAAGTATGGATTGTAATCATGATAGTATACGTATATGGGGCTGTTTCATATGGCTTGTGTATTTCGTGAACCAGATGGACATATACTATTTCACCGTATAAGTTAAAATAAGGGCTTGTACTTAAATTCAATATAGTTGCAATTTCACATAGACACATAGTGATTTTCGTTATATTGATGATTACATAGAGTCTATCATCTGTGGGTGCTGTGTAAGTAGGTCTTAGTGCATTGAAAAATGGCTATGACTCTTTTAGTGCTCTTGGCTACTTTCCTGTGATATGTGAACGAGTTATGCAAGATGGTGGTGATTAAATGAAATATTAAATGACGTTAGGATCCCATTATTTCCAGATTTGATTTATTCCGTCATTATTATTGTTTTAGTTAGTATTCGCGATTCGAGAACAAACCAATCTTATTAATTAGTTTGAGCATATAAATATAGTGATTTAGTTAATGCATAGTGATTTGAATTAAACAACTTTCTCTGTGGGATCGATACTTTACTTGCTCTATATTGCTTGTTGACACATGTATGCTTGCATGAGTTAGAGCTCTTTTGTTAAGACTAAAAAAGAGGCAACAAGTTATTGGCACCGTTGCCAGGGAAAGGCGTTTAATTTAGTATTATTATCATTAGTTTTAAGCTATATTGTATGACTTAGATAATTCTAGTCTTATCTCATATCAGTTTTTGTTTTTGTTTCAGGAATTTGGATAAATTTTTATGCGCACGCGGTCATCCAACCCCGACTTAACACATGTTCAGGATAACATAAACGAGAGAGGTTGGAAAGCGAGTGTTCGTAGAAATTTATAAGCACAATTAGAAAGTACGACACCTAACATGGCAGCCGAGGCACAAGGAGAAGAACAAAGAGAGGAGCATAGGGCTCTGAAGGAATATTCCATGCCCAATATTACTGGACTACAGTCTAGCATCGTCAGACCAGCGATAGTAGCTAATACATTCGAGACAAAAACAGGCACTATTCAGATGGTACAGAATTCGGTGTAGTTTGGGGGTGCCGCTACAGATGATCCGAATGAACACCTGTTGAGTTTCATCGAAATTTGTGATACATTCAGATACAACGGTGTAACGGAGGATGCTATAAGACTTATGTTATTCCTATTCTCAATGTGGGATAAAGCAAGAAGTTGGCTTTATTCTTTGGCAGCAGGATCTATAACTACATGGGAGGATTTAGCGCATAAGTTCTTAGTTAAGTTCTTCTCGATGGCTAAGACTGCAAAGATGAGGACAACTATATCTCAATTTGAGCATTAATAGGGTGAGTCCTTATATGAAGCATGAGTGAGATACAAAGAAATGCTGAGGAAGTGTCCATATCACGGTATGCCAGATTGGATGGTAATCAACACATTTTACAATGGATTGGGATGGCAGTCGAGACCGATTGTAGATGCAGCTGCAAGAGGAGCATTATGGGCAAAAAGCTATGAAGTGGCTTATGACATTATCGAGATAATGGCATCAAATGATTTTTAAAATCCTACATCTCGGATGCCACAACCCAATGTTGCAGGTGTGTTGGAAGTAGATGCTATTACTCAGTTGTCAGCACAGATGGCAGCCATGGCAAAGAAGATAGATACTTCGGAAGAAGGTAAAACAAAGAAGGCTGAATTCGTATGTGAGATTTGTGCAGGGTCACACTCGATGGATCAATGTGCAATCAGCTCAGAGTCAGTGCAGTATGTGAACAACTACAGAAAAGACCAAGGTTAGTTTCAGAACACATACCACCCCAACAACCAAAATCATCCAAACTTCAGTTGGTCAAATAACCAAGGGAATCAGCAGAATCAGTTTCAATCAAATAATCAGTTTCAGTCACGACTAGTGCAGCCACAGTTTAACCCTAGACCACCTTTTCCGTTGGGATTGTCTCAACAACAACAACAACAACATCACACTCTAGCTGCACCTCAGCAAGAAAAGAAATCGGAAATAGAGGAGATGATGATGAAATACATGGCAAACATAGAGGTTATGATCAAAAGCCAAGAAGTGGCTATTAAGAATCTGGAAACTCAAATAGGGAAGATGGCGAACATGCTTACTAACAGGCCCCAGGGTTCATTGCCAAGTAATACAGAGACAAATCCAAGAAGAGACGGGAAGGAACAGTGTTAAGCGATCACATTGAGGTCTGGGAAAGATTTGTCGTCTTTCGGAAGTCGCAACACCACAGCATGTTACATTAAGAGGAAGCCGCGCGCGCGCGGAGGCGTGAAAGGTCACTAAAGAAAAGGAAAATCTGGAAACATCTGAGGTTTAGCATGAAGAGAAAGATAAAGCAGGTCCCAAGGAGACGTTTAAGAGTTCAGTACCACTAATTCACACTCAAGTTCCGTATCCGCAGAGATTAAATAAGAAAAAAGAAGATAAACAGTTCAGCAAATTCTTGGAGGTATTCAAAAAGCTACATAGCAATATATCATTCGCCGAGGCATTGGAACAAATGCTAAGCTATGCAAAGTTTATGATGGGTATACTATCAAGGAAAAGGAGATTAGAGAAATTTGATACAAAGAGCCTCGATGAAGAATGCAAATGCAAGATTAAACGTAAGTTACCTCAAGTCGAAAGATCCGGGTAGTTTCATAATCCCGTGCACAATCGGGAAGATGAATTTTGAAAAATGTTTGTGTGATCTTGGGGAAAGCATAAATTTGATGCCCTTATCATTGTTCAATCAATTGGGATTATCGGATCCAAAGCCAACAAACATTTCTTTGCAGTTAGTTGACAGATCCATCACGTATCCACGGGGAATTGTTGAAGATGTATTAGTGAAGGTGGACAAATTGTTGAGGAAGATAAAAGTATACCAATTATACTAGGGAGACCATTCTTAGCCACATGCAAGACTTTGATAGATGTGCAAAAAGGAGAACTCACGATGCGTGTACATGATCAGGAGGTCACATTCAATGTCTTTAAAGCCATAAAGTTCCCCACAGATGAAGAAGAATGCTTCCGGGTTGATGTGGTGAACCGGATCCTTAATGACGACGTGCAGAGTATAGTGGATTGTAAACCATTGAAAAGTATCGTTGCTAAAAATTCAATTGTGAAGAATGAGGAATTAGATAAAGTTGTTCAATATCTGGAGACCACTCCATAGTATGGAACCGTTGTAGTGGGTTATAAGTTTCTGGACAAGCACCTTGAAGTGAATGGCCAGAAATTCAAGATTGATTCTGATGGTGAGGTAGACAGCAAGAAAGTCACCTCGATTCTACCTTTAAGTTGAAAATCAGAGATAGTCAAGCTAATTGACTATAAATTAGCGTTTGATGGGAGGCAACCCATTGTTTCCATCTCTACTTAGTATTTATTTAGTTCAAGTTGTTTGGTTTAACATAGTCTAATTACGTGTTAGGATAGTATGAGTACATTTATCTGCCTAGACATCGTAATCGATCATAGAAGAGCATGTGCATGCATTGCATTGAAATTAGGGAGACAGAATAATCATTCATTTTTAGTTAGTAAACCATGTTTTGATGAGATCCATTGATGTTATTTCAGGTGTATTGGAGAGCATGCATGTTTGTCTTGCAAAATCTAAAGAGATCAAAGTCACAGTACAGATATCAGGGATGCGCGGCCAGAACTAATTTCAAAGATGATCCATGCCCCGAGTGTGATATGACCGCTGCATGGTTGTAAACCTCGCTACCGCGCTACCGCCCATTCATATTTTGTGCAAGGCGCCAGCGACAGAGACGATGGAAAAAGTTTTTCTATTTAAAACGTGATGGAGATAAGTTGGACTCTCATTTGAAATAAAAACATACGCACGATCCTCTCAGTCTCCACAACTCATGTCTCTATCTCTCTATTAGTTACAATTTCAAGTCGTACATCTCTCAATTATATAGCCACGATTCTCTCCACGTTCAAAAGTCTATATCTCCTGCACTTCTCCAAGTGCAATATAAAACTAGGATTTCTCATTTAGTGGAGGCAGAAACAATTTAAGGGTAATAACATCATTACTTTCTTCCTCATTATCAGTCAGATTATCTGTGAAATCTTCATCAACTGCAAATGGGGCCTAAGCGAGCACGGTCTATTGCGTCGTCTTCTTCATCTTCTTCGGGCAGTCAAGGGGCTGATATTGTGGATCACACCAAGTTCCTAAACTTGGAAGCTCAACAAGAATATTACCGAATTATGGTGAAGACGTTCGTCAAGGAGCGAGGTTTCAAGCTGGAGGGGCATGATGGCCAGTTGTGTGCCATGATTTGAGAGAGAGGCTGGGGTGGACTGACTGCTACTCCAATGCCTATTCCTATGAGCATAGTCCGCGAGTTCTATGCCAATGCCAAGGTCACTATGAGCGGTATATCTCTGGTTCGTGGTATCAAGATAGATTACAGACCCCATGCCATCCGATTAGTTTTCAAAATTACTAATGCACCGCCAACGGGGGCGGCTAATTGGGTCACCGGTGCTCATTTGGAGATCGACATGGAGTTGGTTATTGCGGAATTGTGCGTGCCTGGTACGAAGTGGACTTATAAAGTAGGTACGACTCAACCTTGAATATTCCCAGCTGCAGCCCTAAACCGCTATGCAAAGGCATGGAATCTATTCATATGTGCCAAGCTCATGCCGTCCTCTCATCATAACGAAATCACAGCAGAGAGGGCAATTATTCTATGGGGCATAATCACCGGGAAATACTATGACATTGGCCATCTCATCCATTAGAATATGTTACGCTATCTATGAGGTGGCACCATTGGGAGCATTCCACACGCATCAGTGGTTGACATGCTTTGTACTAATCTGGGATGCAATTGGGGCAACGAGTAAATGCAATACCCAAGCCAGGACATAACTCATGCCACAATTGTAAATTATGAGGACTGGACAGGAGGTGTACCACACCCACGCGGATTAGGAATCATCCTTCAGCCCACTTTTTCAGTCGTCATCACAAGCACCCCTCAGACGGGCAAGCGGGCCTGCCCACGCCACGCGCACGTACACCCATGGTGATCGCCACCTCCGAAGGTTGGAGCGTAAAGTCTATGCCATGTACGATAATTTGGGCACATTTGCGACGGGACTCATAAGGGCCTTGGCCGAAAGCTTTTCTTGTGACAGGAACAACGCTTAGTTTCGCCTCGATTGAACAAAGATGCCATATCCACCACCAGATTCACCACCCGAGGAGGGTGGTACAACCGATAATTAGGGGAGTTTTTCATTACCCTTTACCTTCATTCAACGGGGCATTGAATATTCTAAGTTTGTGGGTATTGGGGAGTAGTGTAGTTTTGCATGATTAGTTTAATTTTTTTTTTGTTTTAGCATGATTAGTTTAAGTTTCGTAGTTTTTGCATGTTTAGATTAAATTTTTACATCATATAGTTATTGTTGCATATTTTTGTAATCTATTCTTTTGTTTCACGTTTAGTTTGCATATCTCACAGTTCTTGCTATATGGAAATTCTAGTCTAGCCAATTATGACAGTGAAATTTTAAATGATTTTTGATTATTTTGGACAATATGAGCTGAGATATAATGTTTCACACAATGCAATTCATAATGTTGTTTAAATGCTTTCGGATTGCACAAATGTGTTCACAGTCACTTGTAGGTATAAGAAGTACGTGTTGCACTGCTCGATAGAAAAATGTAGTTTTAAAAAGGGAAATATATGAAAAGTGAGTTTAGACTGTATAAAACATTGATTTTTAAACTTTGGGAAAACATGGGTATCTGTGTATAAAAAAAAGGAAAAGAAAAAATAGCAATAACGTGGCTTGTCTTATTTCGGGGTCCTGGCTACTCGAGTAAGTACGCCCTAGGGGATTGTCTCTACACCTAGCGCCCTAAGGTCTTTCATGGTCTGGGAGTCGTTGGTCGAAATCTCGCTAAGGGGTAGCAGTGTACCTAATGGAGTAAGACATTGCACAGTCATGTATATAAAAAAAAAGAAAAAGAAAAAGAAAAGAAAAATAGCAATAAACACCGCGGGAAAGTGCGAAAGTCGCCCTTGTGAGTAGAATAAAGCAGTTAAGCCCATTGTTGAACTTTAGTTTATTTTAAGATGTTGGAATAGTCTTGGGTGCATATATATACATAAGTCTTGATTTAAGCTATAATTTTCTGTTTTGAGCAATATAGCATGAGTATTTTGTGCCTAAATCAAGTTTTGACGAACAGAACACACACATAGCATCTCTATAGCATTTGTGAATTATCTGAGTGTATGACATCATGCCTGCAGTTTGGTTTGAATCTGTATTCTTGAATCTAGAAAAAATTCGTTGAGGCAAATTGGACTGAATTTCTATGATAGTTGGAATAATGTGAGTTTAGTTACATCATAATTTAGTTGTATAGTAATATAACTGCATTTTCATTGTTCATTAGTATGCATTGCTTGAGGGCAATCAACGGTTCAAGTTTTAGGGTATTTGATAAGTGGGTTTTATACCTACTTATGGAGTACCAATTCATGTGAACTATGCCCATCTCAAGTACATTTTAGTATGTTTTAGCTACATTTCATGTTAGTTTGTATTGCATATACTTAAAACTCTTTTTGGTGAATAAGTGCAGGAATCGGCCTAATTTGGTAGTATTATAGGGGAAGAGGCTAATGTACGCATGAGGCAAGGCAAAAACTGGAATGTGCATGGCTGAGGATTAAGTGGAGCATGGATGGACAAGCATGGATGGACATAGGACACTTCAGTAGCAGCAGCAACAATGCAGAACCAAACTCAGGAAACTTTAAGCCACGCGGCATGATGAGCTTGGAGACGAGCGCCATGCAGTACCCAACCAACCGCATAATGGTACCTACTACAAGTTCTTGTGTCATGAGCATGACAAGCCTAGGGGCGTGCAGCGTCATGAGAGCCCGGCTAGACATCATAACTTACTGCAAGTCTCGCGGTAGAGAGAGAGAATGTCTTTGAGGAGCATGCGTCGCTGGCCAAAGTCCTAAGTCACGATTTGTTTTATTTTATTTTTTAATTGAAATGGTTGTAAGTGATTAAAAACACTATCTGACTAGTGTCAGACGTATCTTTGATATCTTTTATCGTATTTTTTACCAGTGTAACTAGGGTTTATTCTCTGGGATAGATTCCAACGTAGAAGGAGGCCAAAACTCTACTTTTCTACTTCTTCTTAGGATTTTCTACGAGAGTAGATTATTATTAGTATTTGCTGGATGGTTATGCGGATTTACATTTTAATAGTGGATTCTATTCAGCAATTGGGTTTGATAGTTCTATCTTTCATCTTTCAATTGTTTGTTTATTAATCATGTTTAGATTTGATCCCATAATGGCTTTTGGTTTAGTCATGAACTAAACTTCATTATGGGATTCTAACGAATTTTAATATGTAGTTTGATTGCTTGAGTTGTTTTGCATATCATATGGGATGTCTATCATGATTGTTTTGCATATATGAATGCTTGATCACCATTCGTTTCAGTACTTGTATGGAATTGACAATGAACATGCAAGTATGGATTGTAATCATGATAGTATACGTATATGGGGCTGTTTCATATGGCTTGTGTATTTCGTGAACCAGATAGACATATACTATGTCACCGTATAAGTTAGAATAAAGGCTTGTACTTAAATTCAATATAGTTGCAATTTCACATAGACATATAGTGATTTTCGTTATATTGATGATTACATAGAGTCTATTATCTGTGGGTGCTGTGTAAGTAGGTCTTAGTGCATTGAAAAATGGCTATGACTCTTTTAGTGCTCTTGGCTACGTTCCTGTGATATGTGAACGAGTCATGCATGATGGTGGTGATTAAATGAAATATTAAACGACGTTAGGATCCCATTATTTCCAGATTTGATTTATTCCGTCGTTATTATTGTTTTAGTTATTATTCGCGATTCGAGAACAAACCAATCTTATTCATTAGTTTGAGCATATAAATATAGTGATTTAGTTAATGCATAGTGATTTGAATTAAACAACTTTCTCTGTGGGATTGATACTTTACTTGCTCTATATTGCTTGTTAACACATGTATGCTTGCATGAGTTAGAGCTCTTTTGTTAAGACTAAAAAAGAGGCAACAAGTTATTGGCACCGTTGCCAGGGAAAGGCGTTTAATTTAGTATTATTATCATTAGTTTTAAGCTATATTGTATGACTTAGATAATTCTAGTCTTATCTCATATCGCTTTTGTTTTTGTTTGAGAATTTGGATAAATTTTATATGCAGACGCCATCATCCAACCCCGACTTAACACATGTTCGTGGATAACATAAACGAGAGAGGTTGGAAACCGAGTGTTCGTAGAAATTTATAAGCACAATTAGAAAGTACGACACCTAACATGGCAGCCGAGGCACAAGGAGAAGAACAAAGAGAGGAGCATAGGGCTCTGAAGGAATATTCCATGCCCAATATTACTAGACTACAGTCTAGCATCGTCAGACCAGCGATAGCAGCTAATACATTCGAGATAAAAACAGGCACTATTAATATGGTACGAAATCTGCTGCGGTTTGGGGGTGTCGCTTCTGAGATGATCCGAATGAACACCTGTTGAGTTTCATCGAAATTTGTGATACATTCAGATACAACGGTGTGACAGAGGATGCTATAAGACTTATGTTATTTCTATTCTCATTGAGGGATAAAGTAAGAAGTTGGCTTCATTCTTTGCCAGCAGGATCTATAATTCTATGGGAGGATTTAGCGCAGAAGTTCCTAGTTAAGTTCTTCCCTATGGCTAAGACTGCAAAAATGAGGACAGCTATCTCTCAGTTTGAGCATTAATAGGGTGAGTCCTTGTATGAAGAATGGGAGAGATACAAAGAAATGCTAAGGAAGTGTCCACATCACGGTATGCCAGATTGGATGGTAATCAACACATTTTATAATGGATTGGGATGGCAGTCGAGTCCGATTGTAGATGCAGCTGCAGGAGGAGCATTATGGGCAAAAAGCTATGAAGAAGCTTATGACCTTATCGAGACAATGACATCAAATGATTTTTAGAATGCTACATCTCGGATGCCACAACCCAAAGTTGTAGGTGTGTTGGAAGTAGATGCTATTACTGAGTTGTCAGCAAAGATGGCAGCCATGGAAAAGAAGATAGATACTTTGGCAGAAGGTAAAACAATGACGGTTGCATTCGTATGTGAGATTTGTGCGGGGTCACACTCGACGGATCAATGTGCAATTAACTCAGAGTCACTGCAGTATGTGAACAACTACAGAAAAGACCAAGGTCAGTTTCAGAACACATACCACCCCAACAACCAAAATCATCCAAACTTCAGTTGGTCAAATAACCAAGGGAATCAGCAGAATCAATTTCAATCAAATAATCATTTTAAGTCACAACCAGCGCAGCTGCAGTTTAAGCCTAGACCACCTTTTCCGCCGGCATTGTCTCAACAATAACAACAACATCACACTCTAGCTGCACCTCAGCAAGAAAAGAAATCGGAAATAAAGGAGATGAATATGAAATACATGGTAAACACAGAGGTTATGATCAAAAGCCAAGCAGTGGCTATTAAGAATTGGAAATCTCGAGCTCCCACGTTGCTTCTTCAGCATCGTGGTTACTCCAAATTACCTTTACTGAAGGTAATACTTTATTTCTCAAGACTTGTTCCTTCCTATCAACAATTTGAATCAGAAGTTCTTAATATGTTAAGTCTTTTTCTACTTGAATAGACTCATATTCTATTACGTGCTTGTAGTCCGGTTTATAGGAATGCAACATAGACACGTGAAACACATTTTTTATTCTTTCCATTTCTGGAGGTAAGGCTACTTCATAAGCTACCTCTCCTACCCTTCTTAAAATCTCAAAAAGTCCTACAAACCTTTGACTTAACTTCCCCTTCTTTCCAAAACATATCTTCCCTTTCCAATGCGATACTTTTAGAAAAATATATGAACCTACTTCAAACTCCTCTTCTCATGATGAGGATCTGCATACTTTCATTGTCTATCTTGAGAAGTTACTAATCGAGCTCTTATTAGCTTCACCATGTCTACCATTTGTTGTACCATCTCAGGTCCCAACATACGACGTTCACCTACTTCATCCCAACAAAGTGGTGTTCTACACTTCCTTCTATACAATGCTTCGTAAGGCGGCATGCCTATACTAGCGTGAAAACTATTGTTGTAAGTGAATTCTACCAAAGGTAGATGCTCGTCCCAAATCCCCTTGAAATCCATAACGCATGATCTTAACATATCTTCTAGCGTTTGAATCGTTCGTTCACTTTGTCCATCCATCTGTGGATGATACGCCATACTCAATCTCAAATGCATTCCCATTTGTTCTTGCAAACTCCTCCAAAAGTTTGACATGAATCGTGGATCACGATCGGACACAATCGAAACATGCACTCCATGTCCAGAAATGACTTCCTTGACATAAAGCTTAGCTAAATGTTCTAGTTTATACCTAACTCCTATTGGTAGAAAATGAGCCAATTTAGTTAACCGATCCACTATTACCCAAATAGCATCGTACCCCTTTCTCGTTGTTGGAAGTTCCACCACAAAGTCCATGGTGATATGCTCCCATTTCCACTCTGGAATTTCCAGTGACTGTATAAATCCACTCAGTCTTTGGTGTTCAGCCTTAAATTTCTGACAAGTTATGCACTTACTAACGTATTCTGCGATCTCCCTTTTCATGTTCGGCTACCAAAAGTTCTGACGAAGGTCTTGATACATCTTAGTACTACCAGGATGTATTGAGTACCTCGAACTATTGGCCTCACACATAATCTCTTCTTTCAACTCGGAATTATTTGGAACCCAAATTCTTCCTTCAAAATGAAGTAAACCTTCATTATCAAGGTTATACTTAGTCTTCACGTCATCCTCCATTATCTGCCTCACACGTTCACATTCTTCATTACTTATATGTATTTCCTTAACCCATTCCACTATCGTTGGTCGAGTCTCTATTGAGAATAACATCTCCCCCGTTTCACTTGGTAACATAACTTCTAATTCCATCTTTGTCATCTCTGTTACTAACTCATTCTGAGTCATTAACATTGATAGCTTTTCTCTACCCTTCCGACTTAACGCGTCAGCTACTACATTCGCCTTTCCCGGATGATATAAGATATCACAGTCATAATCTTTTATCAACTCTAACCACATTCTCTGCCTCATATTCAACTCCTTCTGTGTGAAGATATATTTCAGGCTTTTATGGTCCGTGTATATCTCACACTTCTCCCCATATAAATAATGTCTCCATATTTTTAAGGCAACCACTACAGCTGCCAATTCTAGGTCATGAGTAGGATAGACCTTCTTATAATCCTTTAACTGACGTGACGCATACGCAATGACCTTGCCATGCTGCATAAGCACGCAACCTAGTCCTCTAAATGAAGTATTGCAATAAACTACAAAATTCCCCGTATCATCTGGTAAAGATAATACATGTGCCTCACTCAACCTCCATTTTAGTTCTTGAAAACTATACTCACACTTTTTTGTCCGTACATACTTCACCAACTTCCTTGTCAGATTTGTCAACGGAGTAGCTAATTTAGAAAAGTACTAAATGAATCTTCTATAGTATCCCGCTAACCCCAGAAAACTCCTAACCTCGGTTGGCGTTTTCGATTGCTCCCACTCATTCATCGCTTCCACCTTCGCTGGATCTACGAATAAGCCATGTTTGTGTATAACATGTCCTAGAAACTGCACTCGTTCGAGCCAAAAATCACACTTAGTGAATTTCGTATACAACGTCTCACTCCGTAGTGTTTCCAACACTATTCTTAGATGTTCAGCATGATCTTCTGGCGTCTTAGAATAAAATATAATATCACCAATGAACACTACAACAAACTTGTCCAAATACTGTTTGAACACTTTGTTCATCATATCCATAAATGCGGCTGGCGCATTTGTCAACCCAAACCACATAACCAAGAACTCATAATGCCCATAACGAGTTCTGAATGTCGTCTTAGGTATATCTTCCTTCCTCACTTTCAGTTGATGATACCTCATTCGCAAATCTATTTTAGAAAAATACTTTGCCTCTTTCAACTGATCAAATAGATCATTGATACTGGGCAACGGGTATTTATTCTTAATCGTTAGCTTGTTCAACTCTCGATAGTCGATACAAAGTCGTAACGATCCATCCTTCTTCTTTACAAACAATACAAGTGCTCCCCATGGAAACACACTCGGTTGAATTTACATTCTATCTAATAGTTCCTGTAACTGAACCATTAACTCCTTCATCTCGACTGGTGCCATTCTATATGGTTCCTTTGAAACTAGTGCCGTACCTGGCAACAAATCAATCACGAATTCTATATCCCTATCTGGTGGAATACCGGGTAACTCCTTCAGAAACACATCCGCAAATTCTTGAACTACCGTTATCTGTTCCAATGATGTTCCCACTCTTTGGGTATCCACTACATGACACAGATAACCCTTACACCCCTTCTTCAACATTTTCCTAGCTTGTGTCATGGTTAGACAACAAGAACGTCCCGGTGATTTATTTCCGTAAAACACAACCTCAGGTTTCTTAGGAAGCCTTAGGTTTACACTCTTCCTATAACAGTCTATTATCGCTCTATGGTTAATTAACGAATCCATACCGAGAATCACATTGAATTCCCTTAACCTTATCGGTAAAAGATCTACCGATAATCTATTACCCCTGATCAAATCCCAATTGCTAATCAAATCCACATGCTATAAAAGAACAAGTAGCACCCGAGTCAAATAACACGTAAGCATTTATTTTGTTGACTGGAATGATACCTGGTACTACATCCGTTGATGCAACTGCATCTTGGACCATCATATTAAACGTTCGGGCTGAGGGTCTATCCAATGATGGTGTTGGTCCAGTAATGACTAAATTGCCACTACTAGAACCTTTACTACCCTCCGCCCCTTTCTTCGGGCAATTTCTTGCCATGTGGTCCACCGACCCACAAACAAAACATCCCCGACTTTTCTTAGGATTAGGACAGTTGGGAGATATGTGACCCTCCTGCCCACAGTTATAACAACCAGTCTTCCCCTTCAGACAGACTCCCAGATGAGTCTTACCGCATGTCTTGCATGCCTCCATCCTACATTTAGGATCCCCTTGTTTCACCCCAGTATTCCCAGGGTTAAAATTCTTACTCTTAGGCATATTTCCGCTACCACTGGCAATCTCTGCCTTATTTCTTCCCTCTCCCTCTCCCTTACTCTTATTCTTTCTATCCTTGTGGTATTGGGTCAACACCTCACTACCACCCTCCGCTATTATTGCCTTTTCTAGAATGGTCCCGTAGGAAGCACTCTTAGAAATCGATATCCTATTATAGAGCCAGGGTTTTATGCCCTGTTCAAACCTACGAGCCTTCCTTTCCTCCGTGTCCACTTGGTGTGGAGTGAACCTTGCCAATTCATTGAATTTGGCCTCATATTGGGGAACAGTCATGTCCCCCTGTTTAAGTTCGAGGAACTTAATCTCCATCCTCCCTTGCATGCTAGTAGGGAAGTAGTTCTCGAAGAATACCTTCTTAAATTGTTCCCATGTAACAACTTCCACTCCAGCCCCACCTTGGTGAGCCTCCCATGAGTAGTTGTCTTCCCCCTTCATCATATAAGTCGCAAAAGAAGTCTTTTGCGCCTCAGATACGTTTGTAATAATAAACGCCTTCTCTATTTCCTTGACCCATGTCTGGGCCTCCATTGGGTCCATCGTTCCTTTAAATTCGGGTGGACCTACACTCTTAATTTCCTTAAAGGTAGTCATTCGGGCTACCCTAGGTCCTACGGGTGCTCTACCCCCAACTTGGTTAAATGCAGCCGTTAATAAATTAACGAACTCTTGCATTGGGTTATTAGGACCCCCCTCGTTATCATTATGCGATTCCACCTCTTGGTTACGTTGTCTTCTTCTTGGCGGCATTTCTGATTAAATAAATAAAGTTCCATTATTACTTATTTGCTTACTTCGTTATTAATCGTCAAACAACTGAAAAATAACTCATACACAACAAAGCAAATTAAAATAAAAACTTCCTTATATTAAAATACTTCTTTATAGATCAGAACTATTTACAAGTTGCTTTCCATAGCCCAAAAGCTATTATGTATATATCCCGCGATTGACTTTTACAAAAATTGGGATTTACAAAAAGACTACCATTTAATTATTCAAAAGAGGGTTTTATGTCACTACACAAAAGTATGTACCATACTAACTCCTAATACTGCCTAACAGCATTCTCATGCTTCTCGTTCGCTAGAATCGACACAATATCTTGACTTATAGTATGTCGAGTCTGTCCGGACTCAATAGAATAACAAGCTATCTTAAGCTTGAAATCCTGCACACTGTCATTTATATATGACATTCGTGCTATCTTCCAGTCTTTTTTCACCCCGATTTCTCACGAAGTTCTATGACTTCGTTCTTATAGTCCCTAGCCTTGTCAGTCATGATCACTTTCTCATCATGTTCTATCTCATAGTCTGACTCTGAAGACTCCTTCGCTCCATAGAGATCACTGATCTCTTCCTTCCGGTCTTTTTGACCATATTGTGCGATTTTACGTTCTGATGCAGCGACACCCCAAATCCTGATACTTCATTACCTCAAGATTTTGTGTACACGTAATCAAAATATTCATTTATAACTACCCAATCATAAATAAAATTGAATAAATAAACCTGCCCATACAGGGATTTCATAAAATAATATCTCCCAGGTTATCTAACCTTTACAAACAATCATTCATGCGGAAAATTAAAATAAACTTCATTACATTCTTTAAACCAAAGTCTGATAATAAAACTATCAAAACTATTACAAGTCTTCAGTACTTGTTCATCTTTCCCTTTCCTTTACTGGTGCTAGGTACGTCACCCTTTCCATCTTTAGCTGTAAGGATTTTACAGGCAATAGTGAGCAAATAAGGCTCACTTGAAATATCAATGAATAAAACTTTTACATTCTTTGCCCATTCAGGGGCTCAATAGAACTGAACAATAAGTTCTATTAACTTCTTAAAAATTCCTTGCCCATTCAGGGGCTCAATAGAACTAAATAATAAGTTCTATTAACATCTTGACATTCCTTGCCCATTCAGGGGCTCAATAGGACTGAACAATGAGTTCTATTAATATTTTAAACATTAACTGAGGGTCTAATGACCACGAACCTTATCCACAGTTATAAGTAATCTTTCAACTTAAATTTTTACGGTCATACGCCCATAATGACTTTAAGGTACTTAGGGGGATCAACCCTTCGTACATGTATTGTATACAAACATTTCAGCGCAAAGTACAAAACTAAGCGTAACCCCTATAATTAGGGTTGTTCATCTCAGTATTTTGAGTACAAGTATGCCCCAAAGATAGTTTAGTTTGGATACACTTTAAGGTAATTTGGATTTCAACGGACATCAACTAAGGATTAGTTGAATAAAAGATAATAACACTATGTTATTGAATGATCATACTGAATAAACATTTCTTTCTAAGTTTATGCTTTAGGAATAATCTAATAGCATAACAATTGAATAATCTATCATACCTTGCTTTGAACAACATTAAGCTAAGGTTACAACTTAGAATTTAATATCAAGCATGCAGAACAACAATAATTGGAATGATAAACTGAGTCAACAGAATAAAGGTACTTGCATGCTAATATAACAAGTTTAGAGTTAGGAAAAACTTGCATAATCATAATAACTATCTCAATGAAAGTGTGGAGATGGGAAGCTTGTATCATCATGAATAACTGGATACCATTAAATTGCCTAAATGGAAATACTTTACTCAATAAAGTATAGCATATGAAATTTGCATAACGAAGCTTTAGGATTAGAAAATTTGCTCAATGTAAAAAGATAGGGATTTAGAATCTTGCCTTGTGCGTAGATTAAACCGTTATAATCCAAACCACAATTATCCTATATACATATGTTAACAGGACATAATCAGTCAGTAACACATACTATATCTCTACATCACGTATGCTTTGATTATAAATTGCATTATCAAATTCTATCCATTAAAACTAATAACAATATTTGTTAATTAGTAATTCTATGTTCACTCATAGTATTAATATACTATAATACTAGAAATACATAATCAACATTTATCATATATCATTCCTTTAAAATATCGACTTTTGTGCAAGACAAAAAAAGTCGCTTCAACTTTTATGTTAGCGGCCATGGCTTCTCCACGCTTTAAACTATGGGTCGTATTGCCTGCTGACAGACATATTCTTCTAGCGAGACATATATATAGGGACTCCTTGGTATTTACAAGAAAGTTCAAAGCCTCCCTCATTACTTACTTGTCTTGGTATAAAAGTCCTACTGGTCTTGCGACATTTGGCGCTAAGTAGCGAGATTTGACGATGGAGCGTGAATTTTGACGCTGGGGCGCCGAAACTCACAGAACCAAAAATGAAGAATAGAGCCAAAGCTACTGCCTTAAATCTTAACAATGATTCACCCAAAACAACATGTATAATTAATATAAATTATACATAATTGCTAACAATCATCCATATAACAATTACCAACCACTAACAATTACCAGCACATAGTTTACAAGAATTTTGTAAAAACTTATACACAGACTATCAAATTCATAGTAAGTATATGGCATAAAACATATATGATTACATACACATAAATTAAGGTTATAAGCACCTACCTTTTTGTTGTTAAGAAACACTTGTTTACAAAATCTGTTTTGAAAAATCACGCACTTGGCTTCTTCTCAAACTCTCTGATTTTTTTTTTCTTTCTCTTTTCTTACTTCTCTCAGCAATAGACTAGGTACTAACACTGAGCATAAAACTGATAATCATATACGTAAAATAATTGTTATGGCAATAATAAGCCTATTTATTTTTATCAGTTACCAACATATAACGTATAATCTTATAAATATAAATATATTTTATTTATATATTTGTTTTATTCTATTAATAATATAATTTAAAATTAACAAGAATTTCAAAAGCCATAAGGCCTTGTTTGGCAAAGTATTTATAAAATAAAGGATTACTATACTTGCACCTTGTTTGGCAAAACTAAATAAAAATTACTTTAATTTATTTTAATAACTCTTTATCACATAGTAATTTTTCGCTTTATTTAATAACAATTTATTAAATAAATCACTTAATCACATAACTCAATCCACATAACACATTAATTATTTAACAAATAAATAATTAACTAATCACATTAATTATTTAACAAATAAATAATTAACTAAATAAACTCAATCAAATTGAACAATTACTTATTCAAAAACACATCCAATAAATATTTATATAAATCAATAAATATTTATAACTTACACTTCAAAATCTGGAATGTTACGTCATCCCCCTCTTAAAAGGATTCTGTCCTCAAAATCACAACTCAAATAACACATTCTTTACATTCTTCCCTACTTACAAAGATTCTGTCCCCAGAATTGAAGACACAGATTAAACAAATAACTCAGGGTACTCTTTCATCATTTTCTCTTCGAGTTCCCACGTTGCTTCTTCAGCATTGTGGTTTTTCCATATCACCTTCACAAAAGGTATCACTTTATTCCTGAGCACTTGTTCTTTCCTGTCGACTATCTGGATAGGAACCTCTTCATAAGACAAATCTTTCTCGAACTGCAACGGTTCATACTCGATCACGTGATTGTAATCGGGTTTATATGGTCGTAACACCGAAATATGAAAAACATTGTGAATGTTTTCCAACTCTGGAGGTAGAGCTACCTCGTAAGCTACCTCTCCAACTTCTCGCAAAGACTTCAAAGGGTCCAATAAACCTCGGGCTTAGTTTTCCTTCATCAAAAATGAATTTTCCCTTTCAAGGAGAAACTTTTAGAATACATAGCTTCCTACGTCAAATGCACGATCTTGCCTCTGTTGATCAGCATACTTCTTCTATCAGTCTTAAGCTGCTACCAATCTTGTCCTGATGAGTTTGATAACCTCAACGCAGTTTGTTGCACTAGTTCTGGTCCTAGCAGTTGACGTTCACCAACTTTATCCCAAAGATAGTAGGGTTCTCAGATTTTCGCCAGATAACGCTTCGTAAGGCGGCATGTCGATGCTCAAGTGATAACTATTATCAGAAAGCGAATTTCACCAACGATAATTGTTCTTCCCAACTTCCTTTGAAATCCATGATGCATGCTCTCAAAGATATCTTTCCAATGTCCGGATCGCTCGCTCACTTTGGCCATCTGTTTGTGGATGATAAGTCGTACTCATTCGCAATTGAGTTCCCATGCATTCTTGTAGTCTCTTCCAGAAATTTGAAGTGAATCGCGGGTCTCTATCGGACACAATTGATACTGGCACTCCATGTCTCGAAATGATCTCTTTGATGTACAATCTTGCCAACTGATCAAGATTGAACCTAATCTTTATTGGTAAAAAGTGCGCTGATTTCGTCAGTCTGTCCACTATCACCCAAATTGCATCGCATCCTCTCTGAGTAGTTGGAAAACCCACCAAAAAATCCATCGTGATATGTTCCCACTTCCATTTTGGTATTTCCAACGGTTGAAGTAATCCGCTGGGTCTTTGATGTTCGACTTTTACTCTTTGACATGTCAAACATTTAGCCACGCATTCTGCATCATCCCTTTTCATATTCGGCCACCAAAAATGTCGGCGTAAATCTTGATACATCTTTGTGCTTCCTGGATGAATTGAATATCTTGAGCTATGAGCTTGATCAAGATTTTGACTTTTCGCCTGTGTCATTGAACCCAGATTCTTCCTCGCATCAGAGTAATCCTTCTATGATCGACCTTTGTATTCAGATTGCGCTACCATCATTCATATTTTTTATCTTCCCACATTCTTCATCTTGTAATCTAAGCGCTCTTCACCTTGTCCAAAGAAAGTTGGACCTCGCTTCTAACCGAAAATAGTCGTTTCATCGATTCTCGTGGAAATTTTATTTCTAGTTCCAACTTTGCCATTCACGAAATGAGCTCCTCCCGAGTTGTTATCGAAGATCAATTTCTCTCGACCTTTCCTACTTAAAGCATCTCAACCACATTTGCTTTGCTCGGATGATAAAAGATCTCACAATCATAATCTTTTATCAATTCCATCCACCTTCTCCGACGCATGTTCAAATCTTTCTCGAGTGAAAATATACTTCGGACTTTTTGTGGTCCGTAGTAGATCTCATATTTCTCTCATACGATAAGTGTCTCCATATCTTGAGAGCAAATACTATCGCAGCCTAATTCCAAATCATGAGTCGGATAACCTTTCTCATAATCCTTCATTTGTCTTGATGCATAGGCAATAACTTTGCCGCTTTGCATAAGAACATAACCCAATCTTTCAGTGTGAGGCATCACTATACACCACAAAATTTCCCAGATTATCCGGTAGTGTTAACACACAGCTACACTTAGCTTCTTCTTTAAACCTTGAAACTCTCTCTTCACATTTCTCCGTCCAAACGAATTTCACAACTTTCTGTGTCAAATTTGTTAACGGAGTGGCTATCTTGGAAAAATCTTGTATAAATCTTCTATAATAACCGGCCAGTCCCAAGAAACTCCTCACCTCCGAAGGTATCCTTGGTTGTTCCCAATTGATTATAGCTTCCACTTTCGATGGATCCACTGAAATCCCATCTTTGTCAATCACATGACCCAAAAATTGTACACGATCGAGCCAAAATTCGCACTTAGAGAACTTCACGTACAATTTTTCCTTTCTTAGTGTCTCCAATGTCGAACGAAATGTTCCACGTGTTCTTCTTGAGTTTTGAATACACCGTAATGTCGCCGATAAACACCACTCACTTAACTTGTTCTAAGAATGGTTTAAATACCCCTGCTCATCAAATCCATAAACGCCATAGGGGCATTTGTTAAACCAAAGACATCACCGTAAACTCGTAATGTCCGTATTCGAGTTCAATGTCGCTTCTAGGTATATCCTCCTTTCTTACCTTCAATTGGTGATACCCACTTCTCAAATCTATTTTCGAGAAGTACTTAAGACCCTTCAACCGATCAAACAAGTCATCTATTCTAGGCAACGGATACCTATTCTTAATAGTGACCTTGTTTAACTCCCTATAATCAATGCAAAGACGCATTGATCCGTCCTTCTTTTCACGAAATAATATCGGCGCCCCCCACTATGATACACTTGGTTGAATATACTTCTTGTCCAAATAGCTTCTTGTAGTTGCACCATCGGTTCCATCATTTCTACTAGGAGCCATTCTCAGACGGGCCTTTAATATTTGGTGCAGCTTCTCGGCGCTAAGTCGATTACTTAACTCAATCTCTCTCAAAGTGAAGTCCCGAAAATCATCCGGAAATACATCTACGAATTTCTAACCACCGGTATCTCCTCCAATTTTACACCCTTCTTTCCGAGTATCGACTATGTAAGCCAAAATAACCCACACAACCTTTACTTAACAACTTCGCTCGCATAATCGCTTTACATTTCATTTGTTCAGCGATTTGCTACCATGGAAAACTACCTTTGGACGAGTCATAAGGTTTACACACTTTTGTGACAATCAATTATCGCTCCATATTTGAACAACCAATTCATTCCCAAAATTACATCAAATTCCCGAGTCTAATCGAATTAAATCTACCATCATTATATTCCCTTTATGTTCACTTCTACGCTTCTTGTATATACGAACCTAACAGAATCACCTCCTATTCGCAATTTCTATGTTCAAAGGGAAATTCATTTTCTTCTAGGCAATTCTAACCTCTTAGCAAATTCATCGATATAAACGAAGTAAAGACACCAATCAAATAATACATAAGCATTAATATCGCTGATTGATAATAATACGACACCACATCTTTTGATTGCACACAACATCTTGCATACCATGTTGAAAGTTCGGGTCAGGGTTTGTTTGACGTTGTAGGTCCAAAGAATGGCCCAAGTACCTCCACCGCCTTTCCTCTTACTTACTACTATTTCTCCAACCTTCTTTTGAGGGCATTCACGAGAAAAATTATCCTTAGATCCACATGTGAAATAGACATTCTTCTTGGGTTGGGTGCAATTTGAGGCGATGTGACCCTCCCCACACAAATAAAACATACACGCTTCCCCATCAAGCACACACCCTTATGAAACCTCCCGCATGTAGAACATGCTTCAAACTTCCTAAACTCTTACCTTCACCGGTTTCCTTCATTTCGCTCCATTTCCTCTTCAAGTTGTTGTTATTGTTTCCATTTCCATTGCTTCCGCTACCACTCTTCACATCCACCTCATTCTTCTTCTTCTTCTGCTCTTGATTGAATTTTGTCACCGCCTCGCCTCCCTTCAAATGAGTATAGCCTTTCTCCATCATCACCAGAAAACGTCTTTCAATCGAACAGAAAACCCTATCTATATGTACCTGTGGCTTCACCCTCGTCAAATCTTTGCTTTACGCCGTCTGCATGATGTCTTGATATGGCGCAAACCTCGCCAATTCGTTGAACTTCACTAAGCATACTCGACACCGCCATCGCTCTCTCTACTTCAGTTCCAAAACTCGAACCTCTAATGACTCTTGAACTCTCTCTGGAAAGTAGGTCTCAAGAATAACTCCTTAAACCTATCCCAAGTCATCACCCCGATCCTTCCCGGTTTTTATTGGCTTTCACCACCAATAACTAGCTTCGCTTTCAACATAAATGTTGCAAAAAGCTGTCTTTTGCTCATCTACTACCCTAGCGACTTCAAATACTTTCTCTATTTCCATAATCCAGGTCTGTGCCTCGACAAGATTCGTTGACCCACGGAATTCAGGTGGTCCAACTGCCTTAAACTCTTTAAATGTTGTGCCTTGGTTTTGAGGTTGATTCTCATAACGCCTCTCGTTAGTAATGTCACTAGTTGTTGGACTAATTATCCTCAACATCGTTATTGTTAGTTCTCGCATCGGTTCTCTCCTCGACGGGGTGGTTCACGTCTGGTAGGCATTTTCTGCTAAAAAAAAAATCTATTAGACTATTACCCAACTTCTTTAAGTATTTTCTAATTAACTTGCCTCCATAAAAGAAATAACCACATAACACTTTTTTGAATAAAATAATAACTTTTATTTATTCATCATCTCTTCGAAAACATAAAAACAATAGCATCACCGCTATTTACATTCCTTTCCTGAACTACAAAAGTTACAGTGACAACATCATCATTCTCTCATATCCCATGGTTACTTAACACTGTGGATTTACACATTATTTAACACTTATTACGTGTAAAAATGTATACATTTCCTACGATGATCTATTAAGATACTCCATAGCCTTTTGACGCTCTTTCTTCCATAACACGGAACATGGTTCGACGATCTAACACGTGTGATGGCAGTAGTCTCAAATCGAATTGATAACCCATGACCCGATCTTGAGCTCGATTGATCACGATATTGAATACTTTATCCATCTCTTCCATCTTCATCCTCTTTGTTTGTGTCCCCTTTACGCTTCTTCCAGCTCGCTGATAAGCTTCCTCAGATGCTGCCTCTTCGCCTCTCGCCCTTTTAGTAGCTTCTTCATTCAACTTGTTTCTTCGGGCCCACGACCATCTCGATCAGTTGTTCCTTCTCACCTTCACCAGATCACCTTCTCTTCAACATTAGTTAGATATTCATCTCGATCCCGGATGTCGCCATCCTTCGTGTCATCATTGCATACTCATTGTTCACCTACTATCTCCTCGCAACTCCTCAACTCGTGGTCCTCAAGTTCCACGTTATGGTCGTAGACTTCATCATACATACGAGCAAATGCATCGAGGTTAGTGGAGTCTCATCCTCCTCGCCCTCGTTATCCTCATCCTCCCCCTGGCAACTCCACGGGATCCTCCTCATCCGCCTCCACATCATCATCCTCATCTTCAACCACTACGACCAACTGGCCGACTCCCATGGCGTGAGAGTTGTTCCCAAACAACTCAATGTCATGCGAGGCTCCTCCTCTATAGGCATTTGAGGTCCCTCCTCCCTAGCCTGACTGGATTCTCCAACATTAGTCATCCCGACAACAAAATTTTAAAGTTTTAGTTATTAATCATTCTACTCGACACTCGCGAGCACATAAGTTATAAACACATAAGCACATAAGTGTTTTATTACTTCTTCCTTAAAACTCGATAAGAGTTATCTCCACTATCTTTTCAAAGGTTACTTCCTAAGGCTTTTCCCCCACCTAAGGTTCATAACCTAAAACTTTGATACTAACTCAGGACACCCCCAAATCTCTGCATTTCATTACCTCAAGATTTGGTGTTCACGTAATCAAAATATTCATTTATAACTACCCAATCATAAATAAAATTGAATAAATAAACCCATATACACAGTGATTTCATAAAATAATATCTCCCAAAGTTATCTAACCTTTACAAACAATCATTCATGCGAAAATTTAAATAAACTTCATTACATTCTTTAAACCAAAGTCCGATAATAAAACTATCAAAACTATTACAAGTCTTCAAAGATTTGTTCATCTTTCCTTTCCTTTATCGGGTGCTAGGTACGCCACCCTTTCCATCTTTAGTCGTAAGGATTTTAGAGGCAAGAGTGAGCAAACAAGGCTCACTTGAAATATCAATGAATAAAACTTTTACATTCTTTGCCCATTCAGGGGCTCAATAGAACCCCGAACAATAAGTTCTATTAACTTCTTAAACATTCCTTGCCCATTCAGGGCTTAATAGAACTAAATAATAAGTCCTATTAACATCTTAACATTCCTTGCCCATTCAGGGGCTCAATAGAATCAAACAATGAGTTCTATTAATATTTTAAACATTCAATAGGGTCTAATGACCACGAAACTTGTCCACGCTTATAAGTAATCTTTCAACTTAAACTTTTACTAATATACGACCATAATGACTTTAAGGTACTTAGGGGATCAACCCTTCATATATGTATTGTATACAAACATTTCAAATAAGAAAAGTACAAAAACTAAGCGTAACCCCTATAAATAGGGTTGTTCATCTCAAAGATTTTGAGTACAAGTCCGCCTCAAAGATAGTTTGGTTTGATACACTTCAAGGTAATTTGAAGTTCAACTGACATCAACTAAGGATTAGTTGAATAAAAGATAATAACACTATGTTATTGAATGATCATACTGAATAAACATTTCGTTCTAAGTTCATGCTTTAGGAATAATCTAATAGCATAACAATTGAATAATCTATCATACCTTGCTTTGAACAACATTAGGCTAAGGTTACAACTTAGAATTTAATATCAAGCATGCATAACAACAATAATTGGAACGATAAACCGAGTCAATGTAATAAAGGTACTTGCATGCTAATATAACAAGTTTAGAGTTAGGAAAAACTCAGCATAATCATAATAACTATCTCAACGAAAAGTGTGGAGATGGGAAGCTTGTATCATCATGAATAATCGGATACCATTAAATTGCTTAAATGGAAATACTTTACTAAATAAAGTATAGCATATTAAATTTGCATAACGAAGCTTTAGGATTAGAAAATTTGCTCAATGTAAAAGATAGGATTTAGAATCTTGCCTTGTGCGTTAAATTAAACCGTTATAATCCAAACCACAATTATCCTATATACATATGTTAACATGACATAATCAACAAAGAATAACATACTATATCTCTACATCACGATGCTTTGATTATAAATTGCATTATCAAATTCTATCCATTAAAACTAATAACAATATTTTAATTAGTAATTCTATGTTCACTCATAGTATTAATATACTATAATACTAGAAATACATAATCAACATTTATCATATATCATTCCTTTAAAATATCAGATTTTTGTGCAAGACAAAAGTTATTTATGAACTTTCATTAAGTGGCCGCTGCTTGCTACAGCTTTAATCAGGTCATACACAATGCGATGACATGGCGCTTTGGCCATGAGACATATATAGGGACTTCATAATACTGACAGAAGTCCCTGCGCTGGCGCCCGACTTTGGTCTTTGCGATGTGAAGTCCGTCCTAAGTAAGACATTTTTTAAGCGCTAAGGCGCGAGATTTGACGCTGGAGCGTGAATTTTGACGATGGGGCGCCTAAACTCACAGAACCAAAAACAAAGAACAGAGCCAAAGCTACTGTCTTAAATCTTAACAATGATTCACCCAAAACAACATGTATAACTAATATAAATTACACATAATTGCTAACAATCATCCATATACCAATTACCAACCACTAATTAACAATATCATAGACTAATTCTTTGAAAACACTGTGTTTTAAAAATTAAACTCCATTGATGAAATATCAATTTACAGTGAACGTAATTTACACTGTTATCAACCAATTTTGATTCCTTTGACATACAAGTATACCAATATATATCCCAATTAATATGTATAGTCCAATTTCTCGCTATATATATATATATATATATATATATATATATATATATATATATATATATATATATAACCTTTGATAAATTCTACACTCAAGTTCGTACTCACATGTTTCCACTGTAAAAGAAAATAATTTCTTAAATACGTAATTTAGCATACCATCATATTTATATATTAAGCATACAATTATATACAAATATATATATGCTAGTATAACAATTACCAACACATAGTTTACAAGAATTTTGTAAAAACTTATACACAGTGAAGTTGAAGAACACAGACTATCAAATTCACAAGAAGTATATATGAAAAATATATATGATTACATACACATAAATTAAGGTTATAAACACCTACCTTTTTGTTGTTAAGAAACACTTGTTTACAAAATCTGTTTTGAAAAATCACGCACTTGGCTTTTTCTCAAACACTCTGATTTTTTTTTCTTTCTTTTCTTACTTCATCAAAGAATAGACTAGTACTAACATCGAAATATAAAACGATAATCATATACGTAAAATAACCTCAAGTATGGCAATAATAAGTCTATTTATTCTTATCGCTTACCAACATATAACGATATAATCTTATAAATATAAATATATTTTATTTATATATTTTTTTTATTCTATTAATAATATAATTTAAAATTAACGAGAATTTCAAAAGCCATAAGGCCTTGTTTGGCAAAAGTATTTATAAAATAAAGGATTACTATACTTGCACCTTGTTTGGCAAAACTAAATAAAAATTACTTTAATTTATTTTAATAACTCTTTATCACATAGTAATTTTTCGCTTTATTTAATAACAATTTATTAAATAAATCACTTAATCACATAACTCAATCCACATAACACATTAATTATTTAACAAATAAATAATTAACTAATCACATTAATTATTTAACAAATAAATAATTAACTAAATAAACTCAATCAAATTGAACATTTACTTATTCAAAAACACATCTAATAAATATTTATATAAATCAATAAATATTTATATCTTACACTTAAAAATCTGGAATGTTACACGGTCAAGCACTGAGAGGTACATTGCCCTCATAGTCTCTGTAGGTGTTGACTCTAGGGCAGGCATCACCGTATTAATCGATGTCACCTCCATGTCATCCTCCACATCTATCATCATATTCAGATATGATGCTATTCCCATGGTCTCCTCAGAATAGTCCTCCTCCGAGTAATATTCCTCGGGCTCTAACTCTTCTAGAATCACTACAGGTATGTCTGCTATAGGCACAGGTATCGGCTCAACTCGGTTCACGGGCTCCTCGTTGATCACATGTATATCCCTATACATCAAGCTATCGACCAACATCTATAATAACACATAACAAATTGATTATTACATAATACACCATAATATAAGCATAAATCACATTTAATCCATTTAGGGTTACTTTCCATCTTTTAAATCTTTCGGTACTGAGTTTCCTCAATACCTTATTAACTCATTTAACTCGAGTTAACTTCCTTCGGACTCTTCCTTTCCTAACGAGATTATTAGCCAAAGGTTCTTCCCCCTTTAAGTTTTATAACCTAATGCTTTGATACCAACCTGTGACGCCCCCAAATTCGGGTATCTTCCAACCTGACAGATGGTGCTCCACGATACTACAATCCATACAATCATTCCATTGAGATAACAACAAAAAGAATGTAATTACTATCTTTATATTACATTTGTAATAAATCCTTTCCCAGGTTCATAGCCGAATACATTCGTTGTTCTTCATAAGTATATTACATACAAATACACTAATCTATTACAGGACGATTAACTGTCCCTCTTAGCCTTGCCTCGGTCTCTCTTAGAACTCACAGTTCATTCAGCTTTAGCTGCAAACATATGGTTCAAGAAAGAATGAGCACAACTAGCTCAACAAGTCTTAACAAAGAATCATATGAATATCACCTTGACAATTACATGCTTTATTTCCATATCTGAACAATTAACTACGAAGCACTATGAAACATTTGACTAATACTTCTCATGTCATAACAACAATTCCAAAGTATATATAATAGCTTAGGAATGATGAACCGGTCAATAGACCATGAACATACTCTTTTCGTTTTCATACTTGAAAAAAGACATCTGGCACTAAGGCCATGCATCCGTCTTTACTTACGAGCACTTCTAGGTGATCAGCCTATTGTACTCTATGTTGATCAACACTCTTTTGTTAAACGTATTTACGTTAAACATTTGGCAACCTCGCGTGCCCATCGAATAATCGATGAAAAATACTTTTTTGTTTGTACATAGACAAACTTACCTTCTCATCCGTACCAAATACTTGGCATAGGATAGCGTTAACAGTTCTATATCGAAAGACTTGTAAACAAATCAGTCAACTCTTCAATACTTATCTAGATAAGTTAAAACAGGCATCGACTCTTTCTTTAGTACAATTCACGCATTGTATAACATGCATCACATAAAACTTGACTAACACGAAGGTTAGGCAAGCGTTAAGAAAGACTTGCCTTTAAGCGTCTTCGAATATATAATTTAACTATTCTTAGTCTTTACAGGATCTACATGATACATTCACATAGCACACTGCAACTAGTTATCAAACAAACTAACTTTACGGTTCTATAACCAACTTCTTTCTCTTCTATGTCTTATTTGAATTAACTTCATTATTAAAGTCGATTCGACTTCCAATACTTTGTTACGTCTCACTAACGTTCTTACGTCATTAATCGACATTCGATCATTATTGGTTAAATACCAACGTTGAACGTCATTCACGGTTTACTTAATACGTTCTCGCGTTCATCGTTTAATTTCTATTAAACCTTACAAGATCTTCTTACATTAACACCTTATAAGTGATTTAAGGTCAGTCTTATTATGTACATTAAGTAGCTTCAATGTCTTAATTTAGGTCTACATTCAAATGGAATAAAACCTAACTTGGTCAACATTTTTCTCTTCGCCATACTTCTGGCGCGACATCCTTTCAGATTCTAGTGGTGTCTTGTGCGCATGAGTTAGCGAGTACTCGATCGAGTTTGGTGTCATGGGTACGACCACTTTACACTGGTTTTGGCACTGCGGCGCCGAGTCTTTGCACCAGTTGGCCAAAACAGTTTTGTTATTCGATCTTACGAAACTCCCGGCTTCCTAATTTGTTCGTTTTACATCCGAATTGACCCATTCGAAAGCCTACAACTAATAAATTACATCCTTTATGTTTTCGTATAAGAATTTCACATTTTCGAATCCGTTAACTCGGAATTCACCTTTGAGTTCATTTTTAAGCGTTCATTTAACGTTTTCGACCGTTTAATACTCGGTTTCTTCGTTATAAGTCGGAATGCGACGATTCTTTCGCCAACAACTCTTCATTACCTTATCTCACGTGTTGACATTGGAAACCATCGTTTTCAAGTCACACGACAACTTTTGACCTTTATTCCGGGCTTTTTACGTTTTCGACGTTTAACGTCTATTTTTGCAAAATTCGCCATAACTTCGTTACTCGTGTTCTATAAGCCAAATCAAATGGAAAACTCCAATGATTCATCATAGTCATCCTAACCAAATAATAGGCACATTCCTTAGCTATGATGGTTTTCAAAACGTTCATCCCAAAACTAAGTTCACGTTCAAGACTTTCTATGGTTTTAACTCACGTAGACATCCTTATATCTCCTCAATAAACATGCTCCACCAATCTACGATTCTTTTACGAGAAAGAAATCGAAAAAGATGAAGATTGCGGTTTATGAGAATTTACCTTTGAAGCAATTAACGTTCCTGATAAACGTCTATTGGTTTGCTTGGAAGTTGAATGATTATATGTTTTTAGCTCTTTCTCTATCTCAATATGTATTGGTCAAGTTTTGTAAAACCTCAAATGACCAACTCTTGCTTTGTATATATAGGCAACCAACTAAGGGGCAATATGGTCCATAGCACCTCCTTACTATTCCACCTCCTTTATCAACTTTGTCACCAAGTAAAGTACTTGGTGAGCAAGTTGATTACTTGGCTTGACCACCAAGTGGCCGGCCCACTCTCTTGTGGTTTATCCAATGGGTTGCCCCATGGGTTTTACCCATCCCATGCTCCACCGGTTCGACCCGCGGTTTACTTTTTGGATTGGGCTTGACATAAATTAACGTTGGGCCTTAACTTGGGCTTGAACACTTAATTCATTGGGCTTGCTATTGGTTTAAGTTCAATTAGATTATACCAAACCCTTAACTCATACTCCATTAATACGTCTCGTATTCTATACGTATAACTCACGTATTCTCTTCGTCTAATACTCATATAACAATCGTATTATACGTCGTATTATTCTTCATACCATACTCGTATTTATACTAGTATTTTATACGTATAATATCCAAAACAACTATACGTATTGCATTTCCCTTTCGGAAACCTCTTTCACAAACCCTTAGGTTTTACGTTCGCAAGCGAAAATTTCGTTTGCCATAACAGAATTATTATTGGATATTCCATACTATCTTTGTATTCTATCATTACGCGTTTCTCGAAATTTCAAACCCTAGCTCCGAACGAAATCGGATGAATAGTGTTTTTACGCAAACATTCTCGGAATACCTTCGTTTTCGTCTTGATAATTGACAATCATTAATACTAGCACAAAGCCAGAATACTAACCACATCCGTATATTCTAGGTCATCGAACAACCTACGAACATATTAGTCACATAATAAATCAATTAAATTTATTTAATTCACATAATCAAATAAAAATTTAATTCATTCAAAACTCGAAATTCTCGAGCGTTACAAAGTCCCTCTTTAATTAGCTAAAAGATTGGGCTTTAATTAAATTCTTTTTGTCTTCTAAATTAATTTCTCGGGCCATGAAATTTACATAGTCCAATACTTTTAAATTCTTATCCAACCTTAATTATTTATTTAGGGTTTTCATTTCCTCAATTGTAAATTAATCTTTATTCACGTACACTTAATTTCTTAACCTAATTAGACTTGTTATAAATAGGCTATAAAATTAATTAATTGAGATATATAAAATAAATCTCTTGGAATTAG
This sequence comes from Panax quinquefolius, assembly GCA_020205615.1. Classification (NCBI taxonomy): domain Eukaryota; kingdom Viridiplantae; phylum Streptophyta; class Magnoliopsida; order Apiales; family Araliaceae; genus Panax; species Panax quinquefolius. The sequence goes on along the minus strand of CM035160.1, from coordinate 105,754,506 downwards.
TATATATTTTAAATACCATTATTTCCCCTCATACCATTACCTTTAACAATTAACACTTAAGCTTTTATACTTATCTTTTAAGCTCCCGAATTAGGGTTTTATAATGCGAATTAGGGTTTTGGATTTCCGGAACTGAAAGTAGGGTTTTCAGAACCGGTTTTAGGGTCTCTAATCTGTTATTAGGATTTTCTAACTGGACGTTAACGTTCGAATATAATATTAGGGTTTGACACTAATATAATTTTTCTGGTCAACCCTTGACCTTTATCCACATACTGTACACATATACAACCATATTCGCAAAACATAAACACTTATTTACTTAATCCTGAATAATTCTCCAAAAGATTTTAAACCCACCAAAATCCTTCCAGAATTTTGAAATCCTTAAAATTTCTTCACAGAAATATCAAATCTATTCACTTATTTTATGTCTAGGTTTATTATTTAACCTTAATTCAATATTTTAAGATTTTAATAAATATCCAAATTCTCGGGTTGTCACAGTACCGAAAGATTTAAAAGATGGAAATTAACCCTAAATAAATTAAATATGATTTATGCTTATATTATTGTGTATTATGTACTAATCAACATGTTATGTGTTATTGTAGATGTCGATCGATAGCTTGATGTATAGAGATATACACGTGGTGAGCGAAGAGTCAGTGAATAGAGTAGAGCCTGTAACGATTGAGAAATTTATAATTTAATTTAAATATTTATTGAATTAAATAAATATTTTAAATAATTTATTTATTGAGGAAAATAAATAATTGATAATTGTGGTGAATTAATTTAGTAACTAAATTGATTAATGTTAATTAAATTTTATAATGATACTTTTATTAAGGGATTTAATTTAAGAAAATAATTAAATTAAATGAATTGTTTGATATAAAAGAAAATAAAAAAAAATTAAAAATAGTGATGTTTCTAATTTATTAATTAGATTAGATATATAATTATTTATTACTTATAAGTATAATTATAAGGAGATTATAATTATTATTAATTATTATTATAAGTTATTTAAAATAACTGAAGGCGTGACACATGAAACTATATAATATAATATTATTAAAATAATCTAGTTGGGGGATTTGGTGTGTGGCCAAACAAGGCCTTGTGACCTTGGTTTATTTAACTGACGCCTTTTTATTTTCTTAACTAAAAAGTACGTGCCATATCAGTTTATCAGTTTATGTTTCACGCATTTTATTTTGCTAAGGAGAAATAACAGAGTAGTGAGAGAGACAAACACAGAGGAGATTGTGAGTGAGAGCTTGAGAGAGTTTCTGTGAGTGTCAAGTGGAAGAAGAAGGATTGGGTAATCGTTTTGCTAAATCAATGTATAAACTATTCTTAATTTTAACTCTTAATTCTAGTACTATGTATTTTATATGATTTGGAAATCACGTGAATTGTGGTAGATGTATAAGCATATAGTGTTGCAAAATCTGTTAATCATCATGTATACTTGATACTTGTTTGTCAAATTCGTGAGAAATTGGTTTATAGGGAGAAGAGTAAATTGACAGTGTTTATATTTTTTTCAAATGACTTGTGTATAGTACCAATTTTAGTGGCCAATTCGTAACCTAAATTGCAACTTGAGTATTGTTTATGCTAGTTCGTTTAAAAATGAAGAGAGCGTAGTTTAAACGAAGTAATTTGGTGAAAAATTGAGATTACAGTGATGATTTTTGGGAAGATACTCAAAAATAGAGTTTTCATGAGAAAACATGAAATTCAAAGAATTAAAATAGTTAAAAGTTTTGTTAAATTGTTCTATGTTGTTGAATATGTTAACAAACATGTTTATGATAGTTTTATATTTATTTTATATGTTAATTTCACTGTTTGGTGGGTGAAATTGATGTTTGTTGGGCTAAAGTCAACTACTGTTCATAGCCGACTCTGCATACAATACATGCACCACCAGCAAGAATGCCTTGATCCCTAAGCGCAATTGCGCCATACTACTCGTCCGAGGCGATAAAGTCCGCTCATTTTACAGTCATGTGTAAGGGACTTAGGTTGATCAAGCATGCATGTTAATGATGTTAAGACATACTATAAGCTATAATATCAGATTGTAATGTATGGTATTGCGAAGTGTGAAGATTTTTAAATAATTGTTTAATAAGTTATAAAATGAAACCAAATGTGTTGTTTTCCAAAGTTAGAGATGAACGATTAAGTTATGTTGGATCGTAATGAGATTTTAGATTCGTTAAGTATATTAACCTACATGGTTAGGTGCTAGGGTATGGTTATGACCTAAATGATGGTTTAAACACTAAAAGCTAATGTTTATACAACTAATGGTTGTTGCGATTTCAATGATACATGTAGGGTAATTGGAGATTATTTTACACTTGTGTAGCTTATATACAAGGCAAGTTTGTAAACCTTAACTCTTAATATTGAGCAAGCTTTCTAACTTCATTCTTTTGTTTATGAATGCAAGTTTCTTATCCTAAACTTTCATTGGGCAGGACTATTGATTCTATTCTTATATATGATTGAATAAGCTCTTATAACCTAATTCGTTACATCAAATGAGTTTCACATTCTCATTTCTTGTTATTATTATTCAAAACGTATACTGTTCTAACACATTGATGCAAAGGAGATTGTTCTAATTCTTTGAATATAGTACTTTGCATGTATATCACATTTATTCAATTATATATTGTTGATATCCAATCTTTGACTTTGATAGCCTTGTTCATTTAAAAATATTGTATTAAACCTTTATTGATGGAAATTGAATAGTGTTCTAAAATTCTAGAAACACTGATAAGCTAGTTCCAAACTAAACTTTCTTTAGTGCGGAAATTCTAAATTTAAACTGAGACGAACAACCCTAACATAGGTGATTTTGTACGTGTAACGTTTAGATGTTTATGCACAATACATGGTACAAAGGGCTGATCCCCTTAAGTACGTTAAGAAGGGTCTATATAGTCTAATTGACTGTTAAGGTTGGGGTAGTAATACCTAATCATCGTGGACATAGTTCGTGGTCATAAGACCTTCAGATATTAAAGTTCAAACTTGTTTCTGTTTCTATTCATAGAACAAGTTCATTATTGTACAACATTCGTTGTTCATTCTCATATGGTTATTATTACTACTCTTTATGTCAGTGAGCAATTGTTTGCTCACTCTTGCAATTAACAATGCAGCTAAAGTCGAAAGAAGTGATGAGTCATCTACTAGCAAGGGAAAGGGCAAAATGTCCAAGTGTTGAAGAATTATTTAAAGTTTATCTAAATGCATGATGTTATAAGACATGTTTTTATTTTATAATGTATTCCGCAAACTGATGTAATAATTTAAGGTTAGATTACCTGGGATTGTTTATGAGATGTTGTAACCCTTTAATGGGAAAGATTATTGTTCAAGTTATTTAACATTTTATCCTTTATTATGGGTAGTTAGATGCAAATATTTTTGATAGTGAGCACCAAATTCGGCGGAAATGAAGTACCCGGATTTGGGGGTGTCACAGGTTGGTATCAGAGCCTTAGGTTATGAACCTTAGGTGGGAAAAACTTTAGGAAGTAGCCTTTAAGGAAATAGAAAACATAGAGGTGTTTAACTCTTATCGGGTTTTAAGGAATGGATTAAGGCATCCATTAAAACTAAACAATAAAAGACATTATGTGGTATGTGTTAATAACTTATGTGCTCGCGAGTTGCGATAATGTTAAGTAAAACTTAAAATATTTTTTTGACAAGATGTCTAATGAATGAGGGTCCAGTCCAGCTAGGGAGGTGATACCTCAGTTACCTAGAGATGAATAAACCCAAGATATTCACGTGGTACGGGAATGGTTGATCCAGGAGGATGAGCCTGTGACCGATCCTGAGGAGTATAGTCCTGAGGAGATAGAGGAGGATGACGAGGAAGAGGATCCTGTGGAGTTTCCACCACACTCCATATCGGCTGAGATGTATGATGCTTTGTACGACCGTAACATAGAGTTACAGGATAACATAGAGGAACTGAAGGAGATGGTTGATATGCATCACGTTTCGTTGGAACAGAAGGATGTAGAGATTCAGGAACTTGACTCAAAACTTGGAAACACAGTGGGATTTAGTTCATACCAAGGGTCAGCATGAAGATCTGTTGGCAGTGAGCGAGAAGATGAAGACTGATATGGAGAATTTGAAAGATGACTTCAAAGAGGAATCAGCTAAGCGTGCAAGAACAGATTACGCTTGGATGAAGGCGACTCAATGTGCAGATCGTGCTAAGGCTAAAGTCCAAGTGAAGAAGGCCAAAATGAATGAAATGGATCATGCCTTTAATTCTACTATTGATAGGGCCCAGGATCGAGTCTTTTATTACCCACCTCAATTTGAAGACTCGTCGTGGTTCGTGATGGATCGTAGGACAACATATCGCATCATGGAGGAGGAACGCAGAGAAGCCTCTGAACGTCTTAATATGCATAAATAGAAAATAAGAGTGATGATAATATGTGGTTATTATGTGAATAAATAAAGTTTTAAATCCCTTATTTTGAGATGAATAAAGGGGTAGTATGAGTGTGTAATCCTGAAACTGGTTTAGTTCAGGAAAATGGATGTTAATAGCATATATGCTATCTTTTATATATTTTAAAGTATTATGAATGAATTAAATATCAAAGTTATTTGAAATGTTATGTGTTATAGCTTTAATCTCAGAATGTTTAAGTTAAAACTTCATATACTCAAGAAGTTGAGTGAGGAACTAATAAGCGTATATTCTAACAGAAAATGCCTCCTAGAAGAAGACAACCATGTCAACAACGTACCACCTCTTGAGGGGTCTACTAACAATAACGATGAGGCCAACGCTAATCTGATTCAACAGTTGGTAACTCTGTTGATGGGAGCACTTGCGAATCAACCGCAAGCTCAAGTTACGAATTTCAAGGAATTCAAAGCGGTTGGACTGCCAGAGTTTCAGTGGTCTATAATTCTAGTGGAAGCCCAAACGTGGATTATGGAAATGGAGAAGGTGTTTGATGTTGCTAGAGTTAACGAAAATCAAAAGACTGCATTCGCAACGTTCATGCTGAAGTCCGAAGCTAGCTACTGGTGGCAAGCAAATAAGGTTCGTGGGGACAAGGAATGATAATGTGGGATAGATTTAAGGAAATGTGTATAGAAATGTACTTTCCAGCAAGTTCTCGGAATTAGTTGGAGGTGCAATTTCTGGAGCTTAAACAAGGAACTATGATGGTGCTAGAATATGCTTCGAAGTTTAACGAGTTGGTAAGGTTTTCCACTTATCAAGTCAATACGGATGAGCGTAGGTGAGAAGGTTCGAACAAGGATTTAAACCCTGGTTGTATAGCAAGGTTTCAATGTTCCAGTTAAATACATTTGCGGCTGTACTGGAAAAGGCAATTATCGCGGAAGGTGGAAGCGATGCCTTGACCAAGTATAACCAAGAACAGAAGAAGAAGAAGAATGACAATGAGAATAAGGCTGGTGGGAGTAATGTTCGAAGTAACAATCAGAAGAGGAAGTGGAATTAGAATTCGACTACGGGAGGACAATAGGGAAATCAGCAAAGGAAAAAGTTTGAAGCTTGTACTACTTGTGGAAAGAGCCATACTGGGGTGTGTTTGAAGGGAGAACGGGTTTGTTTCAACTGCGACCAGGAGGGATACATTGCACTGAACAGTTTTTTCCCAAAGAAAGGGGCATGTTTTACCTGCGGTTTGAAGGATCACATGGCTCGTGATTGCCCTAAAAAGCCAGCGGGGAATGCAAGTGGAGGAAAGGGAAACACCAATGGTGGTGGTGCATTTACTATCACTGGACCAACACAGTCAAGCCGACCTACTGCGAGAACTTTCAATATGACCGTGCAGGATGTTGTTCAGTCTAAGGATGTGGTGTTAGGTATCATTCCGATTAATGGTATTAATGCTTATGTACAATTTGATTCGGGTGCTACTTGTTCATTTATATCGGATGAATTTTCTCAAAACTTAGATTTGCCTCAAGAAGAATTAGATTATCCTTTGAGCATAGAGATTGCAATTAGGGAAGTGAATCCTGTTAGGTTCATATATAAGAATTGTAGAGTGGTTATAAAGGGTCAAGAGATAAGGGTAGACTTGATACTAATTAGGCTGGGTGAGTTTGATGTTATCCTGGGAATAGATTGGTTATTCAATCACGGAGCAGTAATTGATTGCCAAAGAAAGTGTGTTAACCTTATGACTCCATCAAAGGTTGTGTTCTATGGCAGCAAATCACCTCGACAAGTAAGTTGTTTGACGGTGATGCAAGCCAAGAAGTTGTTAAGACAAGGATGTATAGGATACTTAGCCTACATAGTTGATACATAGAAGAAAAGTGCGAAGTTAGAAGAGATACCAATCATAAGAGATTTTGCATACGTTTTCCAGACGATTTGCCGGGTCTTCCGCCAGATCGACAAATCGAATTCGTGATTGATTTAGTACCAGGAACGGGTCTGATATCTAAGGAACATTACAGAATGGGCCCGGTAGAGATGAAAGAATTGATGGTGCAATTGTAAGAGTTTCACGACAAGAACTATATCCAACCAAGTGTATCGTCGTGGGGAGCACCGGTGTTATTTGTTAAGAAGAAAGATGGATCGATGCGGCTCTGCATTGACTATAGAGAATTGAATAAGGTCACGATAAAAAATACGTATCCGTTACCGAGAATAGACGACCTGATTGATCAACTGAAGGGTGCGAGGTATTTTTCAAAGATAGACTTGAGGAGTGGTTATCATCAGCTGAAGGTGAGGCCAGAAGATGTACCGAAGACGACATTCAGAACTCGATATGGTCATTACGAGTTTCTGGTTATGTCATTTGGTTTAACCAATGCATCTATAGCATTCATGGATTTGATGAATAGGGTATTTAAACCATTCTTAGATAAATTTGTGGTGGTGTTTATTGATGATATCTTGGTGTATTCTAAGACCAAGGAAGAACATGTTGAACAGTTAAGAGTGACGTTGGAGACATTGAGGAAATAGAGGTTGTACGCAAAATTTTCAAAATATGAGTTTTGGTTTGAACGTGTACAGCTTCTTGGGCATGTTATTGATAAAGACGGAATTTCGGTAGATCCATCAAAAGTTGAAGCTGTAGTAAACTGGGATCAGCCAAAAACACCGTCAGAGATAAAGAGTTTCTTAGGGTTGGCAGGTTACTATAGGCGTTTTATTCAAGATTTTTCCAAAATCGTGACCCTATTGAAGAATTTAACCAGGAAGGCGGTTAAGTTTGTTTGGACGGAGAAGTGTGAGGAAAGTTTTCACGAATTGAAGAAGAAGTTAAGTACAACACCTGTGTTGTCATTGCCTGATGATACATGGAATTTTGTGGTGTATAGTGACGCAACGTATAAAGGACTAGGTTGTGTGCTTATGCAGAACAGCAGAGTTATTGCGTATGCATCACGTCAATGAAAAGATTATGAAAAATGGTATTCGACTCATGACTTAGAGTTGGCTGCGGTGGTGTTTGCCCTATAGATTTGGACACATTATCTTTATAGAAAGAGGCTGCGGTGGTGAGATATATACTGACCATAAAAGTCTGAAGTATATCTTTACACAAAAAGATTTGAATATGAGGCAAAGAAGATGGTTGGAGCTGATCAAAGACTATGACTGCGAGATTTTCTATATGCCCAGAAAGGCGAATGTTGTTGCTGATGCTTTAAGCAGGAAGGAACGAGAGAAGTTAATGATGTTGACAGCTCAGGAGAAGTTAATGTTGGAAATGGCTAAGATGGAATTGGAAATTAAATATCCAAAAAAATCCGACGAGACGTTATTCTAGATAGGAAACGATTCAACATTGGTAGATAAAGTGAAGAATGCACAACTTCAGGATGAAGAATGCGAAAAGATAAAACAAAAAGTATCTGAAGGGGGGGGGGGAAAGCAAATTCAAAATTGATTCGGAAGGGTTACTTCGATTTGAAGGGAGAATTTATGTTTCGCCAGCACCGAAAGTTAAAGAGGAAGTTCTGAGTGAAGCTCTCAACTCAAGATATTCGATTCACCCTGGAAGTACGAAAATGTACCAGGATCTTGGACATCATTTTTGGTGGCCGAATATGAAGAAGGATGTGGCTGAGTGTGTGGCGAAATGCTTAACGTGTCAGAAAGTTAAAGCTGAACACCAAAGGACAAGCGGGTTATTGCAACCGTTGGAGATACCTGAATGGAAATGGGAGCATATCATAATGGATTTTGTGGTAGGTCTTCCAACGACTCAGCAAGGTTATGATGTTGTTTGGGTGATTGTTGATCGATTGACGAAGTTAGCACACTTCTTACCAATCAAGATTAGATTTAACCTGGACCGGTTGGAAAAACTATACGTGAAGGATATTGTTTAAAGGTACGGTGTACCTGTGTCCATTGTATCAAACAGAGATCCATGTTTCACATCAAATTTTTGGAAACGATTACAAGAATGTTTGGGAACACAACTAAGAATGAGCACAGCGTACCATCCTCAAACAGACGGATAGAGTGAGAGAACCATCCAGACACTAGAGGACATGCTCAAAGCATGTATTATGGATTTCAAAAGAAATTGGGACGATCATTTACCTTTGGTTGAATTTTCCTATAATAATAGTTATCACGCGAGTATTGGCATGCCGCCTTATGAAGTGTTATAGGGTAGGAAATGCAGAACTCCGTTACGCTGGGATGAGGTAGGTGAACGTCAACGATTGGGTCCAGAGTTGGTACAACAAACCGTCGAAATCATCAAGGTCATTCGAGCAAGATTGATAGCTGCACATAATAGATAGAAGAAATATGCCGATCAACATCGACAAAATCGAGAATTTGATGTGGGTAGTTATGTGTTTTTGAAAGTATCTCCCTGGAAGGGGAAAATTTGATTTGGCATGAAAGGAAAATTAAGCCCTAGGTTTATAGGTCCTTTTGAAGTGCTTCGATGAGATGCCCCCAAAATTAGGTATACATCACCCATCTTGAGTCGCCAAATACATGGTACAGAATTCAAATACAACTTAATAATACAATTGTCGTGCATAATACGACAAAACATAAACTGTGAGTTTGAATACAAATATTGTCTACTAGAGAGTATACAAACTCAAAAGGAGTCCTCATTACAATTATTATCACAATATATCACATAATAGTGAGGACTACTAATGCACCATCTAGGACCATCACTCCGTTCCCCGACTCGTCCCAGCTATATTCTCATTTCCTGAAGAGAACAGTGAAAGAAAGGGTGAGCTCAACTAGCCCATTAAGAAATATTATTACTTAGATAATGCAGAATAAACTATCATTAGCCTTAACCAGTGTTAAACTGATACAATATAACAAACATCAAGTTTAACTGCAGCGGAACAAGCAATCTATTAAAAGAGTCAAGTAGAGAATAAAATCTACTATCTTTTATGATTTAAAAAGGTTTTTCATCACTTTTATCGCTGGGACTCACCCTAATAAATAATCCACATCATCGAATCACCCCTGCACTACGGCCAATGATATTATTTAGTATCACAACCACAATTATCCATGCACTACGGGCCAAGAATATTTGTGTATTCATTAATGGTCATGATCATGCCAACAACTTTCCATCAATGCACTACGGGCCAATGAGGACTTTTACCACATCATTTGTAACATTACGGTCATGATTACACCAGATAATCCCTGGTCATAATCATACCAAGTCCATCTATGCACTACAGGCCACATATGACTTTTAATAAAATATAAACATGAGGATAATGACAATGATATAAGAATTCAATAAAACAAGTTCAAGAATTAATTTATCCAGGAACCAATAACGTCCAAACCGTCAAACATGATCTTCGCTTTGTAGAGTAAAATTCAAGAATGTTCGTAAGAATATTTCCATGAAAAGATATGGATGAAGCGCAAATATCAAGGATATTCCACTAATTTCATGGAGTATAGAAGTCAAAGTTTTAACCAACTGAGTATAAGAAAGAATGGAATAACAAAAGAAATCACCATGCATGCGATAGACCGCACAGGCAGGTTATTCCAACAGAATAATAAATAACGGAACCAGTCCGACGTAAAATACATGCATGTGATATTCCAAATGAATAATAAAGAATGGAACTAGGTCCGACGTGAAAAACGCACGTGCGGGATATTCCAAATGTAATAATAAAGACTGAACGAGGTCCCACAGAAACGCGTATGTATGTGATATTCCAACGTAATAATAAAGACCAATTATAACGTGAAGTTCTCTTCATGAATACAAAAGAAATAACACCCCTTACATTAGTAGGAGATTGAATACTGTAGTAGTGTAGTAACAAAATACTCTTCTTCTTTCTCTCTTATTCTCTCTATACTTTCTCTCTCTATAGCTTGAATGAATTAGTGAAAAATAATGAAGAACTAGGCCTCTATTTATTGAAGATTTCTAGCTTAGCACTTGTAATGTGAAAAGTCAAACGGTTTGACGGCTGGTGATATGAAAAGAAAAGTGGTTTGATGCCTGTAATGTGAAACACCAAGTGGTTTGACGCCTGTAATGTGAAACACCTAGTGGTTTGACGCCTGTAATGTGAAACGACAATTGGTTCGACGCTTGTAATGTGAAACGACAATTGGTTCAATGCCTGTAATATGAAACGACAAGTGGTTTGACGTCTGGTAAAGGTAATTACTATTAGCGAAAGAGACTCTTAGATGATGACATATGGGCCCCCATAGAATAACCAAATTTACCACAAACGTCTCATAATAGATTCTTTATACACATCAAGGATTGAGTAAATATTACCACAAATCATTTTATTTTTAATCAACACATATTTAATCTTTCAACAATTATTAATCATTAATATTATAACTTGTCATCTTAATTATTGATTTAATAATATAACTTATTTTACAGATGATACTGTGACAATAATTGAATCAATAATATAAGAGATATGATGCAGCAATTACTGTAGCAATAATTGAGTATAACTGAGTGACTTCTCACATAAGTATGAATAATCAATACCATGTGCTACTATGCAACCACGCATATTACTGTACTTTTACTACCGGGTAGTTCAAAAAATTTAACGGTAACACCTCCGCCGTTATTTTTATAGAAAGATAATTTTGTCGTTTTCTAACTACGACAGTACTTCCGTTGTGTGGTCCACCAATGATTATGCTGTCGTACGAATATTCCCTAACAAAAAGAATATTCCCCGACTAATCGAATATCATATAACCACTTGTTTACTTTGAAAAATTTGTAAATATTACCCACAACTATAACATTATATCAAATCAACACTATAATATTCAAAAATATAATTCGAGAAAATTATTCTTTATTCATAAAAGTTGTTGTCTTACTACCTCCCCTTCTTATGAAATTTCATCCTCGAAATTAGGGTACATACCTGGTATGTTGAAGAGATGAGGATACCTTGACTTCATCTCAGATTCTAACTCCCAAGTCATTTCCTCCATATCGTGGTTTCTCCACAAAACTTTGACTTGAGGTATAATCTTGGAGCGTAGAACATGATCCTTCTTATCCAAGATTTTAACAGGTAACTCTTCATACGTTAAATCTTCCTTTATCTCATCTGGTTCTAACTCAATAATGTGGTTTGGGTCTTTCACATATTTACGCAACATAGATATGTGAAAAACATTATGAACACGAGACATACTTGGCGGTAAGGTGAGTCTATAGGCTACAGTTCCTACTCGATCAAGGATTAAAAATGGGCTGATGAATCAAGGATTGAGCTTTCCTCTCTTTCCAAATCTCATAACTCCTTTCCATGGAGCAACACGTAACAACACATGATCTCCTATATCGAATTCCACATCCTTTCGATGAAGATCAGCATAACTCTTTTGTCAATCTTGTGAGGTTTTTATACATTGCCGGATCGTTTGAATCTTTTCCGTAGTCATACGTACCAACTCCGGTCCGAACAACGTTGTTTCACCCACCTCATCCCAGCATACTGGAGAACGACACTTTCTTCCATACAACGTTTCGAATGGAGCCATGCCAATGCTTGTTTGATAACTGTTGTTGTAGGAAAACTCCACCAATGGTAAGAACTTGTCCCAACTTCCCTTGAAATCAAGGACACAGAGTCTTAATAGATCTTCAAGAGTTTGAATAGTCCTCTCCGACTGTTCGTCAGTCTGAAGATGATATGTCGAGCTAAATAATAAGTTTGTGCCCATAGCTTTTTACAAACTAACCCAAAATCATGAAGTGAATCTTGGGTCTCGATCAGAAACTATAGATACCAGTATACCATGCAGTCTTACAATCTCATTTATGTATATACGAGCAAGATGTTCAAGTGTATAAGTTTCTCCTATCGGTAAGAAATGAGCAGACATGGTCAATCTATCAACAATGACCCAAATCGCATCTATGCCTTGAGAAACTTTAGGAAGACCGGTAACGAAATCCATGGTAATGTGCTCCCACTTCCATTCTAGAATTTCAAGTGGTTGCAATGGACCTTTTGGTACTTGATGCTCCGCTTTAACTCGTTGACAAGTTAGACACCTTGAGATAAACAGCGCTATCTCTCTCTTCATATTGCTCCACCAAAATGTATGATGAAGATCATGATACATTTTGGTACTCCCAGGATGGATTGCAAACGGTGTGTTGTGCACCTCCATCATGATTTTATACTTTAAATTAGGGTCGGTAGGAACACAAAGTTTGGAGTTGACTCGAAGTATTCCTTCTTCATCGATTCTTGCTTCCGGCATAGCACCTTCTTGCACTTTCTTCCTCAAACGCATCAGCTCTAGGTCTGTAGCTTGAGCAACATTAACTTTATCGATTAAAGTTGGTTCTACTCGTATATTTGCCATTATCACATGGGTCCCTAGAGTCTTTAACTCTATCTCCATCCTTTGCAAGTCACATAAAATGGGCCTTTCTGTTGACAATATCGCACTCGTACTTTCATATGATCTTCTACTCAATGCGTCAGCTACCACGTTCACTTTTCCAGGATGGTATTGGATGCTATGATCATAATCTTTCAATAGTTCAAGCCAACGTCGTTGTCACATGTTGAGTTCTTTTTGAGTGAAAAAATATTTGAGGCTTTTATGATCTGTAAAGATCTCCACTTTCTCCCCATACAAGTAATGCCTCCAAATTTTAAGTGCAAAGACAACAGCTGCCAACTCTAGATCATGAGTAGGATAATTCCTCTCATATTCTTTGAGTTGTCGCGAGGCATAGGCTATGACTTTCCCATGTTGCATAAGAACACATCCCAACCCTTTGCCCGGAGCATCACTGTAGATGAAAAATCCCTCTGAGCTAGATGGTATTGTCAGAACAGGTGCCGAAATGAGTCTCCTCTTGAGTTCTTGAAAACACTTCTCACATTCTTCGCTCCAACCGAACTTTATATCTTTTCGAGTTAGCTGAGTTAATGGTGTAGCGATTCGAGAAAATCCTTCCACGAATCTCCGATAATAACCAGCTAAACCGAGAAAGCTACGTACTTCGGTCACTGATTTAGATTGCTCCCAGCTTTGAATAGCTTCAATCTTTGTCGGGTTAACAGATATTCCATGACTTGATACTACGTGCCCAAGGAATGCTACTTCCTCAAGCCAGAACTCGTATTTTTTCAACTTGGCATAAAGCTTGTATTCACGAAGCTTTTGGAGTGTCAGCCTCAAGTGTTGCTCATGATCTTCACGGCTTTTGGAATAAATAAGGATGTCATCAATAAAGACGACCACAAAGTGATCCAAATATTCCTTGAATACTCGGTTCATCGTATCCATGAAGGCAGCAGGAGCATTAGTCAATCCAAAGGACATGACTAGGAATTCATAATGCCCGTATCGAGTTCTGAAAGTCGTCTTTGGAATGTCATCGGTTCTAATCTTTAATTGGTGATATCCGGAACGAAGATCAATCTTTGAAAAGAATTTGGCTCCTTGCAACTAGTCAAACAGGTTATCAATACGTGGCAATGGGTACCTATTTTTGATGGTGACATGATTCAACTCCCGATAATCAATACAAAGTCGCATACTCCCATCTTTCTTCTTCACGAATAAAACAGGAGCACCCCAAGGAGACGTATTAGGATGAATAAAGCCAATGTCTAACAATTCTTGTAGTTGGGTCTTTAACTCCTGAAGTTCAATAGGAGCCATTCGATATGGGGCTTTGGAAATAGGTTTGGTACCAGGTTCAAGGTCGATACAAAATTCAATTTCACGCTCTGGGGGTAGGCTAGGATGTTCTTCAGGGAATATGTCAGGAAATTTATTAACAATAGAAATATCGTTCAAAACTGACGTATTTTTGTTTAAATCTGTGACATGAGCTAAGAAAGCTTGACATCCATTTTTCAATAAATGAATAACTTTATGGATTGAAATGATCGTGATTGATTTTAATGGTTTGGTCACTTGAATTCGCATAATAGGTTGGTTAGGAATATGAAAGCTAACAACCTTACAAAAATAATCAATTTTTGTATGATGAGTAGTTAACCAATCAATCCCTAGAATCACGTCAATGAAATAAGATCGACAGGTAATGTGAGGGTACCAATATGAACCAAGCAAGACTTATAAACAGTGGATGTAATGAAGGTTTCTCCCAACAGAGTTTCCACAGATAAGTCAAATTCTAATTTCTCCGGAGTCAAATTTAATCGTTGAGCGCAAGTAGGAGAAATAAAAGAATGGGTAGAACCGGTATCAAATAAAGTATAGACTTCACTAAAGTTTATGATAAGCTTACTCGTGATGACCTCATTCGGGTTCCTTGCTTTCTGGGAGGTCACAACAAACGCTCTCCCTTGCACTACCGGTTTTGACTTTTCTGGGATGGCGTTTGGTGCCTCCATCCTAGCTGAACTTGTCTTTGGTGAACGATAAAATCGGGCTAAGTGACCATCTCTTGCACAATTATAACATGCTTTGGACGGCATCACGTAGTTTGGACTGATGTGCCCCTCCCATCCGCATTTGAAGCATGTGATAGGTGGTAATTCTCCTTCCTTAACGACAGGTGCTGGTGCTGACGTCTTTCCATCATTGTTGAATCTCTTCTTCTTGAAATCCCCATTCTTATTGTTTTGGCCCTGATTACCAACGAAGTGGTTACCACTTCTGGCCTGTTGATTTCCTCCACACTTGTTTTCACTGCTTCGATGACTGTCTCACTGGTATTATCATTTTGTCGGCTGCTCTCTTTTGGTTGCGTTGACTCATTATCACGCTCCACTAACTGAGCCCTATTTACAACATCTGAATACAAACACGCTTTATGAGAAATAAGATGAACGACCGAGAAATTCGGATCTTATTGTAAAATGATTTTATTAAATTAAATAATAATAAAATCATATTCCATGTGTTATCAAGATGGTTGTCATTATATAACCTATTGATGTTAGAATGTCGTAGTATTTGAGCTACGTGGATGAATTAAAGTGTTTGAATTTCCAAGACGAAAATAAAAGTTTTCCGAGAAATTTTATGAAAAACACTATTCATCAATATTTGCTCGAGATATAATTTTAAGTTTCCGAGAAATACGTAATGATGGAATAACAAGGTAAGATGGATTATGTAATAAAAATCTAGTTATGGAAAATGTAATAATTCGCTTGTGGACTTAATTTATAAACGTTAAGGAAGGCAAAATAATATTGAATAAGTAATAATGTATGATACTTTGGTATTGTACAGAGTAATAAAAACAAGTATAATACTAAGTATTATACGAGTTTGTAGGAAGGATGAAATACCGTATATAAATTCTATATGAAATAGAATACGAAAATAATGCATCAACTATATGTGTATGTATTATGAAATATTAATGGACTTGTAAAGATTGGCTAGGATTTTTGTACAAAGCCCAAGTCAATTAAGGTTAAGGCCCAACTATTAAATTAATAAGCAAGCTAGTGTTTGTTAATGTAAAGCCCAAGGATTTATTAATCCAAGCCTAAGCTAGAATCCATGAGTTAATAGACCAATGGGGCAAAACCATATTAATATGGTTAATGTGTGATTACCAAGATAAGTGGTGATCAAGATAAGTGGTGATCAAGATAAGAAGTTAAATGAGTAATGACCAAGCAAAGGATAAGATTAGAGCTAGCAATTAATGAATAATAAAAGAGGTGGCTAAAGGAGGTGGGATGATTTAAAGACTAAACTACCCTAACCTTGGAAAATCTATAAATAGAAGAGCCTTGCTAGCCATTTAACAATTGTTCAAGCAATTAAACAATTACAAAGTGCTTAAGTGTTAGAGAGAATAAGCTATCATAAGTTAACTTCCATAAGCCAAGAAGAAGAAGAAGAAGCTACTTATCAAAGACTTCAAGAGTAAGACCTCTTCTCCAATTATCTTCTATCTTTATCATGATAGGTTGATAAGAAAAGTTTGGATTAAGGAATATGATAAAAAGTAAGAAGAATGTGTAAGTAATGAACTTAAGCCACATAAGTTGGCAATAAGTCATTTGAACTTATAAAAGTTATAAACTTATTATAAGTTAACCTTGAATGTTAAGTATGAACATATGAACTTGTGATGAGTTTAGTAAAAAAAGTGAATTAAGAACTTATATGATTATATGTATCATATATACCTAAATAAAGTTATATGTGAAGAACATGTAATTATGATGATTAAGAAACTCTAATTGTCATAAGTCATGAATAATCAAATCTTAAGTAGTTTATAAAATGACAAGTTATAAGCTCATGAAAGAATAAGTCAAAATCCAACAATGATATATAAGTTGTTGTATTAAGTATGTTAAGATGTTCACATGATGAATGAAGTTCATTTGTAATGTTGAATGAATCATAAGAATGAAGAATCGCTTAATTTGCACGATCGACGATAAACGCCGAATACGTGAAAATTCTCAGAATAGAAGTCAAATTTTGTGTTTGATCACGAAACCATTGTTTTCTAATAGAGAAAAGTCATATTTGGCATTTAAGAGTTGCGGACTCAAAAATGATCGGATTCCGACTTTAGAACGAAGAAACGATCGTTGAACGTTCACGAATGTTTATCATTTTCGTTAAAAATGAACCAATAGGTGAATTTTTAGCAAACGAAGTCAAATAGATAAAATTCTTGAATGATCACATAGATTACGTAATTTGTGAACTGTAGGCTTTTGAACGAGCCAATTCGGACTTATAACGAAGAAGTTATGCGTCTGGGAAGTTCACAAAAATTGAAAATTGAAATTATTTTCTGGTGCACAGAGTAGGCGCCGCGGTACCAACCCTAGGCAAAATGACCAGCGCCAGCAAATGTGAAAAAGGTTCGAGCCATCGCAAGAGTTCATGCAAGATAACTACTATAGTATATATGTGGCATGCAGCATACCATGTACAAGCACTAAAATCCTTCAGAGTGTGTGGCAAGTGCCCCATTAAGTAAGGACTCACATGACAAAGCCAAGTCCGGACAATATGATATATATAAGCTCAAATCAGCAAGCGAGATGTAAGATAAAAAGGCAGCCGCAGCCACCACCCTCGTAACAAAGATAGTAATGAATGTTTCTAAGTACAAAGAAAGAAAACTAATTGATTAAAAGTAAACATAACTTAAGGAAGGTAATGTAACATTGTTTAAACTTTGTTAAACCTTAAGGAATGTAATATACGGGTTGAGATAACCTAGTCGAATATAAATGCAAGAGTAATGATAAACTAGAAGGAATAGTAACTGAATCTAATATACAATTAGATTGAAATGAAGGGTATGATATAGTCATATACATACTTGATTATATGTGACCTAATGTAAGGCATTATGTGATCATGTATTGTAGAGACTTGAACGACTTGAACATAAAGTTAATATACCGTAGCAGACGCTAAAGGCAAGTATTCTAACTCTTGTCTCAGTTCAATCTGAACAAGTTTTTGAGGTTCATGTATTCTTTCGCATGAATTGAGGTATGTTGAAGTTAAAGCCAATTCCTTTGGCTAGACTTGATGTATTGATAATCTATTCATGTATTATCAAATGTTGCTATCTTTTGTCAACTACTTGATATGGTTTTCAAAAGAAGACCAAATGTTAAACAAATGTTTTGTTTGGTAAACGACAGTACACGTGAGGTTGCTAAATGCTTAAACGTGCATACGCTTAATGGATGTAGTGTCGATCAACATAGAGTACAATAAAGTCGATCACCTAGAAGTGCTCGTAAGTAATATCGAAGCTTACTTGACTTGCTTTCCCGTTGTTCTTTCCAATAAAGAATGAATACTCGAGGTCTCGATCGAGTGAATGTTTTACTAAATATCGTTGTTATTGTAAAACATTTTGAAAGAAAAGATGAAGTGCTATTTTGAATTATCAATAGTACTTCATAACTATTGTTCGCTTATCAAGATATACGATTTGTATGTGTCAAGCATGTTGTTATTAAATTGTTATACTTGTTGAGCTAGTTATGCTCACTCTTGCTTGAACCATATGAATGCAAAAGAAGACCGAACGTCCCAAGGATCGAAAAAGGATAAAGGAAAAGCTAAGGCGATTACTAAGCTTCTTTGTAATAGTATAGGTCTATTGTTGTAATGTAATCGATATTATGACAAAGAACCTTTGTAATGGGTATAGAACCGGGAAATGTAAATATTACTTTAAATATATAGAAGTTATGTTCGTTTTCGAGACTTTTCAATCAATGAATGTATGAATGTTGTACAAAGATAGCACCATCTGTCAGTTGAAGATACCCGATTTGGGGCGCTACAAGTTGGTATCAAAGCCTAGGTTATAAAACTTAAGGGGGAAAGTAGAACCTTAAGTCATAACCTTACGAAAGAATAAAGAAGTAAAAGATGGAAAGTAACCTTATAAAAATGCATTATATTATGTTATGTATTTTTATTATTTTACTGACGTGTACTAATCAAACTATATTGTTTTATTGTAGATGTCAGGAGAAAATGATATGTATAGAGATATACATGTAGTGAGCGAGGATTCAGTTAATCGGGTAGAGATACTACCAAATCCCGTAGCCGTAGAACCAGAGTTGGTGACCATCGAGTCGGGAGACTCAGACGATTTAGACTACATGTCTATATTTGATGGCATGCTAGAGGAGGAGGTGGACGTGATGTCCTTTGACCAGGTTCCACCTACAGAGGACCAGGTTCCACCTACAGAGGAAATGTCTACGGGGGAATCAATGAAGGCCTTGTTTATGTCGGTATTGGATAGGAATGTCCATTACTGCCAAGAGGTTAAGGAGTTGAAAGAGGAACTCCAAGTTGTCCGTGAGGACAAGGCTAGCATGGAGGGAATGTGGGAAGAGGAGCATGATGATAGAGTTTTAGCTAAGGACAAGGTCCGAGAGCTGAAATGTGAAGTCTTTGAGCTCAAGCAGGAGCTAAAGACTAAAAAGAGGAAGTTGGAGAGGATGTCCTATATACATAGGAGTTCTCATGTAGATTTCAAAGCAGTTAGTAGTCGGGTATCGATAGAAGCAAATGCACCCACACACTATCAAGAGAGATGTTATCACGGCCCCTGCCAAAGAAAGATTTCGAGAATGCCCTACGACAAATGTAGTCTAGCAATAGCTAGAGTAGAATAGATATGTAAATATTATGTATCTAGTAGTGACGTAAACCCTCTTTTGTATAACAAAGGGTAGTCTTTTGTAAATCCCAATTTTTGAAAGTAATTATGGATGGTAATGTAATCACTAAAATCGAGTAATGTAAACAATGTAGTGTTATACTACAAGTTATGAATCAATATAAATCTTTTTATGGAATATGTTGAGTAATGAGTATGAGTTGTTGTTTTATTACAAATAATAACAAACCAACAAGAATAAAGTAATAATGATGTGTTGTTTTCTTAACAAAGAAAATGCCGCCAAGAAGGAGACAACGAAAATCAGTATGCTAATGTTAACCAACCGGAGGGAGGTCCGGTTAATCCAATGCAGGAGTTCGTTAACCTTTTAACGAGTGCATTTAATAGAACAGGGACTAATGTACCCATGATTCCTAGAGTAGTACGAGCTACTAATTTTAAGGATTTTAAAAGTGTAGGTCCGCTAGAGTTCAAAGGAACTACGGACCCTATAGAAGCCCAAACATGGGTAAAAGAAATTGAGAAAGCATTTGTAATAGAAAATGTTGAGGAGGGTCAAAAGGTTGCCTTTGCAACCTATTTGATGAAAGGAGAGGCCAACTTCTGGTGGGAGGCAAACCAGGCTAGGGCCGATATAGGAAACCTAACGTGGGAGAGGTTCAAGGAGATTTTCTTCGAGAACTATTTTCCCACGAGTATGCAAGGGAGGATGGAGATGAGGTTTCTAGAATTGAGACAAGGGATATGATAGCTTCCTCAAAGATGTCGCCAAGTTTAATGAATCGCACGATTTGCTCCACATCAAGTGGACACTGAAGTGAGAAAGGCTAGAAGGTTCGAGCAGGGCTTGAAACCCTGGCTCTATAGCCGGATCTCTGTGTTCCAAAGTACTTCCCTTGGAACCATACTAAAAAAGGAAATAATTGCCAAGGTGGGAATGAGGCTCTCAGCCAAGACTACAAAGATAAGAAGACCAAAGGCAAGGTCGATGGAGGAACCAAGACCGAGGAGCCCAAAGGGAAGTGGCGACGGTCATAAGAGGAAGGGCTTTAACTCGGGGAATACCGAGTAAAAACAAGGGGACTCTAAGAGGAGGATGGAGGCTCAGAAACTCAAGTGAAGACTCACTTAGAGTCTCTGTCTCAAAGGAAAGGCGGTTTGTTATAATTGTGACAGAAGGGCACATTTCGCCTAATCGTCCCAATCCAAGAAAAATCACGGATGCTTTGTATGTGGATCAACCGACCACATAGCAAAGAACCGCCTCAAGAAGGGATAGAAGGAAATAAGGGAACTAATAATGGAAGTTAGCTATTAGTGGTCCAATTCGGTAGGAAATCAATGGCCCGCACTTTTAATACGACGGTCCAAGATGTAGTGGCATCGGGGATGTGTAGTTGCAGTATTATTCCAATCAACAATATAAATGCATACGTGTTATTTGATTCGGGTGCTACTTGTTCGCTTATAGATGTGATTTTGCTAGACGACTAGAATTATTTCCCAAAAATTGCCTATACCTTTGAACATTAAGGTAGCAAACGAAGAGATAATTCTCATGTTGAAGATATTCATAGGAGTTGTTGCGTAGATGTACGTGGTCGTAAGTTATCGATAGATTTAATACCGATAAAGTTAGGAGAATTCGACGTAATTTCTCGAAAATGGATCGGTTGATTAACCATGGAGCAATTATAGATTGCCAAAAGAAATGTGTGAGCATCGTGACGTTGAAGCAACCTCCCCAGTAGTATTTTACTAGTAGTAAATTGCCGGGACGTCCGTGTCATTTTTTACGATGACACAAAAACTAGAAAACTTTAAGGAAGGGTTGTGTAGGTTACCTATGCCATGTTGTTGATACCCGGAGAGTGGGAGCAACCATGGAACAAATACCTATAGTAAAATGAATTCATGGATGTATTTCCAAGTGAGTTACCGGGTTTTACCACGGATAGGAGATCGAATTTGTGATAGACATCGTGCTGTGAGCTAAACCAGCCCTCAAGGGCACCGCATCAGATGGCGCACCTATGGAAATGAAAGAACTAATGGTTCAAATCACAGAACTATTGGACAAGAAGTACATTCAACCAAGTGTTTCACCGTGGGGAGCACCGGTGTTGTTTGTCAAGAAGAAAGACGGATCGTTAAGGCTTTGATCGACTATCGGAGTTGAACAAGTTAACGATAAAGAATAAATACCCATTGCCCAGATCGATGATCTCTTTGATCAATTGAAAGGGGCAAAGTATTTTCTAAAATAGATTTACTGACGGGTATCATCATTGAAGGTTAGGAAGGAAGATGTACCAAAGATCGCATTCGTGACTCGTTATGGTCATTACGAAGTTTCGGTGATGTCATTTGGGTCGATTTAATGCACCACCGCATTTATGGATATGATGAACAGAGTGTTCAAATTATATTTGGACAAGTTCGTCGTGGTGTTTATCGATGATATTCTAGTCTATTCTAAGACGCCAGAAGATCATGCCGAACACTTAAGATTAGTGTCGAGACACTAAGAAGGAGAAGTTATATGCTAAATTCACCAAATGTGAATTTTGGTGGAAAAAGGTGCAATTTTTAGGTCATGTCATCACCAAGAGGGATTTTCAAAGGATCCAAATAAGGTGGAAGCAAGAATGAATTGGGAACAACCAAAAACGCCGAATCGAGGTGTGGAGTTTCCTAGGTTAGCAGGGTACTATCAAGATTTATCCAAGATTTTTCAAGATAGCTACCTCGCTGACTAATTTAACAAGGAAGACGGTGAAATACGTATGGACGGATAAATGTGAAGACAATTTTCAAGAACTCAAGAAGAGATTAAGTGAAGCTCCTGCTTTTGTCATTACCGCTGATGACACGGGAAATTTTGTAGTGTATAATGATGCTTCACATAGAGGACTTGGTCAGGTGCTTATGCAAAGATGGCAAAGTCATTGCGTTTGCATCTAGGCGCAAATGAAGGATTATGAGAAAGTTTATCCTACTCATGATCCGAACCGGTCATGTAGAGTGTTTGCCCTAAAGATATGGAGACATTATCTTTATGGGGAAAAATGTGAGATATATACTGACCATAAAAGTCTAAAGTATATCTTCACCGTAAGGAGTTGAATATGAGATGAGAGAAGATGGTTGGAGTTGATAAAGGATTATGATTGTGAAATCTCAGATCACCTTGAAAGGCCAATGTAGTTGCCGACGCCTTAAGTAGGAAGGGTCGGGAAAAGTTGTCTATGTTAACGGCTCAAAATGAGTTAATAACAGAGATGGCTAGGATGGAAATAGAAGTGAAGATGTCGAGTGATTCGAGGCGCTTATTTTTGATGAGAGATGCAATCTACCATCGTAGAAAGAGTCAAGGAGGTACAACTCAAGACGGATGAGTGTAACCAAATGAAGAAGCGGTTATCCGAGAAGGAAGAGGTTAAGTATAGTCTTGATAATGAGGGATTATTAAGATTTGAGGGAAGAATTTGGGTTCCGAATGAGACAGAATTAAAGGAGCAAGTGTTATAAGAAGCTCGTAGTTTGAGGTACTTGATACATCCTGGTAGCACTAAGATGTATCAAGACCTTCGACAGAGTTTTTGGTGGCCAAACATGAAGAGAGAAATAGCAAAGTATGTGAGTCAGTGCTTAACTTGTCAAAAAGTTAAGGCCGAACATCAATGACCCAGTGGTTTATTACAGTCATTGGAGATTCTAGAATGGAAGTGGGAGCATATTACGATGGACTTCGTGGTGGGACATCCGACGATGCAGAAAGGGTAAGATTCGAGTTGGGTAATAGTGGACGGGTTGACGAAGTCGGCTCACTTTTTGCCAATTAGGGTCAAGTATAACTTAGACCAGTTAGCTAAACTTTATGTTAAGGAAATCATTTCTAGACATGGAGTACCGGTATCGATTGTGTCAGATTGTGATCCACGATTCACATCAAACTTTTGGAGGAGTTTGAAAGAGAAGTTGGGAACACAGTTGAGGTTGAGCACGGCTTATCATCCACAAACCGATGGGCAGAGCGAGAGAACAATTCAGACGTTAGAAGACATGTTGAGGTCTTACGTCATGGATTTTAAGGGTAGTTAGGATGATCACCTTCCACTAGTAGAGTTTGCGTATAACAAAAGTTATCATGCAAGCATAGGTATGCCGCCGTACGAAGCTTTGTATGGAAGGAAATGCAGAACACCTTTGTATTGGGATGAGGTGGGAGAACGCCGAATGCTAGGACCAGAATTGGTGCAGAAGACAGCGGATGTGGTAAAGTTGATACGGATGCATCTCGTCACAAACCGTGATGATGATGTAAGAAGTATGCGACTCACATGACTAAGTCGAGAGTTTGAGGTGGGCTCAGATGTGTTTCTAAAGGTATCTCCTCGAAAGGAAAGATACGCTTTGGAAAGAAAGGAAAGTTAAGTCCAAGGTTTATAGGACCTTTTGAGGTGTTAAAACGGGTGGGAGAGGTAAGCGATATGATAGCATTACCTCCGCACCTAGAATGAATACATAACGTGTTTCACGATTCAGATTACGTCCATATAAGCCGGACTATAAGCATGTAATCGAGTATGAGCCGATTCATATTGAGAAAGACTTATCATATGAAGAGTCGCCGATGCAGATCATTGATAGAAAGGAACAAGTTCTGAGGAACAAGGTAATACCATCAGTAAAGGTATTATAGAAGAACCACGATGTCAAGAAGCAACGGGAATTAGAAGAAAAGATGAAGAAAAATTTTCCTCATCTATTTGATTAAAGTAAGACGAGATTCTGGGACAAAATCTTTATAAGGGGGGAAGAATGTAACGACCGAGAAATTCGGATCTTATTGTAAAATGATTTTATTAAATTAAATAATAATAAAATCATATTCCATGTGTTATCAAGATGGTTGTCATTGTATAACCTATTGATGTTAGAATGTCGTAGTATTTGAGCTACGTGGATGAATTAAAGTGTTTGAATTTCCAAGACGAAAATAAAAGTTTTTCGAGAAATTTTCTGAAAAACACTATTCATCGGTATTTGCTCGGGATATAATTTTGAGTTTCCGAGAAATACGTAATGATGGAATAACAAGGTAAGATGGATTATGTAATAAAAATCTAGTTATGGAAAATGTAATAATTCGCTTGTGGACTTAATTTATAAACGTTAAGGAAGGCGAAATAGTATTGAATAAGTAATAATGTATGATACTTTGGTATTGTACGGAGTAATGAAAACAAGTATAATATTAAGTATTATACGAGTTTGTAGGAAGGATGAAATACCGTATATAAATTCTATATGAATTAGAATACAAGAATAATAATCAACTATATGTGTATGTATTATGAAATATTAATGGACTTGTAAAGATCAAGCTAGGATTTTTGTACAAAGCCCAAGTCAATTAAGGTTAAGGCTCAACTATTGAATTAATAAGCAAGCTAGTGTTTGTTAATGTAAAGCCCAAGGATTTATTAATCCAAGCCCAAGCTAGAATCCATGAGTTAATAGACCCATGGGCAAAAAACATATTAATATGGTTAATGTGATGACCAAGATAAGTGGTGATCAAGATAAGTGGTGACCAAGTTAAATGAGTAATGGTCAAGCAAAGGATAAGATTAAAGCTAGTAAGTAATGAATAAGAAGGAGGTGGTTAAAGGAGGTGGGAT
This sequence comes from Panax quinquefolius, assembly GCA_020205615.1. NCBI lineage: Eukaryota > Viridiplantae > Streptophyta > Magnoliopsida > Apiales > Araliaceae > Panax > Panax quinquefolius. The sequence continues at coordinate 105,729,113 of CM035160.1, read as the reverse complement.
GATTTAAAGACTAAACTACCCTAACCTTGGAAGTCTATAAATAGAAGAGCCTTACTAGCCATTTAACAATTGTTCAATTAATTAAACAATTACAAAGTGCTTAAGTGTTAGAGAGAATAAGCTATCATAAGTTAACTTCCATAAGCCAAGAAGAAAAGAAGCTACTTATCAAAGACTTCAAGAGTAAGACCTCTTCTCCAATTATCTTCTATCTCTATCATGATAGGTTGATAAGAAAAGTTTGATTGAGGAATATGAATGATAAAAAGTAAGAAGAATGTGTAAGTAATGAACTTAAGCCATATAAGTTGGCAAAGTCATTTTGAACTTATAAAAGTTATAAACTTATTATAAGTTAACCTTGAATGTTAAGTATGAAAATATAAACTTGTGATGAGTTTAGTAAGAAAAGTGAATTAAGAACTTATATGATTATATGTATCATATATACCTAGATAAAGTTATATGTGAAGAACATGTAAAGTATGATGATTAAGAAACTCTAATTGCCATAAGTCATGAATAATCAAATCTTAAATAGTTTATAAAATGACAAGTTATAAGCTCATGAAGAATAACTCCAAAATCCAACAATGATCATAAGTTGTTGTATTAAGTATGTTAAGATGTTCACATGATGAATGAAATTCATTTGTAATGTTGAACGAATCATAAGAATGAAGAATTGCGGGAATTTGTATGATTGGACGATAAACGTCCAAAGTGTTAAATTCTCGGAATAGAAGTCAAATTTTGTGTTTGATCACGAAACAATTGTTTTCCAATAGAGACAAGTCATATTTGGCATTTAAGAGTTGCGGAACTCAAAAATGACTCGATTCCGACTTAGAAACGAAGAAACGAAGCGCCGAACGCTCACTTTAACGCTTTATCGCTTTTAAAATGAACCAATAGGTGAATTTTTAGCAAACAAAGTCAAATAGATAAAATTCTTGAATGATCACGTAGATTACATAATTTGTGAACCATAGGCTTTTGAACAAGCCAATTCGGACTTATAACGAAGAAGTTATGCGTCCAAGAAGTTCACAAAATTCAAAAACTGAAATTGTTTTTGGTGTACGAGTTGGCCATCAGCCATGCCCAACCCTAGTAAATGACCCACGCCACAAATAAGGAATAGTGTTCGAGCCTACTACAAGAGTTCACCACAGCGTGAACTATAGTACAATATGTGGCGCCGCAGCGCCATGTACAGTACCAAAATCCTCTGGATTGAAGCGCAAATGCCATGCCCATTAAGTAAGGACTCACACAAGACACCAAGTCCCGGACAGATATACATTAAGTCTCGTCGTAGTAAGTAGCAGAGATGTAAGTATAAAATTGGCCCAAAGGCCAGCCTCGTAACAAAATAGTAATGAAGGTTTCTAAGTATAAAGAAAAGAAAACTAATTGATTAAAAGTAAACATAACTTAAGGAAGGTAATGTAACATTGTTTAAACTTTGTTAAACCTTAAGGAATGTAATATACAGGTTGAGATAACCTAGTCGAATATAAATGCAAGTGTAATGATAAACCAGAAGGAATAGTAACTGAATCTAATATAAAATTAGATTGAAATGAGGGGTATGATATAGTCATATACATACTTGATTATATGTGACCTAATGTAAGGCATTATGTGATCATATATTGTAGAGACTTGAACGACTTGAACATAAAGTTAATATACCATAGCAGACGCTAAAGGCAAGTATTCTAACTCTTGTCTCAGTTCAATCTGAACAAGTTTTTGAGGTTCATGTATTCTTTCGCATGAATTGAGGTATGTTGAAGTTAAAGCCAATTCCTTTGGCTAGACTTGATGTATTGATAATCTATTCATGTATTATCAAATGTTGCTATCTTTTGTCAACTACTTGATATGGTTTTCAAAAGAAGATTGAAATGTTAAACAAATGTTTTGTCGGTAAAACGACAGGCACGTGAGGTTGCCAAATGCTTAAACGTGCATACGTTTAATGGATGTAGTGTTGATCAACATAGAGTACAATAGGCTGATCACCTAGAAGTGCTCGTAAGTAATATCGGGCTTATGGACTTGTTTCCGGGTTGTCCTTTTCCAATAAAGAATGAATACTCGAGGTCTCTGACCGGAGTGAATGTTTTACTAAATACTGTTGTTATTGTAAAACATTTTGAAAGAAAAGATGAAGTGCTATTTTGAATTATCAATAGTACTTTATAACTATTGTTCAGTTATTGAAGATATACGATTTGTATGTGTCAAGCATGTTGTTATTAAATTGTTATACTTGTTAAGCTAGTTATGCTCACTCTTGCTTGAACCATATGAATGCAGCTAAGACTGAACGTCCCGAGCGAAGGATCAAAAAGGATAAGTTGTCTTGTAAAAGCTAAGGCATATTATGACTAGAACCTTTGTAATGGGTATAGAACGTGTAATGTAAATATTATAGGTCTATTGTTGACTAATTGAATGAATGTATGAATGTTGTACAATATAGACAAAGAACCTTTGTAATCCTTCATGTATGAAACTTTACGGGAAATACTTGTAAATATTCTTGGAACTTTTCCCAAGATATTTTAGTGCGAGTAGTTATATATTCTTTCTGGAATTTTTTCAAGACTTTTCAATTGAATGAATGTATGAGGGAACCTGTTGTCCCAAGACATCAAATATATCGGTGATCTGCTTTATCCATGCTTCCGCCTTAAGTGGTTTGGCTCTCCAATAAACTCCGGTGGTCTCGGGGGCATTCCCGTCTCTCCCCTCCTAGTACTATTCTCACATCTTAGCGTGGATAATATCCTAAGCTTTGATACCAACCGTGGCGCCCTAAAATTAGGTATACATCACCCATCTTGAGTCGCCAGATACATGGTACAGAATTCAAATACAACTTCATAATACAATTGTCGTGTACAATACGACAAAACATTAATTGTGAGTTTGAATACAAATATTGTCTACTAGAGAGTATACAAACTCAAAAGGAGTACTCATTACAATTATTATCACACTATATCACAGAATAGTGAGGACTACTAATGCACCATCTAGGACCATCACTTCGTTCCCCGACTCGTCCCAGCTATATTCTCATTTCGTGAAGAGAACAGTGAAATAAAGGGTGAGCTCAACTAGCCCAGTAAGAAATATTATGACTAAGATAATGCAGAATAAATTATCATTAGCCTTAAACAGTGTTAAATTGATACAATATAACAAACATCAAATTTAACTGCAGTAGAGAATAAAGGTTAGTGTTAGATTTTTCATCACTTTTATCGCTGGGACTCAGCTTAATAAATAATCCACATCATCGAATCACCCCTGCACTACGGCCAAGGATATTCTTTAGTATCACGACCACAATTATCCATGCACTACGGGCCAAGAATATTTGTGTATTCATTAATGGTCATTATCATGCCAACAACTGTCCATCAATGCACTACGGGCCAATGAGGACTTTTACCACATCATTTGTAACATTATGGTCATGATTACACCGGATAATCCCTGGTCATAATCATACCAAGTCCATCTATGCACTACAGGCCACATATGACTTTCAATAAAATATAAACATGAGGATGATGACAATGATATAAGAATTCAATAAAATAAGTTCAAGAATTCATTTATCCAGGAACCAATAACATCCAAACTGTCAACATGATACTGCTTTGTAGAGTAAAAGTCAAGAATGCTCAGAAGAATATTTCCATGAAAAGATACTAGATGAAGCGCAAATATCAAGGATATTCCACTAATTTCATGGAGTATAGAAGTCAAAGTTTTAAGCAACTGAGTATAATAAAGAATGAAATAACAAAAGATATCACCATGCATGCGATAGACCGCATGACGCAGCGAGTTATTCCAATGAATAATATATAACGGAACCGGTCCCGTAAAAGCGCATGAACAAATATTCCAACAGAATAATAAAGAATAGAACCAGGTCCGGCGTAAAACGCACAGACAGGATATTCCAACAGAATAATAAAGACTGGAACAAGGTCCGACGTAAAACGTACAGACATGATATTCCAATAGAATAATAAAGACTAGAATAACAGAAGTTATCTTCCTGAATACAAAAGAAATAACACCCCTTACATTAGTAGGAGATTGAATACTGCAGTAGTGTAGTAACATAATACTCTTCTTCTTTCTCTCTTATTCTCTCTATACTTTATCTCTCTATAGCTTGAATGAATTCGTGAAAAATAATGAAGAACTAGGCCTCTATTTATAGAAGATTTCTAGCTTAGCACTTGCAATGTGAAAAGGCAAGCGGCTTGACGACTGGTGATGTGAAAAGAAAAGTGGTTTGACGCCTGTAATGTGAAACACCAAGAGGTTTGACGCCTGTAATGTGAAACACCAAGTGGTTTGACGCCTGTAATGTGAAACGATAATTGGTTCGACGCCTGTAATGTGTAACGACAATTGGTTCGACGCTTGTAATATGAAACGGCAAGTGGTTTGACGTCTGGTAAAGGTAATTACTATTGGTGAAAGAGACTCTTAGATGATGACATGTGGGCCCCCATAGAATAACCAAATTTACCACAAACGTCTCATAATAGACTCTTTATATACATCAAGGATTGAATAAATATTACCACAAATTATTTTATTTTTAATCAACACATATTTAATCTTTCAACAATTATTAATCATTAATATTATAACTTGTCGTCTCAATTCTTGATTTAATAATATAACATATTATCTGAGATGATCTTGTGACAATAATTGAATCAATAATATAAGAGATATGATGCGGCAATTACTATAGCAATAATTAAGTATAACCGAGTGACTTCTCATGTAAGTATCAATAATCAATCTGCAGTAACTACGCTATACGACGCCAGACATCGTATTCTTTACTTTACTACCCGTAGTTCAACGGTTTTAACGGTAACACCTCATTTATTTTTATAGAAAGATAATTTTGTCATTTTCTAACTACAATAATACTTCCGTTGTGGGGTCCACCAATGATTGTGCCGTCGTACGAATATTCCCCAACCAATCGAATATTATATAACCACTTGCTTACTTTGCAAAATTTGTAAATATTACCCACAACTATAACATTATATCAAATCAACACCATAATATTAAAAAATATAATTCGAGAAAATTATTTTTTATTCATAAAAGTTGGGGTCTTACATTCGACGTGTGGGTGAAGTGGCATACGAGGTAGCTTTACCTCCAGAATTGATGCATATCCATAATATTTTCCACGTCTCGGTGTTGAGATCATATAAGCCTGACTATAAACATGTTATAGAATATGAGCCCTTACAGTTTGAGAAAGACTTAACATATGAAGAAGTCACTGTTCAAATTGTTGACCGAAAAGAGCAAGTACTGAGGAATAAGGTGATACCTTCTGTTAAGGTAATCTGGAGGAACCACAATGCTGAGGAAGCTACGTGGAAACTTGAAGATGTTATGATGAGAAATTATCCTCAGTTGTTTGCTTGATCTTCTATTGTGGCACCCCCAAATCCGGTACTTCATTACCTCAAGATTTGGTGTTCACGTAATCAAAATATTCATTTATAACTACCCAATAATAAATAAAATTGAATAAATAAACCTGCCCATACAAGGATTTCATAAAATAATATCTCCCAGGTTATCTAACCTTTACAAACAATCATTAATGCGGAAAATTTAAATAAACTTCATTACATTCTTTAAACCAAAGTCTGATAATAAAACTATCAAAAATATTACAAGTCTTGATGCTTGTTCATCTTTCCTTTCCTTTCTTTGGTGCTAGGTATGTCACCCTTTCCATCTTTAGCTGTAAGGATTTTACAGGCAAGAGTGAGCAAACAAGGCTCACTTAAAATATCAATGAATAAAACTTTTGCATTCTTTTCCCATTCAGGGGCTCAATAGAACTGAACAATAAGTTCTATTAACTTCTTAAACATTCCTTGCCCATTCAAGGGCTCAATAGAACTAAATAATAAGTCCTATTAACATCTTGACATTCCTTTCCCATTCAGGGGCTCAATAGAACTGAACAATGAGTTCTATTAATATTTTAAACATTCACTAAGGGTCTAATGACCACGAACCTTGTCCACAGTTATAAGTAATCTTTCAACTTAAACTTTTACGGTCATACGACCGTAATGACTTTAAGGTACTTAGGGGGATCAACCCTTCGTACATGTATTGTATACAAACATTTTAGCGCAAAGTACAAAACTAAGCGTAACCCCTATAATTAGGGTTGTTCATCTCACTATTTTGAGTACAAGTCCGCCCCAAAGATAGTTTGGTTTGGATACACTTCAAGGTAATTTGGAGTTCAACAAACATCAACTAAGGATTAGTTGAATAAAAGATAATAACACTATGTTATTGAATGATCATACTGAATAAACATTTCATTCTAAGTTCATGCTTTAGGAATGATCTAATAGCATATAAATTGAATAATCAATCATACCTTGCTTTGAACAACATTAAGCTAAGGTTATAACTTACAATTTAATATCAAGCATGCAGAACAATAATAATTGGAACGATAAACTGAGTCAACAGAATAAAGGTACTTGCATGCTAATATAACAAGTTTAGAGTTAGGAAAAACTTGCATAATCATAATAACTATCTCAACGAAAGTGTGGAGATGGGAAGCTTGTATCATCATGAATAACAGGATACCATTTAATTGCTTAAATGGAAATACTTTACTCAATAAAGTATAGCATATTAAATTTGCATAACGAAGCTTTAGGATTAGAAATTTTGCTCAATGTAAAAAGATAGGGATTTAGAATCTTACCTTGTGCGTAGATTAAATCGTTATAATCCAAACCACAATTATCCTATATACATATGTTAACATGACATAATCAGTCAGTAACACATACTATATCTATACATCACGTATGCTTTGATTATAAATTGCATTATCAAATTCTATCCATTAAAACTAATAACAATATTTGTTAATTAGTAATTCTATGTCCACTCATAGTATTAATATACTATAATACTAGAAATACATAATCAACATTTATCATATATCATTACTTTAAAATATCAGACATTTGTGCAAGACAAAAGTCGTTTCTGAACTTTCTGTTATGTGGCGCCGCGGTGCCACGATTTGAATCAATGGTATTATTGCTGTATTGATATAAGCGCTCGGTATGAGACAAATATAGGGACTCGGCTTACTGATTGCAAATTTATTGTATGGCGACGACTTCGATCTTCTTGTGTGAAGTCCATTGAAGTAGCGACATTTAGGCGCTAAGTGCGATTGTATTTGGGCGTGAATTTTGTATTTGTGAAGGCATGAAACTCACAGAACTAAAAAGCGAAGAAACGAGCCAAAGCTACTCGTCTTAAATCTTAACAATAATTCACCCAAAACAACATGTATAACTAATATAAATTACACATAATTGCTAACAATCATCCATATACCAATTACCAACCACTAATTAACAATATCATAGACTAATTCTTTGAAAACATTGTGTTTTAAAAATTAAACTCCATTGATGAAATATCAATTTACAGTGAACGTAATTTACACTGTTATCAACCAATTTTGATTCCTTTGACATACAAGTATACCAATATATATCCCAATTAACATGTATAGTCCAATTTCTCAGTTAGCATACCAATATATATATGTAACCTTTGATAAATTCTACACTCAAGTTCGTACTCACATGTTTCCACTGTAAAAGAAAACAATTTCTTAAATACGTAATTTAGCATACCATCATATTTATATATTAAGCATACAATTATATACAAATATATATATACTAGTATAACAATTACCAACACATAGTTTACAAGAATTTTGTAAAAACTTATACACAGTAAAGTTGAAGAACACAGACTATCAAATTCACAGTAAGTATATGGCGTAAAACATATATGATTACATACACATAAATTAAGCTTATAAGCACCTACCTTTTTGTTGTTAAGAAACACTTGTTTACAAAATCTGTTTTGAAAAATCACGCACTTGGCTTCTTCTCAAACTCTCTGAATTTTTTTTTCTTTCTCTTTTCTTACTTCTCTCAGCAATAGACTAGGTACTAACATCGAAAGCGTAAAAGCGATAATCATATCGTAAAATAAGCATTATGGCAATAATAAGCCTATTTATTCTTATCGATTACCAACAACATATAACGTATAATCTTATAAATATAAATATATTTTATTTATATATTTGTTTTATGCTATTAATAATATAATTTAAAATTAACAAGAATTTCAAAATCCATAAGGCCTTGTTTGGCAAAGCATTTATAAAATAAAGAATTATTATACTTACACCTTGTTTGGCTAAACTAAATTAAAATTACTTTAATTTATTTTAATAACTCTTTATCACATAGTAATTTGTCGCTTTATTTAATAACAATTTATTAAATAAATCACTTAATCACATAACTCAATCCATATAACACATTAATTATTTAACAAATAAATAATTAACTAATCACATTAATTATTTAACAAATAAATAATTAACTATATAAACTCAATCAAATTGAACAATTACTTATTCAAAAAACATCCAATAAATATTTATATAAATCAATAAATATTTATAACTTATACTTAAAATGCGGAATGTTACATCATTCCCCTCTTAAAAGGATTCTGTCCTCGAATCACAACTCAAACAACACATTCGTTACATTCTTCCCTACTTACAAAGATTACATCCCCGAGAATCGAAGACACAGATTAAACAAATAACTCAGGGTACTCTTTCATCATTTTTTCTTCGAGTTCCCACGTTGCTTCTTCAGCATTGTGGTTTCTCCATATCACCTTCACAGAAGGTATCACTTTATTCTTGAGCACTTGTTCTTTCCTGTCAACTATCTAGATAGGAACCTCTTCATAAGACAAATCTTTCTCGAACTGCAACGGTTCGTGCTCGATCACGTGATTGTAATCAGGTTTATATGGTCGTAACATCGAAATATGAAAAACATTGTGAATGTTTTCCAACTCTGGAGGTAGAGCTACCTCGTAAGCTACCTCTCCAACTTTTCGCAGCACTTCAAAGGGTCTAATAAACCTCGGGCTTAGTTTTCCCTTCTTACCGAAATGAATTTTCCCCTTCCAAGGAGAAACTTTTAGGAATACATAGCTTCCTACGTCAAATGCACGATCTTGCCTCTGTTGATCAGTATACTTATTCTGTCGGTCTTGAGCTGATACCAATCTTGTCCTGATGAGTTTGATAACCTCAGCAGTTTGTAGCACTAGTTCTGGTCCTAGCAGTTGACGTTCACCAACTTCATCCGAACATAGTGGGGTTCTGCACTTTCTACCGTATAACGCTTCGTAAGGCGGCATGCCGATGCTCGCGTGATAACTATTATTTTAGGCGAATTTCACCAACGGTAATTGTTCTTCCCAGCTTCCTTTGAAATCCATGATGCATTCTCTGAGCATATCTTCCAATGTCTGGATCGTTCGTTCGCTTTGGCCATCTGTTTGTGGATGAGAAGCCGTACTCATTCACAATTGAGTTCCCATGCATTCTTGTAGTCTCTTCCAGAAATTTGAAGTGAATTGCGGGTCTCTATCGGACACAATTGACACTGGCACTCCATGTCTCGAAACGATCTCTTTGATGTACAATCTTGCCAACTGATCAAGATTGAACCTAATCTTTATTGGTAAAAAGTCTTGCCGATTTTGTCGATCATCCACTATCTCCCAAATTGCATCGCATCCTCTCTGAGTAGTTGGAAGACCCACCACAAAACCCATCGTGATGTGTTCCCACTTCCATTCCGGTATTTCCTACGGTTGAAGTAATCCGCTGGGTCTTTGATGTTCAACTTTTACTCTTTGACATATCAAACATTTAGCCACGCATTCTGCAACATCCCTTTTCATATTCAGCCACCAAAAATGTCAGCGTAAATCTTGATACATCTTCGTGCTTCCTGGATGAATCGAATATCTTGAGCTATGAGCTTGGCCAAGATTTCGTCTTTCGATTCTGAGTGTTCTTTGGAACCAGATTCTTCCCTCGTCTCAGTAGTAATCCTTCGGTATCGACCTTGTATTTCGTATCGCTACCATCAACCATATTCTCTTTTATCTTCCCACATTCTTCATCTTGTAACTGAGCGTTCTTCACCTTGTCTAGTAAAGTTGGACCTGCTTCTAACTAAAATAGTCGTTCGTCAGATTCCTGTGGAAATTTTATTTCCAGTTCCAACTTTGTCATTGCTGAAATGAGCTCCTCCTGAGTTGTTATCAGCATCAATTTCTCCCAACCTTTCCTGCTTAAAGCATCTGCAACCACATTCGCTTTTCCTGGATGATAAAAGATCTCACAATCATAATCTTTTATCAATTCCATCCACCTTCTCGGACGCATGTTCGGATCTTTACGAGTGAAAATATACTTGGACTTTTGTGGTGCATGTAGATCTCACATTTCTCTCCATACTGAGATAGTGTCTCCATATCTTGAGAGCAAATTCTACTGCAGCCAATTCCAAATCATGAGTCGGATAACCTTTCTCATAATCCTTCAGTTGTCTTGATGCATAGGCAATAACTTTGTCGTTTTGCATAAGAACACAACCCAATCCTTTGTGTGAGGCATCACTATACCCCACAAAATTTCCTGTACTATCTGGTAGTGTTAACACAGGTGCCACACTTAGCTTCTTCTTTAAACCTTGGAAACTCTCTTCAAATTTCTCCGTCCAAATGAATTTCACAGCTTTCCGTGTCAAATTTGTTAACGGAGTGGCTATCTTAGAAAAATCTTGTATAAATCTTCTATAATAATAGCAAGCCAATCCCAAGAAACTCCTCACCTTGAAGGTGTCCTTGGTTGTTCCCAATTGATTCTGACTTCCACTTTTGATGGATCCACCGAAATCCCATCTTTGTCAATTACATGACCCAAAAATTGTACACGATCGAGCCAAAAAATCGCACTTAGAGAACTTCGTCACGGTTTTTCCTTTCTTAGTGTCTCCATGTCGGGGCGTAAATGTTCCACGTGTTCTTCTTGAGTTTTGGAATACACCGAAATGTCGTCGATAAACACCACTACTTAACTTATCTAAGAATGGTTTAAATACCTGCTTCATCAAATCCATGAACGCGGCAGGGGCATTTATTAAACCAAAAGACGACACCGTAAAACTTCGTAATGTCCGTGCAGGAGTTACGAATGCCGTTCTTGGTATATCCTCCTTTCTTACCTTCAATTGGTGATACCCACTTCTCAAATCTATTTTCGAGAAGTACTTAGCACCCTTCAACTGATCAAACAAGTCATCTATTCTAGGCAACGGATACCTATTCTTAATAGTGACTGTAAAACCCCAACTTTTTGAATACAGATGAATTTTCTATAAATATTATTTTTGAATATTATAGAGTGAAATTGATATAATATTATAGTTGTGGGTAATATTTATAAATTTTGCAAAGTACGCAAGTTGTTATATAATATTTGATTGGTCGGGGAGTATTCATTTTAACATGAAATATTCGTACAACGGCACAATCATTGGTGGACCCCACAACGGAATTATTATCGGATTGAGATAACGACAAAAATACTTTATGAAAATAATGGCGGAAGTTTTACCGTTAACTGTTGAAACACCCGGTGTTAAAAGTACAGTAATACGCGTGGTTGCATAGTAGCACACGATATTGATTATTGATGCTTACGTGAGAAGTCACTCAATTTTGTTCAATTATTGCTATAGTAATTGTTGTGAATTTTGCTTATTTTATGGACCCCCATTTACCCATTTTTTAAAATAATCGGTAGGAAATTATTTTTTAATAGTGGGGCCACATGTGGGGCCCGTGTGTGGAAGAAATTAGTGAAATGGGCAGATTCACGAGAGTTGTTTTATATGGAAGGTAACATGATATTATATATATATATATATATATATGTTTATATATATATGATGATTGGTGGTATATATATATATATATAATGTTTGATTTTGAAACGTGGGGGAGTACAATTATTTTGATGGCTTTGTTGATAAAGTGGGAGGGGAGTTCAATTATTATTATTTATATATATATATATATTATATTTTATTTAAAAGATTTTGCTTTAAATATGGATCGTCAGATTAAAGTAAATTAATCTGGACTGTTCATGAGTTAGTTACTATGCAGTCCATTTTTCTATAAATAGAAGCTCATTCCTTCATTATTTTCTTACGAATTCACTGAACTCTAGAGAGATAAACTATAGAGAGAAAGAAGAAAGTATTCTGCTACTTCACTACATATATATCCAGCACTCTTCTTCTTAAGGTAGGGAATATTATTTGGTGTACTCGTAAGGGGTGTTATTCTTTCTTATTCATGAAGAGAACTGTTGTTATTCCATTTCTTATTATTCATTTTTGAATAACTTTGTATCTGCTGATCTACCCTATACTTGGTGACATTCTTCTATTATTACATCTTTACTATTTTGTTGGAATATCCGATTCACATGCATTTACTGTGGGACCTAATTCCGTCTTTTTTTATTCATTTGGAATATCCTGTCTATCGTTTTTTTGGGACACCGGGTTCTCATATTTATTATTATTACATTAGAATATCATGTCGTGAGTTTTACGCCGGACTGATTCCGTCCTTATTAGTATTCTCATTGGAATAACTTGTCATGCCAAGTCTTTGCATGCATGGTGATTTCATTGTTATTCCATTCATTATTATTCATTGGAACATCCACGTCCGGTGCGAATTTTGCCTCGACTGGTTTCGTTATTTAGTATTCATTGGAATAAACCGTCATGCAAAGTAATCGCATGCATGGTGATTTCTTTTGTTATTCCATTCTTTATTATACTCAGGTTGGTTAAAGTTTTTACTACATACTCCATGAAATTAGTGGAATATCCTTGATATTTGCGCTTCATCCACTATCTTTTCATGGAAATATTCTTCCGAGCATTCTTGAATTTTACTCTACAAAGCGAAAGATCATGTTGACAATTTGGACATTATTAGTTCTGGATAAATTAATTCTTGAACTTGTTTTATTGAATTCTTATATCATTGTCATCATCCTCATATTTATATTTTTGAAAGTCATCTGTGGCTCATGTAGCATATAGATGGACTTGGTATGATTATGACCGTGGATTATTCGGGTGTAATCATGACCGTAATGTTACAAATTATGTGGTAAAAGTCCTCATTGGCCCGTAGTGCATTGATGGACGTTGTTGTATGATGATCATGACCATTAATGAATACACAAATATTCTTGGCTCGTAGTGCATGGATAATTGTGGTCGTGATACTAAAGAATATCCTTGGCCGTAGTGCAGGGGTGATTCGATGATGTGGATTATTTATTAAGCTGAGTCCCAGCGATAACAGTGATGAAAAGCCTTTTAAATCATAAAAGATAGTAGATTTTATTTTCTACTTGACTCTTTTAATGGATTGCTTATTTCGCTATAGTTAAACTTGATGTCTATTATATTTTATCTGTTTAACATTGTTGGAGACTAATGATAATTTATTCTGCATTATCTTAGTCATAATATTTCTTACTGGGCTAGTTGAGCTCACCCTTTCTTTCACTGTTCTCTTCAGAAAATGAGAATATAGCTGGGACGAGTCGGGGAACGGAGTGATGGTCCAAAGGATAGCATTAGTAGTCCTCATTATTCTGTGAAATAGTGTGATAATAATTGTAATGAGGACTCCTTTTGAGTTTGTATAATCTCTAGTAGACAATATTTTTATTCAAACTCACAATTTATGTTTTGTCGTATTGTACACGACAGTTGTATTAGTAAGTTGTATTTGAATTTTGTACCATGTATCTGGCGACTCAATATGGGTGATGTATACCTAATATTGGGGGCGTCACAGTTGATATCAAAGCTTAGGGATATGATCCCTTGCTAAGATGTGAGACTAGACCAAGGATGGGAGAGACGGGGAATTCCTTCGCTAGTATGACCTACCTAAGTTTATTTGGTATTTAATTGGTCGATCAAAGTATATGGATAATATGTTATATGTTAATGAACCTTTGTTTTGTGGTAGTATCTGAAAATGACATCCGAGAATGTTGAAATAGCAATGGAGTACAAGAGACCGTTGAGTCTTCATATATCAATAATCAGGAGAATGTGCATCAGGAAGGCGACAATCCTCATGCAAACAACAACACTGACCAAATGTTGAATGATGGACTGTTCAGAGGCTTTATGCAATTCATGCAACATAAGGCGAGAGCGGCTCCTGTCCAAAATGTAGGTGGAAACACTGGAAACTTTCGGACGGTTACTGCTAAATAGTTCAAGGAGCTGGGACCAGTGGAGTTTATAGGAGAGCCAAAACCACTTAAGGCGGAAGCATGGATAAAGCAGATCACCAGGATATTTGATGTCTTGGGATGCTCCGAGGAGCAAAAGGTTCCCTTCGCCACCTTCATGTTGCGTGAAGAGGCAGATTACTGGTGGAAATCTGTAAAATGTACCCAGCCAGACGCACTCAAGATGTCTTGGGAGAAGTTCCAAGAGCTATTCAACGACAAGAACTTTCCCGAGAGTATTCGTCACATGAAAGAAGTGGAGTTTATCAAATTGGAACAAAACAATATGACCGTGTCGCAATACAAGGCTAAATTTGTGGAGTTATCCCAGTTTGCATCCCATTTGGTTGATAATAAGGAGCGAATGATACGAATGTTTTTAAGAGGGTTGAAATCGGAGATACGTCAATATCTTATTTCTCATAAACTGTGTTTGTACTCAGATGTTGTAAATAGGGCTCAATTATTGGAGCGCGGTAACGAGTCAACGCAACAAAGAGAAAGCAGCTGGCAGCATGAAAATACCAGTGGTATCAGTCATCGAAACGGTGACTACAAACATGGAGGGAATCAACATGCCAGAAATGGTAACCACTTCGGTGGTAATCATGGTCAAGACAGTAAAAATGGACATTTCAAGAAGAGGAGATTCAACAATGATGCAAAGACGTCAGCACCTTCACCCATTGTTAAGGAAGGAGAACGACCACCTATCATATGCTTCAAATGCGAAGGAGAGGGACACATCAGTTCAAATTGTGTGATGTCGTCCAAAGCATGTTATAATTGTGGAAGAGAAGGTCACCTAGCCCGATTTTGTCGTTCACCGAAGACAAGTTCAGCTAGGATGGAGGCACCAAAGGCCGTCCCAGAAAAGTTAAAGCCAGTAGTGAAAGGGAGAGCGTTTGTAGTGACCTCCCAGAAAGCAAGGAACTCGAATGTGGTCATCACGGGTAAGCTTATCATAAACTCTAGTGAAGTCTATACCTTATTTGATACCGGTTCTACCCATTCTTTTATTTCTCCTACTTGCGCTCAACGATTAAATTTGTCTCCGGAGAAATTAGACTTTAATTTATCTGTGGAAACTCGGATGGGAGAAACCTTCATTACATCCACGGTTTATAAGTCTTGTTTGGTTCAAGTTGGTACCCACACATTACCTGTCGATCTTATTGCATTAAAAATACTTGCATTTGATGTAATTCTAGGATTGATTGGTTAACTACTCATCATGCAAAAATTGATTGTTTTCGTAAGGTTATTAGCTTTCATATTCCTAATCGACCTATTATGCGAATTCAAGCAACCAAACCATTAAAATCAATCACTGTCATCTCAAGCCATAAAGCTATTCATTTATTGAAAAATGGATGTCAAGCTTTCTTAGCTCATGTCACAGATCTAAACAAAAATACGCCGTTTTGAATAATATTTCTATTGTTAATGAATTTCCTGACGTATTCCCTGAAGAACTTCCTGGCCTACCCCCAGAGCGTGAAATTGAATTTTGTATCGACCTTGAACCCAGTACAAAACCCATTTCTAAAGCCCTATATCGAATGGCTCCTATTAAACTTTAGGAGTTAAAGACTCAACTGTAAGAATTGTTAGACATTGGCTTTATTCATCCTAGTACTTCTCCTTGGGGTGCTCCTGTTCTATTCGTGAAGAAGAAAGATGGGAGTATGCGACTTTGTATTGATTATCGGGAGTTGAATCATGTCACCATCAAAAATAGGTACCCATTGCCACATATTGATGACCTATTTGACCAATTACAAGGAGCCAAATTCTTTTCAAAGATTGATCTTCGTTCCGGATATCACCAATTGAAGATTAAAACTGATGACATTCCAAAGACGGCTTTCAGAACTCGGTACGGGCATTATGAATTCCTAGTCATCTCTTTTGGATTGACTAATGCTCCTGCTGCCTTCATGGATATGATGAACCGAGTATTCAAGGAATATTTGGATCACTTTGTGGTCGTCTTTATTGATGACATCCTTATTTATTCCAAAAGCCGTGAAGATCATGATCAACACTTGAGGCTGATACTCCAAAAGCTTCGTGAATATAAGCTTTATGCCAAGTTGAAGAAATGCTAGTTCTGGCTTGAGGAAGTAGCATTCCTTGGGCATGTGTTATCAAGTCATGGAATATCTGTTGACCCAGCAAAGATTGAAGCTATTCAAAGCTGGGAGCAACCTAAATCAGTAACCGAAGTACGTAGCTTTCTCGGCTTAGCTTATTATTATTGGAGATTCGTAGAAGGGTTTTCTCGAATCGCTACTCCACTAACTCAAATTGACTTTTGGAAAGATACAAAGTTCGGTTGGAGCAAGGAATGTGAAAGAGTTTTCAAGAACTCAAGAGGAGACTCATTTCAAAGACTGCTCGACAAATACCATCCGGTTTGGAGGGATTTGTCATCTACAATGATGATGCTTCGCAAAAGGGTTAGGATGTGTTCTCATGCAACATGGGAAAGTCATAGCCTATGCCTCACGACAACTCAAAGAATATGAGAGGAATTATCCTACTCATGACCTAGAGTTAGCAGCTGTGGTCTTCGCACTTAAAATTTGGAGGCATTACTTGTATGGGGAGAAGGTGGAGATCTTTACTGATCAATAAAAGCCTTAAATATTTCTTCACTCAAAAGGAACTCAACATGCGACAACGACGTTGGCTTGAACTATTGAAAGATTATGATCATACCATCCAATACCATCCTAGAAAAGCGAACGTGGTAGCTGACGCGTTGAGTAGAAGATCATATGCAAGTACGAGTATGATATTGTCAACACAAAAGCCCATTTTGTGTGACTTGCAAAGGAAGGACATAGAGTTAAAGACTCCAGGGACCCATGTGATGATGGCGAATATACGAGTAGAACCGACTTTAATTGATAAAGTTAAAGCTGCTCAAGCTACAGACCTGGAGCTGATGCGTATGAGGAAGAAAGTGTAAGAAGGTGCTATGCTGGAAGCAAGAATCGATGAAGAAGGAATACTTCGAGTCAACTCCAGATTTTTTGTTCCTAACGACCGTGATTTAATGTATAAAATAATGATGGAGGCGCACAACACACCGTTTGCAATCTATCCTGGGAGTACCAAAATATATCGTGATCTTCGTCAAACATTTTGGTGGAGCAATATGAAGAGAGAGATAGCGCAGTTTATCTCAAGGTGTCTAACTTGTCAACGAGTCAAGGTGGAGCATCAAGTACCAAAAGGTCCATTGCAACCACTTGAAATACCTGAATGGAAGTGGGAGCACATTACCATGGATTTCGTTACTGGTCTTCCCAAGGTTTCTCAAGGCATTGATGCAATTTGGGTCATTGTTGATAGATTGACCAAATCTGCTCATTTCTTACCAATACGAGAAACTTATACACTTGAACGTCTTGCTCGTATGTACATAAACGAGATTGTAAGTCTGCATGGTATGCCAGTATCCATAGTTTCTGATCGATACCCAAGATTCAATTCACGATTTTGGGTTAGTTTGCAAAAAGCTATGGGCACAGATTTACGATTTAGCTCGGCATATCATCCTCGCATTTTGACGGACGATGGAGAGACCATTCAAACTCTTGAAGATCTATTAAGACTCTGTGTCCTTGATTTCAAGGGAAGTTGGGACAAGTTCTTACCATTGGTGTAGTTTTCCTACAACAACAATTATCAAGCAAGTATTGGCATGGCTCCATTCGAAGCGTTGTATGGAAGAAAGTGTCATTCTCTAGTATGCTGGGATGAGGTGGGAGAAGCAACGTTGTTGGGACCGGAGTTGGTACGTATGACTACAGAAAAGATTCAAACGATCTGGTAACGTATAAAAACCTCACAAGATCGACAAAAGAGTTATGCTGATCTTCATCGAAAGGATGTGGAATTCAATATAGGAGATCTTGTGTTGTTACGTGTTGCTCCATGGAAAGGAGTTACGAGATTTGGAAAGAGAGGAAAGCTCAATCCTCGATTCATCGGCCCATTTTAATCCTCGATCGAGTAGGAACTGTGGCCTATAGACTCGCTTTTACCGCCAAGTATGTCTCGTGTTCATAACGTTTTTCACATATTCATGTTACGTAAATATGTGGAAGACCCGAACCACATTATTGAGTTAGAACCGAATGAAATAGCGGAAGATTTGACGTATGAAGAGGTTCCTGTTCAAATCTTGGATAAGAATGAACATATTTTATGCACCAAGGTTATACCTCAAGTCAAAGTTTTGTGGAGAAACCACGTTGTTGAGGAAATGACTTGAGAGTTAGAATCTGAAATGAAGTCAAGGTATCCTTACCTCTTCGACATACCATGTACATACCCTAATTTCCAGGGCGAAATTTCATAAGAAGGGGAGATTGTAAAACCCCAACTTTTTGAATAAAGATTAATTTTTTATAAATATTATTTTTGAATATTATAGAGTGAAATTGATATAATATTATAGTTGTGGGTAATATTTATAAATTTTGAAAAGTACGCAAGTTGTTATATAATATTCGATTGGTCGGGGAATATTCGTTTTAACATGAAATATTCGTACAACGGCACAATCATTGGTGGACCCCACAACATAATTATTGTCGGATTGAGAAAATGACAAAAATACTTTATGAAAATAACGGCGGAAGTTTTACCATTAACTGTTGAAACACCCGGTGTTAAAAGTACAATAATACGCGTGGTTGCATAGTAGCACACGGTATTGATTATTGATGCTTACGTGAGAAGTCATTCAATTTTGTTCAATTATTGTTATAGTAATTGTTGTGAATTTTGCTTATTTTATGGATCCCCATTTACCCATTTTTCAAAATAATTGGTAGGAAATTATTTTTTAATAGTGGGGCCACGTGTGGGGCCCGTGTGCGGAAGAAATTAGTGAAATGGGCAGATTCACAAGAGATGTTTTATATGGAAGGTGACATGATATTTATATATATATGTTTATATATATATGATGATTGGTGATTATATATATATATATATATTTATATATATAATGTTTGATTTTGAAACGTGGGGGAGTACAATTATTTTGATGGCTTTGTTGACAAAGTGGGAGGAGAGTTCAATTATTATTAGTATATATATATATATATATATATATATATATATATTATATTTTATTTAAAAGATTTTGCATTAAATATGGACCATCAGATTAAAGTAAATCAATCTGGACCGTTCATGAGTTAGTTACTATGCAGTCCATTTTTCTATAAATAGAAGCTTATTCCTTCATTATTTTCTTACGAATTCACTGAGCTCTAGAGAGATAAACTATAGAGAGAAAGAAGAAAGTATTCTACTATTTCACTACTTATATATCCAGTACTCTTCTTCTTAAGGTAGGGAATATTATTTGTTGTACTCGTAAGGGGTGTTATTCATTCTTATTAATGAAGAGTACAGTTGTTATTCCATTTATTATTATTCTGTTGGAATAACCTGTATACGCGGTATACCCTATACTTGGTGACATTCTTCTATTATTCTATCTTTACTATTCTGTTGGAATATCCTGTCTGTGCGTTTTACGTCGGACCTGATTCTGTCTTTCTTATTCTGTTGCAATATCATGTCTGTGCATTTTACGTCGGACCTGGTTCCGTCTTTATTATTATTCTATTGGAATAAAATGTCTGTGAGTTTTACGCTGGACCTAATTCCGTCCTTATTAGTATTCTGTTGAATAACCTGTCTATGCGAAGTACCAAATGCATGGTGATTTCTTTTGTTATTCCATTCTTTATTATTCTGATGGAACATCCTATCGGTCATGTAATTCACTTTGACTTCGGTTTCGTTATTTAGTATTCTGTTGGAATAACCTGTCTATGCGAAGTACCGCATGCATGGTGATTTCTTTTGTTATTCCATTCTTTATTATACTTAGTTGGTTAAAGTTTTGACTTCTATACTCCATGAAATTAGTGGAATATCCTTGATATTTGCGCTTCATCCAGTATCTTTTCATGGAAATATTCTTCTGAGCATTCTTGAATTTTAGTCTACAAAGCAGTATCATGTTGACAATTTAGACATTATTAGTTCCTGGATAAATTAATTCTTGAACTTGTTTTATTAAATTCTTATATCATTGTCATCATCCTCATATTTATATTTTTGAAAGTCATCTGTGGCCTATAGTGCATAGATGGACTTGGTATGATTATGACCAAGGATTATTCAGTGTAATCATGACCGTAATGTTACAAAAGATGTGTTAAAAGTCCTCATTGGCCCGTAGTGCATTGATGGACAGTTGTTGGCATGATCATGACCATTAATGAATACACAAATATTCTTAGCTCGTAGTGCATGGATAATTGTGGTCGTGATACTAAAGAATATCCTTGGCCGTAGTGCAGGGGTGATTCGATGATGTGGATTATTTATTAAGTCGAGTCCCAAATGATAACAAAGATGAAAACCTTTTTAAATCATAAAAGATAGTAGATTTTATTTTCTACTTGACTCTTTTAATGGATTGTTTGTTCCGCTACAGTTAAACTTGATGTCGATTATATTTTATCAGTTTAACTTTGCTGGATACTAATGATAATTTATTCTGCATTATCTTAGTCATAATATTTCTTACTGGGCTAGTTGAGCTCACCCTTTCTTTCACTGTTCTCTTCAGGAAATGAGAATATAGCTGGGATGAGTCGGGGAACGGAGTGATGGTCCAGAGGATAGCATTAGTTGTCCTCACTATTCTGTGAAATAGTGTGATAACAATTGTAATGAGGACTCCTTTTGAGTTTGTATAATCTCTAGTAGACAATATTTGTATTCAAACTCATAGTTTATGTTTTGTCGTATTGTACACGGCAGTTGTATTAGTAAGTTGTATTTGAATTCTATACCATGTATCTGGCGACCCATGATGGGTGATGTATACCTAATTTTGGGGGCGTCACAGTTGGTATCAAAGCTTAGGGATATAATCCCTGGTTAAGATGTGAGACTAGAACTAGGAGGGGAGAGACGGAGAATTCCTTCCCTAATATGACCTACCTAAGTTTATTTGGTATTTAATTGGTCAATCAAAGTATATGGATAATATGTTATATGTTAATGAACCTTTGTTTTGTGGTAGTATCTGAAAATAACATCCGAGAATGTTGAAAATAGCAATGGAGCACAAGAGACTGTTGAGTCTCCACATATCAATAATCAGGAGAATGTGCATCAGGAAGGCGAAAATCCTCATGCAAACAACAACACTGACCAAATGATGAATGATGGACTGTTCAAAGGCTTTATGTAGTTCATGCAACATAAGGCGAGAGTGGCTCCTGCCCGTAATGCATGGATAATTGTGGTCGTGATACTAAAGAATATCATTGGCCGTAGTGCAGGGGTGATTCGATGATGTGGATTATTTATTAAAATCGAGTCCCAAAGATAATAAAGATAAAAACCTTTTAAATCATAAAAGATAGTAGATTTTATTTTCTACTTGACTCTTTTAATGGATTGTTTGTTCCGCTACAGTTAAACTTTATGTCTATTATATTTTATCAGTTTAACATTGTTGGAGACTAATGATAATTTATTCTGCATTATCTTAGTCATAATATTTCTTACTGAGCTAGTTGAGCTCACCCTTTCTTTCACTGTTCTCTTCAGGAAATGAGAATATAGCTGGGACGAGTCGGGGAACGGAGTGATGGTCCAAAGGATAGCATTAGTAGTCCTCACTATTCTGTGAAATAGTGTGATAATAAGTGTAATGAGGACTCCTTTTGAGTTTGTATAATCTCTAGTAGACAATATTTGTATTCAAACTCACAGTTTATGTTTTGTCGTATTGTACACAACAGTTGTATTAGTAAGTTCTATTTGAATGTTGTACCATATATCTGGCGACCCAAGATGGGTGATGTATACCTAATTTTGGGGGCGTCACAGTGACCTTGTTTAACTCCCTATAATCAATGCAAAGACGCATTGATCCGTTCTCCTTTTTCACGAATAATACTGGCGCTCCCCACGGTGATACGCTTGGTTGAATATACTTCTTGTCCAGCAGTTCTTGCAGTTGCACCATCAGTTCCTTCATTTCTACCGGAGCCATTCTGTACGGGGCCTTCGATATCGGTGCAGTTCCTGGTGCTAAGTCTATTACGAACTCAATCTCTCTATCAGACGGAAGTCCTGGCAAATCATCCGGGAATACATCTACGAATTCTCTAACCACTGGTATCTCCTCCAATTTTACACCCTTCTTATGAGTATCGACTATATAAGCCAAATAACCCACACAGCCTTTATTTAACAACTTCTTGGCCTACATAATCGTTAGACATTTCATTTGTCTAGGCGATTTGCTACCATGGAAAACTACCTTTGACGGAGTCATAAGGTTTACACACTTTTGTGACAATCAATTCTTTGCTCCATATTTGAACAGACCAATCCATTCCCAAAATTACATCAAATTCCACAGTCTAATCGTAATTAAATCTACCATCATTATATTCCCTTTTATGTTCGCTCTACAGTTCTTGTATACGAACCTAACAGGAATCACCTCCCTATTCGCAATTTCTATGTTCAAAGGGAAATTCAGTTCTTCTCTAGGCAATTCTAACCTCTTAGCAAATTCATCAGATATAAACGAGCAAGTAGCACCCGAATCAAATAATACATAAGCATTAATATCGTTGATTGGGATAATACCTGACACCACATCTTTTGATTGCGCAGCATCTTGCACAGTCATGTTGAAAGTTCTGGTTATGGGTTTGTTTGACGGTGTAGGTCCATCAATGGCCCAAGTACCTCCACTGCTGCCTCCCTTACTTCTTACTATTTCTCCGACCTTCTTCTGAGGGCATTCACGAGAAAAATGATCCTTGGATCCACATGTGAAACAAACATTCTTCTTGGGTTGGGTGCAATTTGAGGCGATGTGACCCTCCTAGCCACTGTTGAAACACACACATTTCCCCATCAAGCACACACCCTTATGAAACCTCCCGCATGTAGCACATGCTTCAAACTTCCTAAACTACTGGTTACGCTGCTGGTTTCCAGTACCCCCGTTTCCGTTCCATTTCCTCTTCAAGTTGTTGTTGTTGTTGTTTCCATTTCCATTGCTTCCGCTACCACTCTTCACTTCCACCTCATTCTTCTTCTTCTTCTTCTTCTTCTTCTTCTTCTTCTTCTTCTTCTTCTTCTTCTGCTCTTGATTGAATTTTGTCACTGCCTCGCCTCCACCTTCAGCGAGTACAACCTTCCCCATCATTGCTGCAAACGTCTTCAACTAGAACAGGGAAACCCTACTGTACAGCCAGGGCTTCAATCTCTGTTCGAATCTCTTTGCCTTACTCTCGTCTGTGCTGACTTGATATGGTGCAAACCTTGCCAATTCGTTGAACTTCACTGCATACTCAGACACCGTCATCACTCCCTTCTTTAGTTCCAAAAACTGAACCTCTAACTGACTCTTCAAAATCTCTGGAAAGTAGGTCTCGAAGAATAACTCCTTAAACCTATCCCAGGTCATCACCCCTGGTCCTTCCTAGGTTTTATTGGCTTGCCACCAATAACTAGCTTCTGCTTTCAACATAAATGTTGCAAAATCAGTCTTCTGTTCATCTACTACCCTAGCGACTTCAAATACTTTCCCTATTTCCATAATCCAGGTCTGTGCCTCGACCGGATTTGTTGACCCATGGATTTCAGGTGGTCCAACCGCCTTAAACTCTTTAAATGTTGTGCCTTGGTTTTGAGGTTGATTCTGCAACGCTCCTGTTAGTAATGTCACTAGTTGTTGGACGGAATTATCCTCAACATCGTTATTGTTAGTTCTCGCATTGGTTCTCTGACGGGGTGGTTCACGTCTGGGAGGCATTTTCTGCTAGAAATAAAACATCTATTAGACTATTACCCAACTTCTTTATGTATTTTCTAATTAACTTGCCTCCATAAAAGAAATAACCACATAACACTTTTGAATAAAATAATAACTTTTATTTATTCATCATCTCTTCGAAAACATAAAAACAATAGCATCACTGCTATTTACATTCCTTTCCTGAACTACAAAAGTTACAGGATAACATCATCATTCTCATATCCCATGGTTAATTAACACCAGGGATTTACACATTATTTAACACTTATTACGTGCAAAACAGACACATTTCCTACGATGATCTATTAAGATACTCCATAGCCTTTTGATGCTCTTCTTCCATAACACGGAACATGGTTCGATGATCTAACACGTGTGATGGCAGAGTCTCAAACTGAATTGGATAACCCATGACCCGATCTTGAGCTCAATTGATCATGGTATTGAATACTTTATCCATCTCTTCCATCTTCATCCTCTTTGCTTGTGCGTCCCTTACTGCTCTTCCAGTTCATTGATAAGCTTCCTCGTATGCGTCTTCAGCTCTCGCCCTTTTGGTAGCTTCTTCATTTAGCTTGTTCTTCAGTTCCACGACCATCTCGATCAGTTGTTCCTTCTCTCCTTTAGTCTGCATCAGCTTCTCTTCAACATTAGTTAGACGTTCATCTCGATCCTGGATGTCGTCGTCCTTCTGTGTCATTGCAGTCTGTTGTTCAGCTACTATCTCCTGCAACTCCTCAACTGTGTGTCCCAAGTTCCACGTTATGGTCGTGAACTTCATCATACATATGAAGCAGCCATCGAGGTTAGTGGAGTCTCCTCCTCCTCGTCCTCGTTATCCTCATCCTCCTGTGGCAACTCCACGGGATCCTCCTCATCCGTCTCCACATCATCATCCTCATCTTCAACCACAGTGACCAACGGGGCTAACTCCCGTGGCAGTAGTTGTTCCCAAACAACCTGAATGTCGCGAGGCTCCACCTCTATAGGCATTTAAGGTCCCTCCTCCCTAGCCTGACTGGATTCTCCGACATTAGTCATCCTGACAACAAAATTTTAAAGTTTTAGTTATTAATCATTCTATTCTACACTCGTGAGCACATAATTTATAAACACATAAGCACATAAGTGTTTTATTACTTCTTCCTTAAAACTCGATAAGAGTTATCTCCACTATCTTTTCAAAGGTTACTTCCTAAGGCTTTTACCCCCACCTAAGGTTCATAACCTAAAGCTTTGATACCAACTCAGGACACCCCCCCAATCCCTTGTGTGCTTCATTACCTCAAGATTTGGTGTTCATGTAATCAAAATATTCATTTATAACTACCCAATCATAAATAAAATTGAATAAATAAACCTGCCCATACAGGGATTTCATAAAATAATATCTCCCAGGTTATCTAACCTTTACAAACAATCATTCATGCGGAAAATTTAAATAAACTTCATTACATTCTTTAAACCAAAGTCTGAAAATAAAACTATCAAAACTATTACAAGTCTTCAATTCTTGTTCATCTTTCCCTTTCCTTTACTAATGCTAGGTACGTCACCCTTTCCATCTTTAGCTGTAAGGATTTTATAGGCAAGAGTGAGCAAACAAGGCTCACTTGAAATATCAATGAATAAAACTTTTACATTCTTTGCTCATTCTAGGGCTCAATAGAACTGAACAATAAGTTCTATTAACTTCTTAAACATTCCTTGCCCATTCAGAGGCTCAATAGAACTAAATAATATTTCCTATTAACATCTTGACATTCCTTGCCCATTCAGGGGCTCAATAGAACTGAACAATGAGTTCTATTAATATTTTAAACATTCACTGAAGGTCTAATGACCACGAACCTTGTCCACAGTTATAAGTAATCTTTCAACTTAAACTTTTACGGTCATACGACCATAATGACTTTAAGGTACTTAGGGGGATCAACCCTTCGTACATGTATTGTATACAAACATTTCAGCGCAAAGTACAAAACTAAGTGTAACCCCTATAATTAGGGTTGTTCATCTCAGTATTTTGTGTACAAGTCCGCCACAAAGATAGTTTGGTTTGGATACACTTCAAGGTAATTTGGAGTTCAACGGACATCAACTAAGGATTAGGTGAATAAAAGATAATAACACTATGTTATTGAATGATCATACTGAATAAACATTTCATTCTAAGTTCATGCTTTAGGAATAATCTAATAGCATAACAATTGAATAATCTATCATACCTTACTTTGAACAACATTAAGCTAAGGTTACAACTTAGAATTTAATATCAAGCATGCAGAACAACAATAATTCGAACAATAAACTGAGTCAACAAAATAAAGGTACTTGCATGCTAATATAACAAGTTTAGAGTTAGGAAAAACTTTCATAATCATAATAAATATCTCAACGAAAGTGTGGAGATGGTAAGCTTGTATCATCATGAATTACTGGATACCATTAAATTGCTTAAATGGAAATACTTTACTCAATAAAGTATAGCATATGAAATTTGCATAACGAAGCTTTAGGATTAGAAAATTTGCTCAATGTAAAAAGATAGGGATTTAGAATCTTGCCTTGTGCGTAGATTAAACCGTTATAATCCAAACCACAATTATCCTATATACATATGTTAACATGACATAATCAGTCAGTAACACATACTATATCTCTACATCACGTATGCTTTGATTATAAATTGCATTATCAAATTCTATCCATTAAAACTAATAACAATATTTGTTAATTAGTAATTCTATGTTCACTCATAGTATTAATATACTATAATACTAGAAATACATAATCAACATTTATCATATATCATTCCTTTAAAATATCAGACTTTTGTGCAAGACAAAAGTCGTTTCTGAACTTTATGTTAAGTGGCGTCGCGGCACCACAGTTTGAACTCTACGGCGCTGACATGGCGCTCCAATGCGAGACATATATAGGGACTCCTGACTTGACTTCACAACTGCAAGTGAAGTCCAAATTGGTAGCGACATTTAGCGCTAAGGCGAGATTGTGACGCCGAGCGTGAATTTTGACGTTGGTACCAAAAACTCACAGAACCAAAAACGAAGAACAGAGCCAAACAACATGTATAACTAATATAAATTACATATAATTGCTAACAATCATCCATATACCAATTACCAACCAGTAATTAACAATATCATAGACTAATTCTTTGAAAACACTGTGTTTTAAAAATTAAACTCCATTGATGAAATATCAATTTACATTGAACGTAATTTACACTGTTATCAACCAATTTTGATTCCTTTGACAAACAAGTATACCAATATATATCCCAATTAACATGTATAGTCCAATTTCTCAGTTAGCATACCAATATATATATATATATATATATATATATAACCTTTGATAAATTCTACACTCAAGTTCGTACTCACATGTTTCCACTGTAAAAAGAAAACAATTTCTTAAATACGTAATTTAGCATACCATCATATTTATATATTAAGCATACAATTATATACAAATATATATATATATATATATGCTAGTATAACAATTACCAACACATAGTTTACAAGAATTTTGTAAAACTTATACACAAAGTGAAGTTAAAGAACACAGACTATCAAATTCACAAAGTAAGTATATGGCGTAAAACATATATGATTACATACACATAAATTAAGGTTATAAGAACCTACCTTTTGTTGTTAAAAACACTTGTTTACAAAATCTGCTTTTGAAAAATCACGACTTGGCTTCTTCTCAAACTCTCTAAAATTTTTTTTCCTTTCTCTTTCTTACTTCTCTCAAAGAATAGACTAGTACTAACACTCGAGCGTAAAATCGATAATCATATACGTAAAATAACATTATGGCAATAATAAGCCTATTTATTCTTATCGATTACCAACATATAACGATAATCTTATAAATATAAATATATTTTATTTATATATTTGTTTTATTCTATTAATAATATAATTTAAAATTAACAAGAATTTCAAAAGCCATAAGGCCTTGTTTGGCAAAACTAAATTAAAATTACTTTAATTTATTTTAATAACTCTTTATCACATAGTAATTTGTCGCTTTATTTAATAACAATATATTAAATAAATCACTTAATCACATAACTCAATCCACATAACACATTAATTATTTAACAAATAAATAATTAACTAATCACATTAATTATTTAACAAATAAATAATTAACTAAATAAAGTCAATCAAATTGACAATTACTTATTCAAAAACACATCCAATAAATATTTATATAAATCAATAAATATTTATAACTTACACTTAAAAATCTGGAATGTTACATGTATAGCAATTCTGGGGACAGAATCTTGTTAAGGAGGGAAGAATATGACGAATGAATTTGTCGAATTGTGATTTTGGGGACATAATCCTTTTAAGGAGGGAAGGATGTAACGATTGAGAAATTTGTAATTTAATTTAAATATTTATTGAATTAAATAAATATTTTAAATAATTTATTTATTGAGGAAAATAAATAATTGATAATTGTGGTGAATTAATTTAGTAACTAAATTGATTATTGCTAATTAAATTGAATAATGATAATTTTATTGAGGAATTTAATTTAAGAAAATAATTAAATTAAATGAATTGTTTGATATAAAAGGAAATAAATAAATTAAAAATAGTGATGTTTCTAATTTATTAACTAGATTAGATATATATAATTATTTATTACTTATAAGTATAATTATAAGGAGATTATAATTATTATTAATTATAATTATAAGTTATTTAAAATAATTGAAGGTGTGACACATGAAACTATATAATATAATATTATTAAAATAATCTAGTTGGGGGATTTGGTGTGTGGCCAAACAAGGCCTTGTAGAAATCATAAGTGGTTATGTAAGTTTAAACCGAAGAAACCTTTGAACGTTAACTTGGTTGTTGATGGAAAAATTGAAAACCATCATTGTTAAGGTATGTGCATATTACTTGGTTAGGATGTAGATAATGAATCAATGGAGTTGTTCAATTTGATTTGGCATATAAAACACGAGTAACGAAGTTATGATGAATTTTACGAAATTAGACGTTAAACGTTGAAAACGTAGAAATCTCAGAAGAGTAGTCGAAAGTTGTCGTTTAGCTTGGAAACCTTGGTTTTCGATGGCATCACGTGAGATAGGGTATTCAAGATTCGTGGACTCAAGAATCGTCGAATTCCAACTTAGAACGAAGAAAACGAGCTATGAACGCTCACGAACGTTAAACGAATGCTCAATAAAGAGCTAATTGGTGAATTCTGTGTTAAAAGATTTGAAAATGAAATATTTTCTAATGACAACATAATGCATGTACTTTTGTTAGCTAATGGCTTTTGAACGAGCCAATTCGGACTTAAAACGAATAAGTTATGAGCCCGGGAAGTTCGTAGAATAACCAAATTGTCAAAACCAACTGAGGCTCAGGGGAGGCGCCGCAGTGCCAACCCCAGTATTAAACGCCGCACCACAGCGTCGGGTAAAGGGGCATGAGCTACTAAAGAGTGGTGCCGCAGTGCCACTAATGTATAAGGATCTCGCACCGCAACGCCGAGACCAGGTAGGACACACTGCTAATTAGCGCCGTAGCGCCAATAGTGAGTATGAGGCTGGCGCCGCAGCGCTGTTTGTATAGCAAGGTTGGGCAAGTTAGATTTTGTAATCCCAATTATTTGGGGACGAATAGTAGAACATGTATGTACTTCATATACATGTTAAGACCATTCCTATTTCACATATAAAGCGATTACCTTAAAAATTTATTGTTGTTTAACTAGTAATTAAAAAATGAACGTAAAGAGTAAGAAAGTAAATTGTATTCAACATTGTTACTTCACCAATGATGGTCAAGTTTTTGTTAATAATGCAAGAACATTAACAAGCCGTAATGAAGGATAGTAATTCGAATTGACATTTATTAATGAAATAAATTCCTTTAAGACATAGAAGAGAAAGAAGTTGGTAATAACAATGTGATTAGATTGTTTAGAAGCTAATTACAGTGTGCTATGTGAATATATCATGTAGATTCTGTAAAGACTAAGAACTGTTGAATATTATATTCGAAGACGCTTGAAGGCGAGTTTTCTTAACGCCTGTCTAAACTCCATGTTAGCCGAGTTTCTGTGATTCATGTTATAAGATGCATGAATTGTTTTATGAAAGGGTCAATGCCAGTTTTATCTCGACTAGACTAATCTTAAGAATTTGATGGATTTGTTTACAAGTCTTTCGATATAGTATTGTTAACGCGATCCTATGCCCATTTATTGGGTATGGATTCAAGGTAAGCTTGTGTATGAACAAACAAATGTATTTTTCATCGATTATTCGATGGGCACGCAAGGTTGCCAAAACTTAAACGTAAATACGTTTAACGTGTAAGACCCCAACTTATTATTAATGAAATTTAATTTTCTCTATTTATTATTTTAAAATAGTAAGGGTTGATTTGATTAATGTGGATAGTTAGGGGTAAAATACGCAAATATTTCAAAATAAGCAAGTGGTTATAAAATATTCATTGTTGTCGTGGGAATATTCGTTTGGTCGTGGAATATTAAATGATCACGGGAATATTCGATGCGACGGCCATGACCGTGTGTGTGGGCCCCATAACTTGAAAGCGATTGGATGAAGAAAAGACAAATATAAGTGGTTTAAAAACAACGGCAGAGTTATTCACCGATTATCTTCGTTAAAATACCCGGTGGTTAAAACACAAGATACACTGCAGTATTGCACCAATTATTGATTCTTACGTGAAGGCACTACTCAATAATGGTTACGATAATTACTTTATTCGATTATTTTATTGATTTAATAATTGTTGCGTTGATATTTTATATTGTTGTTGTTTCAATAATTGTCATTACACATATTTTTTTCATTATCAAAGCAATAATTCATATTATCTGAATAATATTATTAGATAACATTATTGGCAATGTCTAGAAAGTTACATCAAGGAGAGGTTTGGTCACCTAATTGCGCTATGAAGAAGAAGAAATTCTTATTGAAAGCCCCTCTTTCTGAGGACCGCACGGTTGTCAATATTGTGATTCTGTAATATTATTTGTGAATAATTAATTATTGATTCATATGATGAAGAAAATATTGATTTTATGTGGATATAGATGGAGAAAAATTTTAATGTGACAATTATTGAAAATTGAAATTTTATCTTTTTCTGATAAAATAATTCATTTAAATATATTATTATATTTTAGTAATATAATAATGGTGATATTTTTACAACGAATGTGGGATATATGAGTATACGATGAGGAAGAGTATTTTTGTTGCAATAAATGTTTAAAACATGTTAAACATGTTGGTGGACCCCATTTATTGACTGAAATTTGATTATAGCTTTGTAAAATCGCTTGGCTTGTGGATTTCGGTCAATTTCTGTTTGGAATTTGGAAAAACTTTCTTCTGCAAAGTTGTAGAGAATTGAATTTCCTATAAAAACTCGCGAGATTCAAATTTTCTGATAAAATGGCTATTTATTATGAATTATTGATGTTCTGAAATTCCTGAATAATTGATTTTTGGAAGTTTTAATTATTTTAAATAATAAAAACGTTTTTGATTTGTTTGGTAGACTTATTTGTTGTCAAGCATGGCTGAATTCAGATCATAGATTGTGTGTGTAGGAATTTATATATAATATATTAATATTATATTAAATTTCCTGCTTTGGTGTTCTAAGCAATTTCCTATAAATAGGGTGCTTAGGTTAGAATTGAAAATCACACCAGAAACTGAAGTTTTCTCTCTCTATATTATCGAGCGTATTCTTGTGAGTATTTTGAGTATAATTTGAGTATTGCTATTCGGTGCAAGTTCAAGTCATAGCCTATATCCTGTGTTTAAATTTAGAAGTCTTGATCTTTCGAGGTAAGGGATATTATTTTTTTCGTAATGATATTATTTCTTCAATATCATTATGTTGAAATATTGATCTGAAGTTTTTATCAAATTTGGAACTTTTGGTGTCGGAGTTACTATTCACGTATACGGCACTATTCACGTATACGGTACTATTCACGAATACGGCACTATTCATCAAAAAATGAAAAATTTTCTTTTCGCCCAAAATATCTATTCTGGATACTAGCTTTGATTGTATCCATGTTTTGATCATTCTTGAATTTTACACCACTGTGATTATTTTTGAGGTATTTTTGGACGTGGATAAAACAAAGTACGAATCCTTAATCCTTAATCCTTGTCATTTTGTTTCACTGGATTCGTTTCTTAAAAAAAAAAAAATTTCATCATCCTCAGTCTTAAATGATGATATTATTATAGAACTTTGGCCCGTGAGTGCAAAGATGAATGATTTCTAAAGAATATCTTTGGCCAGAGTAGTGCAAAGATGAGCAGTGTTTAGATGAACATGACTAATCGATGAATATCTTTGGCCAGTGCAAAGATGAATATTTGATTCCGGATGTATGTTGATTGATGTTACTGGGATAAAAGATAGATTTATGAACTTTTAAATTCATACATAGAAGATAGTAGTTTGCATTCTCTACTTAACTCTTCTAATGAATTAATATTTTCGCTGCGAATATTGATTTAAAATTTGTTGTCTATTGTATTCTATTAGATTTTTCCCTGTTGAAGACTAACGATAATTTGTTGTATATTATCTTATTCATAATATTCTTTCTTTGGGCTAGTTGAGCTCACCCTTTTCCTTTTTGTTCCATTTTCTTCTCGGGATGCGAGAATATAAGCGAAGTACGCAGTCGGGTATGGAATGAAGGTTCTAGATGAGTTGTTTAGTAGTCCTCACCATTTTGTAAAATAATGTACCAATAAATGTGATGAGGATTTATTTGAGTATAGATATTGTCTAGAAGATAATATTTGTATTCAAACTCACAGTTTTACTGTTGTAATAATAAAGTTGTAGTTGTTTCTGTACCATGTATTGACAACTCAGAATAGGTGATGTATACCTATTTTGGGGGCGTCACATAACGGATTAGTGTTGATCAACATAGAGTACTATAGGCTGATTATCTAGAAGTGCTCGTAAGAAATATCAGATGTACGACCTTAGTGCCGGGACATCCTTTTCATATATGAAAATGAAAAGAGTATGTTCATGAACTTTCGACCGGTTTAGAATTCCTAAGTTATTATATATACTTTGGAATTGTTGTTGTAACGACCCGATATTTTCTATACAAATAAATTAGAAATTTGGCGTATAATTTTTTTTATATATATAAATATGGGGAATATGTGCCAAGATAATGTGGGTATGTATTTATTGTTAGGTTTGTAATATTCATAACGCAATCAAATTGCATAAAAGTGCGGAAGCGTGTAAAAATCAGAGTTTAAAAATTTATTACAAACCATATACCCGGATCACCCTTTATGCATAATTATTAATTAAACGAAAAGATAAAGAATAAAATCATACCTTTGATCAACGTTAGCCACCCAAATGTTTGGCCTCTAGAGGTGATCCACCAAGGAAGAAGAAAATTCAAGAAGAAGGGGTATTGGCTCAAACCCTAGTTTTCTCTATCTCTATAGAAAGGGCGTACTCTCCCAACAATTGGAATTATGTCGTTGTAAAAGTCAACAACCCATACCACCCATAATAAGACTCCTCTTATTTATAGATGTGGGCAACCCACCTTAACAATTAAGGAATTGGGTTTTAATTAATTAATTCTTTTAATTAATTAAGCTCCCTAATCTTATTAGGGATAATTAATTAAACTCCTTTAACTAATTTTCCTTCCTAATCCAATTAGGAATAAATGAGAGTACTTATATTAAATTAATTCCTAAACTCTTTTAGAAATTAAAATAATAATAATTGTAATAATATTAATAAGACTCCTCTTATTAATTTATATTTAATATTTCTAAAATATTAAATAATAAATATTAAGCTATTTAATTTATTCTATCACCATAGATTAAATTAAATATACATAACATATTATTACGATTATGCCATTTACTTCTTAAATAATTATTCTTCCTTTTATGGTGTGACCCTTTAGGTTCTCCATATTAAACCGGTTGTGAATAAATCAATTAGAACAATTCTAATCTTATTTAAATAAATAAATTAAATAATTAATTTATTTAAATAAATAATATTTATTCTACAATAGGGATAAGCCTCCCTAACGATCAACGACTTTCCAGATAATATAGATTTCAACATTAATCATAAAAGAACCTTTTGAGTAAATAGTTACTGTATGCAATTCAATCCTTCCACCATACTGATGTCCCAATTAAATATAAGACATGGAATTACTGTCAAGTCTTATTTTATTTAATTATATGTATTTCGACTCTTAAATGCATGAACTCAAAATAATGCAAATTAGAAACTCCTTTCTAATTTCATTCTCATTTAACCAAGGACTCTTTGGGTTGTCATTTATCGAATCACATAGGACATTTCTCTTCTTTTATTAGAAGTGGTAGATTCTTTATTGATCATACATTATCTCCATGTACAACTTATTATACCCAAGCATACCCTTTGATATACCCTCGTGGTCTTAAGGAATAAGTCAAAGTATAACTCATCATACACAAGATACTATGATGATCTCAAGTCCAAGGATTACTTGTACTACTATCACTACTGAAATTCCTATTGACAGCAAATAAAACTCCATTAGGTATTCCTTAGCGAGCCAATGTTCGATGAACTTATTCTCTAATAAGCACCTACATACTTGCTTTTAGTGTCTCCACACAAATGATCATGAGATCAATCATCCTCATCCAATGAGCAAGCAACGTATGTACCAATCTATCCGGATTCACTAATCCCCAATTTAGTAATCCAATGATTGGGAACTATTTTAGTTTTAAGCTTTCTAAGAATTTAGATCTCATTAGAATGATCATCATCATTATTCTAAAAGCATTGCTTAAAACTATGTTTATCACATATTATAAAAAAAAGATCATGCAGATAATTAAAAGCCTTTAATAAATTAATACTTTTTATTAATAAATGAATAAGATTGTTACAAAGTATATGCTTTATCATCAAACATGATTGGCTTGTGTGCATACTACTTTCAATATCCCACTTGCACTAAAGCCAATCGCCATGGTATCTCATACTCTTCTTCTCTAAGTGACGATTATCCTGCTGTTGGATAAGCTTTAGTTAATGGATATGTAATGTTGTTCATGAGAGTCCACTATCTCTATAGTGATTTCCCATCTTTCAATGATTCTAATAATCAAATGAAAGTGCCACAACACATGTTTAGATCCAAGATGAGACTTAGGAACTATTCCTAGTCCTGTAATGAACTTTTAATCCAAACAATCAACTTGCGACTTCATTTATAGCTATATACTTTGCTTTATCACTAAACCAAAGAACTCTTTCTTTGTTTGGAACCTTTCCAATTCAACGCACCTTTGCTCAAGGTAGCTCTTTTTACCTTAAAGTGGATTTTTCTGTCGTCTTGATGCATCTCGAAAAACTTGAGTCTGCTAAGCCCTCTAGTTTTAATTTAGACCCACCATGTATGCTCACATCCTTAGTGCTTGGGTTAAGAACTTTAAGATGTTTTTCACTGTCTTTACGTTGATCTTCTCCATAATATGATGCCGATCAACATCGGGTCTCGTATATTTCATTGCATACATGATTGTCACTCACATGCGACCTCTCTTTTCAGGAGTCTGTGGGGACTATTAAGAGAGATACACTCCATAGCTCATCGACATGAGACATCTCTTGGAGTTTGCCATGCTAAACGACTTTAGTATCAAATGAATATACGTTCCTTGGGTTAAGTCGAGCATCCTCTTAAATCTATCTATATAGATTTATATCCCCAATTAAGATACTCTTCCAAATCATTCATGGAGGAATGTTTAGATAACTTTATCATTACTGATTGTAGCATTAGTATGTCATTCCTTATCCGTAGTATATCAACATATAGTACTAGGAATGTCACGACGCTCCCACTGGACCCTTTTGTACACACTAGGTTCATTCTTATTTTGATAAAATCAAACTCTTTTGATTGCCTCATCAAAACGAATGTTCCATATTTGAGAAACTTGCTTCAATCCATTTCTCTGAGTGACTACAACACTTACCTCATCGTATATAACTGGATCATCATCTTCTATGATGTGTACCTCATCATCATCATCTATGATGAATCCATACCTCCTGGTATCTTCTTGTGCTATTCAGTTCTGATTTGGTTGTGTACAATACAATAGGTATATCTATAGGTTCCTCTTATTTAATTTATAGTGTTTTGTGGTTCTTGAACTCTTCAAGATCTATTATCCTCCCACTAGCCCTTTCAATGATAAACACCTTTATCTTAGAAGGAAGCGTGTTTCACAACAAACACCTTTTGCTAAGTAGAATTATAGAACATATACCCTAAACTTACTTTAGGATGTCCCACAAATCGACACTTGTCAAATCTTGTCCCAAGCTTATCCTTTTGAAACCTTTTCACATAAGTTGGAACCCTTATCTTAACATACTTAAGATTAGGAATCCTCCCATCCATAACTTTTATGGAGTCTTGGGGTGGATTTAGAGGTTACCATTTTCGTGAGATATGCAAAACCATTTCTAGGACATTATCCCGGAAGGATACTTTGGAATGTCGGTAAAATCATTTTGGACCGCACTATGTCCAACAAGGTACGATTTTTCATTCAAATACATCAATCAATTATTACGTGTCGAGGATGTGTCCATTATGAAAAAACCATTTGAGATGATCTAGAAACTTATTGCACAAGTATTTATTCCTTGATCTAATCAAAGAATCTTAATACTTTGCCAATTTGTTTCACTTCAAATTCTTTGTACCTTTCAAATAATTCACACTTGTATTTCAAAGAAATAAATACATTCAACTCTTTGAATGATCATCTTCTTTTCTTATACTAGTTTGTTCAATTTACAAAATAATTTTTCACGTAAGTCAAGTATACAAAATTTATTAAGTAATCTTTCGGTTCTATACTGAAACATTATTATTATAAATAGAACAACAATTGTTCTTAATTATAATACCAAAGATTTCATTGTCCAACAATAAAATGGAAATAATATTTTAACAAGAACCGAATACAATAACAACTTATCGACTTAATAGATTTGCCCGTAGGCGGTCTGCTAAACTATAAGTTTCTATGGCTAATATGGCAACCTTTGCTACATTTCCCTTACATAGGATTACTTATATTTGTTTAACTTTCTACTTACGCTTGGTCCCTTCATAAATCTATATTTATGATAACCAAAGTCGGTATCCAATACCCAAGTAGAACCTCGACTTAAAGAAAATTTATTTCAATCATGAACAAAATCGTATTATGTAATCAAACTTCACTAAGCTTCTTTGGTTAGCCTCTGCAAGATACTTCTCGCAGCTTTCTTTCCAAAGGTCGGTGCTTATTGTAGTGGAAGCAAACTCCTTTGCTATCCATATCGCTTTTGTTCTTATTATCCTTTGTTTACGCCTTTCTATTTACCTTCTTTGAATCGTTCTTCTTTTCAAAAGATCCTTTGGCCCCTACCAAGTAAGACTTGATCTTTCTTGGTTGAAAGTGACTCTCAACATTTTCAATATGTTAAGCAAATCAATGGTAGGTGATATCTAGCTTGTTTATATGAAAAATTCACAACAATTATGAAAGGAGTCCGGGAGTGAGTGCAAGATCAAATCTTGGCTCAACTCCCCATCCATGACAAAACCCGTTGTCCTAATTGTTCAATCAAATTGATCATGTTTAGAACTTTTTATGCATCTTTATAGTGCCATTGGCCATTCTAGATCGGAAGAGCTCCTTAGATATCTGATATCTATCAGTCCTACTTTCCTCACCATCAACTACTTGATGTGCAGGAATATAGTAGTAGCATCCATAGTTTCATGCTGACGTTGAAGCTCGTTACTCATGGATGCGAGCATGATGCATTGAGCCAACTGTGCATCATCTTGCCACTTTCTAAAAGTTGCAATCTCTTCCTCGAGGCATTATCGCACCCATTGCGAGGATAGGCGATTATGGACATAAGATAGCTTTTTCACCATGAGAACTATTCTCAAATTCCTTAACCAATCCGTTTAATACGGTCCAATTAAATAACATCTAATATGTTTCGCAGTGATAGTAATTTTAACATTGTAAAATTCTGTAAATGAATTTGTAATTAACAACATTTTAACATACATTCTTTTATTAATTACCAAAATAAATTAGGTCTTGTTTTAAATTGGTATCTCCCACTATTTTCTTCAAACTATATTACCTCACTTATATAGTTCGGAAAATCTAATTAAAGATTTGCTAGTGAGAATAAGGATCCCATTTCAAATGTATATAGCCTTGTGGTGACACAACAAACTATATATAAATAAATAGGTAGACAACTTTTCTCAATTACATCAACTATGCAACTCCTTTTCTTTTGCCTCTTAGATTATTTTGATCAAGTGGTGGCACATCCGAATCAAAATTATCCAAGTTAAGTCCGACCTAGCACTCCATATATTCAAAAAAGAAAATATCATCCTTGTGGTGACACAACAAAACAATATTGTTCAATTTTCTTTATAAGCATCAAATGTGATAAATTAATATCTTAAATACTTAATACTTGCCTTGTGGTGACACAACAAACTCATATTAAATATTTAATACTCTATTAATTTTATCATGCTGTAAAAGACGCTCGATATTCCAAATATCTTTGAACGCTTAGGACTTAATATAAAAATTTGAGGGATTTATTATTAAATTTGTCTCATCTTGTTTAGCAGCATATTTATATATATATATATAAAATACACGTCATATTAATGAACATGCGAAGCATGTTTGCCTAATATATAATATATATATATAGTATAAGCATGCACATATAGAATACTATATTCTACTACTTGGATTGATTATGGACTTTTATTCTAGTTTGGTTCACTAGAGCCACCAAGTGAACCAAAAGGTCAAACCCTAGGGGTGCAAGAATTAATATTTAAATATAACTATTACATTTAAACCCGGGCTCCATTACAAACGGGTCTTCAAGCGCTCCTTGCCCCTTGATCTCCAATTTTTCAAAAATTAATTCTAACTATTCCTATTACAAAACTATTTAAAATAAATAGAAACCTTGATCGCTGATCGAGGGAAGTACATAGGAGAGAGATAGAATTTACATTAAGAAAAAATTAGAGAAGACGAGGTACGCAGACTCCATTTAATAAAACCCATACATTCATGCATCCAACTAAAATAAAATCCAATCACATTGGTCAATAGTCCTTAATCAATCCCATTTATTATCATACACATCACCATATGCATCAATAAATAACATTCATCTCATGAATAATAAACATTTAATATATATATTGATATCATTTAATGGGCAAATTTAGTTAGTATAAAATCTATTTTGAATAAAAATAAACTCCTTTATTTAAATCCAAATTTAAATCAAAATAAAACTATTTTATTTTAATTTATCAAATTTTGAATAAAATAAACTATTTTATTTTAATCAAAATTTTAATCAAAATAAACTCCTTTATTTTAATTAATTATGGAATCCAATTCCATGTAATAAAAAAAAAAATTTAATTAAAATAAACTCTTTTATTTTAATTAATTATGGAATCCAATTCCATGTAAAAAAAAATTTTATTAAAGGAAACACGGATATTCTTTCCTATTTACAAATAAACTCCTTTATTTTGAATAATATGAAATCTATTTGATATCTAAATAAACTCATTTATTTAAGGAAATTAGGATTCTTTTTCCTATTCACAAATAAACTCTTTTATTTTGAATAATATGAAATCTATTTCATATCTAAATAAACTCCTTTATTTAAGGAAATTAGGCAATCCAATTTCAACTCCAATTAGTTAGCATGGAATCCAATTCCAACTCTAATTAGTTAGCATGAAATTCTAATTTTAAAATTAAAATAAATCTTTTATTTTAATATTAAAATAAACCTTTTATTTCAAGATTAAAATAAACTTTTATTTTAAAATTAAAATTATTAAGAATATAATATATATATATATCCGAATATTATATATATATATATAATAATAACCGAATATTATATATATATATATATATATATATAATAACTTAAAATCAAATGAATCAAAATAAAAACAATCGATTTCAAGTATATACGCTTTTGTTAAATGCCCAAGTCCAAAATTTTTTTTTTTTTTGTTTTGTTTTCCTGATTAGTGACTTGGGTTTCCTTTCAGCATACTTGAATTTAAACAAAATATCCTGTTAACTCAAAATAATTAAAGCTTCTGCCGTTTTTTTTTTGTTTGTTGCCATGAATTAGTGAATGGTCGGTGGCCTAAAAAAAGCGAA
Organism: Panax quinquefolius; assembly: GCA_020205615.1. NCBI lineage: Eukaryota > Viridiplantae > Streptophyta > Magnoliopsida > Apiales > Araliaceae > Panax > Panax quinquefolius. The sequence goes on along the minus strand of CM035160.1, from coordinate 105,688,388 downwards.
TGAGATCTGCTTTTTTTTTTTTTTTTTATTTAAATTTTATACAATAAAATTATGCCCAATTAAATTGTTCTAAACACATATCAATATATAAATTAAAATAATTAATAATTCGCATAAAGGTTTGGCTCTGATGCCACTGTTAGGTTTGTAATATTCATAACGCAATCAAATTGCATAAAAGTGCGGAAGCGTGTAAAAATCAGAGTTTAAAATTTATTACAAACCATATACCCTTGATCACCCTTTATGCATAATTATTAATTAAACGAAAAGATAAAGAATAAAATCATACCCTTGAAGATCGAGCTTCCTCGTGTACAAGTTCACCTCCAAATCCTTTTCGCGTTCAATCTTGAATCCACCGGGTTTTGTTCCTTCCTTTGATCAACGTTAGCCACCCAAATGTTTGGCCTCTGAGGTGATCCACCAAGGAAGAAGAAAATTCAAGAAGAAGGGTATTTATTCAAACCCTAGTTTTCTCTATCTCTATAGAAAGGGCGTACTCTCCCAACAATTGGAATTATGTCGTTGTAAAAGTCAACAACCCATACCACCCATAATAAGACTCCTCTTATTTATAGATGTGGGCAACCCACCTTAACAATTAAGGAATTGGTTTTAATTAATTAATTCTTTTAATTAATTAAGCTCCCTAATCTTATTAGGGATAATTAATTAAACTCCTTTAACTAATTTTCCTTCCTAATCCAATTAGGAATAAATGAGAGTACTTATATTAAATTAATTCCTAAACTCTTTTAGAAATTAAAATAATAATAATTGTAATAATATTAATAAGACTCCTCTTATTAATTTATATTTAATATTTCTAAAATATTAAATAATAAATATTAAGCTATTTAATTTATTCTATCACCATAGATTAAATTAAATATACATAACATATTATTACGATTATGCCATTTACTTCTTAAATAATTATTCTTCCTTTTATGGTGTGACCCTTTAGGTTCTCCATATTAAACCTATTGTGAATAAATCAATTAGAATAATTCTAATCTTATTTAAATAAATAAATTAAATAATTAATTTATTTAAATAAATAATATTTATTCTACAATAGGGATAAGCCTCCCTAGCGATCAACGACTTTCCGGATAATATAGATTTCAACATTAATCATAAAAGAACCTTTGAGTAAATAGTTACCGTGACAATTCAATCCTTCCACCATACAATGTCCCAATTAAATATAAGACATGGAATTCTTGTCAAGTCTTATTTTATTTAATTATATGTATTTCGACTCTTAAATGCACAACTCAAATAATGCAAATTAGAAACTCCTTTCTAATTTCATTACGCCTTAACCAAGGACTCTTGGGTTGTCATTTATCGAATCACATAGGACATTTCTCTTCTTTTATTAGAAGTGGTAGATTCTTTATTGATCATACATTATCTCCATGTACAACTTATTATACCCAAGCATACCTTTTGATATACCCTCGGGTCTTAAGGAATAAGTCAAAGTATAACTCATCATACACAAGATACTATGATGATCTCAAGTCCAAGGATTACTTGTACTACTATCACTACAGAATTCCTATTGACGAGCAAATAAAACTCCATTAGGTATTCCTTAGCGAGCCAATGCTCAAAGTGAACTTATTCTCTAATAAGCACCTACATACTTGCTTTAGTGTCTCCACACAAATGATCATGAGATCAATCATCCTCATCCAATGAGCAAGCAACGTATGTACCAATCTATCCGGATTCACTAATCCCCAATTTAGTAATCCAATGATTGGGAACTATTTTAGTTTTAAGCTTTCTAAGAATTTAGATCTCATTAGAATGATCATCATCATTATTCTAAAAGCATTGCTTAAAACTATGGGTTTATCACATATTATAAAACAGAATCATGCAGATAATTAAAAGCCTTTAATAAATTAATACTTTTTATTAATAAATGAATAAGATTGTTACAAAGTATATGCTTTATCATCAAACATGATTGGCTTGTGCATGTGTGCATACTACTTTCATTTATGTGATATATTTACTACATGAATGATTTTAAATAATTTTATTTTAGAATTATTCATCATTATAAATTATATTCTTATCATAATTAATTTTATAGTAGAAATGTTTTATTAATTATTTTCCATGAAAATATAATCATATATTATTTATATAATATATGAAATGATTTTTAAATTATTATAATAATTATTTATATGAATTTTAGTGCAGATTATTAAGTTAATTATTTTAACTTAATTAATATTGTTAAGTATGGCAGATAAATCAGATATAGAATCTAAACCCTAATTTTTGGGTTTTGATCAAGGCATTAGAATAATAATATAATATTAATTATATATTGATTTTTCGATCTATAAATATGTATCAGATATGTGAGAACCGATAAGGGGTTGGTCAATTATGGTGTTATGTGACAAACCCTTATATTATCGTGAAAACCCTAATTACAAACTTTAGGAACTAATTTTATTTTATTTTAAACCATATATGAAAGCTTCGTAACCTAATTATACATTAGGAGACAATTAAATAACCTAAGGGTTATGGTAATAGGGAAAGGTTAGTATTTAATATGTATACTAACTTAAGTGGATAATCTTGTTATTTCTAGTGACTAATAATTTTAAACCTAATTCTAGTAAACCTAATTAGGTTATGAGCTAAAGTCATATGTATAAGTAATTAAATTTTATAAGATTGGAAATGGAAACCCTAAATAAACAATTTGGGTAACATATATTAAAATTGTTAGACTATGTTTATTACATGGCCCAAAACAATTAAAGGAGAAGCACAAAAGAAATAAAATGCAAACCAATACTTAGCCCACTTGATTAAGGGTATTTTAGACTTTTGATTAATCAAATTTGTGCATTAAAATAAATGCAAAATGGAGTAGATATTGGGACAAGGGGGGCCGTCCACATTAGGCCATTTAAGGAAACAAAATTAAGCTAATCAAGTCCCATAAGTAGAAGTCTTACACACAAGGACAAGTGTGTCATGCTCCCATTGGTGGAAAGCTTAATTATCACCTTTAATCACATGATTAAGCTTAATTAAAAGAGATAAGGTGAAGTCTTTTATCCATGGGACAATAAAAGTATGGGGGTTAATAGTTAATCACCCATTTCATTTGCTAGAACATTTCATTTTCTCTCATTCTTCTTCTTCTATCTTTTTTCTCCCAAGCTAGTAGCATACAAGAGAGAAAAGAGAGAGGGTTCGGTATTTCTAAGAGAGGGAGAGGAGTTGTTGTTAATGCATCCTAAGTTCATTACTTACTTTGGAAGAACAAGAAGGATAGCAACCAAAACTAGGTGAGGTTCTCATCCTTTTCTTTTTCTTATTCTTCTTCTATTTCAGTTTTTACCTCATCATATATGGGGGTTATGGTCTAATACTCAAAGTTTCCTAGTTCTACATATCATCATGTATGGAACTAAGTATCTTGAGTATTAGATCAAAGGTTTAGAGGAAGAAATTGAGCATATGTTCTCCAAGGGGTGAAACCCTTGTTTTTCTTCCACTAAATCTTGTGTAACTCACGTTTTACAACTTGGATTTGTGATCCGTCGGAAGGGGGTGCTAGATACATGAGTTATCTAGTAAACCTAAGTGATAAAACACAAATCTAGCAAGTATTGAAGCCTTGGGGACTATTTTCCCCAAAATAGTCCACATAGAAAGTTTAGGTTTTTAAACCCTAAAAAGCTATTGTCTCCGTTTTTCTTAGGACTGTTTCGGATAGTTGCAAGTCTTTTAAAAATTCGGGAAAAATTACAGAGGTACCTTGAGAATTTATCTACGTGTAGGAAAAAGAACAGACACGTTTCGATTTATAGGTTGTGCGTAATGGCTATTTCCGTAAAGGACTCCCAAATATTAACACCCGAATATCTCACAGTGTATACATGGGAAATATCCGAAATTGTTACAGTAGGTTCATATATGTTATGAGAGCATACCCTGAAAATTTCAGAATTTTCTGAGCAACACTCGATTTATGAAAAATGAAGCAAGATCCGAGTGTTTTGGGCACTTTAAAATTAGTAAATCACTTTTTAAAATTCCAGAAAATTTTGGGGATTATTGTTGGGTTAGTTACTGTTTAAACCCAGAAAAGAAGAATATTTGGAATCGGTTTGGTATTTTTCCTAAAAATGATGAAGTTATGAATAAAAGGAAATAAATAGTTAAATGATGTCTTAAATAAGAAAAATATGATTTTAATGATTGAATACTCCTAATATATAATATTATGACTATTTTAGGGCATTTTGGTAATTTATAATAAGAAATATTATTTATGACCTTTTATGGATATTAAATAAGTGGTTTTGTAAAGGGTAAACAATTAGAATAAATTATTTATTGATCAAATAAATTATTAAAATGTTATTATGATATTAATAATATTAGAATATGATATTGTTAAGTAAATAAAAATATTAAGATTAAAGCTTAATTAAAATATTATTAAAGTATTAATCTTAGATTAAAATATTATTAAAAATTAATAATATTAAATTAAAGTATTAAAGGATGATTAAAATATTATTAAAATGTAATATCATTAGTAAAGGAATAAAATATTATTAAATGGTTAATAATATTAGTAAATGAATAAAATATTAATACTATTGGTAAATGAATAAAAGTATTATTAATTGATTAATGATACTAAAGCATAAGTAAGATATTATTAAAGTAATAATATTAATGCATGATTAAAATATTATTAAGATGATTAATAATATTAGTAAAAGTATTAAAATATTATTAAGATGTTAATAATATTAGTAAGCGAATAAAATAATTATCGGTGAACTAATAATACTAAGAGGTGAATTAAATATTATCAAGGTTAATAATATTAAGTGAATTAAAAATATTTTAAGTTATACTTAATGACTTTTAATATTTTAAGAAATAGTACATTAATATTTTAATATTAATGGTAATTATTTAAAATGATTTTAAACGTTTTAAAATCATTTAAGGGTAATATAAATGTTTTAAAAATATTTTGAGCTATTATAAATAACTTTAATATTTTGGCAGTGGTTTCATTAATAGTTTAATAATAATGATAATAGAATTATTTGATATTTGAATCATTTAATAATGATTTCAGTGTTTGAAAATTCGTAATAAATTAATAAATGTTTATTAAGTCATTTAAAATAATATGAAAGATACTTACAGATATTGAGTTACAGAATAGAGTCTTAGACTCGATAATTACCTGATAAAGCAGTCGGTACATCGACATATTTTAGAAATTGATCTGGACTTAGATATTTTAACTATATTAATGTTTGTTTGTGATGCAATGACTGTTGAACATCTGTGATAATGTGATTAGGTTATGTGCTGACTGCGAAATGTAGTAATATATGTTATAGTATATATTGTTCTAATCGAACGAATGATCTGATTAATGATAGGTCGTGATATAAGAGATAAAATTAAGTTGCATTTTGTAAGCAGCGCATCAGGCAATTATCCTACCTTTGCATTTTCTTTATGCAATGGACATGAGTAAGAATGTTTCAGAATTATATTATTATTGTACAGATTATTAATCCTATATTATATACGCTCATTGATTGTCAACATGTTAGTATATGGTAATTCAAATATATATTTTGTTCGTTAATTTCTATAAATGGTTATACAAGTGTCCCCACTTGGATAATCATTGCATTTAATCACATGTTGATACACTTTTGTTAATTACCAGTATACATATATGTTGAATTATAGATTATTGTTGAACAAGATAAAACCTTATTATCATCCAACCGAATTGCTTTGGTTTGGAACCCCGATAAGTATGAACATCCCTTGCGGAAAAACTTTTATGCACCCAAGGTGGATGCAGAGAACGATAACATCGTTCTTGCATGTATAGTATTGATCAATCTGAGGTACAATGGGGGCCGATCACCCCCGTGCTCGTAAGTTATGACGGTTTACAGATGAAGTTCTATTTAACCTTTTCGAAAATGAAAATAATGTTCATAGTATGTCCCCTTAACCCTATTTATAGTCAGTACGTAGTTTCAAAAATTTGGAATAGGGCTGTTATGTAATTATTATCGGTTCAGATTACTTCACAACTATTAATTTGTTGTAGAAGGGTAGTATAAAGAAAACATTTAAATTCTTTCAGCTTATATATATATATATATATATATATAATTGTTATTACTTGATGGGCACTCAAATGTTCATCCTTACTTAATTTAAATGTTTTTAGCTAAGTGTGAATAACCTGAAGGCTCTGCTAAGAACAAGGGAAAGTGAAAGGTTGTTGAATGATTTCAATGTTATCTTATGTAATAGTTTAATATTACTAAGACAATGTTATATATTTATTATCATGTATTATAAGGAATGATTAAAGGTTACGTACTTGGGAGCTAGACTCTAATAATTATGTAAATTAAGTTTAATATTTATATTATTGTTATTATTATTAGTATTATTCCGCTCATAGAAATGGTATCGTGAAGCACTAAATTCGGGTTTCAAGTACCTGGATTCGGGGGCTTTACAGTTGTTATGAAATGAGAAGTGCTAGTCAATGTTTCATAGTACTTCATAGCTATTTATCCAGTTATGGAAGATAATCATATAATTCTCGATGTGGTATTGATATTATCCTTTGTTAGACTCGCTGAGCTAGTTATGCTCACTTCTTGCTTGAATTATATGATTACAGCTAAGGCGGAACGAATTGAGGGTTCTAAGAAAGATAAAGACAAGGCTAAGATGGATAGTTAATTATCCTGTAACAGACTAGTATGTTTGTATGTAATATACTTATGAATAATGAAGAATGTATTCGGTTTCTGAACCTGGGAAAGAATTTATTATGAATGTAATAAGAATGTAGTTAATACACTTATAGTGTTGTTGTTTTAATGGAATGAATGTATGATTATGAGTACCGTGTAGCACCATCTGTCGGATTGGAAGATACCCAGATTTGGGGGCATCACAAATAGTACTTTGTGAATAGTACATGTGAATAGTACTTTATGAATAGTACTTCATGAATAATACTTTATGAATAGTATCCCATGAATAGTAGTTTGTGAATAGTCTAGTATAAATGAATAGTACTCCGACATGAAAAGCTTAAAATTTAACAAGAATGTGCAGAAAATATCCTTGTGAAACGATACTTGATGAAGCAAAATTTTTAAGGATATTCTATTAATTTCACGGAGTATAGAAGCAATACTTTAACAAAATGAGGGTATAATTAGGATTACGAGACGAAATAATATTACTCACATACTATAGAGTATTGAAGAAAATATTATTCTTTATGAATACTGAATAAAAATAATATCCCTTACCTTAGAAGAAGACTTGATACTGGAATAGTGAAGTAGCAGAATACTCTTCTTTTTCCTCTCTATAGCTTCTCTCTCTATAATTGCTCTTGTGAGTCTTAGCGAATTGGTGAGAATGAAAGAAGAATGAGTTTCTATTTATAGGAAAACATAGTTTCGATAATTGCACGTTTTGGGGCTCAAATTATTACAGTATAATACCTTCATCTTTTCCTCTATTTTTAATTTAGTCCTGCAAGTATTATCAATCTTGCACCACCTCCCCTAATAGTAATGCATGTGAACCAATAGATCTATTCATGTGAGCAAATAGTTATATGCATGTGAACTAATAGCAATTAATTGTTCATTTATCAGATTAATTACCCGATTGGTCAACATAACCTCCAAAAATCAATTATTATCGAAATAAATGTCGATTTCCACTAACACAAATAATCCCAACATAATGGAAATATTAATTTCATGTTTAATCAACACGAACTTAATCATCATTAATATTATAACTCACAATATTTAACAACCAGATCATTCCCAGGAAAGAAGGGGCTTTTCGATAAGGATTTCTCTCTATTGGCGCGCAATTAGGTGACCAAACCCCTTTCCTCGACATAACTTTCTAGACATCGTCAATATTGCAAATAATAATATGAATAACTTTGTCGTCTCAATTATTGATTTAATAATATAAAATATTATGCATATGATACTGTGACAATAATTGAATCAATAATATGAGAGATATTATGCAGTAATTACTGTAGCAATAATTGAGTATAACCGAGTGACTTCTCACGTAAGCATCAATAATCAATACTATCACGCCCCCAAAATAGGTATACATCACCCATCTTGAGTCGCCAAATACATGGTACATAAAATCAAATATAAACTTAATTATACAACTGTCGTGTAACATACGACAAAACATAAACTGAGAATTTAAACAAAAATATTGCCTTCTAGGCAATATCCACTCTCAATGGAGTCCTCATTACATTTATTATCACACTATTTTACAAAATAGTGAGGACTACTAATGCTATCATCTAGACTGTCACTCCGTTCCTCGACTAGTCCCAGCTATATTCTCATTTCCTGAAGAGAACAATGAAAGAAAGGGTGAGCTCAACTAGCCCAGTAAGAAATATTATGACTAAGATAATGCAGAATAAATTATCATTAGTCTTCAACAAGTTAAACGATAAAATACAATAGACATCAAGTTTAATCTGCGGCGAATAAGCAATCCATTAGAAGAGTCAAGTAGAGCATGATATCTACTATCTTCTATGATTTAAAATGTTCTCATCAATTTTTATCGCTGAGACTCAGCTTCATAATTAAACCACGTCATCTAATCATCCCTGCACTACGGGCTAAGGATATTCATTAAATCATCAATGGTCATGACTATACCAAATAATCCCTAGTCATAATCATACCAAAAAAATATCCATCAATGCATTATAGGCCACTGAGGACCTTTACCACATCATTTATAACATTACAGGTAATGATTATACCAAATGATACATGGTCATAATAATACCAAGTCTATCTATGCACGTAAGCCAAAGATGACTTTCATCACAATATAAGGATGAGGATGATGACAATGACATAATAATTCAATAAAATAAGTTCAAAAATAATTTTTTCAAGATTTCTAAGTTAATTTATCTTGAAATCATTTACGTCCAAATTGTCAACATGATACTGCTTTGTATAGTAAAATTCAAGAATGCTCAGAAGAATATTTCCGTGAAAAGATACTGGATGAAGCGCAAATATCCAGGATATTCTACTAATTTCATGGAGTATAGAAGTCAAAAATTTAATCAATTGAGTATAATAGAATATATGAAACTGTAAATGGATTTTCGCCCGACATGCGGTAATCCACATAGACAGATCATTTCCACAATTTAATAAGGAATGAATATGAAGGATCATTCACCATGCATGTGGTAATCCACATAGACATGTTATTCCAACAGAATAATAAAGAATGGAATAACAAAAAAATTTGCCACACGCATAGATAGATCGCATGCATGGAGTTATTCAATGTAATAATAAATAATGGAACCGGTCATGCATAAACGCATGCACATACATATTCCTACGAATAATAAATAATGGAACCCGGTCATGCGTAGAACGCACACGATGAGATATATTCGGCGAGAATAATAAAGAATGGAATAATAGAAGAATTTCACCATGTTTGCGGTACTTTGCATATACAGGTTATTCCAACATAATAATAAAGAATGGAATAACAGAAGAATTTCACCATGTATGCGGTACTTCGCATATACAGGTTATTCCACCAGAATAATAAGGAATGGAATAACAATAGCTCTCTTCATGAATACGAAAGAAATAATACCCCTTACCTTAGAATAAAGCTAGATACTGGAATAGAGAGGTAGAAGACTTCTATTCTTCTTTCTCTCTATAATTTCTCTCTATAATAAATGCTCTATATCTTTAGTGAATTGGTGAGAAATGAAGGAAGAATGAGCTTCTATTTATAGGAAAATATAGTTTCGATAATTGCACATTTTGAGGCTCAAAATATTAAATTACAATTACTCCAACTTTTCTTTCATTTTTAATTTAGTCATGTAAGTATTATCAAACTTACACCACATCCCCTAATAGTAAATAATGTGAATCAATAGTTCAATCATGTGAATCAATAGTATAATCATGTGAAAAATACGAATTACAGTATAGTACCTCCATCTATACCTCCATTTTAACTTAGTCATTCAAGTATTATCAATCTTGCACCAACTCCCCTAATAGTACATGAATGTGATTCAATAGTACACACACACACGTGAACAAATGGTTATATAAGCATGTGAATTAGTAGCAATTAATTGCTCATTTATCCGATAAATTACCCTATTTATCAATATAACCCCCAGACATCAATTATCATCGGAATAGATGTCGATTTCCACTAACACTAATAATCCCTACACAATGGAACTATCAAATTCATCTTTAATCAACATGAACTTATTCATCATTAATATTATAACTCACAATATTTAACAACCAGGTCATTCCCAGGAAAGAGAGGGCTTTCCGATAAGTATTTCTCCTTATTGGCACGCAATTAGGTGACCAAACCTCTCCTTGATAGAACTTCTAGACATTGTAAATTTTGCAATTTAATAATATGAATAACTTTATCGTCTCAATTATTGATTTAATAATATATCATATAATGCAGATGATACTGTGACAATAATCGAATCATTAATATGAGAGATATGATGCAGAATTTAGTATAGCAATAATTGAGTATAACTGAGTGACTTCTCACGTAAGCATCAATAACCAATACCGTGTGCTACTATGCAACCACGCGTATTACTGTACATTTACTACCGGGTAGTTCAACAGTTTTAATAGTAACACTTTCTCCGTTATTTTTATAAAAAGATAATTATATCGTTTTCTTACTACGACAATACTTCTGTTGTGGGGTCCACCAATGATTGTGCCGTCGTACGAATACTCCCTGTTAAAAAAAATATTCCACAAATATTCCCCGACCAATCGAATATTATATAACCACTTGCTTACTTTGCAAAAAATTTTAATATTACCCACAACTATAATATTATATCATATCCACACCATAATATTCAAAAATATATTTTGAAAGAAATTAATCTTTATTCATAAAAGTTGGGGTCTTACAAATACCGTGTGCTACTATGCAATCACGTGTATTACTGTACTTTTACTACCGGGTAGCTCAACATTTAACGGTAAAACTTTCGTCGTTACTTTTATAAAAAGATATTTCTGTCGTTTTCTTACTACGACAATACTTCCGTTGTGGGGTCCACAAATGATTGTGCCGTCGTACGAATATTCTATGTTAAAATGAATATTCCCCAACCAATGAAGTATTTTAAAATCACTTGCTTACTTTACAAAAATTGTAAATATTACCCATAACTATAAAATTATATCAAATCCACACCATAATATTCAAAAATATATTTCGAGAAAAATTAATCTTTATTCATAAAACTTGGGGTCTTACAACCTCCCCTTCTTATGAAATTTCATCCTCAAAATTAGGGTACGAACCTGGTTGTTGGGTTTTGGCACAGAAATGCACAGCGGAAATTAAAATTTTAAAGTAATTTCTGAAACCCTAAAACAGGATCCATGCGAAAAATAATTAATTCAGTGGTTAGATATTATATCAATTATAATATTTTCTGAAACGCTCCGAATCTCCAACGCAATTCCTCATGGTACTACGTCTCTACAGTATCAACACGAACGCACACAAACCGTCGCACGATTCTGCAATAAAAGGAGCTGCGGTACTAGCCACCAAAGGAACAAGATTTTCGAACTTTTCTCTAGTCTCTCTCTAAGAGCGGCTAAGGTTTGTGAGTTTATGATCGTTCCTTAAAATGGTTGCTATATATCATATATATAGTAGTTAATAGGAATTAATCAAAACCCTAATCCAATTAAAATAAAATCCGAAATTATATATATATATATATATATATATCTTAATTAAGTCTTACTTAATTAATATACCTATATATAAATTATCCTATTAATTTAAATTCGTAATTTAAATTTCTATCAATCATATTGACATATTTAAATCTTTACAATTTAAATTAATTTCCTTTTAATTACGTTCTTTGTGTGTGACCCTATAGGTTATTATTACGTTGGCAATAATTTTAAAATTATATTATAAAATTATAAACATTGAGCGGCATCTAGTAATGCATCACTGCTACCCAAGTAATAATAAGATCGATGATTCGATGCAACCTTTTCGTGACCAATGTTTCAATGTAATTTAATCCTTTTAACCTTGACATCCTAGATTAAACTCGAGTCAAGGAATATCTCATACTCTTCATAATTTAATATGAGTTTTCTTGATCAATGAGTAGATTATATGAAACAAATCACTATTTGAGCATGGCCATGCATTTCATAGTCATACTCAATCAAGAGGCCTATGGATATCACCCCTAATATATAGGATGGTTAAATTCCATCTAGATCACTCATATTCCTCACATGATTCATGATGTACCCAATAATCACCTTTATAGTCCACCCTATTAAAGGTGACATTTGATGATATCAAAGTACATAAATTCTCGTGAAGAAATATAGTGATTTCAGGTTGGAGGACCATTACATCATTGTCACTATGAGAATCGCTAATGACACTTCGATGCTCCACACAGAATTCTCATGGTGGGTCTGTCCAGTACATCGTTCTCTAACACATACCAATGCATTAACTTAATATCTCATATATTTATTGTAAGACCCCAACTTTTATAAATAAAGATGAATTTTCTATAAATATCATTTTTGAATATTATGGAATGAATTTGATATAATATTATAGTTGTGGGTAATATTTATAAATTTTGCAAAGTACGTAAGTTGTTATATAATATTCGATTGGCCGGGGAATATTCGTTTTAACAGGGAATATTCATACAACGGCACAATCATTGGTGAACCCCACAACAGAATTATCGTCGGATTGAGAAAATGACTAAAATACTTTATAAAAATAACGGCGAAAGTTTTACCATTAACTGTTAAAACACCCGATGTTAAAAGTACAGTAATATGCGTAGTTTCACAGTAGCACACGTTATTGATTATTGATGTTTACGTGAGAAGTCACTCAATTTTGTTCAACTATTGCTACAGTAATTGCTGCATAATATCTCATGTTATTTGATTCAATTATTGTCAATATTTTAAATATTATTAAATCAATAATTGAGACGACAAAGTTATTAATATTATTATTTACAATATTAACGATGTCTAGAAGTTCTGTCAAGGAGAGGTTTGGTCACCTAATTGCGCGCCAATAGGGAGAAATCCTTTTTGGAATGCCCCCTCTTTTTTGGGAACGATCTGGTCGATTAATATTGTGAATTATAATAATAGTGATAATAGTTGTTGAAAATATTGAGGAAATTTTTATGAAATATTTGTGGTATTTTATGGACCCCATTTACCCATTTTTCAAAATAAGCGTTAGAAATTATTTAAAGGTGGGGTCCACATGTGGGGGCCATATGTGGGGCCCATATGTATTGAAAAACTAATTTTGGAATTGGGGGTGAGAGGAAGTTACGTAAAGGAGAGGTAAAATATATTTATAAATATGGTATGTGATGTGTGTGTATATATATATATATTATATAATGTGAGTGGAAAAGTGATAATATGATAGTGATAGGTGTAAGGTGTGTGTGTGTGTGATAGTGATGTGGGTGTTTGTAATATTAGTGGAGGATGGTGGAAAATGTGGAGTGTATTATATATATATATATATATATATATATATATATATATATATATATATATATATATGGGTGGGTAATATATGTATATATATAATTTTCCGTGTGAAATGATGGGGGTGGAGAAACAATCCTAAGGTTGTCGGGTGGTAGTGGTTTCTTTGTTGCTTTATTGCATTATAACATGTATTGTCTATTATATATATATATATATATATATATATATATATATATATATATATATATATATATATATATATATATTACATTTGGTTGCTTTGATCTTATTGGAGGAAGGCTTGACTTTTGCATCCGTAGGTTATAAAAATTTAAATCTGTGTGAATTATTAAATACGTGATATTTTCCTTACACAGTGCCCTTCCATTCTTCTATAAATAGAAGTTCATTCCTTCATTATTTCTTACGAATTCACTTAAACTCTAGAGAGAGAAATTATAGAAAATTATTATGCTACTTCCCTACTCTTATATCCAGTTTTTTTTACGGTAAGGGGTATTATTTCTTTTATATTCATGAAGAGAACTTCTATTATTCCATTATTTATTATTACATTGAATAACTCAGATACTGCCGAGCTACCCTATACTTGGTGAAATTCTTACATTATTCCATTATTTATTATTTTGTTGAATATCCTGCCACATGCGTTTCTGTGGGACTGGTTCCATTCTTTATTATTACATTGGAATATCCTCATTTGTGCGTTTTACAATCGAACCCGATTTACGTTATTTATTATTCTCATTAGAATATCCCATGCATGCGGTTTACTGTGACTGGTTCTCGTTATTTATTATTACATTGGAATAACTTTTATGTGCTTGGCCTATCACATACACGGTGATTTCTTTTGTTATTCCATTCTTTATTATACTCGGTTGGTTAAAGTTTTGACTTCTATACTCCATGAAAGTAGTGGAATATCCTTGATATTTGCGCTTCATCCAAAGATCTTTTCATGGAAATATTCTTCTCGAGCATTCTTGAATTTTACTCTACAAAGCAAAGATAATGTTGACAATTTGGACGTTATCAGTTCCTAGATAAATTAATTCTTGAACTTTTTTTATTGAATTCTTATATCATTGTCATCATCCTCATGTTTATATTATATTGAAAGTCATCTGTGGCCTGTAGTGCATAGATGGACTTGGTATGATTATGACCAGGGATTATTCGGTATAATTATGACCGTAATGTTACAAATGATGTGGTAAAAGTCCTCATTGGCCTGTTGTGCATTGATGGACAATTGTTGGCATGATCATGAGCATTGATGAATACACGAATATCCTTGGCTGTAGTGCATGGATAATTTGTGGTTGTGATACTAATGAATATCCTTGGCCGTAGTGTAGGGATGATGTGGATTATTTATTAAGACGAGTCTTAGCGATAAAAGTCATGAAAAACCTTTTAAATCATAGAAGATAGTAGATTTTATTCTCTACTTGACTCTTCTAATGGATTGCTTGTTCCGTTGCAGTTAAACTTGATGTTTGTTATATTTTATCAGTTTAACATTGTTGAAGGCTAATGATAATTTATTCTGCATTATCTTAGTCATAATATTTCTTACTGGGCTAGTTTAGCTCACCCTTTTGCTTTCATTGTTCTCTTCAGGAAATAAGAAATTAGCAGGGACTAGTCTGGGAATGGAGTGACGATCCAGATGATAGCATTAGTAGTCCTCACTATTCTATGAAATAGTGTGATAATAAATGTATTGAGGACTTATTTTGAGTTTGAATACTGTCTAGAAGACATTATTTGTATTAAAACTCACAGCTCATGTTGTATATTTTAAGTTGTATTTGTATTCTGTACCATGTATTTGGCGACTCAGAATAGGGTATGTATACCTATTTTGGGGGCGTCAGATTTATGACCAATGCGATTTGGTCATCAGTCAATCCATATACTAGTCTCAATGCATCATTGTTGTCCTATCAACAATGGTACTCGACTAGGGACATTTAAGAGCAATGATACTAATTGTAATTATATAATCTCATGTTCAGGTCAAATACTTGAAACTATATAAATTGTCTCATTATTCTAAGGAATTTTATTATGTTAACATTTAAATAACGCAATAAATAAAACCATAATAAAATTATTCATTTATTTACTCAATTATAATATCAAAATGTTAAGCAATTATATCAAATAAATGGCCTCTAGGGCATAAACTCTAACAGTCTCCCACTCGCACTAAAGCCAATCACTCATGTATCTAATACCCATGGAACTAGTGTGACCATCGTGCTTCTACTGTAATAAAGCCTTGGTCAGTGGATCTGCAACATTATCATCTGTTGGCACTCTTCCTATATGTACATCTCCTCTATCAATGATTTCACGAATGAGATGGTACCGCCTAAGTATATGTTTGGATCGTTGGTGAGATCTGGGTTCCTTAGCCTGTGCAATGGCTCCATTATTATCACAGTATAGAGCAACCAGATCAATAATGGTTGGACAACACCAAGTTCAGTGAAGAACTTTTTAATCCATACAGCCTCCTTGGCTGCACTAGAAGCAACAATATACTCAGCCTCTATTGTAGAATCATCTACTGTCTCTTGCTTTAAACTTTTCCAGCTAACAGCACCACCATTAAGGTAAAACACAAAACTTTGTCGAGACTTATAGTCATCATTATCATTCGAAACTAACATCTTTGTAACCCTTTACTGCCAGTTCGTCTTCACCTCCATATACCAAGAATGAATCCTTAGTCCTTTTCAGGTACTTGAGGATATTCTTGACTGTTGTCCAGTGACCTTCACCTGGATTTGACTGGTATCTACTCGTCATGCTCAAAGCATACAAGACATCCGGATGAGTACATATCATTGCATACATGATAGATCCAATTGCCGAAGCATAAGGGATCTTTCTTATACGCTCCTCATCATCTTATGATTTAGGACATTCGGCCTTAGAGATCTTTACACCATGAGTTACGGGTAAGTTTCCTCTTTTCGCCTCTTGCATGCTGAACCGTTTCAACACTTTATCAATATATGTACTTTGACTTAGGTAAAGAGCATTTTCTCGATCTATCTCTATAGATCTTGATACCTAAAATGTAAAGCGACATCGCCCAAATCTTTCATGGAGAAACATTTTCCTAACCATGTTTTTACAGCCTGTAAGGATGGAATGTCATTCCCAATAATTAATATGTCATCAACATATAATACTAGGAATACAAGGTTCATCTTCATTTTTAATAAAGCCAAATTCTTTTACTGCTTCATCAAATTGAAGATTCCAACTTCGAGAGGCTTGCTTAAATCCATAAATGGATCGTTGCAGCTTACATACCTTTCCAACATCCTTTGGAGTGACAAAACCCTCAGGTTATGTCATATATACATCCTCAAGGAGATTTCCGTTAAGGAAAGCAGTTTTGACATCCATTTGCCAGATTTCGTAATCATAAAAAGCTGTAATAGGAAGTAAGATCCTGATGGATTTAACCATTGCCACTAGAGAGAATGTTTCATCATAGTCAACACCTTGAATTTGTTTGAAACCTTTTGCTACCAGTCGGTCTTTATAGGTTTGTACATTACCATCCATGTCGGTTTTCTTATTGAAAACCCACTTGCACCCGATTGGTTTTACCCCTTCGGGTGGATCAACAAGAGTCCATACTTGGTTAGTATACATGGAGTCCATCTCAGATTTCATGGCTTCAAGCCATTTCTCAGAATCTGGTCCATTCATAGCTTCTTGGTAGGAAGCAGGCTCATCTTGATCTATGAGCATCACATCGCCGTTTTGAGTCACAAGATATCCATATTATCTCTCAGTCTCTCGGCGTGTCCTACCAGATCTATGAATAACTTGTGTAATTTGAGCAGGTTCACTTTCCACAATATCTTGTGGTTCCTGCTCACGTTCCAACTCAGGTTCAATGATATTTTGTGGTTCTCGAATTTCTTTGAGTTCTACTTTCTTCCCTCTATTTCCTTTAGAGACAAATTCTCTTTCTAGAAAAATACCAGTTCGAGCAACAAACACCTTGTTCTCAAAAGGTTTGTAGAAATAATAACCTTTTGTTTCCTTTGGTTATCCCACATAATTACATTTGTCAGATTTGGGTCCGAGCTTGTCAGAATCCAGACGTTTTACGAACGCCTCGCAACCCCAAATCTTCATGAACGACATACTAGGACGTTTCCCAGTCCACATCTCATATGGTGTCTTCTGAACCATCTTTGTAGGAACACGGTTAAGTGTGAATGCAGTTGTCTCTAGGGCATGACCCCAGAAGCTTATTGGAAGATCTTTATGACTCATCATTGATAATACCATGTCCAACAAGGTTCGATTCCTCCTCTCAGATACACCATTCCATTGTGATGTTCCAGGTGGAGTGAGCTGTGATATAATATCACACTCCTTTAGAAGGTCATCAAAGTCTTGGATTAAGTATTCACCTCCTTGATCGGATCGAAGGGCTTTTATGCTTTTGCCAAATTCTTTTTGAACTTCACTCTTGAATTCCTTGAACTTTTCAAAGGATTCGGATTTGTGTCTCATAAGATACAATATCTATATCTACTAAATTCGTCAGTAAATGTAATAAAGTAATAAAACCTACCTCTTGCTAACGAACTCATGGGTCCACATACATCACTATGTATAAGTCCCAATACATTGCTAGCCCGTTCATTGTGTCCAGTGAAAGGGGCTTTAGTCATCTTGCCTAATAAACAAGACTCGCATTTCTCATATGATTCAAAATCAAATGAATCCAAGAACCCATCTTTATTGAGTTTGGATATGCGTTTCTCATTTATATGGCCTAAATGATAGTGCCAGAGATATGTCGGATTTGAATCATTTGATTTAAATCGTTTTGTAATTATGTTATAGAAAGGCATTTCTAAATCAAGAATATAGAGACCGTCAAACAATTGTGCAACACCATAACAAATATCATTTAAGTAAAACAAACAACGATTATTCTTTATTATAAATGAAAAACCTTTCTTATCCAAACAAGAAACAGAAATAATGTTTTTGCTTATAGCAGGCACAAAATAACAATCTTCTAATTCTAAAACTAGCCCAGTGGGCAAAGATAAATGATAAGTTCCTACGGCCAGTGCAACAACTTTTACTTCATTCCCAACTCATAGGTCAACCTCTCCTTTCGCCAAAGTCCTACTCCTTCGGAGTCCCTGCACATTAACACAAATGTGAGAACCACATCCAGTATCCAATACCCATGATGTAGAAGTAGACAAGTTGACTTCTATAACATATATACCTGAATCAGAAGTCGTACTTCCTTTCCTCTTCTTCACTTCTTCCAAATAAGCATGACAGGTTCCTCTTCCGATGTCCGGGTTTTCCATGAAGTGACACACTCACCTTCTTTAGCCACCCCACCTTTAGGTTTTAAAGCCTGTTTGGTTTTCGAATTGAGTTTGGCAAAAGATTTAGATCCTATCTTATTCTTGCCTTTCCAATTTTCCCTTAGCATTCCCCTTTTGCACCATCATTATGGGAGCGGGTCCTGCCTTTTTCATGTTGTTCTCGGCGCTTCTTAACATGCTCAACAACTCGATGAGGGGTTTCTCAATTTCATTCATAAGATAGTTCATAACAAATTGAGAGTAGTATTGTTCAAAGATTGCAAAACAAGATCGATTTGGGCTTACGGGTGATTGGAAAACCCAACCTATCATATACCCCAATCATTTTCGACACATGTGGACCAACCGGATCACGTTCACCCATTTCTTTGTGATACTGACGCCTTGCTTGTATCATACCTCTCTGTAAAGCATGCCCTTGAACAATTTCTTAAGATGCTCGATCATCTCATAAGCATCCATCAACTCGTGTTTATTCAAGCTCGGCGTTCATGGTTGCTAAGCATGACACAACTCACGTCCGAGCATCATCTTGATGCTTCTTGTAAGCATTATGCTCTGCTGGCAGTAGTGCGATGGCAATTTGGTCTTTGCGGAATGGGCCCATCAAGGACATATAGCTTGCGCTCTTGTTTGAGGACAATCCTCAAGTTCCTATACCAGTTAAGGAAATTAATTCCACTCAGCTTGTCCTTCTCAAGGACTGGTCGTAATGAAAGACTATTTGTGTTATTGTTGTTTGCCATTGATATCTACAATTTATAAGTGCAAAAATAATAAGTCAAATTCTGAGAGTTGATATTATGTAATTGATAATAGTACATTCAAAATATACCTCCCACTATTTTATTCAAATTAATAGCCCTCACCATTAATTCGGAAAGCATTTTCTATTAAATCTTTCTAGTGAGCCAAGATCCATATTTTATTATGCCTTAAGTTAGCTTTGGCTATTCTCTCAAAACATAATTATTTAGGTAGACAACCCCTTGTCAATTATATCATATATAACTCCTGGATAGTTTAGTAAACAACATTTATTTCTAGTCCATCTAATGGTACCTTCCAAACTCCATGCCTCTAAGTCCACAATCCTATTGAGATAACTTAGTTAAGTCGGGCCCAATGATTTTAACAGTTTGGATATCAAAATTATCTTATCACATCTTACCTAGATAAATAGGGTACTTTGCTTTGGCAAACCTACATCTATTGATCAAGGTCTTGATGAGTGTTATTCATTGGAAGGCATCTGACTTAGACTTAATAACTTATTGAGGGATTTTATTAATTAATTTAGATCTCACCAATTTTAATCTTATTAAGCATGCACATTATTTACCATATCATATCGCATACAAGCATAAATAAAGTGCAAAATTAAATGTGTCATGCGATTATGGCCCAATCCACATCGATATTTTCAAGCTAATGAAAGATTGAAGGTCAATCTAAGGTGGTAAAAGATCTCAAAATAGTAGCTTCCTTGGATCTTCATCATGCATGTGCCTCCTCTCCATCATCATCTTTCCACCGTGTTCTCCATCTTGTCATCTTCATCGATTACAGAATATTACATGACATAAAGAAACCTCGAGTTACATTTGACGGGATTTATATGAGAAGAGAATATTACATTAGAATTTATAGAAAGGCACGACATGCAAGCCGTATTTCAAAACCAAAAACCACTAACCTATGGGTCAAAAGGCCATAAATGTGCACCATGCATATCACAATAAGCACATAACAATTTATATATAATTAAAGAAAACTATATATAACATATTGGGGTCACGACCATCGCGCGCAACGACAGGGGGGTCCAAGGGGGGTCTCCCATTGGCGGTGGTCCCAATGACCAATCGGTCGTGGTGGTCTCACGACCCGATCATCGATCGAAGGGTCGAAATGGCGCCCGAAAAATTTTCTGAACTGATATGTATTGTAGAATTTTTCCATATGAAACTCTGAAACAATTCCAGAATTATATCAAATCCGCCATAACATACACAATAACAATACACCCAAAACATATCATATATGTCCATTTTCGATTAATCATATTAATACGAATAACAGTGCACCCGTAACATATCATATATGCCCAGTTTTGATTAATCATATTAATATGAATCTGCATGCTTCTAATCCGATTAGAACAGTTGTATTGTTATTCCACCTTCTAAGATACGATTAACAGAATTATCATATACATGTATATATATTACAGATACAATCAAAATACCATAATATGCATACAGCGGAATATCATATATTAAATTTCAGATCGGTAAACATGCATCATCATATATCATATATATCGAATACAATTAAAACACATAATCTGAATTTATCGTTTTTTTACTTGAGTAGCTCGATATCACCGTTGGGTTTGACGTAAACACACAAATGAAATTAAAATTTTAAAGCAATTTCTGAAACCCTAAAACAGGATCCATGCGAAAAATAATTAATTCAGTGGTTAAATATTATACTGATTATAGAATTTTCTGAAACGCTCCGAATCTCCAACGCAATTCCTCACGGTACTACATCTCTACGGTATTCACACGAATGCACACAAACCGTCGCACGATTTTTGAACTTTTCTCTAATCTCTCTCTAAGAGCAGCTAGGGTTTGTGAGTTTATAATCGTTCCTTAAAATGGATGTTATATATCATATATATAGTAGTTAATAGGAATTAATCAAAACCCTAATCCAATTAAAATAAAATCTAAAATTTATGTATATGTATATATATATATATATATATATATATATCTTGATTAAGTCTTACTTAATTAATATACCTATATATAAATTATCCTATTAATTTAAATTCGTAATTTAAATTTCTATCAATCATATTGACATTTTAAATCTTTACAATTTAAATTAATTTCTTTTTAATTACGTTCTTTGTGTGTGACCTTATAGGTTATTATTACGTTGGCAATAATTTTAAAATCATATTATAAAATTATAAACAGTGAGCGGCATCTAGTAATGCATCACTGCTACCCAAGTAATAATAAGATCGATGATTCGATGCAACCTTTTCGTGACCAATGTTTCAATGTAATTTAATCCTTTTAACCTTGACATCCTAGATTAAACTCGAGTCATGGAATATGTCATACTCTTCATAATTTAATCTGAGTTTTCTTGATCAATGAGTAGACTATATGAAACAAATCACTATTTGAGCATGGTCATGCATTTCATAGTCATACTCAATCAAGAGGCCTATGGATATCACCCCTAATATATAGGATGGTTAAATTCCATCTAGATCACTCATATTCCTCACACGATTCATGATGTACCCAATAATCACCTTTATAGTCCACCTTATTAAAGGTGACATTTGATGATATCAAAGTACATAAATTCTCGTGTAGAAATATAGTGATTTCAGGTCGGAGGACCATTACATAATTGTCACTATGAGAATCACTAATGACACTTCGATGCTCCACATAGAATTCTCTTGGTGGGTCTGTCCAGTACATCGTTCTCTAACACATACCTATGCATTGACTTAATATCTCATATATTTATGACCAATGAGATTTGGTCATCAGTCAATCCACATACTAGTCTCAATGCATCATTGTTGTCCTATCAACAATGGTACTCGACTAGGAACATTTAAGAGCAATGATACTAATTGTAATTATATAATCTAATGTTCAAGTCATATACTTGAAACTATATAAATTATATCACTATTCTAAGGAATTTTATTATGTTAACATTTATATAACGCAGTAAATAAAACCATAAAAAAATCATTCATTTATTTAATCAAATATAATATCAAAATGTTAAGCAATTATATCAAATAATTGGCCTCTAGGGCATAAACTCTAACACTCGTATGTCGAAGAGGTGTGGATATCTTGACATTATTTCAGATTCTAACTCCCAGGTCATTTCCTCCACATCGTGGTTTCTACACAAAACTTTGACTTGAGGTATAACCTTGGAGGGTAGAATATGATCCTTTTTATCCAAGACTTTAACATCTACCTCTTCATACGTTAAATCTTTCGCTATCTCGTCTAGTTATAATTCAATAATGTGTTTCGGGCCTTTCACATATTTATGTAACATAGATATGTGGAAAACGTTATGAACACGAGACATACTTGGCAGTAAGGCGAGTCTATAGGCCACAATTCCTACTCGATCAAGGATTTCGAATGGCCCAATAAATCGAGGATTGAGTTTTCCTTTCTTTCCAAATCTTGTGAGGTTTTTATATGTTTCTAGATCATTTGAATCTTTTCCGTTGTCATGTGTACCAAATTCGAATGGAGCCACCATATCCTAGCATACTGGAGAACGACATTTGCATCCATACAACGCCTCGAATGGAGCCATGCCAATACTTTCTTGATAACTATTGTTGTAGGAGAATTCCACCAATGGCAAGAACTTGTTCCAACTTCCTTTGAAGTTAAGGATACAGAGTCTTAATAAATCTTTAGGAGTTTGAATAGTCCTCTCCGACTGCCCATCCGTTTGAGGATGATATGCTGAACTAAATCGTAAATCCGTGCCCATAGCCTTCTGCAAACTAACCCAAAATCGTGAAGTGAATCTTGGGTCTCGATCAGATACTATGGATATGGGTATACCATACAGTCTTACAATCTCACTTATGTAAATACGAGCAAGACGTTCAAGTGAATAAGTTTCTCGTATATGCAAGAAATTAGCAGACTTGGTTAATCTATCAACAATAACCAAAATTGCATCAATTCCTTGAGAAACCTTGGGAAGACCAGTAACAAAATCCATGTTAATGTGCTCCCATTTCCATTCTAGAATTTCAAGTGGTTACAATGGACCTTTTGGCACTTAATTCTCCACCTTAACTCATTGACATGTTAAACACCTTGAGATAAACTTAGTGATCTCTCTTTTCATATTGCTCCACCAAAATGTATGTCGAAGATCACGATACATTTTAGTACTCCCAGGATAGATTAAAAACGGTGTGTTGTGTGCCTCCATCATGATTTTATACTTCAAGTTAGAATCGTTAGGAACACAAAGTCTGGAAGTTGACTCAAAGTATCCTTCTTCATCGATTCTTGCTTCCGGAATAACACCTTCTTGCACTTTCTTCTTCATACGCATTAGCTCCAGGTCTGTAGTGTGAGTAGCTTTAACTTTATCGATTAAAGTCAGTTCTACTCGTATATTTATCATCATCACGTGGGTCCCTAGAGTCTTTATCTCTATCTCCCTCCTTTATAAGTCATACCAAATGGGTCTTTGCATTGAAAATATCGCACTCGTACCCACATATGATCTTCTACTCAATGTGTCAGCTACCACGTTCGCTTTTCTAAGATGGTATTGAATGGTATGATCGTAATCTTTCAACAGCTCAAGCCAACGTCATTGCCATATGTTGAGTTCCTTTTGGGTGAAGAAATATTTAAGGCTTTCATGATCCGTATAGATCTCCACTATCTCCCCATACAGGTAATGCCTCCAAATTTTAAGCGCAAAAATGACAGCTGCCAACTCTAGATCATGAGTAGGATAATTCCTCTCATATTCTTTGAGTTATCGTGAGGCATAGGCTATGACATTTCCATGTTGAATGAGAACACATCCTAACCCTCTGCCTGAAGCATCGCTGTAGATGACAAATCCCTCCGAACCAGATGGTATTATCAGAACAGGTGCTGAAATGAGTCTCCTCTTGAGTTCTTGAAAACTCTTCTCCCATTCCTCGCTCAGACCAAATTTTGTATCTTTCCGAGTCAGCTGAGTTAATGGAGTAGCGATTCGAGAAACCTCTTCTACGAATCTCCGATAATAACCAGCTAAGCCGAGAAAGCTACGTACTTCAGTCACTAACTTAGGTTACTCCCAGCTTTGAATTACTTCAATCTTTGTTGGGTCAATAGATATTCCATGATTTGATATCACCTTCCCAAGGAATGCTACTTCCTCAAGCCAGAACTCGCATTTCTTCAACTTGGCATAAAGCTTGTTTTCACGAAGCTTTTGGAGTATCAGCCTCAAGTGTTGTTCATGATCTTCACGACTTTTGGAATATATGAGGATGTCATCAATAAAGACGACCACAAAGTTATCCAAATATTTCTTGAATACTCAGTTCATCATATTCATGAAGGCAGCAGGAGCATTAGTCAATCCAAAAGACATGACTAGGAATTCGAAATGCCCGTACCAAGTTATGAAAGCAGTCTTTGGAATGTCATCAGTTTTAATCTTTAACTATGGATATCCTGAATGAAGATTGATATTTGAAAAGAATTTGGCGCCTTGCAACTGGTCAAACAGGTCATCAATACGAGGCAACAGGTACCTATTTTTTATGGTGACATGATTCAACTCCCGATAATCAATACAAAGTCGCATACTTCCATTTTTCTTCTTCATGAATAGAACATGAGAAGCCCAAGGAGACGTACTAGGTCGAATGAAACCGATGTCTAACAATTCCTGTAGTTGGGTTTTTAACCCCTGAAGTTTAATAGGAGCCATTCTATATGGGGATTTGGAAATGGGTTTTGTACTGGGTTCAAGGTCGATACAAAATTTGATTTCACGCTCTGGAGGTACGCTAGGAAGTTCTTCAGGGAATACGTCAGGAAATTTATTAACAATAGAAATATCATTCAAATCTGACGTATTTTTATTTAAATCCGTGACATGGGCTAAGAAAACTTGACATCCATTTTTCAATAAATGAATAGCTTTATAGCTTCATATGACAGTGATTTACTTTAGTGGTTTGGTTGTTTGAATTCACATAATAGGTTGGTTAGAAATATGAAAGCTAACAACCTTACGAAAATAATCAATTTTTGCATAATGAGTAGTTAACCAATCAATCTCTAAAATCACATCAAATGCAAGTATTTTTAAGGAAATAAGATCGATAGGTAATGTGAGGGTACCGATTTGAACCAAACAAGATTTATAAACAATGAATGTAATGAATGTTTCTCCCAACGGAGTTTCAACAGATAAGTCAAAGTCTAATTTCTCTGGAGTTAAATTTAAACGTTGAGTGCAAGTAGGAGAAATAAAAGAATGGGTACAACCGGTATCAAATAAGGTATAGTCTTCACAAGAGTTTATGATTAGCTTACCCGTAATGACCTCGTTCGGGTTCCTCGCTTTTTGGGAGGTTATCTTGAACTACTAGCTTTGACTTCTCTGGGACGACCTTTGTTACCTCCGTCCTAGCTGGACTTGACTTTACTGTACGACAAAATCGGATTATGTGACCTTCTTTTCCGCAATTGTAACATACTTTAGACTGCATCTTACAGTTTTGACTGATGTGTCCCTCCCTTCCGCATTTAAAGCATACGATATGTTGTCGTTCTCCTTCTTTATCAACAGGTGCTGGTGCTGACATCTTTACATCATTATTGAATCTCTTCTTCTTCAAATTTCCACTCCTATTGTCTTGGCCAAGATTACCACCAAAGTGGTTATAATTTCTGGCATGTTGATTACCTCCATGTTTGTTGTTACCGCTTCGATAATTGGTACCACTGGTATTATTTATTTGCTAGTTGCTCTCTCTTGGTTGGATTGACTCATTATCACGCTCCAATAACTGAGCCCTATTAACAACATCTAAATACAAACCAGTTTGTTAGATATTAGGTATTGACGTATCTCGGGTTTCAAACCTCCTAGAAACATCCGCGTCATTCTCTCCTCATTATCAACCAAGTGGGACGCAAACCGGGAGAACTCGGTAAACTTAGCTTCGTACTGCGACACGATCATATTGTTTTGCTCAAGCTTGATAAACTCCACCTCTTTCATGTGATGAATACTTTCGAGAAAGTATTTTTCGTTGAATAGTTCTTGAAACTTCTACCAAAATATCTTCACTGCAGCATTTGAGTATGCTTTACAGATTCCCACCAGTAATCTGCCTCTCCTCGCAATATGAAGGTGGCAAAGGAAACCTTTTGCTCCTCGGAGCATCCCAAGACATCAAACATCTTGGTGATCTGCTTTATCCACGCCTCCGCCTTAAGTGGTTTTAGCCAGTTTTTCCACCTGCATTTTGAAAAGGAGTCGCTCTCGCCTGATGTTGCATGAATTGCATAAAGCCTCTTAACATCCCATCGTTCATCATTTGGTCGGTGTTGTTGTTTTCCTGAGGATTATTGCCTTCCTGATGCACATTATCCTGGGTATTGATCGTTGGTGACTCAACGGTCTCATGTGCTCCATTATTTATCTCAACATTCTCGGATGTCATTTTCAAACACTGCCACAAAATAAGGGTTAATTAACATGCCACATATTATCCCTATACTCTGACCGACCAATAAAATAACAAATAAGATTAGGTAGGTCATACTAGAGAATGATTTACCCGTCTCTCCCCCTAGTTCTAGTCTCACATCTTACCCAGGGATCATATCCCTAACCTTTGATACCAACTTTGACGCCCCCAAAATAGGTATACATCACCTATTTTGAGTCGCCAAACATATGGTACATAAATCAAATACAAACTTCTTTTATACAATATGAAAAAAAGTAGCTGAGAGTTTTTACATGAATATTGTCTAAAAGACAGTATTCAAACTCAAAAAGGAGTCCTCATTACAATTATTATCACACAATTTTAGAAAATAGTGAGGACTACTATAGCCACCATCTCGGACAGTCACTCCATTCCCCGACTAGTCCCATTAACGTTCTCATTTCCTAAGGAGAACAATGAAAACAAAAGGGTGAGCTCAATTAGCCCAGTAAGAAATATTATGACTAAGATAATGCAGAATAAATTATCGTTAGCCTTCAACAGTGTTAAACTGATAAAATACAATAAATATCAAGTTTAACTGCAACAGAACAAGCAATCCATTAAAAGAGTCAAGTAGAGCATGATATCTACTATCTTCTATGATTTAAGAGTTTATCATAAATTTTATCACTGAGACTCAACTTAATAAATAGTATCACAACCACGAATTATCTATGCACTATGGGCCAAGGATATTCGTGTTTTCACCAATGGTCATGATCATACCGAATAATCTCTGGTCATAATCATACCAACAACTGTCCATCAATGCACTACGGGCAAATGAGGACTTTTACCACATCATTTGTAACATTACGGGTCATGATTATCTTAAGAATGATCCTCGGTCATAATCATACCAATCAACAGTCCATATATGCACGTAAGCCAAAGATGACTTTCATCACAATATAAGCATGAGGATGATGACAATGATATAAGAATTCAATTAAAAGAAAACAAAGGATAAATTTTTAAAGATTTATAATTTAATTTATCCAGGATTCAATAATGTCCAAATTGTCAACATGATACTGCTTTGTGGAGTAAAATTCAAGAATAATATTGTATTAAAAATGATTTGGACAACAAAGAAATAGATTTTTATCATGAATAGTACTCTGTGTGGATAGTACACGAGTGAATAGTACCCCGTGAATAGTACTTCAAAAATAGTACCCTGTGAATAGTACTTCGTGAATAGTACCCGTGAATAGTACTTTGTGAATACTACCCGCGAATAGTACTTTCTGAATAGTACCCCATGAATAGTACTTTGTGTATAGTACGGTATAAATGAATAGTGCTCATGGACAGTACTCCGACATGAAAAGCTTAAAATTTAACAAGAATATGCAGAAAATATCCTTGTGAAACGATACTAGATGAAGCGCAAATTTGAAGGATATTCTACTAATTTCACGGAGTATAGAAGCAATACTTTAACAAAATGAGGATATAATTAGGAATACGAGATGAATTAATATTACTCACATACTACAGAATATGGAAGAAAATATTATTCCTTATGAATACTGAATAAAAATAATATCCCTTACCTTAGAAGAAGACTTGATACTGGAATAGTGAAGTAGCAGAATACTCTTCTTCTTCCTCTCTATAGCTTCTCTCTCTATAATTGCTCTTGTGAGTCTTAGTGAATTGGTGAGAATGAAAGAAGAATGAGCTTCTATTTATAGGAAAACATAGTTTCGATAATTACACGTTTTTGGGCTCAAATTATTACAGTATAGTACCTTCATCTTTTCCTCCATTTTCAATTTAGTCCTACAAGTATTATCAATCTTGCACCACCTCCCCTAATAGTAATGCATGTGATCCAATAGTTCCATTCATGTGAGTAAATAGTTATATGCATGTGAACTAATAGCAATTAATTGCTCATTTATCCGATTAATTACCTGATTGGTCAATATAACCTCTAAAAATCAATTATTATCGAAATAAATGTCGATTTCCACTAACACAAATAATCCCAACATAATGAAAATATTAATTTCATCTTTAATCAAAATGAACTTAATCATCATTAATATTATAACTCACAATATTTAACAACCAGATCATTATCAGGAAAGAGGGGGCTTTCCGATAAGGATTTCTCCCTATTAGCGCACAATTAAGTGACCAAATTCCTTTCCTCGACATAAATTTCTAGACATCGTCAATATTATAAATAATAATATGATTAACTTTGTCGTCTCAATTATTGATTTAATAATATAAAATATTATGCAGATGATACTGTGACAATAATTGAATCAATAATATGAGAGATATTATGCAGTAATTACTGTAGCAATAATTGAGTATAGCTGAGTGACTTCTCACATAAGCATCAATAATCAACATCGTGTGCTACTATGCAACCACGCGTATTACTGTACTTTTACTACCCGGTAGTTCAACAGTTTAACGGTAAAACTTTCACAGTTATTTTTATAAAAAGATATTTATGTCGTTTTCTAACTACGATAATACTTCTGTTGTGTGGTCCACTAATGATTGTGTCGTCGTACAAATATTCCCTATTAAAATGAATATTCTCCGACCAATCGAATATTTTAAAACCACTTGCTTACTTTTCAAAATTTGTAAATATTACCCACATGTAACAACCCGATATTTTCTTTATAATTATATCAAAAAAATTTCGTATAATTTTTTTTTATTATTTAATTTAAAGATAAGGATTTGTACAAGATAAAGCGTAAGTATTTATGTGATAAATAAAAATATATTTATTACATGAATAATTATAAATAATTTTATTTTAGAATTATTAATTATTATAAAATATATTCTTATAATAATTAATATAGTAAAAATGTTTTTATTAATTATTTTCCATGAAAATATAGTTATATATTATTTAAATAATATATGAAATGATTTTCTTTGAATAATTATAATAACTATTTTATTATAGGAATTTTAGTACAAATTATTAGGTTAATTATTTTACCTTAATTATTAAGGTTAATTATGGAAGAATAAATTAGATATGGAATCCAAACCATAATTTTGGATTTTTATCAAGGAATGAGAATAATAATATGATAATATTATATTTTGATTTTTCAGTGCTATAAATATGTACCGTATGTATGTGGACTGACAATGGTTGGTTAATTATGGTGTATTATATCAAACCCTAGTTTTACTGTAGGAAAACCCTAATTTGATAGTCAAATAAGACTGTAAGATTTTCAAGTAATTACTTTAGGTTATGAATTTCATGTATTATTAATATTAACCCTAATTATGGAAAACCTTATTTAATTAGGAACCCTAATTAATTGAGAACCCTAATTTCTAAATTTGGGAAGCCCTAATTTGAAACTCAATTATGAGTTTGAGACTGTTATATAGCTGTGTTATATGAATAATGATATGTATTGTAGAATTTAATTTTAATTAGGGAAGACCCTAATTATTTTAAACCCTAATTAATATTTGTGGACCTTAATTACGAGAAACCCTAATCTTTTAAATTAGTAACCCTAATTTGCTAAAATAAAACTCTAATGGCTAATTGTAATCATTAATGCTAAATAGTGGATTTTAAACCCTAAATGTTTAAGTAATGAAATTAGAAAACTAATTATATTTAGTAAACTCTAATTTATATATTTGGAAACTAATTAAATTGTTATTTTATTTCAAACCCTAATTAGAAATTCTAATTTAAAACCTAAACTGGAGTTTGTGATCAGTCAAAAATTATATTAATGTGATTAATATCATGTATGATAGAGTTTATTGACAATTATGGGAAACGTTAACCTAATTAGTAATTTAAAACCCTAATGACTAGAACCCTAATTTGGTAATTAGAAACCCTAATTATAATTTGGTTACCCTATTACCAAAATTGTAAACCCTAATTGCTAGATTATCAAGGTTAATTATAATTAGTATATAAAAACCTAATGATCATATATAATGTAATTAGAAACCTAATCTAATTAAGGAAACTATAATTTCTAATTTTAGAAACTAATTTTATTTTATGAAAACCTAGAAATTCATTTTGTGCTAAACGGGTTAAACCCTAAGGGTCAAACCCTAAGGGTTTGCAAGATTACAAGAATGCCATTAAAATCCTAAGCCAATTGACCAAAATACCCCTCTAACATTATTTAAGATAACTTGTAAATCTAGCAAGATAGGGAGTTGGTGACCTAAACCCAACTACCCCATGTGCTAGAAAACTCCAGCAAATCAACTCTTTTTAGCTGAATACATTGCATACAAGCACTATAAATAAATTTAAGAGAGAGAAATGATCATTTTTTGGCCATTTTTTCACAAGCACCCAACTAGACCCTCTCTCACCCAAACCCACGAAATTATTGAAAGTATTATGCATACAAGCCAATCATGTATGATGATAAAGCATATACTGTGTAATCAATCTTATTTATTTATTAATAAAAGAATTATTTATTAAAGGCATTTATTATCTACATGGTGCTGTTTTAATAATATGTGATAAACCCATAGTTTTAAGCAACGCTTTTAGAATAATGATGATGATCATTCTAATGAGATCTAAATTCTTAGAAAGCTTAAAACTAAAATAGTTCCCAATCATTGGATTACTAAATTGGGGATTAGTGAATCCGGATAGATTGGTACATACGTTGCTTGCTCATTGGATGAGGATGATTGATCTCATGATCATTTGTGTGGAGACACTAAAGCAAGTATGTAGGTGCTTATTAGAGAATAAGTTCATTTGAGCGTGACTCGCTAAAGAATACCTAATGGAGCTTTACTTACCTGTCAATAGGAATTCCTATAGTGATAGTAGTACAAATGATCCTTAGACTTGAGATCATCATAGTATCTTATATATAATGAATTACACTTTGACTTATTCCTTAAGACTCTTAGAGTATATCAAAGGGTATGCTTGGGTGTAATAAGTTATATATGAAGATAATGAATGATCAATAAAGAATCTACCACTTCTAGTAAAAGGAGAAATATCCTATGTGATTCGATAAATGACAACCCAGGAATCCTTGGCGAGGTGGAATGAAATTAGAAAGTAGTTTCTAATTTGCATTCATTAGGAGTTGTTCATTTAGGAATCGAAATACATATAATTAAATAAAATAAGACTTGACAGTAATTCCATGTCTTATATTTAATTGGGACATAGTAGATGGTGGAAGGATTGAATTATGCGGTAACTATTTACTCAAAGGTTCTTTTATGATTAATGTTGAAATCTATATTATCCGGAAAGTCGTTGATCGCTAGGGAGGCTTATCCTATTGTAGAATAAATATTATTTATTTAAATAAATTATTTGTTTAATTTATTTATTTAAATGAGATTAGAATTGTTCTAATTGATTTATTCACAACCGGTTTAATATGGAGAACCTAAAGGGTCACACCATAAAAGGAAGAATAATTATTTAAGAAGTTAATGGCATAATTGTAATAATATGTTAAGTATATTTAATTTAATCTATGGTGATAGAATAAATTAAATAGCTTAATATTTATTATTTAATATTTTAGAAATATTAAATATAAATTAATAAGAGGAGTCTTATTAATATTATTATAATTATTATTATTTTAATTTCTAAAAGGTTTAGGAATTAATTTAATATTAGTACTCTCATTTATTCCTAATTGGATTAGGAAAGAAAATTAGTTAAAGGAGTTTAATTAATTATCCCTAATAGGATTAGGGGAGCCCATT
Source organism: Panax quinquefolius (assembly GCA_020205615.1). Classification (NCBI taxonomy): domain Eukaryota; kingdom Viridiplantae; phylum Streptophyta; class Magnoliopsida; order Apiales; family Araliaceae; genus Panax; species Panax quinquefolius. Next base: position 105,655,137 of record CM035160.1, on the reverse strand, counting down.
TAATTAAAAGAGTTTAATTAAATAAATAATACCTTATTTTAATTAAAATAGGTTATATAATATCTTTATAAGAGGAGTCTTATATTAGATATAATATATACGTAATTCCTAGATTTGGAGAGTACACCCTTTCTTATTCGGATAGGAAAAACTAGGGTTTGAGCCAAATCCTTCTTCTTGAAAAATTCCTCTTCCTTGGTGGATCACCTATAGAGGCCACGCACTTGGGTGGCTTACATTGATCAAAGGAAGGAATCTACCCGGAGATTCAGGAGATCATGCGAGAAGTAGGAGGTGAACTTCGTGCACTGAGGAAGCTCGTTTCTACAAGGGTATGATTTCGTAATTTCTTATTCTTCGTTTAATTAATAATATGCATAAAGGATGATCCGGGTAATTGGTTTGTGAAAATTTTTAAATCGATTTTATCTAAACGCTTAGCTAAATTTTGCAATTTGATTGCTACTTTGATTTTCACGAAAACCTAATAATGGTATCATGAGCCAAACTTTATGCTAATTATTAATTATTTAGATTCTATATATGTATGGGTATGTATTTAGAATAATTTATTGGACATAATTTGTTGTATAAAATTATTATTTTATGAAAAGAAAAAAAAAAATTCGGAATTATTTTTTTTATGCAGTCCGTGTGGTAGTGATGTAATTTGATTACATCTATATCACCTGCTTTTACAAAGGAAAGGATGAGTCCTGTTACATTTGAACAAAGGGATGCTACGGTTTTTCCAAGGAAATTCATGGTCCACGTGATATAACTTTGTCCAGGATAGAACAGTAGCAAGTCCGGCCAATTTTTAAAGAGTTGGGCTGAATAAAAAAAAAAAAAAAAAAAAAAACGCAGGTCCTCCTTTTGTTATTAAGTGTTTTTTTTTATTATATATATATATAGATATATATATAACCTTATCACATGCAGCTAATTTTTGGGCGTGAATTAAAAGGGGCCCGTGGTGCAGCATATGAAAAGTCTTTAGCTTTTTTTATAAAAGAGTAGGACTTATATATATATATATATATATATATATATATATATATAATTATATATATATATATATATATTAATTTTAATAATTTTATAATTAAAATAAAAGAGTTTATTTTAATCTTGAAATTGGATTTCATGCAACATAAAATTGCCCATTAAATGATACTCATATATATATGGAATGATTTAATTTATTGATACATATGATGATATGTATGATAATAAATGGGATTGATTATGGACAATTGACCAATATGATTTGATTTATTTTAGTTGGATGTTTGAATGAATGGGTTTTATTAAATGGGTTCTGCATGCCTCGTCTTTTCCGTTTTTCTTCTTGATGTAAATTCTATCTCTCTCATGTACTTCCCTCGATCAACGATCAATGTTTCTATTTAAATTAAATTGTTTAATGTAATAGGATTAGTTAGAATTTTTTAGAAGAACCGAAGACCAAGATCAAGGAGCACTTGAAGACCCATTTGTAATGGAGCCCGGGTTTAAATGTAATAGTTATATTTAAATGTTTATTCTTTGCACCCTAGGGTTTGACCTTTTGGTTCACTTGGTGGCTCTAGTGAACCAAACTAGAATAAAAGTCCATAATCAATCCGGGTAGAATATAGTATTCTATATGTGCATGCTAGTATTATATATATTATATATTATGCAAACATGCTTCGCATGTTTAATAATATGATGCGTATTTTATATATATATTTGCATGCTTAAACAAAACAAGATGAGACAAATAATAACAAATCCCTCGAGTATTTTATTAAGTCTTAAGCGTTCAAAGATATTTAGAATATCGAGCGTCGCCTTCTAGCATGATAAAATTAATAGAGTATTAAATATTTAATATGAGTTTGTTGTGTCACCACAAGGCAAGTATTAAGTATTTAAGATGTTAATTTATCACATTTGATGCTTATAAAGAAAATTGAACGATATTGTTTTGTTGTGTCACCACAAGGGCGATATTTTCTTTTTGAATATATGGAAGTGCTAGGTTGGACTTAACTTAGATAATTTTGATTCGGATGTGCCACCACTTGATCAAAATAATCCAAGAGGCAAAACATAAGGAGTTACATGTTGATGTAATTGACAAGGAGTTGTCTACCTATTTATTTATATATAGTTTGTTGTGGTCACCACAAGGCTATATATATTTGAAATGGGATCCTTATTCTCACTAGCAAAAACTTTAATTAGATTTTGCTTAAACTATATAAAAATGAGGGTAATATAGTTTGAAGAAAATAGTGGGAGATACCAATATAAAATAAGACCTAATTTATTTTGGTAATTAATAAATGAATGTTTGCTAAAATTTTGTCTTTTTACATACGAAATTTTGAAAATGTCACATTCACTAATTTCAATCTGCGAAGCATACTTGATGCTAACAAACCGTAACCGGGCCAGAACTACACCGAATTTGGTTAAGGAATCTGAGAATTTTTCTCAACTCTTTGAAAAGATTTCTTATGTCCTAAATTAGCATGTACACAAAAAAAGTTGAGAGCGACCTCTGAGGAAGAGATTGCTACTTTTAAGCGGTGGCAAGATGATGCATCCGTGGCTCGATGCATCATGTTCGCATCCATGAGTAACGAGCTTGACGTCGAGATGAAAACATGGATGCTCTACTATGTCTATTGCACCTTGGAGAGTTGTATGGTGAGCAAAGTAGGATCGCTAGATATGAAATATCTAAGGAGCTCTTCCGATCTCGGATGACCGAGGGCACTACCTTAGTTGAGACTCACTCATGTCCTAAAGATGATCAATCGATTGAGCGTCTTGGGCGACTTGGGTTCATCGTGGATGGGGAGTTGAGTCAAGATTTAGTCTTGCAGTCACTCCGAGACACCTTCTCACAATTTGTTGTGAATTTTCACATGAATAAAATGGATGTCAGCTTGCCTGAATTACTTAACATGTTGAAAACTGCTGAAGGTCACTTCCCATCAAAGAAGAACCATGTCTTACTGGTGGATGATTCTTCCAAGAAAAGGAAGAGGCCCAAGGTATCTTCTGAAAGGAAGAAATCCAAGAAGGCTAAGGGAAAGGCGAAAGTGAAGGATCAAAAGAAACCTGATCCAGCTAGCAAAGGAATTTGCTTCCATTGCAATAAGCCGGGTCACTAGAAGAGGAACTGCAAGGATTATCTCGCAGAACAAAAGCAGAAGAAGCTTGGAGAAGCTTCGAATCCTAATCAAGGTTTGTTTATGATTGAAATTAATTTTTACGAAAGTCGATCTTCTACTTGGGTATTGGATCTGGGATGTGGTTCTCACATATGTAATAATATCAGAGGACCGGGTCAAAAGTAGAAAGTCGAGCAAGGATGAGGTCGTCTACGAGTGGGAAATGGAGCAAAGGTTGTTGCATTAGGCTGTAGGGACTTATTGTTTAGCCTTTGCTACTGGCAAGTTCATTAATTTAAATAATTGTTATTTTGTTCCAAATATCATTAGAAACATTATTTCTATCTACTGTATTGGATATGGATGGTTTTAATATTATAATAAAGAACAATAGTTGTTCCATTTATAATGATAATGTTTTATATGGTGTTGGTAATTTGCGAAATGGACTTTATATACTTGACTTGCATGAAAATATATTTCAAATTGAATAAACTAATAAAAGGAAAAGAGATGATGTTAATTATACCTTCATGTGGCAATTTTGTAGACTAGGTCCATATTAATGAAACAAGATTATCCAAGTTGCATAAAGATGGGCTCCTAGAGCTATCGATTATGAATCATATCCAACACGTGAATCTTGTCTCATGGGTAAAATGACTAAATCTCCTTTTAGTGGAAAAGGAGAAAGAGTTCTGAGTTGTTAGGGTTGGTACACACGTATGTATGTGGACCTATGACAACGATCGCATCGACGAGGAGGTATTCTTATTTTATTACATTCATTGATTTACCACTCACTCATTTGGATATGTGTATTTAATGAAATACAAATCGAATCATTTGAAAAGTTCAAAGAGTTCGAAGTGAAGTTGAGAAGCAAACTGGTAAGAGTATTAAGATTTTTCGATCGATCGAGGAGGAGAATACTTAAGTGGTGAGTTTCTCAATTGTCTCAAAGAAAATGGTATAATCTCACAATGGACTCCACCGGGGACGCCACAATTGAATGGTGTATCTCGAAAGGAGAAATCGAACATTGTTGGACATGGTTCGATCTATGATGAGTTTCTGAGACCTTCCGGTTTCCTTTTGGGGATATGCCCTAGAATCGGTGCATACCTACTTAACAAGGTACCTACAAAATCCGTCCCCAAGACCCCATATGAGTTATGGATGGGGAGAAACCAAATCTTAAGCATGTTAAGACTTGGGGTTGTCCGACTTATGTCAAAAAGTTTGAAAAGCGATAAAGGCATGCGGACTAGATCCGACAAATGTAGATTTGTGGGATACTCTAAAGAAACATCGGGTATTATTTCTATCATCCAACCGATCAAAAGGTGTTTGTTGCGAAACATCTTTGCGCTTTCTTGGAAAAGGAGTTTATCCTTAAAGGGGTCAGTGGGAGTAAGATATATCTTGAAGAAGTTCAAGAATCACAAAATACTACAGATCAAAGTGAGGTACCTAACCAAGTAGAGATTCCTTCTGTACCACACCCTATTCGTAAATCTGGAAGAGTACCAAAGATACCAGACAGGTATGGACTTGTCATAGAAGATGACAATGAGGTACGCATCATAGATGATGATGATCCATTAAATTACGAACAGGCTATGAGTAGTAATGACTCAGAGAAGTGGCAAGAAGCCATAAAATCCGAGATGGACTCCATGTATGAGAACCAAGTATGGACTTTGGTCTCACCACCTGAAGGCATTAAGCCTATTGGGTGTAAATGGGTCTTTAAAAGAAAGAGTGGAGCGAGAACGGCAAGGTAGAGACCTATAAGGCCCGACTGGTTGCAAAAGGTTTCAAACAAAGACAAGGAGTTGACTATGACGAAACCTTCTCACCAGTAGCAATGCTCAAGTCCATTCGGATTTTGCTTGCGATTGCAGCTTACCATGACTACGAAATCTGGCAGATGGACGTGAAAACGGCCTTCCTCAATGGGAAACTTGAGGAGGATGTGTATATGACACAACGGAGGGATTTGTTTCAAAGGTTGGAATAAATCAAGTCCGTAAGCTTCTGACGATCCATTTATGGATTACAATGAAAGCTTCTCGTGGGTGGAACATCCGTTTTGATGAGACAATCAAAAGTTTGATTTTATCAAAATGAGGATGAACCATGTGTGTACAAGAAGGTTAGTGGGAGTCTTTGTTTCATTCCTTGTATTATATGTTGATGATATATTACCGATAGGGAATGATATTCCTATCTTTGCAAACAATTAAAATTTGGTTATCTAAACACTTCTCCATGAAGGACTTGGGAGAAGCATCCTATATTTTGGGGATAAAGATCTATAGAGATAGATCTAATAGGATGCTTGGCTTATCCCAAGGAACGATACATTGACTTGATGCTAAAAAGGTTTAGCATGGAAGATTCCAAAAGAGGTCTCATGCCGATGAGCCATGGAATACATCTCTCCAAGAAACAAGCCCAAAGACACACGAGGAGAGAAACCGCATGAGTAAGATTCCTTATGCTTGAAGAATAGGATCTATCATGTATACGGTATGATATGTACTAGACCGGATGTCGCTCATGCACTTAGTGTAACAAGCGGATATCGGTCGAATCCGGAGAAGAACACCTGGAAGGCGATCAAAATATCCTAAAGTACTTAAGAAGAACTAAGGATGTATTTCTTGTCTACGGTGGAGTGCGAATTAAAACTAGAAGGCTTCACAGACTCAAGTTTTCAAACAGACCAAGATGATGATAAAACCGTTTGAGGTATGTGTTTACCTTAAACGGTGGCGCGATGAGAGTTGGAAAAGTTCCAAGCGTGACGATTCTTGATTCAAAGTGATGAGGCGAGTACATAGGCGCAAGTGAAGGCGCAAAGGAAGGCTGTTTGGATGAAGAAGTTCATTCTAGAACTTGGTGTGGTTCCTAGCATTAAAGGACCAAAGCCTTTATTCTGTGACAACACTTTGGAGCCACATTGCATGAGCTAAGGAACCCGGTCTCATCGTAAATCCAAACACGTGTTGCGGCGATTTCATTTGATCGGAGAGATCATTGAAAGAGGAGACGTCACCACGAGGCGTGTGGACTCTCAAGATAATATTGCGAGATCCATTTACTAAAGCGTTAACACAACGATGAGTTTGATCGTCACTTAGAGAAGATGGGTATGAGATACCACGGCGATTGGCTTTAGTGCAAGTGGGAGATTGAAAGTATTATGCATCAAGCCAATCATGTATGATGATAAAGCATATCTTTGTGTAATCAATCTTATTTATTTATTAATAAAAGAATTATTTATTAAAGGCATTTATTATCTACATGGTGTTGTTTTAATAATATGTGATAAACCCATAGTTTTAAGCAATGCTTTTAGAATAATGATGATGATTATTCTAATGATATCTAAATTCTTAGAAAGCTTAAAACTAAAATAGTTCCCAATCATTGGATTACTAAATTGGGGATTAGTGAATCCGGATAGATTGGTACATACGTTGCTTGCTCATTGGATGAGGATGATTGATCTCATGATCATTTGTGTGGAGACACTAAAGCAAGTATGTAGGTGCTTATTAGAGAATAAGTTCACTGAACGTGACTCGCTAAGGAATACCTAATGGAGTTTTACTTACCTGTCAATAGGAATTCCTATAATGATAGTAGTACAAATGATCCTTAGACTTGAGATCATCATAGTATCTTATATATAATGAATTACACTTTGACTTATTCCTTAAGACTCTTAGAGTATATCAAAGGGTATGCTTGGGTGTAATAAGTTATATATGAAGATAATGAATGATCAATAAAGAATCTACCACTTCTAGTAAAAGGAGAAATGTCCTATGTGATTCGATAAATGACAACCCAGAATCCTTGGCGAGGTGGAATGAAATTAGAAAGTAGTTTCTAATTTGCATTCATTGGGAGTTATTCATTTAGGAATCGAAATACATATAATTAAATAAAATAAGACTTGACAAGAATTCCATGTCTTATATTTAATTGGGACATAGTATGGTGGAAGGATTGAATTGTACGGTAACTATTTACTCAAAGGTTCTTTTATGATTAATGTTGAAATCTATATTATCTGGAAAGTCGTTGATCGCTAGGGAGGCTTATCCCTATTGTAGAATAAATATTATTTATTTAAATAAATTATTTGTTTAATTTATTTATTTAAATGAGATTATAATTGTTCTAATTGATTTATTCACAACCTAGGTTTAATATGGAGAACCTAAAGGGTCACACCATAAAAGGAAGAATAATTATTTAAGAAGTTAATGGCATAATTGTAATAATATGTTAAGTATATTTAATTTAATCTATGGTGATATAATAAATTAAATAGCTTAATATTTATTATTTAATATTTTAGAAATATTAAATATAAATTAATAAGAGGAGTCTTATTAATATTATTATAATTATTATTATTTTAATTTCTAAAAGGTTTAGGAATTAATTTAATATTAGTACTCTCATTTATTCCTAATTGGATTAGGAAAGAAAATTAGTTAAAGGAGTTTAATTAATTATCCCTAATAGGATTAGGGAGCCCATTTAATTAAAAGAGTTTAATTAAATAAATAATACATTACTTTAATTAAAATAGGGTTATATAATATCTTTATAAGAGGAGTCTTATATTAGATATGATATATACGTAATTCCTAGATTTGGAGAGTACACCCCTTTTCTTATTCAGATAGGAAAAACTAGGGTTTGAGCCAAATCCCTTCTTCTTGAAAAATTCCTCTTCCTTGGTGGATCACCTATAGAGGCCACACACTTGGGTGGCTTACATTGATCAAAGGAATCTACCCTGAGATTCAAAGAGATCGCGGAGAAGTAGGAGGTGAACTCGTACCTGAGGAAGCTCGTTTCTACAATGGTATGATTTCGTAATTTCTTATTCTTCGTTTAATTAATAATATGCATAAAGGATGATCCGAGTAATTGGTTTGTGAAAATTTTTTAAATCTGATTTTATCTCGCTTCTGCTAAATTTTGCAATTTGATTGCTACTTTAATTTTCACGAAAACCTAACAATTATATTGCATATCAGTCCCAAAACACAGCCCCACGTTTATCATTAACAAATCACAAGATCAGAATTATGGATCAAGGTGTAAAGAGGTAGAACCCTAATCTTAAAAATCTGACTTTGATCCTTTGTTAGATGTTAATTTTTTTGTGTTAAACATGTTGGTTATGGTGTCAATAGATGATCTGGGTTGCTAGATGTTAGATCCATAACATCTAGAGGCTCGGATTTGAAGATTTGCCAAATCTGGAAAAAAGTTCATTTGTGGTCTGATAATGAATGTCAGTGGCTGTAGGTCTTTGTAGGTTTTTGATTTTTGATGTTTTAAAGTTGTAATCTGGAGCTTGTTATGTGTTCTTTAATCTGGAAGTGAAAACATTGTGATTACATGTCCAGATCGCAAGTTATTCTTGGTCAAAACCCGTTTACCGGGCATGACCAGAGAAAATCTGGGTAACCCAAAAAGTAGTTTGCAGCGTCTGAGAAGATATTGATGAGCCTGGATCTTGATGCTGGTTGTTGTTTTGTTGTTTTTCTTGTAATAGATTTGTACTATGGTATATGGACTTTAAGATTAAACTTTTATATCGCTTAAATATCAAACTGATCGACGTCAAAAGATCACGAACTTAGCTTTCTGGGTAACCCAGAAAACTTAAGAGCATGATCTCTGACAAGGTTTGACAATCTTATATCTTTTGATTTTGTTGTTGTTTTATCGGTTGTATGTAATGGATCTGTAACGACCCCAAAATTCATACCATTTAAATATCAACTTCGGTCGTTAACCATACATTAAATCTCTAATATTACATCATTATTCGATATTAAAAACACTAAATTTGCGGAATATTTAAAATGTTTATACATTTCCTTCTTTCTTGCCCTAAATCGTAACCTTTACATTACATCTCTTTGATTCAATCTTATATCATGAATCGTTATAACAAAATGACTATACAAAGTCTTACATCATAACTAAATATCCATATACATTGGATAGCTCAACTTACAATTCAACAACATGTTACGTTCAAAATATGAAATATATTTCTCATAAAACATAAGTAATCTTCGTGAATATAGATCTCTATAACTCATTTAGCACATATCTTTACCTTAACATCTTGACCTGCAAAAGTGGTTATTTGCAAGAGTGAGCTCGACAGCCCAGCAAAGTCTAACAGTTTTCATGCATCACATAGCACATAATAACATGCTCGATATACATCTCATTAAAGTAACATGGCATACATGTTTTTAATTCACATCGCAAATATAAAGATTGAGTTCCTTACTCAATCATCATTACTTAGCCAAAACAATACAGTCATATATTGACTTTAACATTTCATGATTTCAACATGTATAACATATCATGCAATTTAAAACAGTTCATCAAGTCCACGTAACAAATAGGAACCGAAAGACTTGCCTTGGTCGTTGTTTACCAATAACAGTTTAACAGCTTACAGTTATCTGCACTTCACGTGCCCTACACAATTATATAATCATACACATCAACTATTAGTCACATAACAACACATTGTAATTTTAATGTAAACTCTACTCCACATCTCACAATCTTTCCTATTAATTAGCACACAATATTCAATTAGATTGTGTTAACTTTTCGACTTATGACTCACTATATTTCTTCTTAGTCAAACTCGAAGTTCATTCAAGTGCTTAAGTCTTGCTAAGACTACTTATTGGTTTTATATTAAACCCATTTCATATCCTATAATATTCATTTCAATTGAATTGAAACACTTTTTAAGTTCATTAACACTTGGCACGGCGTGTCGACGTTTATTCGTCACACGCTAGATTTGCCTCTCTTGTGTATGCTTACTATGCTTCTATAACTTATCTAATACATTATTTATTAATGTTAAGCATCATTATATTTATTAACATACATGTTTTGTAACTTAGGACATCATCTTTTATGGCCAGGAGTGTCAGGAGCACTACACATGCATATAAGCATGCCCGACGCCCTCCGATTGCCTCCAAAAACTTAACAGTCCTAAAGATGACCATTTTGACTAATGTTACGGACCTCAAATTAAACAACTTAAAGCATTAAAGTTGTAGGTCTATTTGTTCTCATTCCGGATCATCTTGAATCACCTCAATCGGAGTTCGTATGAGAAAGTTATGGTCGTTTTACTACAGGAGGCCAAAACTGTCCGACTCAGACTTTTGTTTCGGTGCCACGACGCGAGAACTAAGTCATACAGTGGTGCCACAGTGCGAGAATGGCGCTGGGGCGCGAACTTCTGGCGCTAGGGCTCGAATTTTGGCGTTGGAGCTCAATTTTTGGCGCTAGGGCGCCGAAACTTGCAGAACCCAACCACAAAGAACAAAATAACTATATTCTGGACTAATTACTACTGCTAACATCTAAATTAAGAGGTAAAACTTATAAGGATTCCTCATAAACATTTACTTATCATACATATACCAAGCACAACTTAACAACAATTTTAGAAAACTTAAATTCTTGAAAGCACTGTTTTTAAAAAACCAAAACTCCATAGTTGATATATTTTAACACAGTAAACACTGTAAATTCTAATAACAACCAATTTATTTACTTTAACTACAATTCTCTAAAATTCGTAACAAACGAATTAACATAATTATAGTTTAATTTCTCAATTATTATAATCTAATTTTGTTATCATACAAAATTTAACAATCAACTTGTTCATATCTTTCTTTGTAAAACTATTTCTTTCTTGTAGCAGTAAATTAGCATACAATCTTATCTACATTAAGCTATATCTATATATATATATATATAATATATATATATATATATATATATATATATATATATATATATACATGCTAGTTATTACCAAAACACATAATTTAGTAAAGCATAGTTTATAGACAGTTTTTTTGTAAAGAACCTTATATTACAGTCAAATTCACATATACATAGAGACTTTAGGCATAATTGCGTAAAACATATATATGTATAAAGGTTATGCCACATACCTTCTAATTGCTCATTAATCCTTACTAACACCTTTGGAATTATTTTAAAACCTCACGTGTACACTCTCAATTTCTCTGATAATTCTTTCTCAAAACATTATGTACTTTTCTTCTTTATAAACCTTTTCCTTTCTTTTTCTCTGTAGCTTTTCTTAGGCTTAGGTTTAGACAATATAGATTGTACGTAATACTAAACTGATAACCAAGTGTACATAGAAGAAACGTATATAGTCATAATAACCTAATAAATAGTATCAGTTATCAATAAAACGTATAGCTTATAAATATATTTTATTTATTTAGTTTATTTTATAAATAATTTAAATTTCAAAATCCAAAAGCCATAGGGATTTGTTTGGCAAAAACCATTTAAAACTTAAAGAATTAATATCCTTAAACTTTGTTTGGGTAAAACTAAATCAAAACTACTTTAATTTATTTTAATAACTAATTATAATATAGTTATTTGTCACACTTTCATTTAATTAAGTTTTCATACTTAATTAATTAATTCTAATAACAATTCATTGCATAATATAATAATTTATTTAATCATTATAAACTCTCTAACTTAATTATTAAATTAAATTAGATTACTATTTCAAAATAATTACTTTCCTTAACTCATTATTTATTTATTAAATAAAGAATTAACAAATCAAATCAAATCCATCAAACAAATATTTATTCAACGATAAACACATCCATTAAATATTTATATAATTGATAAATATTTAAATATATAATAATTTATTTAATCATTATAAACTCTCTAACTTAATTATTAAATTAAATTAGATTACTATTTCAAAATAATTACTTTCCTAAACTCATTATTTATTTATTAAATAAATAATTAACCAAATCAAATCAAATCCATCAAACAAATATCTATTCAACGATAAATACATCCATTAAATATTTATATAATTCAATAAATATTTAATTAAAAATCTAAATTGTTACAGGATCTCTAGTCGTACATGTTGGCTACATACTGAAGCTTATAGATCACTAAACAATTACCAGAATCACAGGTTGTAGCACCCCAAAGTAAGGCAGTCGAACTGTTCTTCATTTCTGGGTTACCCAGAAATGAAGAACACGTCTGACAGTCTCTTTGAAGGCTTCTAGCTTGCAGTTAGTGCTTGTTATAGCTTTACTTGTTGCTGGATCTTGTTCTATTGCATGAGTACTACAACATCTAGCCTTTATTATGCCCAGAAACATCACAGATTAGAATTTATTGCTGGTCAAACATGGTCCCTCATTAACTGCCTATGAGTGTTCTTAAGCCTCAAGAACACCTAAGGCGACAGATTTTCCCGCTAAAGGCTATAGCGAAAGTTTTATTTATTTTAATTAATATATTTTCAAAAAATCATTTAAAAATAGTAAATAAATTCCGAAAATTACAAAAATTATTTGAAGTTATAAAAATTAACTTTTAATAAATTGACATATTTTTCATAAATATTAATATTTATTTGGATATTATTGATATTTTATTTATTTAATAAATGCATTAAATAAATTAATTAAAATGATTTCAATATATTAAAAATCATTTTAAATGATAAAAAGTATTTAATAATATTTTAAGTTATAAAATATAACTTTTAATATTTTTAAGCAAATTTCATTAATTATTTAATATTAATGATATTAGATTTATTTAATAATTATATTAATTAAATTAATTTAAAAATGATTTTTAATATTAAAAAATCATTTTAAATGAAAATAAAGAGTTTAAAAATATTTTAAGTTATAAAATATAACTTTGAATATTTAAAGGTAAATTTCATTAATTAATTATTATTAATGATATTAAAGTTATTTAATAATTATATTAAATAAATTAGTTTAAAATGATTTTATTATTATAAAAATCATTTAAAATTAAAATAAAGTGTTTAAAGATATTTTAAGTTATAAAATATAACTTTTAATATTCAAAGAATAATTTCATTAATAATTTAATATTAATGATTATTAATTTATTATAAATAATATTAGAGTTATTTAATAATAATATTAAATAAATAATTTAAAAATGGTTTAATTGATTTAAAAATCATTTAAAAAGGAAATAAATGGATTAAAAATATTTTAAGTTATAATTAAGGACTTTTTATATTTTGATGAATAAGAGATTAATAATTAAATGTTAATGGTAATTATTTAAAAATGATTTTAATTCTTTTAAAAATCATTTAGGGATAATATTAATACTTTAAAATTATTTTGAGTTATTATAAATAACTTTAACATTTAGGCAATGGTTTCATTAATAGTTTAATATTAATTAAATATTAATAATAATTGAATTATTTAATATTTAAATCATTTAATAATAATTTCGGTATTTTGAAAATTCATGATAAATTATAATTAATGTTTTAAAATTATTATAAGTTATTTAAAAATAATATGACTGATATTTACAGATATTGAGCAACGGGATAGAGTCTTAGACTCAATAATTATCCGATAAAGCCGTCGGTACACCGACATGTTTCAAAAATTGATCTAGACTTAGATATTTTGACTATATTAATGATTGTTTGAGATTCAATGACTGTTGAATATGTGTGTGACAAGGTGATTAGGTTATGTGCTGACTGCAATAAGCAATGCTATGTGTTTTAGAATGTTATTCTAATCAGTAAAATGATCTTATTAATGATAGGTTTCGGTATAAAAGATAAAAATTAGTTGCGTATTGTAAGCAGCAGACCAGGCAAGTATCCTACCTTTGCATTTCCTTTATGCAATGGACATGAGTAAGAAGATTCAGATTTATATTATTATTGTACTAGATTATTAACCCTATTGTCGTATATATTATTTCCGATCATTATTTATCAGCATGATATTATATTATATAACTCATATATATATATTCTGTTCGTTAATTTTGAAATATGGTTATACAAGTGTCCTCACTTGGATAATCATTGTGGTTAAACACATGTTCATATATAAGTCGTCTAAGCTATTTGACCAGCTAGACACATATTTAAAAATATCGTTGAATATGATAAAAACTCATTGTATCCAATCAAATTGCTTTGGTTCGAATTCCCGACTAAGTATGAACATCCCGATCAAGGGAAAACTTTTATGCGCCCAAGGCGGACAGAGTGAACGTTAATATCGTTATTGTATGTAGTATTGATCAAAACAAGGCTCATTGGGATGATCACCCTCGCGCCCATAACTTATGATGGTTTGCAGATGAAGTTCTGCTAAACCTTAGCAAAAATTTAAAACAATGTTCATAGTATGTCACCTAAACCCCATATATATTCAATACGTAGTTTCAAAAATGTGAGATAGAGTTGTTATGTTATTATTATCGGATCAGTTTACTTCACAACTATTGAATCGTTGTAGAAGTGATGTATAAAGAAAATATTTAATTCTTTCAGCTAAATATAATTATAATTACTATTACTTGCTGGGCACTCAAATGCTCATCCTTGCTTAATTTAAATATTTTCAGCTAAGTGTGAACAGCTAGAAGGTTCGGCCAAGAACAAGGAAAAAGGAAAACAAACAGAATTTGTTTAATGGTATCTTTTGAAATAGTTAAACTGTATTAAGACAATGATATGTATTATCTATCATGTAAGGAATTATAGTGAAGGTTGCGTAATTGGGATTAGACTCTGATAAATATAAATTAAGTTTGATTTTTATATTATTGTTATTATTATTAGTATTATTCCGCTCATAGAAATGGTATCGTGAAGCACCGAGTTCAGGTTTCAAGTACCTGAATTTGGGGGCGTCACACCACATCTGTAACATTATATCAAATCCATACCATAATATTCAAAAATATATTTTGAGAAAAATTAATCTTTATTCATAAAATTTGGGGTCTTACATTTATCACCAGGTATTTCAACAGTTAACGGTAAAACTTTCACCTTTATTTTTATAAAAAGATATTTCTGTCATTTTTTAACTCCGACAGTAATTTCGTTGTGGAGTCTACCAATGATTGTGTTGTCGTACGAATATTTCCTGATAAAACAAATATTCCCCGACTAATCGAATATTTTATGACAACTTGCTTACTTTGCAAAATTTGTAAATATTACCATAGCTATAACATTATATCAAATCCACACCTTAATATTCAAGAAAAATATTTGGAGAAAATTAAATCTTTATTCATAAAAGTTGGGGTCTTACATTTTTCCTCTTCATTCAGCTCCATCTCGGGGTACTCGTCATGATCGCTTCCTAGATTTACCGTAGGTCCTTCCTTTAGAACTTTCTTAATTGTCCCTTATTCTTTAAAATTATTCTCTGATTCATCTACCATTTTACCTTGAGCTACCACCTCGGCTATTGGCACTGGTGCAGCTGCGACAATCTCAATAAGCACTTGAGTTTCTCTAATCTCATCATCTCCTTACATCCTACAACCAACAAATTTCATTAATATCTCTCAATAAAACATACATTCATTATATAGAATGAAAATATATTTCATTACAATACTAATTCTCCAAGAAAACTCTACATGAGTTTTATCTCCTTCTATTCCTTAATCTCATCATCTACTGGCATTTCTTCAATTAGTTATAAACAACTTGATTAATACCTTACCAGTAAACACAATCCATAAACACCAAGTGTCCACACATCTTACTATTTATGAATTTTCTCAATCCATCACTTAGAACTCTAAATGAGTTTTCTCTATCATTCTTATGGTTATATTCCTATGGCTTTTTCCCCCACCTAAGGTTTATAACCTACAACTTTGATATTAACCTATGACACCCCCAAATCTAGGTTTCCTAACCTCGGGTTTGGTGCTCACGATCCATCATACATATCACATCTAACTACCCATTCAATTATGAATTTCATCATTCATTATGTTACCTTAATAAAAACATACATTAAAACATAATTATACCATCGTTATCCCAGGTTAACTAACCTTAACCTTTCATGTCTATTAATACAAAAGACTTAGGTTGTGTTTGATAAACCTGAGAATTAAGATCTGAATGATTATGATGTCTTAATAAATTAGATCTTCTGATTTGTTATGAGATCTGAATCTAAAAAATTGTTTGATAACTAAAAAATAAGTTGTCTCTTAATGACACTATTTTACCATTTTAAAGGGTAAAATTTTATTCAATAACTTTAAATATTCAATTTAATAAAAATGAGTGCATAATATTGTTGAATATATTTATATAAAAAAAAATTATCAAAAAAATTTCATTAAGAGGTAACTCTTAATTATTATGATTTAATTTTATGTCTTACCAATTAAGAGGCATTCAGAGGTAACAAAAAAAATAGCATCATGCCTCTTAGCGAATAAGAGACAGCCCATTAAGAGGCAATCATATGCAAATAAACAACATCTTAAACAAAATTATAATATAATAATCATTGAATAACTTGATACTACTTGGTCGCCTTCGCTTTGCCTTTGTCCTTATTAGAACCATTTGCTACCTCAACTTTAGCTGAAATATTTTATTTAAGCAAGGGTGAGCAACGAGTTTGCTCAGCAAGTTAAAGCGTACAATAAAAGATATAGAAGAATTTAACTTTCTATAATTTCAACTATATTCCAACGATTTTCAAAATAGCTGAATGATAAATCATTTTCAATAACAAGGATTTTCTTAAGTTTCATACTAAATATCATTCCAAGGATGAAAGAGTAAAATTCTATCGAAGGTTCAATAATATTCAATTAATTAAGAAGAATTATCAATACTACAACAATATTCAATAATGTGGGATATTTCCAGATTTCATGTTGAGTGATCACAAATGGATCAAGAACTACTCGAGGATTCATCAGTAATTAAAGCTGAATTACCTCAATAATATAAGTTAGTTATAAAAACTAATTATACTCTTCTGTAAATACATGAAGTGATCAGCTCCATTGTACCCTATATTATGCATAATACTCAAAAATCGTGCATGTGTCATTTTACGACAATAAAGTTTCCCCTTTTATAAGGGTTGTTCATCTTAGTCTTACATCATGAGTCCGTACCATGAAAATATGGTTTGGATTGAATTCAAATAAGTGCTATGAATTTATCATATAATATCAATATTGATCTAGCCGAAGTAAATGGCACAAATCAACTCATAATAAATAGAACGTTTCATGCTTTATCAAATATTAATCTCGCCAAAACAAATAGCTGAGACACAACTCATAAACAATTTATGCATAAAAGAACTTCAAATTATTTCACAGTTCAAGTAATAGATCAAGAAATCAGATGCACTAGGTGCGAATAACAATAACCATTATGGATGTGAATAACTAACAATAATTATTTACTAATCATGCTTTGAAATTAATAACTCAAGTGGAATTAGGAAAGTTGCCATAATGCGAATATTAAATAATAATATTAGATTTGGAATACTCCACAATAATTATCCACTAACATGCTTGAAAAATGATAACTCGAAGTTGAGTTAGAGAACTTGCCTTTTCTGTAGTCTATTGGTATGAAAATAAATATATCCGGTTATCAGTCTATCTACCTTCCTTCGAAAGACCTATAATTGACCTCTCGATTAGCAAATCATATACTTATTCATAATATCATTATTCTATATTAAATTGCCTAATATTTAGTCACACGGTTAAATATTAGTTATTACATTAATTTCTTAGTAACATCATTATCTCTTGATAATATTACTATTACATAAACATTGTGACGGCCCCGAATCCAGGACCTAAATCACCTCGGATCTGGTTCGATCATTCTATAACTATTCAACTATATTTGCGGAAGATATAAACATAAATTTTTTATACAATAACTTATACATAATCCTCAAGGTCGAGTAACCTTAACTTAATACACATTTCATAACTTTTCTAACACATAACATTATTAACATACAATACTAATACAATTTAGCTACACACATATCCTAACGCTGGAACTGTCTTTAACCTGTCCTTGTATCCGACGCATTTGTCCTAATCTGTAATGTTTTATCATGATATAGCAAGGGTGAGCATGAAAGTTTCCCAGCAAGTTTAAATTCAACAATATAACGATATATCATGATTGAAATGATTTGAATAATTGGTTGAATATAATTCAACAATATAATTGTGAACTAGCAGGAACAAATTTATGACTGAACAAGTATTATACATGAACAAATATATCTAAACCAACTGGTAATGAAGGTGATCAGCCTTTCATACCTGACTTATACATGCAATATGTACATAGTACAATTCATGACAATCAGCAATGATTAACCATAAGCTTATCCGAATGAAACACTCTTAATAGAGTTAAGTAAAACAAACTTGCACAACCATTGATTCTGCACACAACACAATTTATATCGCTTTATCCGAAGACCTAATATTAGTAATATAGATCTCCAATATTAGAATAATATCATCACAATATAATACTACTATATATATACACATAGAATAACCTAAACACATAACACATAACTCTATCGGTCTACAACATACATAAGACTCGGTATCAAGTCAAACTATTTAAGTCTGACTTGAATTCAACAAAATTTTAACGTCCCGACTGTCTAGTCGAACTTTAATCGAGTCTAAGTTCAATTAAACTTTGCCTTAACACTTAACAATTAACTTAAATAATCATATAAGTAATCAAAATGATTTTTTTAAGTCTCATAATAATTTTCAAATAATTATTATCATTTATCTTGATTTTTCAATCATTAAAAACGTATTTAAATGAATTAAATACCACATAATTCTTTTATCATTAATATTTATTTATTATCAAATAGTATTGAAATACATAACATAATATTATAATATACTTATAATATCACAAAGTATTTTTAATACTTTAAAATCACCTTTATATGATTTTAAACAATTAAATTCATTATCAGATAATTGCTATTAATATTAAAATATTAATATTTTCATGACAAAATATAAAAAGCTATATGTTCTAACTTAAAATATTTTTATATCACTTTAAATCATTTTTATATGATTTTTAAATCATTTATTCTATTTTTCCTTAATTTATTTAATATAGTTATTAAATAAACCAATTATCATTAATATTGATTAATTAATGAAATTCATCATCAAATATTAAAAGTCATATAAAATATTTTTACGTAAAATATCTTTATATTTTTCTTATTAAAATCATTTTTAAATCATTTATTTTTATTATAATTAAATAAATAAATACCATTTATTCCAAAATATTAAATATTTATGAAATATACTAAAATAATTAAAAACTATTTTTTAGGACTTTAAAATAATTTTTGAAATTTATATTCCAATAATTAAAACCTATTATCTATTTTAAATAATTTATGAAAAATAATAATAATAAATCTCAAAATATATTAAAAATAGGTGTTCTATTTTTGAAAGACTTTAAAATAATTTTTGAAATTTATATAGTTATAGTATAAGTGTTATACTACAACTATCAATTGAGTTCATGGCAAAAAACGTTACTTAATCGAGAGAGATCTACTGCCTGTTGAAGCGTGTAGGAAGTCTTTTTCATTTCCACGGTTTTCTTGAGGCCTTTTCAAATGAAGAAAGATCTTACTTTGAGCCTCTGGATCTAGGCCTTCCGGGTTTAATGTTAATCTCCTTCAACACATAACCTCGATCATCTTAACAACAACAACATTCTAAGCTATCAAGTAAGTCGAACTAGTCAACCGATGTCGGTTACAGTTTACCACTCCTTCCATAAATTTGATTGGTTTGACCAGTATAAATTTGATCTAAGTGATCTAATGGTTTGAGAATGTAGATAACATGTCGGACTACAATACCAAAACAACAACATGGCGAAAAAAAATAAAACATTTGCAAGATCGAGGCTTGCAAAATCTTGTCGGGGGAATTCTTTACCGATTTTTGGGTTTGCACTTTAGAAATCGATTTCTATGAATGGTCAGCGAGATTTGACCGCTCGTATCTGTCAATATATTAATGATCTGGTCATGTTTCTAGTTTCAGATCACAGACAACATGTCATAGAACATATGTATAACATAAAACCACAAAAAACAAAAACACAGAAGGATTTACAGGCCCTAATGCTTGTCAGGCCATCATTTTCTAGTTTTTCCAGATTTCTATAATCATCAAATCCGAGCATCAAAATGATATGGATCTAGGTTTTGACCACCCAGATCATCAAGTGACACCCTCTAACACATATCTAAATAACAAACAACAACATTAACTTAAGATCACAAATTTTAAAATTTTAGGGTTCTTATACCTTTCAAGCTTGATCTTTGATTTCTGACTTTGTGATCTGATCTTGGTAAGTTATAAACTGATCATGGCTTAGCTTTTCACTCCCTCTCACACTAGATTTCGAAAAGTTAGAGAGAGAATGGACTTGGAGAAAATGAAAATGAAAGTATGCATTTTCTCTCTTAATCTAATATACATGGCATAATTCAATGTATCTAGTTGCTAGTTGGCATACCTATCTAATATAAAATAGATATAGAGCACATGGGATAAACATTAGGATAGTGAGTCACCAAGATTGCCATATCTTTTGCTTAGGTTTTAAGAAAAGGGTATTTTAGTCATTTTGCATAACATTTTAATGGCATTCTAGTAAATGGGCAAATCCTTAGGGTTTAGGGTTTGGGTTTGGGTTTGGGTTAGGGTTTAGGGTTTGAACCATTTTATGGTTTAGGGTTTAACCCTTAACTTTGAAATTTAATTTCTAACATTTCCAAATTTTCGGTTTTAAAAATAGAAAATTAATATTTTTAAATTATAATTAGGATTGTCTAATTATATTAAAATTTCTTAATCATAATTTTAATCTTGCTAATTAGGATAACATTTCCTAATTAAAATGATAATTTAGCAATTAGGATCAAAATTGCTCATTAGGGTTTACAAACCTAAAATTACGGTTTCTAATAGAAAAATAATTTAGAAATTTAGAAATTAGATTTTGTAATTAGATTAGGGTTTGCTAATTAATTATGCTTTACCCTAACTAATCTTATAATTATTTACACTTACGCCATTAAGTTCCAAATTTAGGATTTTATACACCGAATTAGGGTTTCGGATTCCCGAAACTGAATTTAGGTTTTCCAGAACTGGTTTCTAGGATTCCTTATTAATCACTACAGTTTTCTAACCGAACGTTGACGTTCTTAATATATAATTAGGGTTTGTTACAGATATCATTTATCTGGTCAACCCTTGACCCTTAACCACATATCGTACACATATACACAGAACATATTCACTTATTCCTTAATCCTGAATAATTCACCTAAATATTTCACAGAATTTTGAAACCCTCAAAATTCCTTCTCAAAAATATCAAACGCATACACTTATTTTCTGTCTAGGTTCTAATTTCGAACCTTAAATTAATTAATAAATTTTTTTAAAATATTCAAAATTCTCGGGCTGTCACATTCACTCCTTCTTCTAAAAATTTTGACCCCGAAATTTACCTTACCCTTACACCATTCACATACATTATCACATGCTGCCCAATACACCACTCACAAGAGTAAAAAAAAATTTCAAATTGTCTTTGAGGGTTTTAAAGACTATTATATCATCATTTTTCATAAAGGTTATATGGAAATTTATCCATAAAACCGCCTTACCCTCAAGACACAGAGGGTGATTAGTCCAATATGCCTGGGGATCGGCCCAATAATCTTGGTTTTATCTGCTTTCTCATATCCGCCAAGGCGCGTAATTTACCTCAGTCTTATTAGATTTCGCACCAAAATAATTTGATTCGGGAAAATTTTCAAAGAACTCTTAGAGTTTTATAAATGTTTGTCTAGCTGAATCAAATAGCATAGACTTATATCAATAATTCAATTCAATCGAATTATTTAAGTGTAGCCAAACCCCGTTGGCAAATTAAAATTTTTGAAAATATTTTTGAGAATGACATCATGATGTCGTACTGTATTAACAGTCCGTTTGAGGATTCCGTCATTGTATGACATTATCATAACACATCATACAATAGTGGAATAACGATTTTAGATCAAATTCACACTAAGTATTCCTGTATTTACAACTCCATCAACTTTTTATCATCTCTGCACCAGGTTACATGGTACATGAGTGATAAATAAAATATATTTTGATATTTCAAATCATTTGCATCTAGCTGAAATAAGTAACATAGACTATACTTTAAACCGTTTCAAAAATGATTACGAGTCTACATATTTTTTTTTTCCAAAAGCACATAGTGCGTATTTAGCTTGATGTCAAAATTTCGAAGTCTAGCATAGCTAGGAGTTTCGAAAAACTTAATTCTTCACTAATAATCATTTGCTTAACAATCTATCTGTTCCTATTATCTTCAATATTCCATTTACACACTACTATACCCAGTTTGTAAAACCACACTTATGAGTTCATTTACTCTCCACAATCATATGAGTTCAAGAACTTGTCCTAGTCAGACCTTTTGCGTCCATTCGCTGAGGGGTTCATAAACATTTCATATAACTATGAATCAAGAATGTCACATAAGTATGAGTTTTAAAAACTCGTACTTAACCTTATATTCTCTACCTATAACCTATCTATCTGTTATACACATGAGAAATGAATCACCCTCTTAACATTCATATAGCAAATAGCGCGACACAAACATTTCAATGATTATCATTGCCAGAACTAAGTAGTTTTTACACCAAGTATAATTCCCTGCCCATACAAGGAATCATACAACTCAACCGCCAGCATGAATCCTCAATTGAATCCCCACCTAACACTAACCCCCTTTTCAATACGAATTTCATTTAACTCGTATTCATAATCCTTTCCTGAATTTGTACCAATTCGTAGTACAACTGACACACAACAATCTTGCTGTAAACTTTCCAATCATTAGATTGATTCTTATTCCATACTATCACTTAATCAGATCACGGGGTGATCTTATCGTATATATATTACGATTTATTTCTATGTCTTGATCGTTTTATTTTACGATCACCTATCACTGTACTTTTAGTCCTTTAGACTTGATCTATTCATCACTACTGTTTAACTTTATTATCAGAGTTAGGGAACTCTGTATCTTATAACTCGTCGAGATTCGTCTTTAAATCTTACTGACCAACTAACTTTATTTGAGTTAGTACTTATCCTAATCACTGTGGTTATTAGTCTCAGGTATTCCTACCTAAGCTTCATAACCAACAGCTCTGATACCAACTGTGACGGCCCTGAATCCAGGTCCTAAATCACCTCGGCTCCGGTTCGATCATTCTATAACTATTCAACTATATTTGCGAAAGATATAAACATAAATTGTTTATACAATAACTTATACATAATCCCCAAGGTCGAGTAACCTTAACTTAATACACATTTCATAACTTTTCTAACACATAACATTATTAACATACAATACTAATACAATTTAGCTGCACACATATCCTAACGCTGGAACTGTCTTTAACCCGTCCTTGTATCCGACACATTTGTCTTAATCTTCAATGTTTTATCATGATATAGCAAGGGTGAGCATGAAAGTTGCCCAGCAAGTTTAAATTCAACAATATAACGATATATCATGATTGACATAATTTGAATAATTGGTTGGCTATAATTCAACAATATAATTGTGAACTAGCAGGAACAAATTTATGACTAAACAAATATAATACATGAACAAATATATCTGAACGAACTGGTAATGAAGGTGATCAGCCTTTCATACTTGACTTATACATACAATCTGTACAGAGTACAATTCATGGCAATCAGCAATGATTAACCATAAGCTTATCCGAATGAAACACTTTTAATAGAGTTAAGTAAAACAAACTTGCCTGAACCGTTGATTACCGCAACGCAATTTTTATCGCTTTATCCGAAGACCTAATATTAGTAATATAGATCTCCAATATTAGAATAATATCATCACAATATAATACTACAATATATATACACATAGAATAACCTAAACACAAAGCACATACCTCTATCGGTCTACAACATACATAAGACTCGTATCAAGTCAAACTATTTAAGTCTGACTTGAATTCAACAAAATTCTAACGTCCCGACTGTCTAGACGAACTTTAATCGAGTCTAAGTTCAATTAAACACTGCCTTAACACTTAACAATTAACTTAAATAATCATATAAGTAATCAAAATGATTTTTTTAAGTCTCATAATAATTTTCAAATAATTATTATCATTTATCTTGATTTTTCAATCATTAAAAATGTATTTAAATGAATTAAATACCACATAATTCTTTTATCATTAATATTTATTTATTATCAAATATTAATGAAATACATAACATAATATTATAATATACTTATAATATCACAAAGTATTTTTAATACTTTAAAATCACCTTTATATGATTTTTAAACAATTAAATTCATTATCCGATAATTGCTATTAATATTAAAATATTAATATTTTCATGACAAAATATCAAAAGTTATATGTTCTAAATTAAAATATTTTTATATCACTTAAATCATTTTATATGATTTTTAAATCATTTATTCTATTTTCCTTAATTTATTTAATATAGTTATTAAATAAAATAATTATCATTAATATTGATTAATTAATGAAATTCATCACAAAATATTAAAAGTCACTTTGAAAATATCTTTATATATTTTCTTATATCATAATATTATATTTCATGATTTTTCATGAATTAAAATCATTTTAAATCATTTATTTAATGTTATAATTAAATAAATAAATACCATTTATATTCCAAAAATATTAAATATTTATGAAATATGCTCAAAATAATTAAAAACTATTTTTCGGACTTTAAAATAATTTTTCAAATTTATTATGTATTTTTAATAATTAAAATCATTTTAACTATTTTAAATAATTTTCGAAAAAAATAATAATAAATAAAGCGTCATTAAAGGGCCCTATAGCGGCAGAATCTTCGCTATAGGTGTTCTTGAGGTCGTTTGGTTTTTGCCTGAAACGTTCATGTCGACAACAAGGTGGGTCGTTTTTGGCCGAGTTCTAATCTATATGTTCTAGTTAACTTCTGGACTAGTAATGTTGTTATAGTTATAGTATAAGTGTTATACTACAACTATCAATTGAGTTCATGGCCAAAACGTTACTTAATCGAGAGATCTACGCTGCAGAAAACATATGTCGAGTGTTCTTCATTTCTGGGTATTCCAGAAATGAAGAACAATTGTTAGGTCTTACTTTGAGCCTCCGGATCTAGGCCTTCTATGTATTATTAATGTAATATTAATGTTCCATTGTGTAGTACTCATGTCCCTGTACAACTATATAACCTCAGATCATCTTAACAACAACAGATCTAAGCTATCAAGGCCGGTCAAACTAGTAGTCAGTAAATGGGTCTTGAAGATTCTGGGTTACCCAGAATCTCCTTCCGGCATGTAGGTCAACGGTGGTTTAACCACGTATACATTTGATTTTGAGTATGATCTAAGTGATCTAATGGTTTGAGAATGTAGATAACATGTCAGACTACAATACCAAAACAACAACATGGCCAAAAAAATAAAACTTATTTGCAAGATGAGAGGCTTGCAAAATCTTGTCGAGGAGTTCTTGAGATTTCGGTCCCGCCCAAAATCGGTTTACTGAAACAATCAACGAGATTTGACCGCTCGTATCTCTCAATATATTAATGATCTGGTCGTGTTTCTAGTTTCAGATCACAGACAACATGTCATAGAACATATGTATAACATAAAACCACAAAAATCAAAAACAGAGAATGATTTACAGGCCCTGACATTAGCTTGTCAAGCCATCATTTTCCAGTTTTTCCAGATTTCTAAAATCATCAAATCCAAGCATCAAAATGATATGGATCTAGGTTTTGACCACCCAGATCATCAAGTGACACCCTCTAACACATATCTAAACAACAAACAACAACATTAACTTAAGATCACAAATTTTGAAATTTTAGGGTTCTTATACCTTTCAAGCTTGATCTTTGATTTCTGACTTTGTGATCTGATCTTGGTAAGTTATAAATTGATCATGGATTAACTTTTCACTCCCTCTCACACTAGATTTCGAAAAGTTAGAAAGAGAAGGGACTTGGAGAAAATGAAAATGAAAGTATGCATTTTCTCTCTCTTAATCTAATATACATGGCATAATTCAATGTATCTAGTTGCTAGTTGGCAAACCTATCTAATATAAAATAGATATAGAGCACATGGGATAAACATTAGGGTAGTGAGTCACCAAGATTGCCATATCTTTTGCTTAGGTTTTAAGAAAAGGGTATTTTAGTCATTTTGCATAACATTTTAATGGCATTCTAATTAATAGGCAAACTCTTAGGGTTTAGGGTGTGAGTTAGGGTTTAGGGTTTAAACCATTTTAGGGTTTAGGGTTTAATCCTTAACTTTGAAATTTAATTTCTAACATTTCCAAATTTTCGGTTTTAAAAATAGAAAATTAATATTTTTAAATTATAATTAGGATTGTCTAATTATATGAAAATTTCTTAATCATAATTTTAATCTTGCTAATTAGGATAACATTTCCTAATTAAAATGATAATTTAGCAATTAGGATCAAAATTGCTCATTAGGGTTTACAAACCAAAAATTAGGGTTTCTAATAGAAAAATAATTTCCTAATTTAGAAATTAGATTTCGTAATTAGATTAGGGTTTTCTAATTAATTAAGCTTTACCCTAACTAATCTTATAATTATTTACACTTACGCCATTAAGTTCCAAATTTAGGATTTTATACACCAAATTAGGGTTTCGAATTCCCGGAACTGAATTTAGGGTTTCCAGAACTGGTTTCTAAGATTTCTTATTAATCACTATGGTTTTCTAACCGAACGTTGACGTTCTTAATATATAATTAGGGTTTGTTACAGATATCATTTATCTGGTCAACCCTTGACCCTTAACCACATATCGTACACATATACATATAACATATTCACTTATTCCTTAATCCTGAATAATTCACCTAAATTTTTCACAGAATTTTGAAACCCTCAAAATTCCTTATCAAAAATATCAAACGCATACACTTATTTTCTGTCCAGGTTCTAATTTCGAACCTTAAATTAATTAATAAAAATTTTAAAAATATTCAAAATTCTCGGGTTGTCACAAACATTATCTTCACTCATCCTTTAATAATACTTTACTTACTCCTTAGTATTATTAATCAACTAATAATACTTTATTCACTTACTAATATTATTACCCTCTTAATAATATTTTATTCATTTACTAATATTATAAACATTTTAATTTGTTCATGTATTAGCATTTTATTCCTTTACTAATGTTAT
Source organism: Panax quinquefolius (assembly GCA_020205615.1). Lineage (NCBI taxonomy): Eukaryota > Viridiplantae > Streptophyta > Magnoliopsida > Apiales > Araliaceae > Panax > Panax quinquefolius. The sequence goes on along the minus strand of CM035160.1, from coordinate 105,627,533 downwards.
TATATTTTAATAAAATTTTATTTAATTAATTAATTAATAATATTTTAATCTAATATTATTAGTCATTAATAATATTTATTAATGTTATAATCTAATATTATTAGTCATATAATAATATCTTAAGTTAAATTTTAATCTCAATATTTTATTTATTTAAAAATATCGATTCTAACATTATTAATATCATCATGACATTTTAATAATTTATTAAGCCAATAAACAATTTATTTTAATTATTTATCCTTTATTAAACCACTTATTTAATACCCATAAAAGGTCATAAATAGTATTTCTCATCAATAATTACCAAAATACTTCTCCATAGTCGAATATACTATATTAGGTGTATTCAACCATTAAAATCACGTTTTCCTTATTTATAACATCATTTAACTATTTATTTCCTTTTATTCATAACTTCATCATTTTTAGGAAAAATACCAAACTGATTCCAAAAATTATTCTTTTCTAGATTTGGACAGTGTATGGCCCAATAATGAATCCCAAATTTTCCTGGAATTTTAGAAATTGATTTACTATTTTTAAAAAGCCTAAATTATTCGGATCTTGCTACATTTTTCATAAATCGAGTTTTGCTTAAGAAAATTCTGAAACTTTCAGGGTACACTCTCATAAAATATATACACATACTGTAAACATTTTAGATATTTCCAAGGTACACACAGTGAGGAATTAGGGTAAGAATAGTTTAGGAATCCTTCACGGTAAAAGTCATTACACAAAAACTACACATCGAAACACGTCCGTTCTTTTTCCTACATGTAGATAACTATACAAGGTACCTCTGTGATTTTTGCTAGATTTTTAAAAGGTCCATAACTAGCCGAAACAGCCTTAGGAAAAATGGGGGTAGTATCTTTTGTTAGGGTTAGGGTTCTTCAAGCTTCTTGTGGACTATTTTGGGGAAAACAACCCCCATGGCTTCAATACTTACTAGATTTTTGTTCTACCAATTGGGTTTACTAGATAACTCATGTATCTAGAACCCCCCTTTGACGGATCACAAATCCAAGCTATAAAACTTGTGTTACACAAGATTTAGTGGAAGAAAAAACTAGGGTTTCACCCCCTTAAAGAACACATGTTCATTTTTTTCCTCCAACTCTCTATTCTAACACTAAAGATACTTAGTTCCATACATGAGATGTGTAAAACTATAGTACCTTGGGTCTTAGAACATAACCCCATCAAACTTTGATATCAAACAAAATAGAAGAATAAGAATAACTAGAAAAGTTATCACATAGTTTTCTTGGCTACCTTTCTTGTTCTTCCAAAGTATGAGATGTGTTTAGGGTGCATGAACTATGCTAAGTTCTTCCTTTTTCTTCTCAAAAAATCTGAATCCTCTCTCTATAGCTCTCTCTTGCTAAGCTTGGGAGAAAAAGAAAGGAGAAATGAATATGGAATGGAATGAAATGAAATAAATTGGAATGGACTAAAGGGATACTTGCAATCCTATTATCCCCTATACTTTCTTTGACCATTAGACAATACCCCTTATCTTATCTTTAAGTTTGCTTAATGATATTCCCAACCAATGAGGAGTTGACAACAATGTCCTTTGTGTAAGAGATTAGGAAAACTAAGGTGATTAGCTATAAAAGGAAAAGTTATTCGCAAGTTTTCATGCCTTAAAAGCCCCTCAAAAAATCCAGCTCCCTTGCTCTCTTATCCTCCAATTTTTGATTTATTTTCATGCCCAAATTTGAATAATCAAATGTCTAAAATATCCTTAATCAAGTAGGCTAGGGTTTAGTCTTGCATTTTATTTCTTTTCGGCTTCTAATTTAATTAATTGGGCTATGTAGGTAACATAGTTTAACAATTTTAATTTATATTGCCCTAGTTATTTATTAAGGGGTTCTATTCCCAATCTTATGGAATTTAATTACTTATATGATTAGTGGATTTTATACCTACGAATCGGCTTCTAATTCGGACTTAAATGGTGTTGATCCCGTCTATTTCTGTTTGGTTTTACTTGTTTTATGTTTGTTTTATGTTTAGGTTGCATTACGTAGCATTCGTGACATATTTATGGCGTTGTGGCGAGAAAGTGGCACAAAAAGAGAAAAATTTAGAACTGTAGAAGTACCCCCCGCCGAGGCGGGCATTATTGTGAAGAAAACCCCCGCCAGGGAGGGGGTATCAGACCAAGAACAGAATACCCCCCCCCCCTACTGTGTAAAACCCCCGTCGGGGCGGGGGTACGGGGAAAAAGAGACGGGGTTTTATTGTGATTCTAATTCTGCAGCTGCGTACAAGAGACAATTTGTCATGGACTAGGACTCTGGTGGGCGTCGTTTAGGAACTAATTACATGACTTATGATCACATAACACATGACAACATAAATTATAACAATCCAAGATTTTATTTTTAATTTAAAATATTTATTAAGTTAAATAAATATTTTATTGATGTAATTATTATGTTATTGATATGATTGTTGTTAGTAAATATTTGTAAATTAAATTTATTAGATAACATTCTAATTTAATTTAATTTAATAGTTAGAGAGTTGTTAAAGATAACATTAATGGTTATATTGTTATTTTAATTTAATAATGAAAGTGATATGTTAATTTATATATTAAATAAATTTATAATGCGATTATAATTTTGTGATATTTGTTTAAGTGAAAAATTTATTTAAACTTTAGTATGTGTAATTAGTTTATTTAACTAATGTTGGATATGAGATCCAAATAAATAATATGAGATTATAAACTATAGTGTAATAATTTATTAAAATAAATAAAATGGATTTACCCAAACAAGGCTTAAAATATTAAGTTTTTATTTTAAAGAGTTTTTGCCAAACAAAGCCTTATGGCTTTCGAATTTTGAATTATAATTAAAATAAATCAAATAATAAATAAAATATATTTATAACCTATATACGTTTACATTTTTGTAATTGTTATATTAAGTATACGTATTATGGCCCTATCAGTTATTTGTTTTACCCTTAACTAAAAGTTGGCATTATCCTATGATACGTAAAAAGAGTTTTTGCTTAAGAGGTACAGAGAGAAATTAAGAAAGTTGACAGAGACTTTAGAGATTTTTGTGTTTCTAAGAAATTCTGTGGTTAGCAAGGATTATTTAAAGAAAGAGAAGGTATTTTCCATAACTTTGATATTTTTTATATATATATATATATATATTACGGCATAATTCCTAAATTCTGTGAATTCAATTTTTGGAATTGTTGTTATACAACTAATTACTTGTGATTGTATGTATTTGTGGTTCTTAGAACTAGTATTTACACAAGAATTTGTATGCTAATTACATTTAAAAAAGAAGAATAGTATTTACAGTACATGTTTTTATATATGGCTTATGAAAGTACCAACTTTGGTGGTTAATTTGTAAACCAATCTGTGAATTGAGCCTTGAATATGTTAGTTCATTAAGAAACGAAGAGAACGTAGTTTGAATGCTTTAATTTGGACAAGAATTGTGATCACAATGATGATTTTTGTAAAGGATGTCAAAAATGGTGTTTTTTGTATAAAACATGGAATTTAAAGGATTTAAATTAGTTGTAGTTGTTGTTTAATTGTGTAGGGATTTCGGCATAAAAACGCAGTGAAAAATAAAAATTATAAAGCCAAATCTGAAACCCTAAAACAGGATCCATGCGAAAACATAGTAATTCAGTGTTTAGATATTATACCGATTATATAATTTTTTGAAACGCTTTGAATCTCCAACGCAATTCCTCACGGTACTACGTCTCTACGGTATCCACACGAACGCCTGCGAATCGTCACACGATCTACAGTGAAGAGAATTGCGGTACTAGCCACCAAAGATCAGGATTTTCAAACGTTTCTCTCTAGTCTTTCTCTAAGCGCGGCTAGGGTTTGTGAGGTTATGATGATTATTCCTAAAATGGTTGCTACATATCATATATATAGCGGTTAAAAGGAATTAATCAAAAACCTAATTTAATTACAATAAAATATGAATTTATATATATATATATATATATATTTTAATTCAGTCTTACTTAATTAATATACCTATATATAAATTATCCTATTCATTTAAATTCGTAATTTAAATACTATCAATCATATTGACATATTTAAATCTTTACAATTTAAATTAATTCCATTTTAATTATGTTCTATGTGTGTGACCCTATAAGTTATTATTACGTTGACAATAATTTTAAAATCATATCATAAAATTATAAACAGTGAGCGGCATCTAGTAATGCATCACATCTACCCAAGTAATAATAAGATTGATGATTCGATGCAACCTTTTCGTGACCAATGTTTTAATGTAATTTAATCCTTTTAACCTTGACATCCTAGATTAAACTCGAGCCATGGAATGTGTCATACTCATCATAATTTAATCTGTGTTTTCTTGATCAATGAGTAGACTATATGAACCAAATCACTATTTGAGCATGGCCATGCATTTCACAGTCCTACTCAATCAAGAGGCCTATGGATATCACCCATAATATATAGGAGGGTTAAATTCCATCTAGATCACTCATATTCCTCACACGATTCATGATGTACCCAATAATCACCTTTATAGTCCACCCTATTAAAGGTGACCTTTGATGATATCAAAGTACATAAATTCCCATTTAGTAATATAGTGATTTCAGGTTGGATGATCATTACATCATTGTCCCTATGAGAATCGCTAATGACACTTCGCATAATGCTCCACATAGAATTATCATGGTGGGTCTGTCCAGTACATCGTTCTCTAACATGTACCTATGCATTGGCTTAATATCTTATATATTTATGACCAATGAGATTTGGTCATCAGTCAATTCATATACTAGTCTCAATACATTATTGTTGTCCCATCAATAATGATACTCGACTAGGGACATTTAAGAGCAATGATACTAATTGTAATTATATAATCTCATGTTCAAGTCACATACTTAAAACTATATAATTTGTATCATTATTCTAAGGAATTTTATTATGTGAACATTTATATAACGCAGTAAATAAAATCATTCATTTATTCAATCAAATATAATATCAAAATGTTAAGTAATTATATCAAATAATTGGCCTCTAGGGCATAAACTCTAACAAATTGTTCTAAGTTAGTATATATGTGAGGAATCATGTTTGTATGAGTCCTATGTAAATTAGGCATGCTTAATTTACTATTTTGTGGATGAAATTCGTGATAGTTGGCTTAAAATAGAGTCGAAACTCACGTTCTACAAAAGCGGATCTCTGTCGAAGGCCTGGAGGCCTTGGTATGTGCGCTGACTCTAAGGTAATTATGGTGCGGTCGTGCTAGTAGTCAATCAGATCCAGTGAAGTCTGCTACTTCTGCAGACTTTGGACACCTATTGTAACTTGGTCTAATGTTATGTTAATGTGAGAAACATGTAATAAAGAGGTTAAAACAGAATCGTATCATGTGGTTATTAATTCTAAAGTTTAAAATTAGTAAGTTGTGAGAATGATATGTCATGATTTAAGAAACTTAATGAATAATGAATAAGTGTTGTGAAATTAACACTTGTGATTCTGAAATGTGTATGGTAAAGTAGGACATGTACTAAAATAACAAGTTTAACTAGAAGTGAGTGTTATTTTGGAAAGTGGATGTTAGTATATCTAATAGATATTGTGATTCTAATACTATGTGTAGGTGAACGTGAGTTGTAAATTTATAGCTTACGCACGAGGCAAGTTTCTTACCCTAAACTTTTATTGAGCAAGTTCTTTGTTCCTAAATTTTATTTGAGCAAGCTTTAACCCTAACTTTATTCGAGCAAGTTTTGAATTCTAATCATTGTTGATCTACTCTAACTTGTTTATAGTTAAGCAAGTTTCTTAAGTTTCATTCCTTTATAATGAATGAAACTTCTTGAACTCTAGTCTCTAATATTGAGCTTTCATATTTCATTTAATTTACACAAGTTATTATTATGATGAGCAAGCTTTGTTTCCAGCTTGGTATCGGTTAAATGCATGTTCAGTAATTCAATTTCTAATTTGACAAGATCATAGACCTAGCTTATTATTGTTCAAGCAAAGGTTTATCATTTTATTCAATGATTATGCTTTCTAGTTATTTCCAAGCATGAGTTTAATATAAAGTTGGTTCCCCTATGATTTTCAATTGTTCTATTTTATGTTGTTATTGATCAATTGTAGTGTTATCAAACTTTGTTGATTCAACTAATCCTTTAGTTGATGATCGTGAAACTCTAAATTACCCTTGAAGTTTATCAAAACCAAACTTTTTTGGTTCGGACTTGTACTCTAAAACTGAGAAGAACAACCCTATTATAGGGGTACGCGATGCGTTTAGATATTTGTGCACAATACATGGTATAAAGAGCTGATCCCCCTAAGTACGTGAAGTCCCTACAGTATGACTGTTTAGGATAAAGTTGAAAGATTACTTGTAACTGTGGACAGAGTTCGTGGTCTTATGACCCTCATATACATTTCCTGTTTTGATTCTAGTTTTTGGTTATCATTGATAGAGTATTATTCAGTTTTGATGATCATATTCATTGGCAATTATTATTCTCTTCTTGTTCATTGCTATATCTAATGAGCATTTGTTTTGCTCACTCCTGCATAAATATAATTATTGCAGCTAAGGTTGAGAAGGTCGATGAACCTACTACAAACAAAGGAAAAGGAAAAATGTACAAGTGATGAAGACTTATAATTTATTGACTTTTATGTTAATAAACATTATTTAAATGATGTGATGTAAATATTTTTATTTTTTCACTTGATTTATGTTAAAGGTTAGATAGCCTGGGAGACTTTTTGATTTAACGATGTAACCCTTTTAATGGGAGGATTTATGGTTTAATTCTATTATATTTGGGTAGTTAGTATGAATGTATGGAAAGTGAACACTAAGTCTTGTGGGAATGAAGTACCTAGATTTGGGGGTGTCATAGGTTAGTATCAAAACTTTAGGTTATGAACCTTAGGTGGGGAAAAGCCTTAGGAAGTAACCTTATAGAAGATGGAAAAGATAGTGGTGATAAACTCTTATCGAGTTTTAAGAAAGAAATAATAAAACACTTATGTGTTTATGTAGTTGTAACTTTTGTGCTTGTGAGTGTTGAGTAGTAATGATTAGTAATTAAAACTTAAAATTTTGTTGTCAAGATGGTTAATGTTGGAGAATCCAGTCAGGCTAGAGAGGAGGAGCCTCGAGATATTCAGGTGGTTTGGGAATAATTACGGCCACAGGAAACATCTTCGTTGGTCACAATGGTTGAGCAAGAGGGTTTACCTGATGAGGATGATGAGATAGAGACGGACAGGGAGGAACCAGTTGAGCTGCCAAAGTCGAATGAATATGAGGAGGACAAGGAGGAAGAGATTCCACTAAACTCGATTGATGCCCGTATGTACAACGAAGTATACGACCGCAATGTGGAGCTTCAGGATACCGTTGAGGAGTTGGGAGAGATAGTAGATGAATAGCAGACCTCAATGGCGCAGAAGGACAACGAGATCCAGGATTTAGATGAACGTCTGAGTAATGTCGAAGGGAAGCTGATCCACACTGAAGGAGCAAATAAACAAATGATAGAGGAGATCGCAGAACTGAAGAAAAAATTGAAAGAAGAGTCTACTAAGAGGGCAAGAGCCGAAGATGCATATGAGGAAGCTTCTCAATGAGCCGGGGTAGTAGAGAGAGGTAAATGTAAGGAAGATCAAGATGGATGAGATGAATAGTGTTTTCAACACCGTGATCAATCGAGCTCAAGATCGGGTCATGTGTTATCCGATTCAGTTCAAGACACTTCCATCGTACATGTTAGATCGTCGAACAATGTTCTGTATTATGCAAGAGGAGCGTCGTAAGGCTATACAGTATTTTAATAGGTTGTTATAAATGTAATTATTATGTGATTAGCGACTAAATAAGATGTAAATCCCGAGTATGATATAACCCATGGGATATGATGATGATGAAGTTATCCTGAAACTTTTGTAGTTCATGAAGGTGATGTAGATAGCAGGAATGCTATCATTATTATGTTTTTAAAAAATATTATGAATGAATAAAAGTTAGTATTTATTCAAGATATTGTGTGTTATGTTATAATTTTGTGATGTGCAAATTAAGTACATAATACCTAGAGGATTGAATAATAATCTAATGAAAATATTTTAACAGAAAATACCTCCAAGACGTCAACCACGACAAAGAATCCCTGAGGGATCTACCAATAACAACAATGCTGAGGCTAACCCAGTTCAACAGTTAGTGACGTTACTGATGGGTGCATTACAGAATCAACCGCAGAATCAAGCTACAACTTTTAAGGATTTCAAGGCGGTTGGACCACCAGAATTCCGTTGGTCCATGAATACAGTTGAGGCACAAACCTGGATCATGGAGATAGAGAAAGTTGTTGATGTTGCTAGAGTAGGTGAGAATCAGAAGACTTCTTTTGCAACATTTATGTTGAATGCAGAGTCTAGTTATTGGTGGCAAGCCAATAAAACTCGAGGAGGTCAAGGGGTAATGACTTGGGATAGGTTTAAGGAGATATTTTTCGAGACTTATTTCCCAGAGAGTTCGAAGAATTCGATGGAAGTGCAATTTTTAGAACTAAAGCAGGGATCAATGACGGTATCGGAATATGCCGCAAAATTTAACGAGTTGGCGAGGTTTGCGCCATATCAAGTCTACACAGATAAGCGTAAGGCTAAGAGGTTTGAGCAGGGACTGAAACCCTAGTTGTACAATAGGGTCTCCATGTTTCAGTTGAAGAAATTTACAGCAGTACTGGAGAAGGCAATTCTCGCTAAAGGTGGAGGCGAGGCTATAACAAAGTACAATCAAGAGCAGAGAAAGAATAAGAGTGAGGGTGAAGCTAAGAATGGTGGTGGTAGCGGTGGAAATCATAACAATAACCTGAAGAGGAAAAAGAATGCAAATGTGGGAGCTAGAAACCTGTAGGATAACCAGCAAAAGAAGAAGTTTGACGCATGTGCTACATGCGGGAGGTTCCACATGGGTATGTGCTTAAGGGGGAAGTGTGTGTGCTTTAACTATGGCCAGGAGGGTCACATTGCCCAAAATTTCAATCAACCCAAGAAGAATGTTTGCTACACCTACGGGTCAAAGGATCATTTTGCTCGCGAGTGCCCTAAGAAGAAAGTTAGAGAGATAACGGGAAGCAAGGGAGGTAGTAGTGGAGGTACATTGACTATTGCTGGACCAATATCATCAAATAAGCCCACAGCCAGAACCTTCAACATGACAGTGCAAGACACGTTGTAATCAAAAGATGCAGTGTCAGGTATTATCCCAATCAATGATATAAATACATATGTATTATTTGATTCGGGTGCTACTTGCTCGTTTATATCTGATGAATTTGCTAAGAAGTTAGAATTACCTAGTGAAGAGTTGAACTTCCCTTTATAAATAGAAATTGCGAATAGGGAGGTAATTCCTGTTAAGTTAGTATACAAGAATTGTAGGGTGAGTATTAAGGGAAATATTATGGCAATAGATTTAATCCCGATAAAACATGGAGAGTTTAACTTTATATTGGGAATGGATTGGATTTTCAATTATGGAGCAATAATTGATTACCAAAAGAAATGTGTAAACCTTATGACCCCGTGAAAGATAGTTTTCTATGGTAGTAAATCGCCTAGACAAGCAAGATGTCTGACGATTATGCAGGCCAAGAAGTTATTGAGTCGTCAGGGCTGTGTAGGTTACCTAGCTTACATAGTCGATGCTCAAAAGAAGAAAGGTGTGAAACTAGAGGAGATACCAGTGGTTAGGGATTTTGTGGACGTGTTTTCGGAGGATTTGCCAGGACTTTCGCCTGATAGAGAGATTGAGTTCGTGATCGACTTAGATGAAGGAACTGATGGTACAACTGCAAGAGCTGTTAGCTAAGAAGTATATTCAGCCGAGCGTATCACCGTGGGGAACACTGGTGTTATTCATTAAAAATAAGGATGGGTATATGTGTCTTTGCATTGATTATATGGAATTAAATAAAGTCACTATTAAGAATAAATATCTATTGCCAAGAATAGATGACTTGTTTGATCAATTGAAGGGTGCTAGATACTTCTCGAAAATGGATTTGAGAAGTGGGTATCATCAATTGAAAGTAAGGAAGGAGGATGTACCAAAGATGACATTAAGACCTCGGTATGGACATTACGAGTTCCGGTAATGTCTTTTAGTTTGACCAACGCCCCTGCTGCATTCATGGATTTGATGAACATGGTGTTTAAACCATTTTTAGACAAGTTTGTCATGGTATTTATCTATGATATTTTGTAGTACTCCAAATCTCAAGAAGAACACGTGGAACATTTATGTTTGACGCTGGAGATGTTAAGAAAAGAAAAGTTGTATGCAAAATTCTCTAAATGTGAATTTTGGATGGAACGTGTACAATTTCTCAGCCATGTAATTGACAAAGATGGGATTTCAGTGGATCCATCAAAAGTTGAAGCGGTGATAAATTGGGAACAACCAAGAACTCCATCAGAAGTAAGAAGTTTCTTGGGATTGGCAGGTTATTACTGACGGTTTATTCAAGATTTTTCCAAGATTGCCACTCCATTGACAAATTTGACGAGAAAAAGTCAGAAAATTTGTTTAGACGAAAAAAGTCTGAAGAGAGTTTTACTGGAATTGAAGAAAGCTTGCTCGATGTGGCACCTCTGTTATCATTACCTGACAATACAGGAAACTTTGTGGTGTATAGTGATGCCTCACATAAAGGATTAGGTTGTGTCCTTATGCAGAACGGTAAAGTCATTGCGTATGCATCAAGGCAATTGAAGGACTACGAGAAAGGGTATCCGACTCATGATTTAGAGTTGGCTGATGTGGTATTTGCTCTGAAGATATGGAGACACTATCTCTATGGAGAGAAATGTGAGATCTACACAGACCCAAAAGAGTCTGAAGTATATTTTCACACAAAAGAACCTGAACATGTGTCAATGGAGATGGATGGAATTAATAAAAGATTATGATTGTGAGATCTTTTATCATCCAGGCAAAGCAAATGTGGTTGCAGATGCCTTTAGTAGGAAGGGTTGTGAGAAGTTGATGTTGTTAATTAACCAGGAGGAGCTCATTTCAGTAATGACAAGGCTATTGCTGAAAATAAAATTTATAAAAGAATCCGATGAACGACAATTCCAGATAAAAGCTAGTCCAACTTTGGTGGACAAGGTAAAGAATGCTCAACTACAAGATGAAGAATGCAGAAGAATAAATGAAAGTATGGTTGATGGTAGTAAAATGAAGTACAAGGTTGATACCGAAGGAGTGTTGAGATTTGAGGGACGAATTTGGGTTCCAATAGTACCAGATATTAAAGAAGAAATCTTGACAGAGGCTCATAATTTAAGATATTCGATTCATCTGGAAGTACAAAAAATGTATCATGATTTGTGGCGGCACTTTTGTTGGCCAAATATAAAAAGAGACGTTGCAGAATATGTTCCGAAATGCTTGACGTGTCAGAGAGTAAAAGCAGAACATCAGTGTGACAACCCGAATTTTTATAAGTTATTAAAATAAGAATTTAATAATTAAAATTCTTATTATGAGGTGTATATATTTTGAATTTTGTGATTTGGTGTGAAGAGAATTATATATTCATATGTTGGAGAATGTGAGATTTAATAGTTAATTAAATTATTAAAGAAATAAAATAATATTAGTTAATTTAATTAAGTTGAAATTATGTTATGAGATAATATAATTTTAATTGTTATGCCTTGTGGGCAATGAAAATTATTTTGAGATAAGTTTCATAAATAGTATGAATAATTCACTTAATTAAAATAGTGAATTAATACAAGTATAATTGATTTAATAAAGTGAGAAGGTAATATATTGCATGAAAATGTAAATGTTAGTATAATCTGAGTAAAATATTTATTAAGTACATTAAATATTTTAGTTGAAAAGCTATATGGAATAAAATGAATATTTATGGTATTAAATAAATATTTAATGGGATAGTTTATTTAAGTGTGATAAAATAGATGGGATTTACACGTATTTTATTACGCAAAGTATAATAGTGATATTCTAATTTAATTAAATAATTAAATTAGAGGAGTGAAAATTTGTTAAATAAAGTTATGATGGTTGAATAGAAATTATAATTTGGTGATAAGGTCAATTTTATTTCCTAAGAAATTAAAGATACATAACCTAGTTTATAATTCTAGTTTATGTGTTGTTGAGTTTCTTTTAAAATTGGAGTTTTGGTTAATGAATTTGTGGGTTACGATGTTATATATGATATAGATATTTATAATTTGATAATGGTCATCTAGAAACAAATTTTCAGAAATCAAATTCATGTATTTATACTAAAGAAGAGGAATTTGGATTTTGATTGTAATGTGTGTTTTGGTGTACTTTGGGACTAAAGTTGATGATGAATTCACGATGGAAACTTTAAATTGATGTATGATTGTTGTTCTCCTCTATAAAACGAAAACAACGCAACTTGAACGGATCAAATTGGTTAAGAAATGAATTCGTGGTGAATGATTTTCAATTAACATTTTGAAAATAGGAAAAAATAGGATAAACAAATTAGAATTAGTATAAACCAAGTCCCACATCAACTAAATTGTAAACTTTACCCTTTGTTAAACCTATAAATAGACGGGCTTGATCCTTTGTTTCATTCACCAATAATAAGGCCTCCAATTTTAAGAAAGACTTTGTTGTGGGAGGACTTTTTATAAAGACCTCCTTAGCTAAATTTTGGAGTGGAAGTGCGTATTCAGTTTGTGGAACTCGTATTTTCGGGTATGTTTCTTATTTAATTTTTGGTAATGTTATTATTTCAAATACTGTATTTAGTTTGTTAGTTAAAGTTGAATTTTGGAAGTTTAGTTAGTTTTGTTAGTATACTAGTTAGAACAAGTCGAGGCGAGTTTTGGATGTCAAAATGAGAAGTCCAAAAAAAACAAAAAACTAGTGGACTGCTGATCCAAAAACGAAAATTCAGGTTTAGCTAGATTGTTTATAAAATTTTGGACTTTTGGTATGTTATATTACACTGAATAAGCTTTCCATAGACTCTAGAACGGAATAATTCTGACTTCGGAGCAAAGATTTATGACCATTCAAAGTAGTCGCATCAAAACTGTCTAACCAACTCGGGGCAGTCACCTTGAACTAAGTTTCTGGAATTCTGTGTTTAGAATTTGAAAAATGTCAAAGAATAAAAGTTTTAGTCCTGGAAGTTATCTTCGCGTGGGCTTAAGAATCACTCTAAAATGTTTTGAAATACAAAAGTTATGACTATTTTAGCGAGAGAGGGTAAAGTTGTGAAAGAATGAAAAACAGTTTTGAACGTCCCTTTATGAACACTATTTTGGACTGTCTATCTTATTTGAAATGGGTGTCCAATAACTTTTAAAAATAGGTTAATATAATGTTTACAACATATCCAAAGTTGGATGTCATCAGACTTATGAGATTTAGAGTAAAGTTTACATTACAACTACTATGCGTTGCTATGTGACTAATAGTGATGTGTATGATTATATAATTGTGTAAGGCACGTGAAGTGCAGATAACTGTAAGTTGCTAAACTGTTATTGGTAAATAATGATCAAGGAAAGTCTTTCAGTTCCTATTTGCTATGTCAATTTGATGATGAACTGTTTGAAATCTTTATTGTAAATAGCACGGTGTGTTATATTAATATTGAAAGTATGAAATGTTAAAGTCAATTTATGACTATGTTGATTAAGTAATGAATGTTGATTGAGTAAGGAACTCAATCTTTATACTTATTAATGAACTACAGCATGTATGTTATGTTAGTCCAATATTTATGAGATGTATATCGAGCATGTGATTATGTGTTATGTGATGCATGAAAACTGTTAAATTTTGCTGGGTTGTCGAGCTCAACCTTGCAAATAACCACTTTTGCAGGTTAAAGATTTAAGGTAAAGTTATGTACTACTTGAAAGATATGAATCAGATGTGATACTTGAAGCTTTATATACTTTGACTGAGTTATTAATATTTGAACCATGTTTAAGGTTCCGAATAATGTATAAATGTTGAATTGTAATATCGTTTTGCAATGTAAACTCTTGTAGTATTAAATGATTCTGAGATATTTAGATGTAAAGGTTAAAAGTTTTGGGAACGAGAATATTTTGTAATAGAAAATTTTAATTATTCCGCAAATTTCAATGGTTGTATTATCATTTAATGATGTAAGATTTGAGGTTGAATGTATTGTTAACGACCGAAGTCGAGAATTAAATTGTATGAATTTTGGGGTCGTTACAAACAGAGGCCAAGAAGATTACTTCAACCGTTGGAAATAACGGAATGGAGTTGGGAGCATATCACAATGGATTTTTTGGTAGGTCTTCCAATAACTCAAAAAGGATATGATGCGATATGGGTCATAGTGGATAGACTAACGAAATCAACACACTTTTTGCCAATAAAAATTAGATTTAATCTTGATCAGCTGGAAAAACTGTACGTCAAGGAGATCGTCTCAAGAAATGGAGTTCCAATATCAATTGTATCAGAAAGAGATCTGAGGTGCACATCAAACTTCTGGAAGAAACTATAAGAATGCATGGGAACACAACTGAAAATGAGTACGGCATACCATCCGCAAATCGATGGTCAAAGCGAATGAACAATCCAAGCATTAGAGGATATGCTTAGAGCGTGCATCATGGATTTCAAAGGAAACTGGGACGATCATCTACTGTTGTGGAATTTGTATACAACCACAATTACCACGCAAGCATTGGCATGCCGCCATACGAGGCTTTATACATCAGGAAATGCAGAACTTCACTATGTTGGAATGAAGTAGGTGAACGTCAACTGTTAGGACCAGAACTGGTACAACAGAGAAGTTATCAAACTCGTCAGAGCAAGACTGGTAGATGCTCAAGATAGACAGAAGAAGTACGCCGATCAACAGACAATATCGTAAATTTGATGTAGAAAATTTCATTTTCCTAAAAGTTTCTCCTTGGAAGGGGAAAATTCGTTTTGGCAAGAAAGGAAAGCTAAGCCTAAGGTTTATTAGACCTTTCGAGATACTGCGAAGAGTGGGAGAAGTGGCTTACGAGGTAGCTTTACCTCCGAAATTAGAACATGTTCACAACGTTTTTCATGTATTAGTGTTGCGACCGTATAAACCTGATTACAAACATGTGATCGAGTATGAACCGTTACAGTTCAGTAAAGATTTGTCTTTTGAAGAGATTTCTATCCAGATAGTCGATAGGAAAGAACAAGTGCTCAGGAATAAGGTGATACCTTCTGTGAAGGTGATATGGAGAAACCACAATGTCGAAGAGGCTAGGTGGGAACTCGAAAATGAAATGATGAAGAACTACCCTGAGTTATTTTTTTAATCTGTGTCTTCAATTTTGGGAACATAATCTTTGTAAGGAGGGAAGAATGTGACGAATAAATTGTTTGAATTGTGATTCCGGGGACAGAATCCTTGTAAGGAGGAAATGATGTAACAATCCAAGATTTTATTTTTAATTTAAAATATTTATTAAGTTAAATAAATATTTTATTGATGGAATTGTTATTTTATTGATGTGGTTGTTGTTAGTAAATATTTGTAAATTAAATTTATTAGATAACATTCTAATTTAATTGAATTTAGTAGTTAGAGAGTTGTTAAAGATAACATGAATGGTTATATTGTAGTTTTAATTTAATAATGAAAGTGATATGTTAATTTATTAAATAAAATTATAATGAGATTATAATATGTGATATTTGTTTAAGTGGAAAATTTATTTAAACTTTAGTATGTGTAATTAGTTTATTTAACTAATGTTGGATATGGGATCCAAATAAATAATATGAGATTATAAACTATAGTGTAATGATTTATTAAAATAAATTAAATGGATTTACACGAACAAGGCTTAAAATATTAAGTCTTTATTTTAAAAGTTTTTGCCAAACAAAGCCTTATAGCTTTTGAATTTTGAATTGTAATTAAAATAAATCAAATAAATCAAATAATAAATAAAATATATTTATAACCTATATACGTTTACATTTTTGTAACTATTATTTTAAGTATACGTATTATGGCCCTATCAGTTATTTGTTTTACGCTTAACTAAGAGTTGGCATTATCCTATGATACGTAAAAAGAGTTTTGGCTTAATGGGTACAGAGAGAAATTAAGTAAGTTGAGAGACACTTGAGAGATTTCTGTGTTTCTGAGAAATTCTTTGTGGTTAGAAAGGACTATTTAAAGAAAGATAAGGTATTTTCCATAACTTTGATATTATATATATATATATATATATATGTTTTACGACATAATTCCTAAATTTCATGAATTCAATTTTTGGAATTGTTGTTATACAATTGATTACTTGTGATTGTATGTGTTTGTGGTGATTAAAACTAGTATTTAGATAAGAATTTGTATGTTAATTACGTTTAAAAAGGAAGAAAAGTATTTACAATACATGTTTTTATATATGTCTTGTGAAAGTACCAACTATGGTGGTTAATTTGTAAACCAATCTGTAAATTGAGCCTTGAATATGTTAGTTCATTAAGAAACGAAGAGAACGTAGTTTGAATGAGTTAATTTGGACAAGAATTCTGATCACAGTGATGATAGTTAGCTTAGACGCAGTCGAAACTAAGCGTTACTTAAAAAAATCGTATCTTGCCTTAGCGCAGCCTTGAGACGTCTTTTTCTCTGCTAAGCCTTATACCGCCTCTAAGGTAATTATGGCGCGGCCGTGCCAGTAGAAAATCAGACCCATTGCAGTCAGCTACTTCTACAGACTTTGGACACCCATTGTAACTTTGTCTAATGTTATGTTAATGTGAGAAACATGTAATGAAGAGGTTAAAATAGAATCATATCACGTGGTTAGTAATTCTAAAGTGTAAAATTAGTAAGTTGAGAAAATGATATGTTATGATTTAAGAAACTTAATAAATAATGAATAAGTGTTGTGAAATTAACACTTGTGATTCTGAAATGTGTATGGTAAATTAGGACTTGTACTAAAATAACAAGTTTAACTAGAAGTGAGTGTTATTTTGGAAAGTGGATGTTAGTATATTTAATAGATATTGTGATTCTAATACTATGTGTAGGTGAACGTTAGTTGTAAATTTATAGCTTACGCACGTGGCAAGTTTCTTACTCTAAACTTTTATTGAGCAAGTTCTTTGTTCCTAAATTTTATTTGAGCAAGCTTTAATCCTAACTTTATTCGAGCAAGTTTTGAATTCTAATCATTGTTGATATACTCTAACTTGTTTATAGTTAAGCAAGTTTCTTAAGTTTCATTCCTTTATAATGAATGCAACTTCTTGAACTCTAGCCTCTAATATTGAGCTTTCATATTTCATTTAATATGCACAAGTTATTATTATGATGAGCAAGCTTTGTTTCCAGCTTGTTATCGGTTAAATGTATGTTCAGTAATTCAATTTCTAATTTGACAAGATCATAGACCTAGCTTATTATTGTTCAAGCAAAGGTTTATCATTTTATTCAATGCTTAATCTTTCTAGTTATTTCCAAGCATGAGTTTAATATATAGTTGGTTCCCCTATGATTTTCAATTGTTCTATATTATGTTGTTATTGATCAATCGTAGTGTTATCAAACTTTGTTGATTCAACTAATCCTTTAGTTGATGATCGTGAAACTCTAAATTACCCTTGAAGTTTATCCAAACTAAACTTTCTTTGGTGCAGACTTATACTCTAAAACTGAGAAGAACAACCCTATTATAGGGGTACGCGATTTATTTAGATATTTGCGCACAATACATGGTACGAAGGGCTGATCCCCCTAAGTACGTGAAGTCCCTATAATATAATTGTTTAGGTTAAAGCTGAAAGATTACTTGTAACTGTGGACAGAGTTCATGGTCTTATGACCCTCAGATATATTTCCTATTTTGATTCCAATTTTTGGTTATCATTGATATAGTATTATTCAGTTTTGATGAGCCTATTCATTAGCAGTTATTATTCTCTTTTTGTTCATTGTTATATCTAGTGAGCATTTGTTTTGCTCATTCTTGCATTTATATAATTATTGCAGCTAAGGTTGAGAAGGTCGATGAACCTACTACAAACAAAGGAAAAAGAAAAATGTACAAGTGATGAAGACTTGTAATTTATTGACTTTTATGTTAATAGACTTTATTTAAATGATGTGATGTAACTATTTTTATTTTCGCACTTGATTTATGTTAAAGGTTAGATAACCTGGGAGACTTTTTGATTTAACGATGTAACCTTTTTAGTGGGAGGATTTATGGTTTAATTCTATTATATTTGGGTAGTTAGTATGAATATATGGAAAGTGAACACCAAGTCTTGTGGGAGTGAAGTACTAAGATTTGGGGGTGTCACAGAAATCAATTCACAAAAATTAATGAAGTCATCTTTGAGCCCTAATTTTAAGTGAAGATCATTGGAGGAAAGCAAGGAAGGTAAGAATCACGAGGATTGTAAATTGGAGCGAGGATAAGGGTGGTTTTGTAACTATTCTTTGTCTTTCAATTCAAATATTGTAATTGGGATGATGAATTTCTCTATCTTTTCAGTATTTAATTCATTTATGATGAACTAAATTTCTTAATTAGGCTTGCAAAGGATCTTTATTATTGAATAATGATTGTTATGCCTTAATTTCAGTTTAATAATATATCAATTCAGTTTATCTATTGTGATTTGCACTTTAATTTATGAATGACTTGATCACCAGTTCTATGTGAATTTATATGGATTTGAGATATGATGTATGAATCTAGACTTAATTACTATAGCATATGTTCTTGAATTCTGTGTTTTAATGGAATCTTGATGAATGTTTAGGATAGAGATATACTTAATATCGCATTTAATCGGGTAAAAAACTTGGAATTCAAACCTTGTTTGATTTTAATTCATATAGAGATATAGTGAATTAGTTAATCAGGATGCTTGGCTTAGTTTCTATCAAATTTGTGGATTTAAGTTAATACGGTGTTAGTGCATCGAGAGATGGCTAATTCTACTTGAGTATTATTGATTAATAAACTAAGATAGTGAATTGAACTAGAATAGGGTATGATAATATTAGTGAGACTTAAAGTGAAGTTGTAAGCCTAATTCTCAATTATTTGCTTTGAACTACGGTTATTAAGTCCTGTTGATTGGTTGGGATTTTTAGTTTCTTAGTTTTTATTAGTCATAATCATTAATTTGAATAGTTTAATAAAATTGGGTTAATATAAAACTGATAATTGTTAGGTTTAATTTATATTAGTCTCTGTGGGAACGATACTTTTCTTACTATTATATTACTTGTTGACCACGTACACTTGCGTGTAGAGCGTATCTAGATTTCGACCAACATTATACATGTCTCTTTAATCAATAACTTAATTAGGTTTGCTTTAATTAGGTTTAAAATTATTAATCACTTAAAATAGACAAAATTAATCCATTATGTTAGTATAACTTTTAAATACTAACATTTCCTCAATACCATAACCCTTAGGTTATTTAATTACCTTACCTAATATATAATTAGGTTATGTGGCTTTCCTTTTAATGAAATCTATAAATATACATGTCCATAACTATAGTATATATATTTATTTAACCATACCCATTTTCACACGTCCCTCATATATTTATTCACTATATAATAGTCATACTAATTAATCATTTAAAGATTATAAATATTTCTATTTAACATTCAAGGCTAACACTTTCGCTATGTTAATATTTCAACATAACTTATCTTACTCTTCCTTAATCAACTTGATTAAGTATTTATCTTAATTAATTTGAAATAACTAAATTAACTATTTTGTTTAATTTATATCTCATAACACATATTCACTTATAAACTAAAAAAAATTTATTCGTAAAAATTTAAATATATAATCATATAAAGTTCTTGGTCCTTACATTCTCCCCTCCTTATAAGGATTCCGTCCCCGGAATCACCATTACCTTACCTTCAAATTATGTCCATCATTAGACCTTTATTTATAAATCCAAATTTATTACCCTAATATAGATATTAATTTGTTTCTTCATACATTTACTCCTTCCCATCTTATTCAGGGCAGAAAATTCTCTACTAAACTCAAGTCTCATTTGACTTTCCATAGCTCATAATTACTTATATTTAGGTAACACTATCTTACTCACAATAATATTCCTTTAATTTACTAAGTAATATATGATTTCTCTTATTCTACTTTGGAACCTCAAAGGGTTACCATAGACCACTCAATATACGTGTTTTCTTTTAATAATTTATAAAGTTGTATCATCAATTCCTTCAGTTTTATTTACGCGATACTAACTTGTGATATCATCATGTGATAGCAACCTATGACTCGAATCCGCATAGGAACAACGCCTCCTAATGATATCTATCAAATAAGACTTGCGTAATTATATTACTAATTGAAATTTTATCTGGAATTACTCCATTTGAAGCGACTGCATCCTGGACCATCATGTTAAACGTGTGTGTTGTTGGTCTTGCTGGTTGAACTGGTCCGTTGGTCGTTAGAGTCCCATTGTTGTTTCCTTTGTTGTTATTTCCCTTCTCTGCATTCTTCTTTACAGTTACAGATTTGATGGTTGGACGATTCACATAAATAACAACCTTGTATCTTCTTTGGACTGGGATAATTGGGAGAGATATGTCCCTCTTGGCCACAGTTAAAGCACATTCCTTTGCCCTTCAACAGACTCCCGGATGATTCTTCCCATAAATTGCAAACAGCTCACCTTTCTTCCTATCTTCTCCTGATTTGTTTCCCGATTGGGTGTTATCGCTCCATTTACGCTTGTTGGAGTTACTCCCTCCATGGCTACTTCGTTCATTCGTCTTTTTCTTCTTTTCCTAGTGATACCTCGTTACGGCTTTACTGCCTCCCTCAGCAATGATTTCTTTTTCTAACAGAGATGAAAATGTATTAATCTGCAGCACTGCTACCTTGCTAAATATTGATGGCCTCAGTCCGTTTTCAAACCTTCGCGCCTTTCGTGCCTCCGTGTCCACCTGATGCTGAACGAATCTAGCTAATTCGTTGAATCTGGAGGCGTATTCTGAAATTGTCATGTTTTTTTGTTTCACCTCTAGGAATTGAACATCCATCTTTGCTAGCATACTTAGCAAGAAGTAATTCTCATTAAACAATTCTTTGAAACCTTGTCCATGTCACCACCATTGTTCCTGCTCTATTCTGGTTTGTCTCCCACCGTAGGGTCGCCTCCCCCTTCATCAAATAGGTAGCAAAAACAGTCTTTTTCTCCTCTGTTACTCTAGCGATAACGAATGCTTTCTCTATCTCTTTTATCCATGCCTGAGCTTCTATTATATCTAATGTTCCCTTAAACTCTGGCGGTCCTACTGCCTTGAAGTCTTTAAAATTCGATAATTGATTTCTTGGCAGATTTTATGCGTCTGGTGCCCTATTATGCATAGCTTCTACCATCATGTTTACAAAGTCTTACATTGGGTTTGGTTGACCTTCTCCTACATTATTAACCAACTCTTCTGCCTCTTTCTTTCTTAGTATTCTTCTTGGCTGCATTGTTTGATTAAACAAAACATTAATTTATTACTTCATCTTTTACACCTTTATGCCACATCTGATTAGTGGTATCATAAAAATTTAACACAAAATTTTAAACTCAGCCCAATTTGGGTTGCGGGATTTGAAAGTAGTATACACACAAGCCAATCATGTATGATGATAAATCATATACTTTGTAATCAATCTTATTTTTTTATTTATTAATAAAAGAATTATTTATTAAAGACATTTATTATCAACATGGTGCTGTTTTAATAATATGTGATAAACGCATAGTTTTAAGCATTGATTTTAGAATCATGATGAGATCATGCTAATGAGATCTAAATTCTTAGATTGTTTAAAACTAAAATGTTCTCAATCGATGGATTACTAAAAAGGGGATTAGTGAATCCAGATAGATTGATACATACGTTGCTTGCTCATTGGATGAGAATGATTGATCTCATGATCATTTGTGTGGAGACACTAAGCAAGTATGTAGGTGCTTATTAGAGAATAAGTTCAGTGGATTTGACTCGCTAACGAATGCCTAATGGAGTTTTACTTGTCAATCAATAGGAATTCCTGTAGTGATAGTAGTACGAATGATACTTAGACTTGAGATCATCATAGTATCTTATATAAAATGAATTACACTTTGACTTATTCCTTAAGAAATTTAGGGTATATCAAAGGGTATGCTTGGGTGTAATAAGTCATATATGGAGATAATGAATGATCAATAAAGAATCTACCACTTCTAGTAAAAGAAGAGAAATTTCCTATGTGATTCGATAAATGACAACCCAGGAATCCTTGGCCAAAGTGGAATGAAATTAGAAAGTAGTTTCTAATTTGCATTCATTAGGACTTGTGCATTTAGGAATCGAAATACATATAATTAAATAAAATAAGACTTGACAATAATTGTGACGCCCCCTAAATAGGTCCATTCCATCCAACCCATTCTGAGTCGCCAAATACATGGTACAGAAAATAACTACAACTTTATTACTACAATTGTCGTGCAAAATACAACAACATATATACTGTGAGTTTTTAATACCAACTATGACTCTTGTCCCAACTATGGACAGCACCTCAAAGTGATACCTTACATAAAGGTACAATCTAGAACTGTTTTAGAAATTAAAATATTTGGGAAGTGCTCAAGGAAACTGTAATATCCCGAGTGTTTATGTTAACGATCCTTAGAAAAGAAAATGAATGGGTTAAGAATATAATACTCAGAATATAATTGAGTTCAAGTGAAGGGTATGAAATGAAACCTAAAATTTGTTAAAGTAAGGAATATAATAGGAAATATAAAACCTATATTTAGATAAAATGATGAAAGATTACTCTGAGTTAATTGTTTAATTTATGTCTTCGATTCTGGGGACAGAATCTTTGTAAGTAGGGAAGATTGTAACGAATGAGTGGTTTGAGTTGTGATTCTGAGGACAGAATCCTTGTAAGGAGGGAATGATGTAACATTCAATTTTTTTTTTAAATGTAAATTATAAATATTTATTGATTTATATAAATATTTATTGGATGTGTTTATTATTGGATAAATAATTGTTCAATTAGATTGATTTGATTTAGTTAATTATTTAGTTGTTAAATAATTAATATGTGGATTGAGTTATGTGATTAAGTGAATTATTTAATAAATTGTTATTAAATAATGTATGACAAATAACTATGTTATAAAGAGTTATTTAAATAAATTAAAGTAGTTTTAATTTTTTTGCCAAACAAAGGCTTAAATATATTAAGTCTTTAATTTTAAATTAGTTTGCCAAACAAAGCCCTATGGCTTTTGGATTTTTAAAATTTGATTTATTAGTAATATAAAATAAATTAAACAAAATATAAATAATATATAATATATTTGGTAATCGATATTTTAATAGGTCATTAGTAGTATATGGCGCTTTAAATGCGTTGGGTTTAGGCGTGCGTTGGCTTTTATTTTAGTTTACGTATACTATTGTTTGGCTTAAGCCTAAGAAAAACTGCAGAGAAAGAAAAGAGAAAGGAAAAGTTCAGAGAGTTTGAGAGGAAACTAAGTGCGTGATTGTCCAAAACAAGTTCTGCTGACAAGTAATTTCAAAGCAACAAAAGGTATGTTTTATAACCTTAACATATATCTTTTACAGTATAATTCCTTAGTCTCTGTGTTCTTGAAATTCACTCACTGAGGTATAATATGTTTACAAAAATTTTCTGTAATCCATATGTTTTGATAATAACTAGCATATATATATGATTGTAGTTTACAAATACGTTCAAAGAGAAACGAAATTGGTTTTACAGTGGACATATAAGGATGAACATGAACATGTTTTGGAGTATAACAAAATTAGTATGTGATTGTATGCTAATTGTGAAATTGAAGCTTATGTATGTTAATTGGGTATGAATTTCAGAGAATCGTACTTTAAAGTAATCAAGTTTGGGTTATTATTGATATTACAATGTTAAACAACGTTAACAATGGAGTTTTTCTTTAAAACAGTATTTTCAAAGAATTAAGTTTTCTAAAGTAGTTGTTTAATTGTTGAAAATTGTTATATGGATGATTGTTAACGTTTATGTGTAGTTTACGATGAAGTTATGCATGTTAATTAGTGTTAAAAATTAAGTTATAGACATAAATTTAGTTATTACATTCTTCGTGGTTTGGGTTACGCAAGTTTGGCACCCAATACCAAAAATGGAGCCCCAACGTCGAAATTCGCACCTGGCGCCAAAATTGCGCCCAAAGCGGAAGTTCACGCCCCAGCGCTGAAATTCATGCCCCAGCGCCAATCTCGCACCACGGCACCACTGGTTAGCCTAGTTCTCGCGCCGCGGCATGGGGACAAAAGTCTGAGTCGGATAGTTTTGGCCTCCTGTAGTAAAATGGCCATAACGTTCTCATACGAACTCCGATTGAGTTGATTCAAGAAGATCCGAAATGAGAAAGAATAGACCTTAAACTTTTATGCTTTAAGTTTTTTAATTTGAGGTCTGTAACAGTAGTCAAAATGGTCATCTTTAGGACTGTTATGTTTTTGGTGGCAATCGGAGGGCGTCGGGCATGCACATATGCATGTGTAATGCTCCTGACCATAAGAGATGATGTCCTAAGTTATAAAACATGTATGTTAGTAAATATAATGATGCTTAACATTAATAAATAATGTATTAGATAAGTTATAGAAGCATAGTAAGCATACACAAGAGAGGCAAATCCAAGTGTGTGACGAATGAGCGTCGAAGCAGCGTACCAGTGTTAACGAACTTAAAAAGTGTTTCAATTCAATTGAAATGAATATTAGAGGATATGAAATGGGTTTAATATAAAACCAATAAGTAGTCCTACAAAGACTTAAGCACTTGAATGAACTGCGAATATGAAATATAGTGAGATATAAGTTGAAAGTTAACACAATTAAGTTGAACATTGTGTATTTATAATAGGAAAGATTATGAGATGTGGAGTAGAGTTTAAATTATAATTACTATGTGTTGTTATGTGACTAATAGTTGATGTGTATGATTATATAATTGTGTAGGGCACGTGAAGTGCAGATAACTCTGTAAGCAGTTAATCTACTATTGGTAAACAACAATCAAGGCAAGTCTTTTGGTTACTATTTGTACGTGGATTTGATGAACTATTTTAAATTGCATGATATGTTATACATGTTGAAATCATGAAATGTTAAAGTCAATTTATGACTGCATTGTTTTGGTTAAGTAATGATGATTGAGTAAGGAACTCAATCTTTATATTTGTTATGTGAATTAAAAAGCATGTATGCCATGTTACTTTAATGAGATGTATATCGAGCATGTTATTATGTGCTATGTGATGCATGAAAAATGTTAGACTTTGCTGGGCTGTCGAGCTCACTCTTGCAAATAACCACTTTTGCAGGTCAAGATTTTAAGGTAAAGATATGTGCTAAGTGAGTTATAGAGATCTATATTCACGAAAATTACTTATGTTTTATGAGAAATGTTTTTCAAATTTTTAACGTAACATGTTGTTGAATTGTAAAGTTGAGATATCCAATGTATATGGATATTTAGTTATGATGTAAGACTTTGTATAGTCATTTTGTTGTAATGATTCATGATATAAGATTGAATCAAAGAGATGTAATGTAAAGGTTGCGATTCAAGGCAAGAAAGAAGGAAACGTATAAAAGTTTTAAATATTCCGCAATTTTAGTGTTTTTAATATCGAATAATGATGTAAAATTTGAGATTTAATGTATGGTTAACGACTGAAGTGGAGATTTAAATGGTATGAATTTTGGGGTCGTTACAGAAACCTTCGTACATAGGAGGCCATGAATGATAGATATCATATGCCCACAGAATTATCCATGGTTGACCCAATAGACCCCAAAGAAAAACGAGAATATTACTATCATCTTCTTTCCAATGGTGAGTCTTCTCTTGACATATAACTATCTCTACCGTCTGCAATTGAACATTATGTTTCAAATAAACTCCAAGATCATATAGGTAGTGCTTGTAGATATACTCAAATGAGTGGATTTGGACAACCACATCTTATGATAACGCGAGGTTGTATGTCATTAGACATCTTGTATGATAGTGATAAAACACCCTTCCAAAGTTGGGTTCGCCTCACCCTATTGTTGTTCACCAAAATCAATTATTAAGTGACGTATAATATACGACACACACATCTTAGGTCCTCAATACAATTATATATTGTATGTCATGCCGTTTTATAATGTGTTGAGAAACTTTGACAGACCCGAACCATCACAATATTCCCCGTTATTCTCACTCACTTCGACCCATTTACACTCTTATTACCGAAGAAAGGAATTGTGAAGCAAAAGGGTGAGCACAACTAGCTCAGTAAAGAATATTATGACTAAGATAATTACATTATCAATAGACTTCATCGATAATAAATCGAGATTTAGAACATATGGTAGATGATAAAACTTTTCAACCATAGTTGCAATGAACGAGAAATCCATTAGAAGAGTCAAAATAGACTATAAAGTCTATTATCTTCTCACGTTAAAAAGTCTACCAACAATGTTTTATCCTCAGTAACATCAATCAACAGTTCCTTTCCACAATCATATGAATAACTCATAATCATAATTGTGATTCTAAATTCCTCTTCGCATCCAAGACAAAGATAATTTTCATCACCGTCTTTACCCAAACATCAAAGATCATGGTTACATCAAATCACAGTTCACATTATAATCATACTAATAAATTCATCTTTTTTGCCACGGGCCAAAGATATTCATCAACAGCTTCATCTTTGCACTACATGCCAAAGATATTCAACAACAAGTCATCTTTGCACTACATGCCAAAGATATTCAACAACGGTCATCTTTACACTACGTACTCAAAGATATTCATCAATAATTGATCTTTGCACTACTGAGCCAAAGATATTCATATCTCAAAGAAATACATAATCATTTCAGAATTTATATAAACCATAATTATAACCATATATGTTGATCAATTCACCTTTGCACTTAAGCTAAAGATATTCAATTATAAATTCAATAGTCATGATCATACCAGTCAACAATTCAACTTTGCACTACTGGCCAAAGAGAACCTATTGTCACGATCATACCGATAATCTACCCATCTTTACACTCAAGTCAAAGAGAAATATCATCATTAGGGTTATAAGAATGTTATATATGATAATAAAAACAATATAATCAACATATAGATTTAATCTCAAGAGTAAGATTCATAAATCAATGATATCATAAAACCTAAATCAAAATATTATAAATCACTTAATAATCTCATAATCTAATATTATTAATAATACCACAATATTTTAATCATTTCTTAAACTTATAAACAATTTATTTTAATTGTTTACAATTTAGTAATAAATGAATTTAATCATTCTAAAATATCAAACTCATAAGATTTCATCACCAATAACCAAAACCCTCATCAAAAATCTGCATATACCTCAAATATGATTCTCAAGCCATAAAATCATATTTTACAATTTTCTTACTTCACATAACATATTTAATTCATTTACTCATAACTAGAATATTTTCATGAAAAATACCAAATCAGTTCCAAAAATATTTCTTTTCTGGGATTTAGCATAATATAGTCCCATATTGAACATATATTTTTCACGGAATTTTTAAAATTCATTTACTATTTTTCACATGGCCAAAACCACCGAATATTCAGACATTTATCATAAATTGTACTTTTATCCAAAAATTCCGAAATTTACAGAGTATATTAATATTATATAGATGTACTCCCAATAAAAATCTCATCAATTTTGGAGTTAATAACAAGGAGTTATAAGTGGTTACTTTTAAAATAGTCTTTTCTCATAAAATCCATAACTCCTAATCTATACATCCAAAAATCGCCATTTTTGGACACAATCTACAAAACTCATCAAAATATCATTTCAAATTTTTTCATAATTTTTGAAGGTTCAGAAAAATTTCAAAATTCAAAAACATAATAAACCTTTTATACTAACGACAATACCCCTTACATCAAAAGAGCAGTACTTCTGACTGGAATAACGTTGAACGAACTTGCACCGTATAGCAACACTCAAGATATCAAAATACTCACAAGAATATACTCGATAATATATAGAGAGAGAAGTAGAGAGAAAACTTCAATTTCTGGTGTGATTTTCAATTCTAACCTAAGCACCTATTTATAGGAAATTGCTTAGAACACCAACGCAGAAAATTGAATATAATAATATTATTTATAAAAAAAATTCCTAAGCGCACCACCAGCTGATTTCAACCATTTAACACATGCCCCTCAAATAAAAAAAACGTTTTTCTTAAAAATAATAATTAAAACTTCCAAAAATCAATTATTTCAAAACTACGAAACTTCAATAATTCATAATAAATAGCCCTTTTATCAGAAAAATTCAAACCACATGTCTTTTCCATAGGAAATTTCATTATTTACAACTTTGCAGAAGAAAGTTTTTCCAAATTCTAAACAAAAATTGACCGAAATCCACAAACGGGCGATTTTACAGGCTATAATCAAATTTCAGTCAATAAATGGGCCCACAGACATGTTTAACATGTTTTAAACAACTTTTACAACAAAAATACTCTTCCTCCTCATATACTCATATATTCCACATTCATTATAAAAATATCATCATTATTATATTATAATAATATAATAAAATATTATTTTATCAGAAAAGATAAAATATCGATTTTCAACAATTGTCACTTTAAAAAATTTCTCCATCTATATCCACATAAAATGAATATTTTCCTCATTATATAAATCAATAATTATTTATTCACAAATAATATTACAGAATCACAATACTAACAACCGTGCGCTTCTCGTGAAAGAGGGGCTTTCAATAAGAATTTCTCCTTCTTGGCATGCCAATAGGTGACCAAACCTCTCCTTGTGAAACTTCTAGACATTGCCAATAATGCTATCTAATAATATTATCCAAATAATATGAATTATTGATCCGATAATGGAAAATACTGTGCCGTGATAATTATTGAAACAACAATAATATAGAATATCAACGTAACAATTATTGAATCAATAAAATAAAATATTGAACAGTAATTACTGTAACAATTATTGAGTAATGCCTTCTTACGAAAAAATTATCATGCTTCATGAATAGAACTTGTGAATAGTAAGTGTGAATAGTAATTTATGAATAGTAACTCGTGAATAGTAACTCATGAATAGTAACTCGTGAATAGTAACTCATGAATAGTAACTCATGAATAGTAATTAAAAAAATTGAATACTTTTATTTCATAAAATTCGGGGTCTTACAATAATTCCATGTCTTATATTTAATTTGGACATTGTATGGTGGAAGGATTGAATTGTACGATAACTATTTACTCAAATGTTCTTTTATGATTAATGTTAAAATCTATATTATCTGGAAAGTCGTTGATCGATAGGGAGGCTTATACCTATTGTAGAATAAATATTGTTGGGAGAATGCATATGTTGATTTGATGTTTAAATACAAATGCTCATAATTATTTGTAATGTCCTTCAAGGAATATATGTACAAGGACTTAGTGATAGATCAAAATTATTTGGTTGATCTAAGCTCTTAATGTGTATCATTCTAAAAATGAATGTATAGATAGAAAGATTAAAGATGTTAGGTTGATCTTGAGATGTAATAGATAGGCTTCAAAGAATTCTTAGTGCATCAATCTGATCAAGATTGCAGAAGTCACGGCAAAAATGTGGAGTTTCAAGAATCTTAGTGTGCCTGCCTTGAAGGGCTTCTTCGAAAATCGTAGAGTGGTCCCAACGTTTGCCCAGGCAACTTAGAAGTCGTAGTGTGCTCTCAAAAACGTAGAGTTTATAATTCAAGAAAGAAAAGATCGTAGTGTGCAAATATTTAAGAGAAATCATAGTGCTCTCAGCTGATAACATCAGACCAAGCACCAGGGCAACAAGTCACCACGATCTGAATCGTAGAGTATCATCTGTCTTGTGTCAGAAGCATCAAGCCTCACGATTTATGTGGAGACAAACTCCAACATATGAGGAATGGATTCTAAACGTTGTAGTACTCATCAGTCCCAAAGTCATAAGAAATATCCTTAGTATACAACAAAGAAGCGTATTGAAGAAGCTAAGGAAAGTACCATTGGTAAGGGGGAAAACACCTTTTCAGGTGTTAGGTGAGAAAGCAGTCTGCTGTGTCAGTGGGCCAGAATGCAATTCAGAAGATGTGCAAAAAAGTCTCCATCAAAGAACAGAAAGGTCAAACGCATTTAATGCTTCAACGGATGGATCCAACAGATAGTTTTCAAGATCACATATATGAAAATCAAGCAGATGAGAGAAGTAAGCAAGCATTGAACAAAAACGTACAAGAACTCTCAAAGCTCGACTCAACGATCTGAAAAAAAGAAAAGCTTGCTCAGCTACTCAGTTCTTTCGAACAAGTGCTTAAACAACAACTAAGTAGCAACCATCAAAAACTCAACATCTACCAATTAACTGAAGAAAAAGTTCCAAGTCAGAAGGACTTGAAGAGTTCTAAGTGAACTATAAGAGAGCCAAGTCTGCTGGACTTAAAGAGTTCAAGAGTGAACTAAGAAGTTCCTAGAATGCTGGTCTAGAAGGAATCTAAGTGATTCAGAAAGTGTAAAAGACATCCTTAGTGGATTTCCTACTCGAGAAGTAGAAGAGTGGACTAGGAGCGTTAAGTGCTCTAAACCACTTAAAACGACTGTCTCTTACATTCTTACTATAACTGCTATATCTGCTAGAACTGCTATATCTGCCTCACTCTCATAAACTCACTATCTTAAGGGAGATTAAAACTAATATTAATTCTGCTAAAGTTTTAATCATTATCTACTAACAAGTTAAAATGAAAAGTTTTTCAAATATCTATTCAACCCCCCCCCCCTTCTAGATAACTATTGTGCCTTCAAGAACTAACAATTGATATCAAAGCAGGTTCTATTATATAGCCTACAAAGCTTTAGAAGATCCAATGGCACACTTACCATTTGAATCAAGAACTAGAGGAGGCAGCAAGCCACCAATGTGCAATAAAGTTAAATTTGCTAACTGGAAAGTTCAGATGCAAGCATACATGGACTCAATAGATGAAGATCTATTTGAGACCGTTCAAAATGGGCCCTATATACCAACAAAGCATGCACCAACAACAGACGATCCAAACATAATACAAATCAAAGTCAAAGAAGAATGGACTGACAACGAGAAGAGAGCTGTCCAACTTGACAAGAAGGCCAAGAACATTTTATTTCAATCCTTAGAAGATGATCTGTTCGAAAACGTTGTCAACTGCAAAATAATGAAGGAGGTTTGGGAAGCACTTCTCATCATGCACGAAGGAATGGAAGAAGTAAGAGAAAACAAACAATTACTTCTGACACAACAATATGAAATGTTTGCTCATGTTCAAGGAGAAAACGTAATTGCCACCTATGAGAGATTCAACGTTCTTGTAATGCCCCCAAACTCGGGTACTTGAAACCCAAACTCGGTGCTTTATGATACCATTTCTATGAGCGGAATAATACTAATAATAATAACAATAATATACATATCAAACTTAATTTACATATATCAAAGTCTAATCCCAAGTACGCAACCTTTACTACAATACATTACATGATAGATAATAAATATCATTATCTTTAATACTGTCTAACTATTACAAAAGATAACATAAGGTTATTCTGATTGCTTTCCTTTTTCCTTGTTCTGGCTTGAACATTCCGGTTGATCATGCTTAGCTGAAAACATTTAAATTTAAAGCAAGGATGAGCATTTGATTGCCCAACAAGTAATAGCAACAATAAATATAAGCTGAAAGAATTAAATGTTTTCTTTGAATAAATCTTCTACAACAAATCAACAGTTGTGAAATAAGCTGAACCAATAATAACAACATACCAAATCTATCTCAAATTTTTGAAACTACGTACTGACTTAGTCGACAGACTATGAACATTATTTTTCATTTTCATTAGGGTTTAGCAGAACTTCATCCGC
Organism: Panax quinquefolius; assembly: GCA_020205615.1. Lineage (NCBI taxonomy): Eukaryota > Viridiplantae > Streptophyta > Magnoliopsida > Apiales > Araliaceae > Panax > Panax quinquefolius. The sequence continues at coordinate 105,595,303 of CM035160.1, read as the reverse complement.
AAACCGTCATAACTTACGGGCACGAGGGTGATCATCCAAATGCGCCCTGTATTGATCAATACTACATGCAAGAACGATATTATCGTTCACTCTATCCACCTTAGATGCACAAAAGTTTTCCCTTATTTGGGATGTTCATACATAGTCGGGAATCCGAACCAAAACAATCTGGTTGGATACAATAACGTTTTATCTTGTTCAATAATATTTTTATGTCTAGCTGAATAAAATAGCTTAGATAGCTTTTAAGTTAACATATACATACTCAAAATCAATAAATATGTATCAACATATGATTAAATACAATGGTTATCCAAGTGGGGACACTTGTCTAACCCTATATACGAATTAACGAATAGAATAAATAACTGAATTATACAATAATACAATGATTGGATAATGTAAGAACTTGTATGAATACAAAGATTGGATACATAATCAATAATAATAGAGTTAATAATCTGGCACAATAATATGATTATGAAACTTTCTTACTCATGTCTGTTACATAAAGGAAATGCAAAGGTAGGATACTTGCACAATATAAATAATTGATCAGATACTTGCTCAATAATAATTGGAGTAAGTTTAGGAAACTTGCATAACATGATATACATGTTTGCACGAAATAAAAGTAGTGCATAAGGTTTAGTTACTTGCCTGAGCTTCTGCCAACAATAATGCAACTTAGTTCTATCTTTTATATTAAAACCTATCATTAATAAGATCATTCGTTCGATTAAAATAATATATCATATCACATAGTACTGCTAATTGCGTCAGCAAGCACGTAACCTAATCACATTTTCACTATGTTTAACAATCATTACATCATAAACAAACACGTATCTAGTCAAATTATCTAAGTCCAAATCAATTTCTGAAATATTTCGGTGTACAAACGGCTTTATCGGGTAAATATCGAGTCTAAGACTCTTTCATGCAGTTTAATAGTCGTTTAGATATTTTAAATATCAGTCATATTATTTTTCATAGCTTTATAATAATTTTTAAATAATTATTATACTTTATCATGAATTTTCAAACTCTGAAATCATTATTAAATGATTTAAATATTAACTAATTCTATGATCATTAATATTTAATTAATATTAAACTATTAATGAAACAATTGCCAAAATATTAAAGTTATTTATAATAACTCTAAATATTTTTAAAGTATTAATATTACCCTTAAATGATTTTTAAAACATTTAAAATCATTTTAAATAATTACCATTAATATTAGAATATTAATTTATTATTTATCAAAATATTAAAAGTCATTAGTGATAACTTAAAATATTTTTAATTCATTTATTTCCTTTTTAAATGATTTTTAATTCAATAAAACCATTTTAAAACTATTTATTTAATATAATTATTAAATAAACTTAATATCATTAATATTAAATTATTAATGAAATTTACCTTTAAATATCAAAAGTTATATTTTATAACTTCAAATATTTTAAACTATTTATTTTCATTTAAAAAGATTTTTATAATATTAAAATCATTTTTAATTTATTTATTTAATATAATTACTAAATAAATCTAATATCATTAATATTTAATAATTAATGAAACTTATCTTAAAATATTAAAAGTTATGTTTTATAACTTAAAATATTATTAAATACCTTATTATTATTTAAAATGATTTTTAATACAATAAAATCATTTTTAATTAATTTATTTAATGCATTTATTAAATAATTTAAATACCAATAATATCCAAATAAATATTAATATTTATGAAAAATATGTCAAATTATTAAAAGTTAATTTTTATAACTTAAAATAATTTTTAAAACTATTTTTGTAATTTTCAGAATTTATTTACTATTTTTAAATGATTTTTAGAATTTAAATTAATTAATTATAATAAGTCTGTCGCTAAATTCCTTTGGCGACAGTAAGTGTCGCCTTAGGTGTTCTTGAGAAACTAAGGCATTCAAAGTCAGTGCTCGAGCTTGCTTGTTTGACCATCAATCATTCCTTGTGTAATGTGTTTCTGGTCGCATTAATGGTTAGCTATTATAGTACGGATGTAATACTACTCAGTATAACAACAAACATGGTCAAAATATGCATCATATGCAAGATCTAAGCTCAAGAACAAAATTTGTCAGAGTCGTTTTCGACGCTTCTTGGCGCCTAAGAAAACAAAGTCGCGTAAATGGCCAACGGCGATTTGGATGGCCTTAAATCATCAATCTTTTCATGTTAAGTGTTTTTTTGCTCAAATCGAGTATGCTTTCTGACAAACTATCAGAGAACATGTTGCAATCCCTGGTCAAGTCTAAACATAAATAATCAAAACGCGTTGGGGCTCACAAATTCGTGTCAGAGTCTATTCTTTATTTCTGGGTTTTTGCCAGAATGAAGAACAGAACGGGTATGCAACTTTGGATCCTTATATCTCACGTTGTGTGTTTGCTATATGTGGTCTATTGATTCCAGGTTTTAGATAAATTGTAATACTACATATCCATTGCATACAAATAGTATAACAACAATAGAGCATACAGATCTAGGCCGGTCAAACCATGTCAGAAGACATGTTCTTGAATTTTCTGGATTTTCCAGAAACAGATTTCGTGAACTAGTAAGCTAGTTTGACCATCCACTATGTTCAATACAATGATGATATAAGGGATCGAAAGGCATATATCCATAGTAAACATAATAATCTACAACTCAGTTACCATAACAGAATCAAAACAACAACACACTAGCAGATCTAGTCGCTTGAAAAAGTTGTCAAACGCTGGTAATGACCTTCTGGGTTGCCCAGAAAAGGTCAGGTCAATTCAGATTAACGGATTTTGACTGTTAATAACTACCAACCTATACATCAAATGACTCTGATTCTTTTTGCAGATTAAAAAACACATTACAAGATACACATAACAAGTTAAAAACAACAAAACGCATAACTGACCAAAGATCTATGAGGTCTGACATTTGACTGTCAGACTCAAAAACAAAAATTTTCAAATTTTGAAAAACTCTAGATCTGAGCCTATAAATGTTATGGATCTATCATCTATCAACCCAGATCATCATTGTACACCATAAACAACATATTTTAACAATAAATTATAACATCTAACCTGCAGATCAAGATCAGATTTCTTTTCAGGGTTCATACCTTTTTTGTGAGCAAAATATGATTTCTATGCTTCTGATCTGTTTATGGATTTCATTGGGCTTGCTTTGTGACTGATCTAGCAAAGAAATTTCGGAGGTTTTAGAGAAAGAATTTCTAGGATGAGTGTTTGTGCAAAATGAGCATGGATGAGACTTTTCTCTCTCTCTTGAATTCTATGTAAACTTGTATACAATGCATGTGGCTGTTAGTAATGGCTAAGAATTGTAGTCTTGTAGGTTCATAGCTAGACAATAGGGTGGCTGGCCAGATTTGCAAAGATCTTGTCTAACCAATAATTAACGAATTGGACAAAAAGGGCAAAATTGTAATTTTGCAAATAAGTAAAAGGGTATTCTTGTCCAAGGTGCTTGAATCTAGGGTTTAATCACTAGATTTTTAACCTTAAAGTTTCTCAAATAATTACTAGGGTTTGGACAATTAAAAATTAAAGGGTAGTAAAATATTAAATTAAAACATACTAATTAAATTAGGGTTTTTAATAAAAATTTGGGTTTAAATAATTAGGGTTCCTTAATTATCATTTCAATTTACTAAAATAATAATCAGGGTTTATAATTTTAGCAATTAGGGTTACTAATTAGCAATTAGGGTTTCTAATTTTAAATTAGGGCTTTCAAATATTAATTAGGGTTTTATCTAATTAACATTAATTCTATAATATGCACATAATTCATATAACACAATTTCTGACCGATCTTAATTTTCGGTTTTAAATTCCCAATTATAATTTATGACAGTAATACTAGGGTTTGTTGTCATACACCATAATTGACTAACCAATATTAGTCTACACATATACTGTATATATTTATAACACTGAAAAATAATATTATATTTAATATAATATTATTATTCTCATTCATAGCTCAAAATCCAAAATTAGGGTTTGAATTCCATATCTCGATTTATCTTTCACATATAGCATGCATTATTAATTAAGTTAAAATAATTAACTTAAAACTACGAACTAAAATTCATATAATAAAATAGTAATTATAATAATTCCAATAATCATTTCATATATTATTTAAATAATATAAAAATCATATTTTCATAGAAAATAAATAATAAAGACATTTCTACTATAAAATTAATTATTATAAGTCTATACTTTATAATGATCAATAATTCTAAAATAAAATTGTTTGAAATTATTCATGAAATAAATAATTTTATTTATCACATATATACATACACATTACTTGACATATATTCTCATCTTTAAAATAAATAAAAAAATTAATATGCAAAATTTCTTATTTATTTATATAGAAAATATTCATGTTATTACATTCACCCTCCCTTATAAGGATTCCGTCCCCGAAATCACCGTTTTAAAACTCGTACTAACAAGGGTACATAGCATACATAGTCATTTCAAATAAATCTCGATCGGATTTGATCGAACTGATCTTTAACTAATCAACATTAAGCTTGTCTCTCTGATTAAACGGAAGTTTGATTTCTAAAAGAACTCAAATTTCTCCTTCAAAATTTCTTTATAATATAATTTATTATATATTGGAAAATCATGTATATCAAAATATAAAAGTTATACGAATAATACCTGGAGTTGCATTCTTAGCTACTACCGTATACTGGACCGTTATATTGAAAATTCTTGTGGTTGATTATGTTGGTTTGTTTGTTGAAGTAGGTTCCGTTGTCACTAGAGTCCCGCTGCCTTTTCCTTTACTCGCACTCCCTGTATCCCCTACCTTTTTTGGACAGTCTTTCACCTTATGCTCCGTTGATCAACACTTGAAACACCCTCTATTCATCCTTGGATTGGGAAGGTTGGGAGAGATATATCCCTCCTGCTCACACCTGTAGCACACAAACTTACCCTTAAGACACTCCCCTGAGTGATTCGTTCCACAATTCCCACACTGCGTAACCTGTTTCTTTCCACCTCCCGGCCTACTTCTGGTATTCCAGAAATTATCTCCTTTTCTTTTCCCGGTCTTTACATCGCCACTATTTTCTTCTCTGGCTCTAGCTTGATTTGCTTCCCACCAAAAATTTGTCTCCCCTTTCATCGTATAGGTGACAAAAGCTGTCTTTTGCCCATCCGTTACTCTAGCTGTCACAAACATCTCTACAGGGTCAGTTGATCCCCTAAATCCTGGGTGTTCGATTGCTTTGAAGTCTTTGATGTTTGCTGATCGATTACTTGGTTGATTTCCCCTGGCTAATATTCCGTTCTGCATAGCTTGAACGTCCATATTCGCCAAATTTTGTGTTGGGTCTAGTTGTACTTCAGCTTTGTTGACTGGTTCTTCTGCCTTTTGGTTTCGTTTTCGCCTTGGCGGCATTATCTGATTAAATAAGATCATGTTCATCTAACAAATTCATCGTACTTTTCATAGCATAACACATACTGCTTTAAACATCTGTTATCCCCTTTGTGACATAATACTCGGGAATCGTTGCCACAACTTATACAAAAGTTGATAATATTACTTTACACCCATATACTTATCATGTACATATCATAGAATCATACATATTCAAATAACATTAATACTACTCATTTCATACGCCTTCACTAAGGATCATTTTCTTAGCATTCTATATATTCCTATTATCCTCAATAATCCTTTTACACATAACTATAACTAGTTCGTCAAACCTTCAACACATTATGAGTTTAAGAACTCACCACAAACATATGAGTTCAAGAACTCGAGCTAGACCTTATATTCTTTAACTACACTCTACCTATCAGTCATACTATCATTTCTGGGTCCGGTACTACACTTTCCTGTATAATCACCTCATTGAGGTAGCTTTCAATGTGAGCCTCTATTTCAGCTATTGGCTTTGATATTGGCTCGGTTATGGAGGTTGACTCCTTCTTTATGATATGAGGGTATCCTAATTCTTTCTATCTGACATCTACACAAAACTATCTTGATTAACACGTAGTATATACACACAGCAAAGAATAATTTTACATAAGTTAGCTTTTACTTTGTTTAGCGATGAATATTTATTCAATTCATCTTCTTTTAAACTCTATATGAGTTATTTATATTTTCGACGTTTCCCTCTGTCCTAAGGTTATAGCCTAAGGTCTGTCCCACCTAAGGTTTCTAACCCTAAAGCATTGATACCAACTTGTAACGCCCCCAAACTTGGGTACCAAAACCGAACTCCTATGCTTTTACGATACCATTTCTATGAAGCGTAATAATACTAATAATAATAACAATAATATAAATATCAAACTTAATTTACATATATCAAAGTCTAATCCCAAGTACGCAACCTTTACTACAATACATTACATGATAGATAATAAATATCATTAATACTGTCTAACTATTACAAAAGATAACATAAGGTTATTCTGATTGCTTTCCTTTTTCCTTGTCCTGGCTTGAACATTCCGGTTGATCATGCTTAGCTGAAAACATTTAAATTTAAAGCAAGGATGAGAATTTGATTGCCCAGCAAGTAATAGCAACAATAAATATAAGCTAAAAGAATTAAATTTTTTCTTTGAATAACTCTTCTACAACAAATCAACAGTTGTGAAGTAAGCTGAACCAATAATAACAACTTACCAAATCTATCTCAAATTTTTGAAACTACGTACTGACTATAACTAGAGATTAGTCGACAGACTATGAACATTATTTTTCATTTTCGCTAGGGTTTAGCAGAACTTCATCCGCAAACCGTCATAACTTACGGGCACGAGGGTGATCATCCCAATGCACCCTGTATTGATCAATACTACATGCATGAACGATATTATCGTTCACTCTATCCACCTTAGGTGCACAAAAGTTTTCACATATTCGGGATGTTCATACTTAGTCGGGAATCCGAACCAAAACAATCTGGTTGGATACAATAAAGTTCGATCTTGTTCAACAATATTTTTATGTCTAGCTGAATAAAATAGCTTAGACGGCTTTTAAGTCAACATATACATACTCGAAATCAATAAATATGTATCAACATATGATTAAATACAATGGTTATCCAAGTGGGGATAGTTGTCTAACCCTATATACGAATTAACGAACAGAATAAATATCTGAATTATACAATAATACAATGATTGGATAATGTAAGAACTTGTATGAATACAAAGATTGGATACATAATTAATAATAATAGAGTTAATAATCAGGCACAATAATATGATTCTGAAACTTTCTTACTCATGTCTGTTGCATAAAAGAAATGCAAAGGTGGGATACTTGCACAATATAAATAATAGATCAGATACTTGCTCAATAATAATTGGAGTAAGTTTAGGAAACTTGCATAACATGATATACCTGTTTGCACGAAATAAAAGTAGTGCATAAGGTTTAGATACTTGCCTGAGCTTCTACTTACAATAATTCAACTTAGTTCCATCTTTTATATCAAAACCTATCATTAATAAGATCATTCGTTCGATTAGAATAATATATCATATCACATAGTACTGCTAATTGCAGTCAGCACGTAACCTAATCACATTATCACATATGTTTAACAGTCATTACATCATAAACAAACACGTATCTAGTTGAATTATCTAAGTCCAAATCAATTTCTGAAATATTTCGGTGTACCGACGACTTTATCGGGTAAATGTCGAGTCTAAAACTCTATCCTGCAGTTCAATAGTCGTTTAGATATTTTAAATATCAATCATATTATTTTTCATAGCCTTATAATAATTTTTAAATAATTATTATACTTTATCATGAATTTTCAAACTCTGAAACCATTATTAAATGATTTAAATATTAACTAATTCTATGATCATTAATATTTAATTAATATTAAACTATTAATGAAACCATTGCCAAAATAATAAAGTTATTTATAATAACTCAAAATATTTTTAAAGAATTAATATAACTCTTAAATGATTTTTAAAATATTTAAAATCATTTTTAAATAATTACTATTAATATTAGAATATTAATTTATTATTTATCAAAATATTAAAAGTCATTAGTGATAACTTAAAATATTTTTAATTCATTTATTTCCTTTTAAATAATTTTAATTCAATAAAACCATTTTAAAACTATTTATTTAATATAATTATTAAATAAACTTAATATCATTAATATTAAATTATTAATGAAATTTACCTTTAAATATCAAAAGTTATATTTTATAACTTCAAATATTTTTAAACTATTTATTTTCATTTAAAATGATTTTTATAATATTAAAATCATTTTTAATTAATTTATTTAATATAATTACTAAATAAATCTGATATCATTAACTGTGACGCCCCCAAAATAGGTATACATCACCTATTATGAGTCGTCAAATACATAATCTGATGAATACAAATACAACTTAATTATATATTTATAGCCGTGTAAAGTGCGATAAAACATAAGTCAGAGTTTTAATACAAATATTGTCGCCTGAAAATATACAAACTCAAATTCAATATTATTACATTTATTTCCCACAATTTCACTGAATTGTGAGGACTACTAATGTTATCATATCTCGTCCGCCACTCCGCTCCCCGACTAGTCCCTACTACGCTCTCATTTCAAGAGAGAACAATAAAAGTAAAAAGGTGAGCTCAACTAGCCCGGTAGGAAATATTATGACTAAGATAATGCGTAATATATTATCGTTAGCCTTCAACGGTGTTAAACCGATACAATATAACAACCATCAAGTTTAATCTGCGGTGAACAAGCAATCCATTAAAAGAGTCAAGTAGAGAATAAAATCTACTATCTTTTATGATTTAGAAGGTTTTCATCACTTTTATCATTGGGACTCGACAATAAATAATCCACATCATCGAATCACCCCCGCTTTACTGACCCGAGGATATTCTTTAGTATCACGACCACAATTATCCATGCACTACAAGCCAAGATTATTTGTGTATTCAATAATGGTCATGATCATGCCAACAACTGTCCATCAATGCTCTACGGGCCAATGAGGACTTTTTTCACATCATTTGTAACATTACGGTCATGATTACACCAAATAATCCCTGGTCATAATCATACCAAGTCCATCTATGCACTATAGGCCACATATGACTTTCAACAAAATATAAACATGAGGATGATGATAATGATATAAGAATTCAATAAAACAAGTTCAAGAATTAATTTATCCAGGAACTAATAACGTCCAAATTGTCAACATGATACTGATTTGTAGAGTAAAATTCAAGAATGCTCAGAAGAATATTTCCATAAAAAGATACTGGATGAAGCGCAAATATCAAGGATATTCCACTAATTTCATGGAGTATAGAAGTCAAAAATTTAACCAACTTAGTATAATAAGGAATGGAATAACAAAAGAAATCACCGAGCATGCGATAGACCGCAGTGCGAAAGTTATTCAAACGAATAATAAATAACGGAATCAGTCCCAGCGTAAAACGCACAGTATACATGATATTCCAACAAAATAATAAAGACGGAATCGGTCCGGCGTAAAACGCATGATGAATAGGATATTCCAACGTAATAATAAAGACGGAATCGGTCCCAGGCGTAAAATGCATGACGATGTGATATTCCAACGAGAATAATAAAGATTTTAAACCGTGTTCGTGAAACGCTTGAATAGGATATTCCAACAGATTGATAAAGAATGGAACAATAGAAGAATTTCACCAAGTATAGGGTAGCTCACAGCGTATCTGAGTTATTCCAATGAAATAATAAAGAATGGAATAACAGAAGTTCTCTTCATGGATAAGAAAGAAATAATACTCCCTACCTTAGAAAAACTGGATACTGGAATAGTGAGGTAGCATACTTCTCTTCTTCTTTCTATAATTTCTCTCTATAATAATTGTTCTAAAGCTTTTGTGAATTGGTGAGAAATGAAGGAAGAATGAGCTTCTATTTATAGGAAAATATAATTTCGATAATTGCACGTTTTGGGGCTCGAAAAATTACAGTACAATACCTCCAACTTTTCTTTCATTTTTAATTTAGTCCTGCAAGTATTATCAATCTTGTACCAACTCCCCTAATAGTAAATAATGTGAATCAATAGTTCAATTATGTGAATCGATAGTATAATCATGTGAAGAATACGAATTACAGTATAGTATCTCCATCTATACCTCCATTTTAAACTTAGTCATGCAAGTATTATCAATCTTGCACCAACTCCCCTAATAGTAATTAATGTGATTCAATAGTACACATATGTGAACAAATAGTTATATAAGCATGTGAATTAGTAGCAATTAATTGCTCAATTATCCGATAAATTACCCGATTTATCAATATAACCCCTAGACATCAATTATCATCGGAATAAATGTCGATTTTCACTAACACAAACAATTCCAACATAATGAATTTTTATCAAAAATATAAATTTTGAAATTTTGAAGTTTGACTTTTCCCTAAGAAGTCAACTGTTGACTTTTTGACCAAATAGTGAATCCGGGAAAATTTTGTGTTTATAGACTATTTTTACTAATTTTGTCGTTCCGGACTCAAATATCACGTTCGCGTCTCCAAATTCAACTCCAAACAACATTCATCATTAATATTATAACTCACAATATTTATCAACCAGGTCATTCCCAGGAAAGAGGGGGCTTTCCAATAAGGATTTCTCCCTATTGGCGAGCAATTAAGTGACCAAACCTCTCCTTGACAGAACTTCTAGACATTGTAAATATTGTAATTTAATAATATGAATAACTTTGTCGTCTCAATTATTGATTTAATAAAATAACATATTATGCGGATGATCTTATGACAATAATCGAATCAATAATATGAGAGATATGATCTGAAATTCTTTGTAGCAATAATTAAGTATAACTGAGTGACTTCTCACGTAAGCATCAATAATCAATACCGTATACTACTATGCAACCACGCGTATTACTGTACTTTTACTACCGGATAGTTCAACAGCTAACGGTAAAACTTCCGCCGTTATTTTCATAAAGTATTTTTGTCGTTTTCTCAATCCGATAATAATTCCGCTAATGGGGTCCACCAATGATTGTGTCGTTGCATCTAATATTCCCCGTTAAAGCGATTATTCCCCACCAATCAAATATTATATAACAACTTATGTACTTTGCAAAATTTGTAAATATTACCCACAACTATAACATTATATCAAATCCACACCATAATATTCAAAAATATATTTCGAGAAAATTTAATCTTTATTCAAAAGTTGGGGTCTTACATTAATATTTAATAATTAATGAAACTTATCTTAGAATATTAGAAGTTATGTTTTATAACTTAAAATATTATTAAATACCTTATTATTATTTAAAATGATTTTTAATACAATAAAATCATTTTTAATTAATTTATTTAATACATTTATTAAATAATTTAAATACCAATAATATCCAAATAAATATTAATATTTATGAAAAATATGTCAAATTATTAAAAGTTAATTTTATAACTTAAAATAATTTTTAAAACTATTTTTAATTTTCGAATTTATTTACTATTTTTAAATGATTTTAAAATTTAAATTAATTAATTATAATAAGTCTGTCATTAAAAGCCCTTTAGCGACAAGAAGAAATCATCGCCTTAGGTGTTCTTGAAACCTAGGCATTCAAAGTCAGTGCTCGAGCTTGCTTGTTTGACCATCAATCATTCCTTGTGTAATGTGTTTCTAGTCGCGTTAATGGTTAGCTATTATAGTACGGATGTAATAATACATAGTATAACAACAAACATGGTCAAAACAAGCATCATATGCAAGATCTAAGCTCAAGAACAAGATGTCAGAGCTGTTCTTGACGATTCTGGGCTGCCCAGAAAACAAAGTCGTGGCCAGTCAACGATTTGGATGGCCTTAAATCTGTCAATCTATTCATGTTAAATGTTTTCTGGTCATCGGGCTGTCTAGACAAACTATCAGAGAACATGTTGCAATCCCTAGTCAAGTCTAAACATAAATAATCAAATCGCATTGGGGCTCACAAATTCGTGTCAAAGTCTGTTCTTCATTTCTCGATTTTTCCAGAATGAAGAACAGAACGAGTATGCTACTTTGAATCCTTATATCTCGCGTTGTGTGTTTGCTCTATGTGATCTATTGACTCCAGATTGTAGATAACATGTAATACTACATATCTATTGCTTACAAACAGTATAACAACAATAGAGCATGCAGATCTAGGCCGGTCATACCATGTCAGAAGACATGTTCTTGAATTTTCTGGATTTTCCAGAAACAGATTTCGTGAACTAGTAAGCTAGTTTGACCATCCACTGTGTTCAATACAATGATGATATAAGGGATCGAAAGGCATATATCCATAGTAAACATAAAAATCTATAACTCAGTTACTATAACAGAATCAAAACAACAACACACTGGCAGATCTAGTCGCTTGAAAAAGTTGTCAGACGTTGGTAATGACCTTCTGGGTTGCCCAGAAAAGGTCAGGTCAATTCCGATCAACGACTTTTGACCATTAATAACTACCAACCTATACATCAAATGACTCTGATTCTTTTTGCAGATTAAAGAACACATTACAAGATACACATAATAAGTTAAAAACAACAAAACGCATAACTGACCAAAGATCTATGAGGTCTGACATTTGACTGTAAGACTCAAAAACAAAAATTTCTAGATTTTGAAAAACTCTAGATCTGAGCCTATAAATGTTATGGATCTAACATCTATCAACCCAGATTATCATTGTATACCATAAACAACATATTTTAACAATAAATTATAACATCTAACCTGCAGATCAAGATCAGATTTCTTTTTAGGGTTCATACCTTTTTGTGAGCAAAATCTGATTTCTATGTTTCTGATCTGTTTATGGATTTCGTGGGGCTTTCTTTGTGACTAATCTAGCAAAGAAATTTTGGAGGTTTTAGAGAGAGAAGTTCTAGGATGAGTGTTTGTGCAAAATGAGCTTGGGGTTTAATCAGTAGATTTTTAACACAAATAATTGAAAGTAGTATGCACACAATCATGTTTGATGATAAAGCATATACTTTGTAACAATCTTATTCATTTATTAATAAAAAGTATTAATTTATTAAAGGCTTTTAATTATCTACACGATGTCGTTTTTATAATATGTGATAAACCCATAGTTTTAAGCAATGCTTTTAGAATAATGATGATGATCATTCTAATGAGATCTAAATTCTTAGAAAGCTTAAAACTAAAATAGTTCCCAATCATTGATTACTAAATCGGGGATTAGTGAATCCTGATAGATTGGTACATACGCTGTTGCTCATCGATGAGGATGATTGATCTCACGATCATTTGTGTGGAGACACTAAAGCAAGTATGTAGGTGCTTATTAGAGAATAAGTTCACCGAACGTGGCTCGCTAAGGAATACCTAATGGAGTTTTATTTGCTCATCAATAGGAATTCTCAGAGTGATAGTAGTACAAGTAATCCTTGACTTGAGATCATCATAGTATCTTGTGTATGATGAGTTATACTTTGACTTATTCCTTAAGACCCTTAGGGTATATCAAAGGGTATGCTTGGGTATAATAAGTTGTATACATGAGATAATGTATGATCAATAAAGAATCTACCACTTCTAATAAAAGAAGAGAAATGTCCTATGTGATTCGATAAATGACAACCCAAAGAGTCCTCGGGTTATAAGCGTAATGAAATTAGAAAGGAGTTTCTAATTTGCATTATTTGAGTCAGGCATTTAAGGATCGAAATACATATAATTAAATAAAATAAGACTTGACAAGAATTCCATGTCTTATATTTAATTGGGACATCAGATGGTGGAAGGATTGAATTGTATTTTTTGAAACTATTTACTCAAAGGTTCTTTTATGATTAATGTTGAAATCTATATTATCCGGAAAGTCGCTGATCGCTAGGAGGCTTATCCCTATCAGAGAATAAATATTATTTATTTAAATAAATTAATTGTTTAATTTATTTATTTAAATAAGATTAGAATTGTTCTAATTGATTTATTCACAACCGGTTTAATATGGAGAACCTAAAGGGTCACACCATAAAAGGAAGAATAATTATTTAAGAAGTTAATGGCATAATCGTAATAATATAAGTATGTATATTTAATTTAATCTATGGTGATAGAATAAATTAAATAGCTTAATATTTATTATTTAATATTTTAGAAATATTAAATATAAATTAATAAGAGGAGTCTTATTAATATTATTACAATTATTATTATTTTTTAATTTCTAAAAGAGTTTAGGAATTAATTTAATATAAGTACTCTCATTTATTCCTAATCGATTAGGAAGGAAAATTAGTTAAAGGAGTTTAATTAATTATCCCTAATAAGATTAGGGAGCTTAATTAATTAAAAGAATTTAATTAATTAAATAAAACCCAATTCCTTAATTGTTAAGGTGGGTTGCCCACATCTATAAATAAGAGGAGTCTTATTATGGGTGGTATGGGTTGTTGACTTTTAACAAAGTACGTAATAATTCCAATTTGTTGGGAGAGTACACCTTTTCTATAGTAGATAGAAAAACTAGGGTTTAGCCAACCACCCTTCTTCTTGAATTTTCTTCTTCCTCGTGGATCACCTCTGAGGCCAAACATTTGGGTGGCTAACGTTGATCAAAGGAAGGAACCAAACCCGGTGGATTCAAGATCAACGCGAAAGGATTTGGAGGTGAACTTGTACCGAGGAAGCTCGATCTTCAAGGGTATGATTTATTCTTTATCTTTTCGCTTAATTAATAATTATGCATAAAGGTGATCCGGTATATGGTTTGTAAATTTTTAAACTCGATTTTACACGCTTCAAGACTTTTTTTGCAATTTGATCAAGGCTCATTAATATTACAAACCTAACAAAGGGTATCGTGAGCCAAACCTTTATGCGCTAATTATTAATTGTTTTAATTTAATATGTATATTGATATGTGTTTAGAACAATTTAATTGGGCATAATTTTATTGTATAAAATTTAATAAAAAAAAAAAAAAAAAAAAAAAATTTTTTTTTTTTTTTGAAAAAAATATAACCATTTCATAGTTTTAAAAGGTCATACTTTTATTCAAATTAAATGAATCACAAATTAAATATTAAATCAAATGGTATATGTTACATTTAGTGGCTTAAATATCAATTTTTTTTTTTTTATGTTAATGAGGATGTCACGGAATCATATACGCTTTTTAAAAAATTTGAATCATATAAAGCAAAAGGCATATATATATAAATCAAGTTAAAAATAACTTGCCACATATTTTTTTTTTTTATAAAAAAAAATATATATATATATATATATATATATATATATATATATATATATATATATATATATATATATATATATATATATAATTATTTTATAATTAAAATAAAAAGTTTATTTTAATTTTAAAATAAAAGTTTATTTTAATATTAAAATAAAAAGGTTTATTTTAATTTTAAAATTAAATTTCATGCTAACTAATTAGAGTTGGAATTGATTCCATAATAACTAATTGGAGTTGAAATTGATTTTATTTTTCCTAAAATAAAGGAGTTTATTTGTGAATAGGAAGTAAATCCATCTTTCCTTAAATAAAGGAGTTTATTTAGATATGAAATAAAATTTCATATTATTCAAAATAAAAGAGTTTATTTGTGAATGGGAAAGAGAATCCTAATTTCCTTAAATAAAGGAGTTTATTTAGATATGAAATATGATTTCATATTATTCAAAATAAAGAAGTTTATTTGTGAATAGGAAAGAATATCCGTGTTTCCTTTAAATAAAAGATTTTTTTAATATACATTGAATCGATTCCATAATTAATTAAAATAAAAGAGTTTATTTTAATTAAAGATTTTTATATATATATAAATTTTTTTTTAATTAATTAAAATAAAATAAAGAGTTTATTTTGATTAAAATAAAATAAAATAGTTTATTTTATTCAAAATTGATAAATTAAAATAAAATAGTTTTATTTTGATTTAAATTTGGATTAAAATAAAGGAGTTTATTTTGATTCAAAATTAGATTTTATACTAACTAAATTTGCCCATTAAATGATATCAATATATATATTAAATGTTTATTATTCATAAGATGAATGTTATTTATCGATGCATATGGTGATGTGTATGATAATAAATGGGATTGATTATGGACTATCGACCAATGTGATTGGATTTTATTTTAGTTGGATGCATTTATGTATGGGTTTTTATTAAATGGGGTCTCACAGATTCGCCTTCTCTAATTTTTTCTTAATGTAAATTCTATCTCCTCCTATGTACTTCCCTCGATCACGATCAAGGTTTCTATTTATTTTAAATAGTTTTGTAATAGGAATAGTTAGAATTAATTTTGAAGAATTAGAGATCAAGGAACAAGGAGCGCCAAGACCCGCTTTGTAATGGAGCCCGGTTTTAAATGTAATAGTTATATTTAAATATTATTTCTCGCACCCTTAGGGTTTGACCTTTTTGTTCACTTGGTGGCTCTAGTGAACCAAACTAGAATAAAAGTCCATAATCAATCCGTAGAATATATAGTATTCTATATGTGCATGCTTATACTATATATATATATATATATGCAAACATGCTCGTGCATGTTCATTAATATGACGCCGTATTTTATATATATATATATATGCTGCTAAAAACAAGATGAGACAAATTAATAACAAACCCCTCAATTTTTTATATTAAGTCCTAAGCGCTCAAAGATATTTGGAATATCGAACGTCCGCTTTCTAGCATGATAAAATTAATAGAGTATTAAATATTTAATATGAGTTTGTTGTGTCACCACAAGGCAAGTATTAAGTATTTAAGATGTTAATTTATCACATTTGATGCTTATAAAGAAAATTGAACAATATTGTTTTGTCAGGTCACCACAAGGATGATATTTTTCTTTTTTGAATATATGGAGTGCTAGGTCGACTTAACTTGGATAATTTTGATTCTGATGTGCCACCACTGATCAAAATAATCTAAGAGGCAAAATAAAAGGAGTCAGATAGTTGATGTAATTGACAAAAGTTGTCTACCTATTTATTTATATATAGTTTGTTGTGTCACACCACAAGGCTATATACATTTGAAATGGGATCCTTATTCTCACTAGCAAATCTTTAATTAGATTTTGCCAAACTATATAAGTGAGGGTAATATAGTTTGAAGAAAATAGTGGGAGATACCAATTTAAAACAAGACCTAAATTATTTTGGTAATTAATAAAAGAATGTATGTTAAAATGTTGTTAATTACAAATTCATTTACATAATTTTACAAATGTCTAAAATTACTATCATCACTGAAGCATATTAGATGCTAAATTAATCTGCATCAATTAAACTGATTGGTTAAGGAATTTGAGAATAGTTCTCATAGTCGAAAAGCTATCTTATGTCCTTAATACGCCTATCCCCTCGCAATGGTTGCGCATAATGCCTCGAGGAAGAGATTGCTACTTTTAGAAAGTGGCAAGATGATGCACAATTAAGCTCAATGCATCATGCTCAGTATCCATGAGTAACGAAGCTTCAAATACAAGATGAAACTATGGATGCTTCTACTATATTCCCGCACATCAAGTAGTTGATGGTGAGGAAAGTAGGACCGATAGATATCGATATCTAAGGAGCTCTTCCGATCTAGAATGGCCAATGGCACTATAAAGATGCATAAAAAGTTCTTAACATAATCAATTTGATTGATCAATTAGACAACCGGTTTTGTCATGGATGGAGAGTTGAGCCAAGATTTGATTTGCACTCACCCCCTGACTCTTTTACAATTGTTGTGAATTTTTCATATGAACAAGCTAGATATCGCCTCACCGATTTGCTTAACATGTTGAAAAATGTCGAGAGTCACTTTCCAAACAAGAAAAAGACCAAGTCTTACCGGTAGGGGCCAAAGGATCTTCCTCAAAAGAAGAACGATTCAAAGAAGGTAAATAGAAAGGCATAAACAAAGGATAATAAGAACAAAATCGATACGGATAGCAAAGGAGTTTGCTTCCACCGCAATAAGCCCGACACCGGAAAGAAATCATGAGAAGCATCTTGCGCAGAGGCTAACCAAAGAAGCTTAGTGAAGTTTCTACATAATACAAATTTGTTCATGATTGAAATAAATTTTTCTTTAAGTCAAGGTTCTACTTGGGTATTGATACCGACTTTGGTTATCATAAATATAGATTTATGAAGGACCAAGGTAAGTAGAAAGTTAAACAAAGATAAGTAATCCTATATGTGAAAATGAAGCAAAGGTTGCTGCATTAGCTATAGAAACTTATAGTTTAGCAATCGCCTACGGCAAATCTATTAAGTCAATAAGTTGTTATCAGATTCCAATTCTTGTTAAAAATATTATTTCCATTTTATCATTGGACAATAAAATTTTTGGTATTATAATTAAGAACAATTGTTGTTCTATTTATAATAATAATGTTTTGTATAGAACCGAATATTACTTAATAAATTTTGTATACTACTGACTTACATGAAAATAATTTTGCATATTGAACAAATTAGTATAAGAAAAGGAGATGATCATTCAAAGAGTCGAATGTGTGTATTTGCTAAAATACAAGTGTGAATTATTTGAAAGGTTCAAAGAATTCAAAAGTGAAACAAATTGGCAAAGTATTAAGATTCTTTGATTAGATCAAGGAATAAATACTTGTGCAATAAGTTTCTAGATCATCTCAAATGGTTTTCTCATAATGGACACATCCCGATACGCAATAATTGATTGATGTATCCGAATGAAAAATCGCACCTTGTTGGACATGGTGCGGTCCATAATGATTTTACCGACATTCCAAAGATCCTTCTCGGATAATGTCCTAGAAATGGATGCATATCTACGAAAAAAGGTAACCTCAAAATCCACCCCAAGACTCCATAAAAGTTATGGATGTGGAGGATTCCTAATCTTAAGTATGTTAAGATAAGGGGTTGTCCAACTTATGTGAAAAGGTTTCAAAGGATAAGCTTGGGACAAGATTTGACATGTACAGATTTGTGGGACATCCTAAAGTAAGTTTAGGTATATGTTCTATAATTCTACTTAGCAAAAGGTGTTTGTTATGAAACACGCCGCCTTCTAAGATAAAGGTGTTTATCATTAAAAGGGCTAGTGGGAGGATAATAGATCTTGAAAAGTTCAAGAACCACAAAACACTATAAGTCAAATAAGAGGAACCTAGAGATGTACCTATTATACCACAACCGAATCAGAACTGAATAGTACCAAGATACCTAGGAGGTATGGATTCATCATAGATGATGATGATGAGGTACACATCATGAAGATGATGATCCAGTTACATACGATGAGGTAAGTGTTGTAGATGAGAAAATGGATCAAGCAAGTTTCTCAAATATGGAACATTCGCTTTGATGAGGCAATCAAAAGAGTTTGATTTTATCAAAAATAAGAATGAACCTAGTGTGTACAAAAGGGTCAGGGAGCATCGTGACATTCCTAGTACTATATGTTGATATACTACGGATAAGGAATGACATACCAATGCTACAATCAAGAAAGATAAAGTTGTCTAAACATTCCTCCATGAATGATTTGGGAAGAGTATCTTAATTGGGGATATAAATCTATATAGATAGATTTAAGAGGATGCTCGACTTAACCCAAGGAACGATATTCATTTGATGCTAAAGTCGCTTAGCATGGCAAACTCCAAGAGATGTCTCATGTCGATGAGCTATGGAGTGTATCTCTTTAATAGTCCCCACAGACTCTCTCGAAAAGAGAGGTCGCATGAGTAACAATCATGTATGCAATGAAATGTACGAGACCGATGTCGATCACCATATTATGGAGAAGTTCACTATGAGTCGCTGAAAAACATCTTAAAGTGCTTAACCGAAGACTAAGGATGTGATCATATTCATGGTGGGTCTAAATTAAAACTAGAGGGCTTAATAGACTCAAGTTTTTCGCATGCACTCAAGACGACGTAAAAATCCACTTTAAGGTAAAAGGTTACCTCAATAAAGGCAAAGTTGAATTGAAAGGTTCCAAACAAAAAAAGAGTTGCCGGGTTTAGTGATAAAGACAAAGTATATAGCTATAAATGAAGTCGCAAGTTGATTGCTTGGATTAAAAGTTCATTACGTAACTAGAATAGTTCCTAAGTCTCATCTTGATCTAAACATGTGTCAGGGCACTTTCATTTGATTATTAAAATCATCGAAAGATGGGAAATCACTATAGAGATAGTGGACTCTCAAGAACAACAACATTACATATCCATTAACTAAAGCTTATCCAACAAAGCAGGATAATCGCCACTTGTAGAGAAGAAGAGTATAAGATACCACGACGATCGGGTTTAGTGCAAGTGGGAGATTGAAAGTAGTATGCACACAAGCCAATCATGTTTGATGATAAAGCATATACTTTGTAACAATCTTATTCATTTATTAATAAAAAGTATTAATTTATTAAAGGCTTTTAATTATCTACATGATGTCGTTTTTATAATATGTGATAAACCCATAGTTTTAAGCAATGCTTTTAGAATAATGATGATGATCATTCTAATGAGATCTAAATTCTTAGAAAGCTTAAAACTAAAATAGTTCCCAATCATTGATTACTAAATTGGGGATTAGTGAATCCTGATAGATTGGTACATACGCTGCTTGCTCATCGATGAGGATGATTGATCTCATGATCATTTGTGTGGAGACACTAAAGCAAGTATGTAGGTGCTTATTAGAGAATAAGTTCAATCGAACGTGGCTCTCGCTAAGGAATACCTAATGGAGTTTTATTTGTTCATCAATAGGAATTCTCAGAGTGATAGTAGTACAAGTAATCCTTGACTCGAGATCATCATAGTATCTCGTGTATGATGAGTTATACTTTGACTTATTCCTTAAGACCCTTAGGGTATATCAAAGGGTATGCTTGGGTATAATAAGTCAGTATACATGGAGATAATGTATGATCAATAAAGAATCTACCACTTCTAATAAAAGAAGAGAAATGTCCTATGTGATTCGATAAATGACAACCCAAAGAGTCCTCGGTTAAGGCGTAAATGAAAATTAGAAAGGAGTTTCTAATTTGCATTATTTGAGTCAGGCATTTAAGGATCGAAATACATATAATTAAATAAAATAAGACTTGACAAGAATTCCATGTCTTATATTTAATCGGGACATCAGATGGTGGAAGGATTGAATTGTATTTGGTAACTATTTACTCAAAGGTTCTTTTATGATTAATGTTGAAATCTATATTATCCGGAAAGTCGCTGATCGCTAGGAGGCTTATCCCTATTGTAGAATAAATATTATTTATTTAAATAAATTAATTGTTTAATTTATTTATTTAAATAAGATTAGAATTGTTCTAATTGATTTATTCACAACCTGGCTTAATATGGAGAACCTAAAGGGTCACACCATAAAAGGAAGAATAATTATTTAAGAAGTTAATGGCATAATCGTAATAATATAGTTAAGTATATTTAATTTAATCTATGGTGATAGAATAAATTAAATAGCTTAATATTTATTATTTAATATTTTAGAAATATTAAATATAAATTAATAAGAGGAGTCTTATTAATATTATTACAATTATTATTATTTTAATTTCTAAAAGAGTTTAGGAATTAATTTAATATAAGTACTTTCATTTATTCCTAATTGGATTAGGAAGGAAAATTAGTTAAAGAGTTTAATTAATTATCCCTAATAAGATTAGGGAGCTTAATTAATTAAAAGAATTTAATTAATTAAATAAAACCCAATTCCTTAATTGTTAAGGTGGGTTGCCCACATCTATAAATAAGAGGAGTCTTATTATGGGTGGTATGGGTTGTTGACTTTTAACAAAGTACGTAATAATTCCAATTGTTGAGTACACCTTTTCTATAGAGATAGAAAAACTAGGGTTTAGCCAACCACCCTTCTTCTTGAATTTTTTTCTTCCTCGGTGGATCACCTCTGAGGCCAAACATTTGGGTGGCTAACGCCGATCAAAGGAAGGAACCAAACCCGTGGATTCAAGATCAACGCGAAAGGATTTGAGGTGAACTTGTACCCGAGGAAGCTCGATCTTCAAGGGTATGATTTATTCTTTATCTTTTCGCTTAATTAATAATTATGCATAAAGGATGATCCGTATATGGTTTGTAAAATTTTAAACTCGATTTTACACGCTTCCACTTTTTATGCAATTTGATTAAGGCTTGATTAATTACAGGTTTTGACAATTAAAAAATTAAAGGGTAGTAAAATTTTAAATTAAAACATACTAATTAAATTAGAAATAATTAAGGTTCAAATATTACAAACCTAACAATTAACATTAATTCTATAATATTAATTACATAATTCATATAATTTTAGCACAATTTCAATTTTAAATTAGATCATAATTTTTTATCTAATTAACATTATTAAATTCCCAATTATGGTTTATATTGATCATAATTTTAGGGTTTGTTCCCAATTATGGTTTATATAATATTAGGTTTGTTGTCAACCATAATTGACTAACAAATATCGGTCTACACATATCAGATATATTTATAACACTAAAAAATAATATTATATTTAATATAATATTATTATTCTCATTCATAGCTCAAAATCCAAAATTAGGGTTTGAATTCCATATCTCGATTTATCTTTCACATATAGCATGCATTATTAATTAAGTTAAAATAATTAACTTAAAACTCGAACTAAAATTCATATAATAAAATAGTAATTATAATAATTCCAATACTCATTTTATATATTATTTAAATAATATAAAATCATATTTTCTTAGAAAATAAATAATAAAGACATTTCTACTATAAAATTAATTATTATAAGTATATATTTTATAATGATCAAAGAATTCTAAAATAAAATTGTTTGAAATTATTCATGAAATAAATAATTTTATTTATCACATATATACATACACATTACTTGACACATATTCTCATCTTTAAAATAAAAAAAAAATTAATATGCAAAATTTCTTATTTATTTATATAGAAAATATTCAGGTTATTACAGTTCTGCTCAAACTCTCTACGAGCATATGGGAAGATCTATCCAAACAAAGATCTGATCATAAAATTCATGAGATCCCTACCGAGCAGGTGGGATGTCAAAACCACTGCTATAAGAGAGTCAAAGAATTTTCATGAGATGACAGTCCAACAGCTATATGGCAATCTCCTGACATACGAATTGGAGCTGACTCAACGAGCTGAAACCCTATCAGAAGGAAGAAAGAAGGATAAGGGTGTTACTCTTAAAGCAATTGAAAGTGCATCCAAGGTCAATGATGAAGTCCCTGAGATTGACTCTGACTATGACAAAGACAACGATGAAGACTTTGTTATGCTGGTAAAAAGACTAAGAAGGTTCATGCGTCAAGGCAAAATCAGCAAGCCAAAAAAGGTCAGCAACTACAGCAGCCAGGAGCAAATGAATGATCTATGCTACAACTATAAGAAGCCTGGTCACTTCATTGCCAACTGCAACAAACCTCTCAGAGAAAAAATAAAGAAGAAATCACATGCAAAGAAGGAGTACAAAGGCAACAAAAGGCCTCTGAAGAGAGACAAAGACCTGGTAGCTAGAGGATCGTGGAGTGATTCAGACAATGACTCAAATCCTGATTCTGGAGATGATGAAGAACCACAAATGCCTAATCTGTGCCTAATGGCCAAACATGCAAAGGACAAACAAAATTCCAACATACATGAAGTAAGTTTCGATGAGGTATTTGACTTCAACTCTCCTGATGTAAACATTAATGATTTGAGAACCGCATTGCATGGTATAACAAATGATCTACATCAATACATGAAGTGGTTCAGAGTTCTGTCTAAGGATCATTCTCTTCTTCAAGATGAGAAAAAGAAAGTTCAAGAAGAGCTTGAAACAACTCTTCTAAGTACTAACCTTCTCTCTAAGCTTGAGGCTAAGAATAAGATCTTAATACAGACAAATAAACTCAATACACAAAGAGAGTCTAATCTAACCTCTAAAATTGAGGAACTAGAAAAGACTATCTCTACATGGAATAAATCCTCATCATCCATGGACTCCATGCTCTCTAGTCAGAGAAATGCATTTGTGTAAGCAGCCTGAAGCTTTGGGAATCCACTTGAGCCGCCATGTGAAAAAGACAAAGGAAACTTGCACTAGTAATGCCTCAAGTTTTAGTAGAAGCATTACCTTTGTGAAATCCTCACATAAAAAAGAACCAGCCCAACCTTGTTCTACTGTTTCCACTCATACTCAAAGGAGAAAAGGATCTCATGCTGGCCTGGGCTTCATAAAAGAGAAGAGTAACCCAATCTCTACTTACCAACCTCGAAGAATCGTAGAGTCAAGTAAGACCAACTCTATAAATCAACTAGAAAGGTACAATAGAGGTAAGGCACACTCATCACTATTTATGAAACCCAAGGACACGTGGAAGAAGGAAAATCAGTTTAACAAAAGGATAACTAAAGAACCACACAAGTCCAAATGGAGGATGATTTATCACGCACACACAGGCATATATCACACTAAATGTTTTGTGTTCAATAGAGTTGGTCACAAGGCTACAAGTGCTATTATAATTCCATGCATTTAAGACACAAGATCAGACAAATTTGGGTCCCCAAGGGCACTAACAAAATAGGACCCATGCAAATATGGGTACCAAGATAAAGGTTAAATGTTATGATAGGAAAATAGCTCCACGATCACAACCTGGTATCTGGACAGTGGATGCTCAAGACACATGACTGGAAACAAAGCCTTTCTATCTAACTACATAGAGAAGGAGGGTCCCTCAGTCTTCTTTGGAGACAACGGCTCGGGCAAGACAAGAGGATATGGTTCTGCTGGTAATGGTGCAATATCTTTCAGCAAGGTAGCATATGTGGAAGGTCTCCAACACAACCTTCTAAGCATCAGCCAACTCTGCGATAAGGGTCATCAAGTTAAATTCCTCAACAACTAGTGTCAAGTCAAAAATTTGAAGACATCTGCTGTAAAGCTAACCGGGACAAGAGAAGGAAATGTCTACACAGTGAAGCTTGGTAAACTAAGCTCAGGCGAGACATTATGCTTCCTGGCAAAAGCATCTGAAGAAATAAGATGGCTATGGCATAGACGGTTGTCCCATTTAAACTTCAAAAGCATGTCCAAACTGGCATCAAAAGATCTTGTTGCAAGCCTACCTAAGTTCAACTTCATAAAAGAAAGGCCATGCAATGCCTATCAGCTTGGAAAGAAAACTAGAAGCTCATTCAAGAGCAAAAATGCCAACTCTATCGAGAAGCCCCTCTAGTTGCTCCACATGGATCTCTTTGAGCCAATTCCAACAACAAGTCTTGGAGGAAAAAGATACTCTCTAGTTATAGTCGACGACTACACCAGGTTCAAATGGGTATTCTTCCTAACCTCAAAGGATGAAACGAACTCCCAATTGATCAAAATGTTCAAAATGGTGATGAACGTGAAATGAGAGAAAATCAAGGCTATAAGCAGTGATCATGGAAGAGAATTTAACTTCTCAGAAATGGACCAGTTCTGCACAGACAATGGCATCAGTCATAACTTCTCAGCTCCACGAACTCCTCAACAAAATGGTGTAGCTGAAAGAAATAACAGAACTTTGATAGAGGCTGGAAGAACTCTCCTAGCAAAGACTCATCTACTCAATCATTCTCAAGCGTAAATCCACACCGCACGTTACACCCAGAATAGATCACTGATATACTCTACGATCAAGAAGACACCCTACGAACTGTGGAAAGGAAGAAAGATAAATGTCAGCAACTTTCATGTATTCGATTGTGCATGCTACATTCTCAACAGTGGGAAGCAGTACTTGACAAAGTTTCAACCCAAGTCAGACGAAGGAACCTTTCTTGGATATGCCATAGACAGTAAGGCCTACCGAGTGTTCAACAAAAAGACACTGAGTGTTGAAGTCTCGATTCACATCATCTTTGATGAAATAGACTTAGACAAAATAGTACTTCAAGACACTACGACCGATAGTGCAGACACTACGACTAAAATTGTCGAGCTCAACACTACGATCGTAGTGCCATATAATGAAATCGTTGAGCAAGAGAATGAGATCGTAGAGAGACCTATGCAAGACAACGAACCTCCACACCAAGAAGAAGAAATAGATCTTGAAGATTTAAGACAAGAAGGTATCATGACAGATGTTCCAACTAGAAACAGATGGGCAAGAGATCACACTCAAGATCTAATCATTGGAGATCCGAGTGCAAGAGTCAAAACAAGAGCTCCCACCCAAAATGAATGCTTTTATCTAAGCTTTCTGTCACAAATGGAACAAAAGAAGATAGATGATGCTATGGAAGACTCCAGCTGGATAGAAGCCATGCAAGAAGAACTGAACCAATTTGAAAGAAGCAAAGTATGGAGATTGGTACCAAGACCAAAGAGTCATCCTGTCATTGGAACCAAATGTGTCTTCAGAAACAAGATGAATGAAGATGGAGTAATAACCAGGAACAAGGCAAGATTAGTGGCCAAGGTCTACTCTCAGGAAGGCATCGACTACGATAAGACATTTGCACCTGTTTCCAGACTAGAAGCCATCAGAATCTTTCTTGCCTTTACTGCACACATGAAGTTCAAGGTCTTTCAGATAGATGTCAAAAGTGCATTCCTAAATGGAGAACTTTAAGAAGAAGTCTATATAGAGAAACCTTCAGGTTTCATCAATCCATCTCTATCCAATTATGTTTATAGATTAGACAAAGCCTTATATGGTCTTAAACAAGCACCTAGAGCATGGTATGAAACACTAACTAACTTCCTTATTGAAAATGAGTTCACTAGAGGAGTAGATACCACATTATTTCTTTGAAAGCATAAAGACAAAGGCTTATTGGTTCAAATATATGTTGATGATATTATTTTTGGTTCTACTAACGAAAAGTTATGCAAGAGATTATCCAAGCTAATGCAGAGCAAGTTTGAAATGAGCATGATAGGTGAGCTGAATTTCTTCCTTGGACTGCAAGTAAAGCAGACTGATGAAGGAATATTCATAAACCAAGCCAAGTACATCAAAGATTTACTTATGAAGTATGGCATAGAATCAGCCTCTCCCATGAAAACCCCAATTACTCCTGCAACCAAACTTGACAAAGATGAAAAAGGTAAAAGTATTGATATAACTCAATACAGAGGTATGATAGGCTCTCTTTTATATCTAACTGCCAGTAGACCAGACATAATGTTTGCAACATGCATATGTGATAGATTTCAGGCTAACCCTAAAGAATCACATTTATCTGCTGTAAAGAGGATTTTCAGGTATCTCAAGGGTACACCTTACCTGGGGCTTTGGTACCCCAAGGAATCCTCATTTGAACTAACAGGATACACATATGCTGATTTTGCAGGCTGTAAAATAGATAGAAAGAGTACCAGTGGCACCTGTCAATTGCTAGGAAATAGACTTGTGTCTTGGTTTAGCAAAAAGCAAAACTCAGTGTCACGTTAATCTGCAGGTTTAAATATATTCTCATTGGCAATTTCGTACTCGAGATCCTATGGTTGAAAAATCAGCTTGCTGATTATGGGTTAGATTTGAAATCCATTCCCATTCACTGTGATAACACAAGTGCTATAACAATAACTCATAATCCTGTTATTCATTCTAGGACTAAGCACATAGAAATAAGGTATCACTTCATTAGGGATCATGTGCAAAATGGAACTATATCTTTACAATATATCCCTACTAAAAATTAACTTGCTGATGTTTTTACAAAACCTCTAGATGAATCCAGATTTAATAAGTTAATAAGTGAGCTAGGAATGCTTAATTTACAACCATGAGATATATGCTCTAGTATGTGCTAACTATACAGATACAAAGGCTATGGTTGAAATCGTAGACATGATCAAGGGAAGTCCACGATCGTAGAGATAAAGTGACATGGAAGAAAACGATCGTAGCATAGACTCAACCATCGTAGTGCAGACTCAATGATAGTAGAACCCCATCATCAAGAGGAGTATCCTATGATGATAAGTTTCAAAACAAAGAAGTCTCTCTGATAAGTGCCTCACGAATAAACCTAACCCTTGACTCACTCCAAGAGGTTGGCCCTTCCTGAGTTACCTGAACAGAATGCTAAGTCAAAAACTCATCACAAGGATCCGGACAGACTCGACGATCGTTGCTCAGACACGATGATTGCTGGACAAACTCGACGATCGTAGATCAGACACGATGAATGTTGTACAGACTCGACGATCGTGAGTTTCGATATGATATAGCGATCTTTGGGCGAGATTCGACGATCGTATCTCGAACACTGACGATTCTTTGGGCGTAATCAATGATCATAGTTCAGACTCAACGAATGCAAAGCAGACTCAACAATCACAAAAACTACCTCAACGATCGTATGACACATCAGCTCTGCAGGAGCTAAGGGCAAATCAGTACAATCCTTCTCAGTAAAATTCGTAATGCCAAGAAGAATTCAACACCTGTCCCACTAAGCGTAATAAAGAGAGGGAAGTTACATATACTATTTGAAAGCGCCTTTTTGAAATCAAAAGTTCAAAAGATTATCTTTCTCATCCTCTCTCGAAACAAAAACCCTAAATCAGAAGAAAGCTCAGTCAATCACACTTTTTGCAAGAAAACCAATGGCGGCTTCTAGTGTTATCTCCGGCTACAGACTCTGCTTTGACGAATTCAAAATAGCTGAATCCAGGTTTCACAAAACTCTATCTTTACTGAAGAAGGTGGGTCTCGAAGAAGCTTTGGGCACAGACACATTGATCTACCTGAAGCTGGTAAAAGAATTTTACAATAATGGTGTATTTGAAAACAACACCATCACTGCAAAAGTAAGAAACTTAGAGATCAGACTAAAGGCTATGTACATCAATCTAGCCCTAGGTCTCAAAACTGAAGGGTATTTGTCCATAGATGGCATATACTTCCACAATGGACTCAAAAAGATGCATTAGAAGAAATCACCCTCTGTCAAAGGATATAAGAAAAAGGAGTTTCCACCAAGGTATGAATTTCTAGTTGATATTGTTGGAAAATGTATATGTTACAAGAGCTCTGGTCATGACTCTGTAAATGAGGTACAACTCAAACTCATGACTGCCATAAGTTATGAAATACAACTTAACTATGGGGCTCTATTGCTTGAATGGATTGGGAAGTGGTTAATCAGCTCAAAGAAGATAAAGAGCTCTCAAAAGATGCTCTACGGACGATTTATAAGCATCATTCTACAAGCTGCTTTGGGTGACAAGATTAAGGACGACGAAGGAGAAGCCATTAATCCAAACAGGCGAATGACCCAACAACTATTCATGAACTGGAAAAGAAATCCGTTTGAAAATGTGCGAATGATGTCTGAATCTAGTGGAAGAACTAGTGAAATAAGGGAATCAGGAGTACCAAAAAATTTGTTTGTTGTCAGAGAAATTGAAGGAAAAGAAGAAGAAACAAACAATGGAGAACCCTCTGCCCTTATCAGAAAAAGCAAGGGCAAGGGGAAGCTTAAGGCTAGGATGGAAGAAGAACCCCAGGAATCCACAACTGATAAACCAGTAGAGTCCTTGGACATTGAGACTCTAAGGATCCTGAGAAAGAAGAAACAACAGGCTGAGGCAAAAGAAGATAGAGCAACCATATCTCAGCTGCTGAAGAAAGATAAGATCAGCCACAAACCCAAAATGCCATCTCTCTCTTCAATTGTAGAATCTCTACTGATCGTAGAGACCAGACCAAACACCTCAAGCAAAGAAGCTTCCACACCTGATAGTCTGGGTGATCAACATGACAAAACTGATGTTCAAGAAAGTCCTGAGGCTGAGGCTCAGCCTAGAAAATCAAGAAGAAAACTGGTTAAGAAATATATCCTTGAAAATGAAAAAGCGCTCAAGATGGATGACTAGAGTATAGATGCCAAAAAGGAACTGTCCAAAGCAAGTCAAGAGGACAATGTTCCAGCTGAGGGGGAGATCCCTGAAGTTCTTATGATAGAGAATACACCAGCTAAGGGGGAGATGACTGAAGCTCCCATCCTAAAAGATGCTCAAGTTGAGGGGGAGCTATTGATCGTACAAGAAGATGATCAAGTTGAGGGGGAGGCTCATGACATCTCCATGGCAGAAGAAGAGATCCTTGCACGAAATGAAGAAGAACCAGTGCAAGAACATCAAGAAGCCATTGAGATAATGGAATCCTCCAACGATAACAGAGAAAAGGAAGAAGATGAGGATGTCGAGATCACAACTGTGGGCATAAATGGGTACAGAAGAGCTAACTATGAGCAACTATTTTCATATCTACCCATGACGCCTTTCCATCAAGCTCAGATTCTAAATTCCTGGAATCACATGTTTTGAAGCTTCAAAGAGTATCCGACCATCTCAGTACTAGCCAATGGATTCCCAGGAAGATTCAACTTCGCCAAGAAGTTACTCACAAACTTCTCTTGCTCAAAGTATAAACCTGAGGTACTATCTATCCCAACCCTCTTCCGAGTTAATCACTTGCCATCATCCTCATTTAGTCAATTTTATGAATTCCCACGATGGTTAAAAGTGATTCTTCATCCACTAAATCAATTTCCAGTTGCAGAATCCCACAATTCTATAACTGAGGAACCAAATGCAGTGAACTTCATAGTGCTCCCACAACCCATCATCTCTACGATCACGGACTCTAGCCTCATTGCAAGGTCTCCACCTCAAATCGTAGAGTCACCAAACTCAAATATCCAAACCCAGGCCCCTCCATCAGATATTTCTTCCTCATCCAACAATGAATACTTCAATCTCAATCTTGCCCTCTACTCCGTGCAAGATCAATTCCAGAAAACATCCCCTCCTTTAACCACTCCTCAACCCAGTGACCCACTCACAAATTTGCCCACGAAAGATGACTTGAATGAAGTGTCCAAGAATATGGTCAAGGACATCGATGAGAGCATGGAAACTCACTCAGAACACATTCATCTTAGGCTGACTCAAATGATCACTGCTACAAATAATCTCCCAGGCACTCTGAACACTGAGCTTACAAAGAAGCTGAGGGGAATTATTAAGGAACTGATTCAAAGCATGAATGACAGAGATGATATTAACTTCCGGATAGCCACCAAACAAAGAGAGGCTATTCTTGAATTACAAAAATCTCAAGAAGCCCAATATAACCTTATGATGGAGAACATCATCAACCTGAAAGCTTCGGTCAAAGAATTTCAGAAAGCCTATGTAAACCAAGAATAGCAAACTGACACTGTTCTAGCTGTCCTCCAGAACAAAGAAGCTCGCTCTGAAGCTCTGATCATTGAAAATCCAGAGGACATTGCTCAAACACGAAGCCTACTCAACGAGCTTGTCCAAGGAGTGAATCGACTATATGAAGACATTCGAACCCTTGATGCTGACATAAAGGGGGAGAATAAAGGGAAAGGAGTTCAAGGAAGCCAGGGCAGAGGCAGAGTAGTTCACGGAAGCCAGGGAAGAGGTAGAGGATAATTTCACACTCAAGCGTCAAGAAGCCCTCCTGCAAGACAATTCTACCAACAGACTCCATGATCAAGCAATCAGACTTAACGATCTGATCAGCAGGAAGTTTTGATGGCTCAGCTAATAAGGAGTCAAGGGCCAGCCACCAGCTCATAAAATGTGACCACCACAAGCCTAAGAATGCCAATTGGATATCCTGTATTCATGAATAGGCATGATCACAACCCAAGGATAATCCCAAGTGAACTGGAAGAGATAGCCAGAAGGGATGAAGCAAGCAGAAAAAGAAGCGCTACGGAGTATGCCAATCCTCCACGCAAAAGACAAAAGAAATAGAGATAAGTGAAATTTTAAATTATTATTGATGTAAAGCAAAATTGTAATACTCTTCAATCATCAATAAATTCATGCTTACTCTCTAGAAATTTCAGCTGCTCACTGAAATACTAACTCATGTTTAAATTTCCTGCAATTACATCCAGATACTAATAATCATGAAAACATATCTCCTTGGTTATGTCAACATCAAATAGGGGAGATTGTTGGGAGAATGCATATGTTGATTTGATGTTTGAATACAAATGCTCATAATTATTTGTAATGTCCTTCAAGGAATATATGTACAAGGACTTAGTGATAGATCAAATTTGTTAGGTTGATCTAAGCTCTTAATGTGTATCATTCTGAAAATGAATATATAGATAGAAAGATCAAATCTGTTAGGTAGATCTTGAGATGTAATAGATAGGCTTCGAAGAATTCATTGTTCATCAATCTAATCAAGATTGCAGAAGTTAAGGTAAAAATGTGGAGCTTCAAGAATCATAGTGTGCCTGCCTTGAAGGGCCTCTTCAGAAATCGTAGAGTGATCCCAACGTTTGCTGAGCCAACTCAGAGATCGTAGTGTGCTCTCAGAAATGTAGAGTTTACAACTCAAGTAAGCAAAGATCGTAGTGGGTAAATATTTAAGAGAAATCGTAGTGCTCTCGGCTGATAGCATCAGACCAAGCACCAAGGCGACGTAGAGTACCACAACTGAATCGTAGAGTATCATCTATCTTGTGTCAGAAGCATCAAGCCTCATGATTTATGTGGAGACAAACTCCAATATATGAGGAATAGATTTTAAACGTTGTAGTACTCACCAGTCCCAAAGTCATAAGAAATATCCTTAGTATGCAACAAAGAAGCGTATTGAAGAAGCTAAGGAAAGTACCATTGGTAAGGGGGGAAACACATTTTCAGGTGTTAGGTGGGAAAGCATTCTGCTGTGTTAGTAGGAAAGAATGCAATTCAGAAGATGTGCAGAAAAGTCTCAATCAAAGAATAGAAAGGTCAAACGCATTTAATGCTTCAACGGATGGATCCAACAGATAGTTTTCAAGATCACATATATGCAAATAAAGCAGATGAGAGAAGTAAAGCAAGCATTGAACAAAAACGTACAAGAACTCTCAAAGCTCAACTCTACGATCTGAGAAAAAGAAAAGCTTTCTCAGCTACTCAGTTCTTTCGAACAAGTGCTTAAACAACAACTGAGTAGCAACCATCAAAAACTCAACATCTACCAATCAATTGAAGAAAAAGTTCCAAGTTAGAAGGACTTAAAGAGTTCTAAGTGAACTGTAAGAGAGCCAAGTCTGCTGGACTTGAAGAGTTCAAGAGTGAACTAAGAAGTTCCTAGACTGCTGGTCTAGAAGGAATCTAAATTATTCAGAAAGTGTAAAAGACATCCTTAGTGGATTTCCTACTCGAGAAGTAGAAGAGTGGACTAGGAGCTTTAAGTACTCTGAACCACTTAAAACGACTAGTCGGACAAAATTTCGAGTTGAAGTTTAATTAATCTCTGTCTAAACATTTAACCATTATCTAAGATAATTTATTAACAGTTAAAATATTTTTCGTAAGCTCGTAATAATTTTCACATAATTATTATCATTTAAAAAGATTTTTCAATCATTAATAACGTATTTATATGAATTAAATACTACAATATTCTATTATCATTAATATCTATTTATTATCAAATATTAATGAAATATATGTCATAATATTATAATATATTTATAATATATCAAAATATTTTTAATACCTTAAAATCACAATTATATGATTTTAAACACTTAAATTCATTATCCTAGAATTGATATTAATATTAAAATATTAATATTTTCATGAAAAAAATATCAAAAGTTATATTTTATAATTTCAAATATTTTTATAACACTTAAATCCTTTTTATATGATTTTTAAATCATTAATTCTATTTTTCATAATTTATTTAATATAGTTATTAAATAAATTAATTATCATTAATATTAATTAATGAAATTCCTCACAAAATATTGAAAGTCACTAAAAATAACTTAAAATATTTTCTTATACCATAATATAATTTTTCATGTATTAAAAATAATTTTTAAATAATTTATTTAATATAATAATTAAATAAATAAATACCATTTATATTCCAAAATATTAAATATTTATGAAATATACCCAAAATAATTAAAAACTATTTTTCAGACTTTAAAATATTTTCAGGAATTTATTATGTAATTTTAATAATTAAAAACCATTTTTATCTATTTAATAAATAAAATAAATAATTTTTCAGAAAATAATTATTAATAAAGTGCCCTATAGTGACAGAGCCGTCGCTATAGGTGTTCTTGAGCTGTTCTTGAGCTTGCCCAGAAAACATGTCAGTGTGCAGGGTACCATGCTTGACCGGTTCTAGATTCATGATCTTGTTGTTTCTTGGTTGGTAATCGTTTTAATATTGTAGTATGTATGTAATACTACAACTGCAAATCGTTTTCATGCTCAAACTACATCACCACAGCAAGATATAATGTACAGAAAACCTTGCCAGGCGAGTTCTTGAGTATCTGGGCTACCCAGAAACTCAAGCAGTAGTAAGGGTCCTACTTTGCAGTCTTATATCTTTGATTCAAGGAATTGTTTATGTGTTCTATGAATTCAAACTTGTAATAGAGGTGTCAGGGTACAACAACATGCTATCATTTCAGTCTAACATCATAACACATGCAAGATCCATCCTAGTCAAACTATGTCAGAAATTTCGGCTGATGAAGATCTAGGTTTTCCAGAAAACATTCATGAGCCAGTTTGGTCAACCTACTTTGACCTTGTCTAACTTTAATTCTATAAATGTTCTGGGTGATATAATAGCATGTTTGTGAAAACCTTATGTCAGTTTATAACATCAAAACAAAAACATGACCTTTCTATCTAAACACAGCAAGATTTGAGCCCTCGAAAATCGTTGTCAGGAGTTCTGGGTTTCTGGGTTTGCCCAGATTCCCAGAATTCATGCTCGGTCAATGCACTTTGATCGATCATATCTTACAACCTATACATGATCTGAGCTTGATTCAAGTCTCAGATCAAAGAACTAACAACAAAGAACATATCTATAACATCAAACACCATAAATCATTCACACAGAAGAATCTACAGGCCCTGGCATTAGCTTGCCAGACAAAAATTTCTAACTTTTCCAGATTTTTCAAAACTTCAATTTCGAGCACTTTGATGTTATGGATTCACTATATAGCAACCCAGATTATCAAGTGACACCCTAATACACAACTTAAAATAATAAATCATAACATCTAACATCAAATCTAAGGATTTCAAAATTTAGGGTTTATACCTCCTTTAATGCTTTGATCTAGATTCTGGGGTTCCTGATTTGTTATGAAAGTCGTAGGGACTTTATTGGGGACTGATTTACTAATATAATTCGGATGATTAGAGAGAGAGAGAGTTGTTTGAGAGTTAGTACACAAATGGATCACTTTTGGTGACTTTCTCTCTCTTTAAATCAATATATAAGATGACATGTCATATGATCCGCTAAATTAATTTGGTCAATGGAGAGATTTAGGCCACATAGAGTTGGTGGAGTTGGTGGCCAACTCAATTGGCAATATATACAAGCAACATACTAAATAATGCACAAAGGGCATTTTGGACTTTTAGCTAGCAAATTAATGGCAAAATGATCTTTGATCCAACCCTTAGGGTTAAAACCTGAGGTTCCAAAAATCAATTTCTAGAATTTTTAATTTAGGTTTTCAAAAAATAAAAATTAATATTTTTAAATTATAATTAGGATTCGATAATTATACTAAAATTTCCTAATCATAATCTAAGCTTGCTAATTAGGATTATTATTTCCTAATTAAAATTGTTAATTTAGCAATTAGGGTCAAAATTGGTTATTAGGGTTTATAACCCACGAATTAGGGTTTTAAATAGAAAAAATAATTTTTCTAATTTAGAAATTAGGTTTTCTAATTAGATTAGGGTTTCCTAATTACTTATAACTTGAAAATTATGATTAAGGTTTCCTAATTAATATTAAAATTATTAAATTAACAATTAGGTTTTTCCCTAATTATAAATTAGGGTTTCAAATCCAGAAATTAGGGTTTTCTAAATCAATTAGGGTTATCCCTAATTAGGTTATTATTAATAACGTTTAAATCTTATACTAGCATTTGCATTCCCAATTTAGGGTTTCCAACTTCCGAATTAGGGTTTTGGATTCTCGAAACTAAAATTAGGGTTTCCAGAACTGGTTTTAGGGTTTCTTATAAATCGTAAGAATTTTCTAACTGAACGATGTCGTTCTTAATATAGTATTAGGGTTGGCCACCGATATCGTTTATCTTGTCAATCTTTGACCCTTAATCACATATTGTCCACATATAATACCATATACATATAAGAAAATCACTTATATACTTAATCTTGAATAATTAATCAAAAGATTTTTAAATCCATAAAATTCTTTCTCGAAAATCTCAAATCCATTAACTTATTTTCTGTCTAGGTTTATTATTTAACCTTAATTCAATATTTTAAAATTTTATAAATATTCAAATTCTCGGGTTGTCACATTCACCCCTTCTTCTAAAAATTTCGTCCCTGAAATTTACCTTACACCTTACACCATACACCTTAAACTATTCACCATTCATTCACATCATCACATGCTACCCAATACACCTCTCACAAGAGTAAAATTTTTAAAATGTACTGAGGAGTTATACAGACTATTGTCTGTCATTTTCGCAAAGGTTTTTATGAAAGTTCATCCGCAAACCATCATAACTTACTAACATAGTGGGTATAGCCCGGTATGCCCTGTACTTATTAAGTACTGCTGGTCGAATCTGTTTCTCGTCTCTGCCATAGGCACAAAATTTTTACCTCAGTCTTATCGGATTCCGCACCAAATTCATTTGGTTCGGGAAATTTCTCAAAGAACTCTTAGAGTTTTATAAATGTTTGTCTAGCTGAATTAAATAGCATAGACTCATATAAATAATTCAATTCAATCGAATTATTTAAGTGTAGCCAAACCCCGTTGGCAAATTAAAATTTTTGAAAATATTTTTGAGAATGACGTCATGATGTCGTACTGTATTAAGAGTCTGTTTGAGAATGCCGTCATTGTATGACTTTTTTATAACACATCATATAATAGTGGAACAACGACTTTAGATCAAATTCACACTAAGCATTTCTGTATTTATAACTCAATCAACTTTTTATCATCTCTGCACCAGGTTATATGGTACATTAGTGATAAATAAAAGATATTTTGATATTTCAAATCATTTGCGTCTAGCCGAAATAAGTAGCATAGACTATACTTTAAACCGTTCCAAAAATGATTACGAGTCTATATAATATTTTTTTTCAAAAGGACATAGTGCGTATTTAGCTTAATGTCAAAATTTTGAAATCTAGCATAGCTAGGAGTTTTGGAAAACTTATATCTTCACTAATAATCATTTGCTTAAATAGTCTATCTATTCTTATTATCCTTAATACTCCATTTATACATAACTATACCCAGTTCTCCAAACCACACTTATGAGTTCATGAACTTGCCACAATCATATGAGTTTAAGAACTTGTCCTAGTCAGACCTTTGGCGTCCATTCACTAAGGGGTTCATAAACATTTCATATAACTATGAATCAAGAATGTCACATAAGTATGAGTTTTATGAACTCGTACTTAACCATATATTCTCTACCTATAACATATCTATATGTTATACACATGAGAAAGGAATCACCCTCTTAACATGCATATAGCAAATAGTGCGACACAAACATTTTAATGATTATCATTGCTAGAAACTAAGTGGTTTTTACACCAAGTACAATTCCCCGCCCATACAAGGAATCATACAACTCAGCTGCTGACATGAGTCCTAAATTAAAATCCCCACCTAATCTTAACTACATTCTCAATACGAATTTCATTCAACTCGTATTCATAATCCTTTCCTGAATCTGTACTAATTCATAGTACAACTGACACTCAGCAATCTTGCTGTAAAGTTATCAATCATTCACTTGATCCTTCTCATTACTATAACAATATTTGATCACGGGGTGATCTCATCGTATATATTACGATTCATTTCTACACTATGATCGTTTTGCTTTTTGATCTCCTACCATTGTAATTTTAGTCTTTTAGACTCTTTCTATACTCCATTACTGTTCACTTTTATTATCATATTTAGGAAACTCTGTATCTTATAACTCGCTGAGATTCATCTTTCAATCTTACCGGCACACTAACTCGATTTGAATTAGTACTAATCTTAATCACCGCGGTTATTAGTCTAAGGTATTCTTACCTTACGTTCATAACCTACAACTTTGATACCAACTGTGACATGCCCCAAATCCGGGTCTCAAATCACCACGGACCTGGTACAATCATTCTATAACTATTGCGAAACATATAAACATAAATTGTTTATATATTAAACTTACACACTTTTCCCCAAGGTCGAGTAACCTTAACTTATACACAATATATAACTTATTTAACTTACAATAACATTAATATACAATACTTATACAAATTTAGTTGCACACATATACTAAAGCTGGAACTATCTTTGACCTTTCCTTGTATCCGGCGTATTCGTCTTAATCTGAAATGTTTATCATGATATAGCAAGCGTGAGCATAAGTTTGTCCAGCAAGTTTAAGTTCAATAATTTAACGATATATCATGATTGAAAGAATCTGAATAATAAGCTTGCTAAAATTCAACAATATAGTTGTGAATTAGCATGAACAAACTTTTGACTGAACAAGTATTAAACATGAACAAATATATCTGGACCAAATGGTAATGAAGGTGATCAGCCTTTCATACCTGACTTATACATGCAATATGTACATAGTACAATTCTACAATGGCAATCAGAAATGATTATCCATAAGCATATCTGAATGAAACAACTCTAAGTAGAGTTAAGTGAAAAATTGCCTGAACCGTTGATTACCTCTATGCAATTAATAAGCTTTGTCTGAACCTAATATATAAATAATATCGATATACAAATTAGAATAATATCATCATAGTATTTAAAATAACCTAAACACATTATCACATAACCCTATCAGTCTATATAACACATACGACCTATCCTCAAGTCAAACTTTGACAGTCTGAATCGAGTTCGGTACAATTCTAACATCTCAACGGTCTAGTCGGACAAAATTTCGAGTTTAAGTTCAATTAAACTCTGTCT
The DNA here is from genome assembly GCA_020205615.1 of Panax quinquefolius. NCBI lineage: Eukaryota > Viridiplantae > Streptophyta > Magnoliopsida > Apiales > Araliaceae > Panax > Panax quinquefolius. Next base: position 105,556,024 of record CM035160.1, on the reverse strand, counting down.
AAACACTTAACCATTATCTAAGATAATTTATTAACAGTCAAAATATTTTTTGTAAGACCCCAACTTTTTATAAATGAAATTGAATTTCCTCTGTTTATTATTTTGAAATATTAAGGGTTGATTTGATTAATGTGGTTAGTTATGGGTAAAATGCGCAAATATTTTAAATAAGAAAGTGGTTATAAAATATTTATTGTTGTCGGGGAATATTCGTTTGGTCGTGAAATATTCTTCCTGTCGGGAAATATTCGTACGACGGCGCAGCCTTTTGTGGGCCCCATAAATGGAAAGCAATTGGATGAAGAAAACGACAAGTATGAGTTTTTATAAATAACGACGTAGTTGTTACCGTTAACACTGTTGGGATACCCGGTGGTTAAAACATTATAATACGCGTTGTTGCACAGTAGTACACGGTATTGCACCAATTATTGATTCTTACGTAAGAAAGCACTACTCAATAATTGTTACAGTAATTACTGTTCAATATTTTATTTAATTGATTCAATAATTGCTACGTTGATATTTTATATTATTGTTATTTTAATAATTGTCACTACATAGTATTTTCCATTATCAGATCAATGATTCATATTATTTTAATAATATTACTAGATAACATTATTGGCAATGTCTTGAAAGTTTTGTCTAAGGAGAGGTTTGGTCACCTAATTGTGCGCCAGTAAGGAGAAATCCTTATTGGAAAGCCCCCTCTTTCCTGGGAACGGCTTGGTTGTCATTATTGTGATTCTGTAATATTATTTGTGAATAATTAATTATTGATTTATATGATAAGGAAAATATTTATTTATGTGGATATAAATGGAGGAATTTTTAGAAAAATGACAATTGTTGAAAATTGATATTTTATCTTTTTTGATAAAATAATTTATTATTATATTATAATAATATAATAATGGTGATATTTTTACAATGGATGTGTGATATATGAGTAAATGAGGAGGAGGATTATTTTTGTTACTAAAAATATTTAAAACATGTTTTTCATGTTTGTGGACCCCATTTCTTGACTGAAATTTGATTATAGCCTGAAAAATCGTCCGTGTGTGAATTTCGGTCAATTTCTGTTTAGAATTTGGAAAAAATTAAACTTACAAAGTTGTAGAGAATGAAATTTCCTATGGAAGGACATAAGATTCAAATTTTTTTGATAAAAAGTCTATTTATTATGAATTATTGAAGTTCCGGAATAATTGATTTTTGAAGTTTTAATTATTATTTTTAAGAAAAATGTTTTTATTATGTTGGTGGGCCCCACATGTGATATAAATGTGCTGAATTCAGTTGGTCTTAGGTGGGCGTGAAATTTTTTTATTTATATTAATATTATATTAAATTTTATGCTTTGGTGTTCTAAGCATTTTCCTATAAATAGGGTGCTTAGGTTAGAATTGAAAATTACACCAGAAACTAAAGATTTCTCTCTCTCTATATTATCGAGCGTATTCTTGTGAGTATTTTGATACTTTGAGAGTTGTTATATGGTGCAAGTTCCTTCAGCACTATATCCAAATTATTCTAATCGTAAGTCTTGTCTTTTTTGAGGTAAGGGATGTTATTTTCTTCGTAAATGATATTATTTCTTCAATATCATTATGCCGAAATATTGATATGAATATTATTGTGGAATTTTTACCTTTTTGTATCGGGGTTACTATTCACATATACGGCACTATTCACGTATATGGCATTATTCACAAAAAAATAAAATTTTCTTCTTTTTATCCAAGGCGTCTATTATGGTTACTATTTTTGATTGTATTCATGGTTTGATCTTTATTTTGAATTCTACTTCATAATTGGTTATTATGGAGTATTTTTGAACTTGGATAAACCGAAGTACGAATCCCAAATATTTGTTCTTTTGTCTCACTGGATTCGTTTTCTTTAAAATATTTTTCATAATTCTCAGTCCTAAATGATGATATTACTAAATATCTTTGGCCTGTAGTGCAAAGATGAATGATTTCTTGATGAATATCTTTGGCCCGTAGTGCTAAGATGTACAGGTGTTGAGATGAACATGACCAACAGGTGATACAAATGAATATCTTTGGCCTGTAGTGCAAAGATGAATATTGGATATAAGATGTATATTGATTGATGTTACAGGGATAAAATATTGATGATGGACTTTTAAATCTTAGAAGATAGTAGAATTCATTCTCTATTTGACTCTTCTAATAGATTGTTGTTTCTGCCGCAGTTGTTGATCTAAAACTTATTGTCTATTATATTCTATCAGATTTTCCCCTGTTGAAAACTAATGATAAATTGCTGTATATTATCTTAGTCATAATATTCTTTTTTACTGGGCTAGTTGAGCTCACCCTTTTCCTTTTTGTTCCATTGTTCTTCTCAGGAAGCGAGAATGTAGCGAAAAGTAGTCGGGGTGTGGAATGACGGTTCTAGATAATGGTTTTAGCAGTCCTCAGTATTTTTGTATAATAGTGTGATAATAATTTTAATGAGGACTCCTTTTGAGTTTGTATACTCTCTATTAGATAGTATTTGTATTTAAACTCACAATATATGTGTTGTCGTATTTTACATGACAATTGTATTAATGAAGTTGTATTCGTTTCTGTACTTGTATTTGGCAACTCAGAATGGGTGATGTATACATATTTTGGGGGTGTCACAGTTGGTATCAGAGTTTAGGGATATGGTCTCTGGCGGAGATCGGGAAATAGAATTAGGAGGGGAGAGACGAGTAATCCTTCGCTAGTGTGTTATACCTAAGCTTATTTTTTTGGTTAGTCATAATATAAGGATATTATGTGGCATGTTAATTTCTTTAATTAACCATTGTTTTATGGCAGTATTTGGGAATGGAAGCTGAGAATATTAACAGTGAAGTTAATGAGTCCGTGGAGACACCTTTAATCACCACCCAGGGGAACGTGCAACAGCAAGGCAATATTCCTCCCGTAAACAACACTACCGAACAAATGATGAATGATGGAATGTTTAGAAGATTTTTGCATTTCATGCAAAACCAGGCGAGGGAGACTCGTGTACAAAATACGGGTGGAAATGATAGCAACGCGCGGCTTGACACGACCAAGCAGTTCAAAGAGTTGGGACCACCAGAATTTATTGGAAAGTCGGATCCGATCAAGGCAGAGACGTGGGTTAAAAAAATTACCAAGATATTCGATGTCTTGGGATGAACAGAGGAACAGAAGGTTCCATTCGCCGCCTTTATGTTCAGTGGCGAAGGCAGACTACTGGTGGGAGTTTGTGAAACGTACCCAGCCTGCCGCACTCAGCATGTCTTGGGAAACATTTCAAAAACTTTTCAACGACAAGTACTTTCCTGAATGTATTCACCATATGAAGGAGGTAGAGTTTATTAGACTAGAACAAAACAACATGACAGTGTCCCAATACGAGGTGAAGTTCACAGAGTTATCCAGGTTTGCACCTCATTTGGTAGAGAATGAGGAATAAATGATGAGGATGTTTCTAAGAGGTTTAAAACCCGAGATTCGGAAAATATCTTATCTCTCATAAATTTTCTTTATATTCAGATGTTGTAAACATGGATCAATTATTAGAGCGAGATAATGAGTATGTTCAACCGAGGGACCACAACTAGGGTCATACCGGTGGCAGCAGTCATCGGAGCAATGAAAACCAGCAGGGAGGAAAACATTCGGACAAAAGCAGTAACAACTCTGGTGGTAATCGTGGCCATGATAATAGAAGAAGCGAGTCGGGAGGAGATTTCAAGAAGAGAAGATACAACAATGACAACGTGAAGATGTCAGCACCAACATCAACTGTTTCTAACGGAGGAGAACGATCACCGATCGTATGCTATAAATGTGGAAAAGAGGGACACATCAGCCCAAACTGTCCGCAACAGTTCAAGGTATGTTATAGTTGTGGAAAGGAAGGACATATCGCTTGAGATTGTACTGTAGTGAAACCAAGTCCAGCGGAGATGGTGACTCAAAAGGCTGTCCCAGAAAAGTCAAAGTCAACGGTTCCTGGAAGATTATTTGTCGTGACTGGTCAAAATATGAGGAACCAAAATGAGGTGATCACGGGTAAGCTAATCATAAATTCTTGTGAAGTTTATACCTTATTAGATACCGGTTCTACCCATTCTTTTATCTCTCCTGCTTGTGCTCAACGTTTGAACTTGACTTCAGAGAAATTAGACCTTGACTTATCTGTTGAGACTCCGTTAGGAGAAACTTTTGTTACATCTACTTTTTGTAAATATTGTTTGATTCAAGTTAGAACCATCACATTACTTACCGATCTTATTTCGTTGAAAATACTTGCATTTGATGTGATTTTAGGGATTGATTGGTTAACCACTCATCATGCTAAAATTGATTATTTTTGTAAGGTTGTTAGTTTTCATATTCCGAACCAACCTGTTATGCGAATCCAAATAACCAAACCACTAAAGTCAATCACTGTCATATCAAGCCATAAAGCTATTTGTTTATTGAAAAATGGATGTCAAGCTTTCTTAGCCCATGTCACGGACTTGAACAAAAACACATCAGATGTGAATAATATTTCTATTTTTAGTGAATTTCCTGACGTATTTCCTGAAGAATTTCCCGGTCTACCCCTAGAACGTGAAGTTGAATTCTTTATTGACCTTGAACCTGGTACAAAGCCCATTTCTAAAATCCCATATCGAATGACTTCTATTGAACTTCAGGAGTTAAAGTTCCAACTACAGGAGTTGTTGGACATCGGTTTCATTCGTCCTAGTACATCTCCTTGGGGTGCTCCTATTTTATTTGTAAAGAAGAAAGACGGGAGTATGCGACTTTGTATTGACTATCAAGAATTGAATCATGTCACCATTAAGAATAGGTATCCGCTACCTCGCATTGAAGACCTGTTTGACCAGTTACAAGAAGCACAATTGTTTTCAAAAATCAATCTTCATTCTGGATATCATCAGCTGAAGGTTAAAACTGAGGATATTCCAAAGACTGCCTTCAGAACTCGGTACGAGCATTATGAATTCTTAGTCATGTCTTTTGGATTGACTAATGCTCCTGCTACTTTCATGGATATGATGAACCGAGTATTCAAGGAATATTTGGATCAGTTCGTTGTTGTCTTTATTGATGACATCCTCATCTATTCCAAAAGCCGTGAAGATCATAAGCGCCATTTGAAGCTGGTACTGCAAAGGCTTCATGATAACAAGCTATATGCCAAGCTGAAGAAATGCGAGTTCTGGCTTGAGGAAGTAGCATTCCTTGGGCACATGGTGTCAAAACATGGAGTGTCTGTTGACCCGGTGAAGATTGAAGCAATAAAAAGTTGGGAGCAACCGAAGTTGGTGACCGAAGTACGTAGCTTTCTGGGCTTAGCTAAGTATTATCGAAGATTTGTGGAAGGATTTTCTTGAATCCCTACTCCGTTAACTCAGCTGACTCGTAAAGATACAAAATTCGTATGGAGCGATGAATGCGAAAAGAATTTTCAAGAACTCAAGAGGAGACTCATTTCGGCACTTGTTCTGACAATACCGTTTGGTTCGGATGGATTTGTTATCTACAGCGATGCTTCGGGCAAAGGGTGAGGATGTGTTCTCATGCAACATGGGAAAGTCATAGCCTATGCCTCGCGACAACTTAAAGAATATGAGAGGAATTATCCTACTCATGATCTAGAGTTGGCAGTAGTCATTTTCGCATTGAAGATCTGGAGACACTACCTGTATGAGGAGAAAGTGAAGATGTATACAGATCATAAAAGCCTCAAATATTTCTTCACCCAAAAGGAACTCAACATGCGGCAACGATGTTGGCTCGAGTTATTAAAAATTACGACCATACCATCCAATACCATCGTGGAAAAACAAACGTGGTAGCTAACGAATTGAGTAGAAGATCATATGCAGGTACAAGTGCAATGTTGTTAACACAAATGCACGTTTTGTATGACTTGCGAATGATGGAGATAGAGATAAAGGCTCGAAGTACCCACGTGATGATATCAAGCATACGAGTAGAACCGAATTTAATCGATAAAGTTAAAGTTTCTCAAGCTACGGACATGGAGCTGATGCATATGAAGAAGAAAGTGCAAGAAGGTGCTATTCCAGAAGCAAGAGTCGATGAAGAAGGAATACTTCGAGTCAACTCCAGACTTTGTGCTCCTAACGATTCTGACTTGAAGCATAGAATCATGATGGAGGCACACAACACACCGTTTGTAATCCATCCTGGGAGTACCAAAATGTATCATGATCTTCGACATACATTTTGGTGGAACAATATGAAGAGAGAGATCGCGAAGTTTATCTCGAGGTGTTTAACTTGACAACATGTAAAGGCGGAGCATCAAGTGCCAAAGGGTCCATTGCAACCACTTGAGATTCTGAAATTGAAGTGGGAACACATTACTATGGATTTCGTTATAGGTCTTCCCAAGGTTTCTCAAGGCATAGATGCGATTTGGGTTATTATTGATAGATTAACCAAATTTGCTCATTTCTTGCCTATACGGGAGACTTATTGGGACTCCCCCAAGATAGGTATACATCACCCATTCTGAGTCGCCAAATACATGTTACAGAAACAAATACAACTTCAGTAATACAATTGTCGTGCAAAATACGACAACACATATACTGTGAGTTTGAATACAACTACTGTCTAATAGAGAGTATACAAACTCAAAAGAAGTCCTCATTACAATTATTGATACACTATTTTAAAAAATAGTGAGGACTACTAAAACAACTATCTTGAATCATCACTCCATACCCCATTTAGTTCTTGCTAAATTCTCTCCTCCCGAAGAACAATGGAACAAAAAGAAAAAGGGTGAGCTCAACTAGCCCAAGAAAGAATATTATGACTAAGATAATATACAACAAATTATCATTAGTCTTCAACAGGAAAAATCTGATAAAATATAATAGACAACAAGTTTTAGATCAACAACAAAGAAATGAAATAACAATCCATTATAAGAGTCAAGTAGAGAAAGAATTCTACTATCTTCTAAGATTTAAAAGTCCATCATCAATATTTTATCCCTGTAACATCGATCAATATACATCTTGAATCAAATATTCATCTTTGCACTACAGGCCAAAGATATTCATTTGTATCACCAGTTGGTCATGTTCATCTCAACACCTGTTCATCTTTGCAGTACTGACCAAAGATATTCATTAGGTAATCATTCATCTTTGCACTACAGGCCAAAGATATTCATTAATATCATCATTTAGGACTGAGGATGATGAAAAATATTTAAAAAAAATGAATCCAATGAAATAAAATGACAAATATTAGGGATTCGTATTACAGTTTATCCAAGTTCAATAATACTCCATAATAACTAAATTTGAAGCAAAATTCAAAAATAAAGATCAAAACATGGATACAATCAAAGATTGTAACCATAATAGACATCTTGGACAAAAAGAAGAAAAAATCAATTTTCGATGAATAGTGTCGTATTCCTAAATAGTGCCGTATACGTGAATAGTGTCGTATACGTGAATAGAAACCTCAACACAAAAAGGTAGAAATTCCACAATAAAATCCATACCAATATTTCGGTATAATGATACTGAAAGAATAACATCATTAGGAAGAAAATAACATCCCTTACCTCAAAGAAACTGTACTTCCTAATGGAATATCAGATATGATGTTGAATGAAACTTGTACTGAATAGAAACTCTCAAAGTATCTAAATACTCACAAAATACGCTCAATAAATATAGAGAGAAAGAAAACTTGTTTCTGGTGTGATTTTTAATTCTAACTTAGCCCTCTATTTATAGGAAAATATTAGCACGCCGAAGCAAACTTGACCTGCTACCTGATGGCTTTACCTACTACTATTTCCACCCACTACATTTGAAATTCAATTTGAGCACATTTCTGACTAACCAAAAGTGGGGCCCACCAATTCTAGAATTTTCCACCAAAATGATAAATTCTGAAACTTCAACAATTTCTGAACCAGTCACCTCTTAAAATTCATAACAAATCATACGTTCATTTTTAACGGTTCAAAATTTGTGACTTATATATGTATAACATATCCAAAAATCACAACGATCCAACGGTCGGATTAAAAATTATAACTCACGCAATATATCTCAAGAACGCTGGTTTGATTTTTAATACCTCCATTACGACAAAATACTGATAAAACACCTGAACATTAATTCCTTCATTTATAACCACATAAATAAATCCATCATTTAAATTCGCATCAAATAAATATTTCTTTATCATATAAATCAATAATTAATTATTCACAAATAATATTACAGAATCACAATTATGACAATCAGGTCGTTCCCAGGAAAGAGGGGGCTTTCCAATAAGGATTTCTCCTCATCGGGCGCCGCAATTAGGTGACCAAACCTCTCCTCGATGTACTTTCTAGACATTGCCAATAATGCTATCTAATAATATTATTCAAATAATATGAATTATTCATCCGATAATGGAAAATATCATATGCGTGATAATTATTGAAACAACAATAATATAAAAATATCACCCAAGCAATTATTGAATCAATAAAATAAAATATTGAATAAGAATTACCGTAACAATTATTGAGTAGTGCCTTCTTACGTAAGAATCAATAATTCAACAATACTGTGTAATACCGTGTGCTATTGTGCAACCACGCGTATTACAGTATTTTAACCACCAGGTAATCCAACAGTGTTAACGGTAACAATTACACCTTTATTTATACAAACTCAAATTTTGCCATTTTTTTCATCCGACAGTTATTCCGTTATGGGGCCCACAAATGACTGCGCCGTCGTATGGATATTCCAGACAAAAAGAATATTCCACGACCAAACGAATATTCCCCGACAACAATGATTATTTAATAACCACTTTCTTATTTTGCAAAATTTGCACATTTCACCCATAACCAAAACATTATATCAAGTTAACACCTTATTATTTCAAAATAATAATTGGAGGAAAATTCAATATTATTTATAAAAAGCTGGGGTCTTACACTTATTCCCTTGAACGTTTTGCTAGTATGTACGTAAATGAGATTGTGAGATTGCATGGCATGCCAGTATCCATATTTTCGGATCGTGACCCAAGATTCACTTCAAGATTTTGGGTTAGCTTACAAAAAGCTATGGGCAAGGATTTACGATTCAGTTTGGCATACCATCCTCAAACGGACGGAAAATCAGACAGGACTATTCAAACTCTTGAAGATCTATTAAGACTTTGTGTCCTAGATTTCAAAGGGAGTTGGGATAAGTACCTACCATTGGTAGAATTCTCCTATAACAATAGTTATCATGAAAGTATAGGTGTTGTTCCATTCGAGGCATTATATAGACAAAAGTGTCGTTCTCTGGTATGCTCGAATGAGGTGGGAGACACAACGTTGTAGGGACCAGAGTTGGTACGAATGACTACAGAGAAGATCCAAACGATTCGACAACGTATACAAACGGCACAGGATCGAAAAAAGAGTTATGCGGATCTTCATCGAAAGGATGTGGAATTTGACATTGGGGATCATGTATGTGACGCCCCCAAAATTAGGTATACATCACCCATCTTGGGTCGCCAGATACATGGTACAGAATTCAAATATAACTTACTAATACAACTGTCGTGTACGATATGACAAAACATAAATTGTGAGTTTGAATACAATTATTGTCTACTAGAGATTATACAAACTCAAAAGGAGTCCTCATTATAATTATTATCACACTATTTCATAGAATAGTGAGGACTACTAATGCTATCCTCTGGACCATTACTCCGTTCCCCGACTCGTCCCAACTATATTCTCATTTCCTGAAGAGAACAGTGAAAGAAAGGGTGAGCTCAACTAGCCTAGTAAGAAATATTATGACTAAGATAATGCATAATAAATTATCATTAGCCTTCAACAGTGTTAAACTGATAAAATATAATAAACATCAAGTTTAACTGCAGCGAAACAAACAATCCATTAAAAGAGTCAAGTAGAAAATAAAATCTACTATCTTTTATGATTTAAAAGGTTTTTCATCACTGTTATAGCTGAGACTCAGCTTAATAAATATTCCACATCATCGAATCACCCCTGCACTACGGCCAAGGATATTCTTTAGTATCACGACCACAATTATCCATGCACTACGGGCCAAGAATATTTGTGTATTCATTAATGGTCATGATCATGCCAACAACTGTCCATCAATGCACTACGGGCCAATGAGGATTTTTACCACATCATTTATAACATTACTACCATGATTGATTACCGATCAATAATCCTCGGTTATAATCATACCAAGTTCTTCTATGAACTACAGGCCACAGATGAATTTCAACATAATATAAATATGAGGATGATGACAATGATATAAGAATTCAATAAAACAAGTTCAAGAATTAATTTATCCAGGAACCAATAACATCCAAACTGTCAACATGATACTACTTTGTAGAGTAAAATTCAAGAATACTTAGAAGAATATTTCCATGAAAGGATACTGGATGAAGCACAAATATCAAGGATATTCCACTAATTTCATGGAGTATAGAAGTCAAAGTTTTAACCAACTGAGTATAATAAAGAATGGAATAACAAAAGAAATCACCATGCATGCGATAGACCGCATAGGCAGGTTATTCCAACAGAATAATAAATAACGGAACCAAAGAAATGTAAAAAACGCATGCATGTGATATTCCAATGTAATAATAAAGAATGGAACCAGTCCCATGAAACACATGCACAAGATGTTCCAAATGTAATAATAATAAAGACGGAACCAGTCCTATTTAAAACACACGTATGTGATGTTCTAACAGTAATAATAATAAAGACGGAACCAGTCCTGTGTAAAACACATGTATGTGATGTTCCAATGTAATAATAGAAGAATGTCACCAAGTATAGGGTAAACCACGTATACAGGTTATTCCAATAGAATAATAAGCAATGGAATAACAACAGTTCTTTTCATGAATAAGAAAGAATAACACCCCTTACTTTAGTAGGAGATTGAATACTACAGTAGTGTAGTAACAGAATACTCTTCTTCTTTCTCTCTTATTCTCTCTATACTTTTCTCTCTATAGCTTGAATGAATTCGTGAAAAATAATGAATCACTAGGCCTCTATTTATAGAAGATTTCTAGCTTCTCACTTGCCATGTGAAAAGGCAAGTGGCTTGATGACTGGTGATGTGAAAAGAAAAGTGGTTTGATGCCTGTAATGTGAAACGACAATTGGTTCGACGCCTGTAATGTGAAACGAAAAGTGGTTCGACGCCTATAATATGAAACGGCAAGTGGTTTGACGACTGGTAAAGGTAATTACTATTGACGAAGGTAATTACTATTAACGAAGGTAATTACTATTGACGAAGGTAATTATTATTGACAAAGGTAATTACTATTGATGAAGAGACTCTTAGATGATGACATATGGGCCCCCAAAACATACGACAAACGTCTCATAATAGACTCTTTATATACATCAAGGATTAAATAAATATTACCACAAATCATTTTATTTTTAATCAACACATATTTAATCTTTCAAAAATTATTAATCATTTATAACATGTCATCTCAATTATTGATTTAATAATATAACATATTATATGATGATGATCTACCGTGATAATAATTGAATCAATAATATAAGAGATATGATGCATCAATTACTATAGCAATAATTGAGTATAGCTGAGTGACTTCTCACGTAAGCATCAATAATCAATACCGTGTGCTACTACTATGCAACCACGCCAGACATCTTTGTTTCTTTACTACTAGCTAGTTCAACAGCTTTTAATTCGGTAACACCTCCGCCGTTATTTTTATAAAGTATTTTATCTTTTTCTCAATCCGACAATAATTCCGCTGTGGGGTCCACTAATGATTGAGTCGTCGTATTTAATATTCCCCACAAAAAAGAATATTCCCCGACCAAACGAATATTTTATAACAACTTGCTTACTTTGAAAAATTTATAAATATTAACCACAACTAAAACATTATATCAAATTTATTCCATAATATTCAAAAATAATATTTATAGAAAATTCATCTTTATTTATAAAAGTTGGGGTCTTACAACCTCCCATTCTTATGAAATTTCATCCTCAAATTAGGGTACGACTGGTATGTCGAAGAGGTAAGGATACCTTGATTTCATTTCAGATTCTAACTCCCAAGTCATTTCCTCAACATCGTGGTTTCTCCACAAAACCTTGACTTGAGGTATAACTTTTGAGCGTAGAATATGTTCCTTCTTATCCAAGATTTGAACAGGAACCTCTTCATACGTCAAATCTTCCGCTATTTCATCCGGTTGTGACTCAATTATGTGGTTCGGGTCTTTCACATATTTACGTAACATGGATATGTGAAAAACGTTATGAACACGAGACATACTTGGCGGTAAAGCGAGTCTATAGGCCATAGTTCCTACTCGATCGAGGATTAAAAATGGGCCAATAAATCGAGGATTGAGTTTTCCTCTCTTTCAAAATCTTGTAACTCCTTTCCATGGAGCAACACGTAACAACACATGATCTCCTATATCGAATTCCACGTCCTTTCGATGAAGAACAGCATAACTCTTTTGTATTTTTTGTGAGGTTTTTATTCGTTGTCGGATCGTTTGAATCTTTTCCGTAGTCATACGTACCAACTCCAGTCCCAACAACGTTGCTTCACCCACCTCATCCCAGCATACTGGAGAACGACACTTTCTTCCGTACAACCCTTCGAATGGAGTCATGCCAATACTTCCTTGATAACTGTTGTTGTAGGAAAACTCCACCAATGGTAAGAACTTGTCCCAACTTCCCTTGAAATCAAGGACACAGAGTCTTAATAGATCTTCAAGAGTTTGAATAGTCCTCTCCGACTGTCCGTCCGTCTAAGGATGATATGCCGAGCTAAATCGTAAGTCTGTGCCCATAGCTTTTTGCAAACTAACCCAAAATCATGAAGTGAATCTTGGGTCTCGATCAGAAACTATGGATACTGGCATACCATGCAGTCTTACAATCTCGTTTATGTACATACGAACAAGACATTCAAGTGTATAAGTTTCTCGTATCGGTAAGAAATGAGCAGACTTGGTCAATCTATCAACAATGACCCAAATTGCATCTATGCCTTGAGAAACCTTAGGAAGACCGGTAACGAAATATATGGTAATGTGCTCCCACTTCCATTCTAGAATTTCAAGTGGTTGCAATGGACCTTTTGGTACTTAATGCTCTGCTTTAACTCGTTGACAAGTTAGACACCTTGAGATAAAAAACGCTATCTCTCTCTTCATATTGCTCCACCAAATGTATGACGAATATCATGATACATTTTGGTACTCCCAGGATGGATTGCAAACGGTGTGTTGTGCGCCTCCATCATGATTTTATACTTTAAATCAGGGTCGTTAGGAACACAAAGTCTGGAGTTGTCTCGAAGTACTCCTTCTTCATCGATTCTTGCTTCCGGCATAGCACCTTCTTGTATTTTCTTCCTCATACGCATCAGCTCCAGGTCTGTAGCTTGAGTAGCTTTAACTTTATCGATTAAAGTCGGTTCTACTCGTATATTCGCCATCATCACATGCGTCCCTGGAGTCTTTAACTCTATCTCCATCCTTTGCAAGTCACATAAAATGGGCCCTTGCGTTGACAATATCGCACTCGTACTTGCATATGATCTTCTACTCAATGCGTCAGCTACCACGTTTGCTTTTACAGGATGGTATTGGATGGTATGATCATAATCTTTCAACAGTTCAAGCCAACGTCGTTGTCGCATGTTGAGTTCCTTTTGAGTGAAGAAATATTTGAGGCTTTTATGATCCGTAAAGATCTCCACTTTCTCCCCATACAAGTAATGCCTCCAAATTTTAAGTGCAAAGACAACAATACCGCTAACTCTAGATCATGAGTAGGATAATTCCTCTCATATTCTTTGAGTTGTCGCGAGGCATAAAGCATGATTTTTCCATGTTGCATGAGAACACATCCCAACCTTTTGCCCAAGCATCATCAGAGATGACAAATCCTCCGAGCCGATGGTATTGTCGTAACAGTGTCTTGAAATGAGTCTCCTCTTGAGTTCTTGAAAACTCTTTTCACATTCTTCGCTCCAACCGAACTTTGTATCTTTTCGAGTCACCAAGTCGAATGGAATAGCGATTCGAGAAAATCCTTCCACGAATATCCGATAATAACCAAATTAAACCTAGAAAGCTACGTGATTTCTATCATTGATTTAGGTTGCTCCCAGCTTTGAATAGCTTCAATCTTTGCTGGGTCAACAGATATTCCATGACTTGATACCACGTGCCCAAGGAATGCTACTTCCTCAAGCCAGAACTCGCATTTCTTTCAACTTGGCATAAAGCTTATATTCACGAAGCTTTTGGAGTGTCAGCCTCAAGTGTTGCTCATGATCTTCACGGATTTTGGAATAAATAAGGATGTCATCAATAAAGACGACCACAAAGTGATCCAAATATTTCTTGAATACTCGGTTCATCAAATCCATGAAGGCAGCAGGAGCATTATTCAATCCAAAGGACATGACTAAGAATTCATAATGCCCGTACCGAGTTCTGAAAGCCGTCTTTGGAATGTCATCGGTTCTAATCATTAATTGGTGATATTCGAAACGAAGATCAATCTTTGAAAAGAATTTGGCTCCTTGCAACTGGTCAAACAGGTCATCAATACGTGGCAATGGATACCTATTTTTGATGGTGACATGATTCAACTCCCGATAATCAATACAAAGTCGCATACTCCCATCTTTCTTCTTCATGAATAGAACAGGAGCACCCCAAGGAGAAGTACTAGGACAAATAAAGCCAATGTCTAACAATTCATGCAGTTGGGTGTTTAACTCCTGAAGTTCAATAGGAGCCATTCGATATGGGGCTTTGGAAATGGGTTTTGTACCGGGTTCAAGGTCGATACAAAATTCAATTTCACGCCTGGGTAGGGGGAAGTTCTTGGGAATACGTCAGAAATTTATTAACAACAGAAATATCATTCAAAGCTGACGTATTTTTGTTTAGATCTGTGACATGAGCAAAGAAAGCTTGACATCCGTTTTTCAATAAACGAATAACTTTATGGCTTGAGATGACCGTGATTGATTTTAATAGTTTGGTCGCTTGAATTCGCATAATAGGTTGATTAGGAATATGAAAGCTAACAACCTTACGAAAATAATCAATTTTTGCATGATGAGTAGTTAACCAATCAATCCCTAGAATCACGTCAAATGCAAGTATTTTCAATGAAATAAGATCGACGGTAATGTCAGGGTTACCGATTTGAACCAAACAAGACTTATAAACATTGGATGTAATGAAGGTTTCTCCCAACGGAGTTTCCACAGATAAGTCAAAGTCTAATTTCTCCGTAGTCAAATTTAATCGATGAGGGCAAGTAGGAGAAATAAAAGAATGGGTAGAACCGGTATCAAATAAAGTATAGACTTCATTAGAGTTTATGATAAGCTTACCCGTGATGACCTCATTCGGGTTCCTTGCTTTCTGGGAGGTCACAACAAACGTTCTCCCTTGCACTACCGACTTTGACCTTTCTGGGACGGCCTTTGGTGCCTCCATCCTAGCTGAATTTATCTTCGGTGAACGACAAAATTGGGCTAAGTGACCTTCTCTTCCATAATTATAACATGCTTTGGACGGCATCGCGCAATTTGGACTGATGTGTCTTCCCCTCCGCATTTGAAGCATATGATAGGTGGTCTTTCTCCTTCCTTAAAAACGGGTGCTGGTGCTGACGTCTTTCCATCATTGTTGAATCTCCTCTTCTTGAAATGTCCATTCTTATTGTTTTGACCACGATTACCACCAAGTGGTTACCATTTTTGCATGTTGATTCCTCCACGCTTGTTGTCACCGCTCGATGACTACTCTCACCGGTATTATAATTTTGCTTACCGCTTCTTTTAGTCATAAGTTAACTCGTTATCGCGCCCACTAATCGAGCCCTATTTATAACATCCTCAATACAAACACGCTTTATGAGAAATAAGATGTCGACGTATCTCCCACTTCAAACCTCTTAAAAACATTCAGCCCATTCTCTCTTCATTATCCACCAAGTGGGACGAAACCAAGATAACTCCGTAAATTTTTCCTCAGACACGACACTGGTCATATTGTTTTGTTCCAACTTGATAAACTCCACCTCCTTCATGTGGGGAATACTTTCGAAAGTATTTGTCGTTGAAAAGCTCCCCGAACTTCTCCCAAGATATCTTCAAGATGCAAAGAAAGTTGAGTACGTTTTACCGATTCCCACCAAGAATCCGCCTCCGCACAACATAAAAGGCGTGAAGGAACCTTTTGCTCCTCGAGCATCCCAAGACATCAAATATCTTGGTGATCTCGCTTTATCCATGCTTCCGCCATAAGTGGTTTTGGCTCTCCCTTAAACTCCGGTGGTCCCAGCTCCTTGAACTGTTTAGCGGTGACCGCCCGGTGGTCCCAAATCACTTATATATAATTAATCCTGAATAATTCACCAAAAGATTTTTAAATCCATAGATTTCCTTCTCGGAAATCTCAAATCCATTCACTTATTTTCTGTCTAGGTTTATTATTTAACCTTAATTAAATATTTTAAGATTTTACAAATATTCAAATTCTCGGGTTGTCACATTCACCCCTTCTAAAAACTATTTATATTCCCCGACAAAAAGAATATTCTCCGACCAAACGAATATTTTATAACAACTTGCTTACTTTGCAAAATTTATAAATATTACCCACAACTATAACATTATATCAAATTTATTCCATAATATTCAAAAATAATATTTATAAAAAATTCATCTTTATTTATAAAAGTTGGGGTCTTACAATGTATTGTTACGTATTTCTCCATGGAAGGGAGTTACAAGATTCGGGAAGAGAGGAAAGCTCAATCCACGATTTATTGGTCCATTTCAGATTCTTGACCGAGTGGGAAATGTGGCCTATAGACTTGCGTTACCTCCAAGCATGTCTCGTATTCATAATGTTTCTCACATATCTGTGGTTCGTAAATATGTGAAGGACCCAAAGCACATTATTGAGTTAGAACCAGACGAGATAGTCAAAGATTTAACGTACGAGGAGGTACCTATTAAGCTCTTGGATAGGAAAGAGCATGTCCTACGCACCAAGTTTATACCACAAGTTAAGGTTTTGTGGATGAACCATGATATTGAAGAAATGACCTAGGAGTTGGAATCAGAAATGAAAAAGAGGTATCCTCACCTTTTCGAAACACCAGGTACATACGTCAATTTCGAGGACGAAATTTCATAAGAAGGGAAGGTTGTAAGACCCCATCTTTTTATAAATGAAATTGAATTTCCTCTGTTTATTATTTTGAAATAGTAAGGGTTGATTTGATTAATGCGGTTAGTTATGGGTAAAATGCGCAAATATTTTAAATAAGCAAGTGGTTATAAAATATTCATTGTTGTCGAGGAATATTCGTTTGGTCGTGGAATATTCTTCCTGTTGGGGAATATTCGTACGACGACACAACCTTTTGTGGGCCCCATAAACGAAAAGCGATTGGATGAAGAAAACGACAAGTATGAGTTTTTATAAATAACGGCAGAAGTTATTACTGCTTAACATCATGTTGGAATACCCGTTGGTTAAAATACGATGTACGCTATTGTTGCACAAGAAGATTACTTCAGGTATTGCATCAATTATTGATTCTTACGTAAGAAGGCACTACTCAATAATTGTTACAGTAATTACTGTTCAATATTTTATTTTATTGATTCAATAATTACTACGTTGATA
Source organism: Panax quinquefolius (assembly GCA_020205615.1). Lineage (NCBI taxonomy): Eukaryota > Viridiplantae > Streptophyta > Magnoliopsida > Apiales > Araliaceae > Panax > Panax quinquefolius. Next base: position 105,538,180 of record CM035160.1, on the reverse strand, counting down.
TTTTATATTATTGTTGTTTTAATAATTGTCACTACACAGTATTTCCCATTATAAGATCAATGATTCATATTATTTTAATAATATTACTAAATAACATTATTGACAATGTCTAGAAAGTTCTGTCTAAGGAGAGGTTTGGTCACTTAATTGCGTGCCAGTAAGGAGAAATCCTTATTGGAAAGCCCCATCTTTCCTGGGAACGGCCTGATTATTATTATTGTGATTCTGTAATATTATTTTTGAATAATTTATTATTGATTTATATGATAAGGAAAATATTTATTTATGTGGATATAAATGGAGGAATTTTTAGAAATGTGACAATTATTGAAAATTGATATTTTATCTTTTCTGATAAAATAATTTATTATTATATTATAAAAATATAATAATGGTGATATTTTTACAATGAATGTGTAATATATGAGTAATTGAGGAGGAGGAGTATTTTTGTTACTAAAAATATTTAAAACATGTTTTTCATGTTTGTGGACCCCATTTCTTGACTGAAATTTGATTATAGCCTATAAAATCGTCCGTATATGGATTTCGGTCAATTTTAGTTTGGATTTTGGAAAACCTTAAACTTACAAAGTTGTAGAGAATGGAATTTCCAATGGAAGGACGTAAGATTCGAATTTTTCTGATAAAAGGGCTATTTATTATGAATTATTGAAGTTCTGGAATAATTTATTTTTGAAGTTTTAATTATTATTTTTAAGAAAAACGTTTTTATTATGTTGGTCGGCCCCACATGTGATATAAATGTGCTGAATTCAGTTGGTCTTAGGTGGGCGTGAAAATGTTTTATTTATATTAATATTATATTAAATTTTATGCTTTGGTGTTCTAAGCATTTTCCTATAAAAAGGGTGCTTAGGTTAGAATTAAAAATTACACCAGAAACTAAAGATTTCTCTCTCTATATTATCGAGAGTATTCTTGTGAGTATTTTGATATTTTGAGTGTTGCTATACGGTGCAAGTTCCTTCAGCACTATATCCAGTATTCTAGTAAGAAGTACTATCTTTTTGAGGTAAGGGATGTTATTTTCTTCGTAAATGATATTATTTCTTCAATATCATTATGCCGAAATATTGATATGAATATTATTGTGGAATTTCTACTTTTTTGTGTCGGGGTCACTATTCACGTATACGGCACTATTCACGAATACGGCACTATTAACCGAAAAATGAAATTTTCTTCTTTTTATCCAAGGCGTCTATTATGGTTATTATCTTTGATTGTATCCATGTTTTGATCTTTATTTTGAATTCTACTTCATAGTTGGTTATTATGGAGTATTTTTGAACTTGGATAGACCGAAGTACGAATCCCAAATATTTGTTCTTTTGTCTCAGTGGATTCGTTTTCTTTAAAATATTTTTCATCATTCTCGGTCCTAAATGATGATATTACTGAATATCTTTGGCCTGTAGTGCAAAGATGAATGATTTCCTGACGAATATCTTTGGCCCGTAGTGCTAAGATGTACAGGTGTTGAGATGAACATGACCAACGGGTGATACAAATGAATATCTTTGGCCTATAGTGCAAAGATGAATATTTGATTAAAGATTTATATTGATTGATGTTACAGGGATAAATTATTGATGATGGACTTTTAAATCTTAGAAGATAATAGAATTCTTTCTCTACTTGACTCTTCTAATGGATTGTTGTTTCCGCTGTAGTTGTTGATCTAAAACTTGTTGTCTATTATATTCTATCAGATTTATCCCTGTTGAAGATTAATGATAAATTGTTGTATATTATCTTAGTCATAATATTCTTTACTGGGCTAGTTGAGCTCACCCTTTTCCTTTTTGTTCCATTGTCCTTCTCAGGAAGCGAGAATGTAGCGGGAAGTAGTCGGGGTGTGGAATTATGGTTCAAGAAAGTGGTTTTAGCAGTCCTCACTATTTTTATAAAATAGTGTGATAATAATTTTAATGAGGACTCCTTTTGAGTTTGTATACTCTCTATTAGACAGTATTTGTATTTAAACTCACAGTATATGTGTTGTCGTATTTTACATGACAATTGTATTAATGAAGTTGTATTCGTTTCTGTACCATGTATTTGACAACTCATAATGGGTGATGTATATCTATTTTGGGGGTGTCACATTTTTCGTATGGTCGTAATTATTTTCACATAATTATTATCATTTAAAAAGATTTTCCAATCATTAATAACGTATTTATATGAATTAAATACCACAATATTCTTTTATCATTAATATTTATTTATTATCAAATATTACTGAAATAAATGTCATAATATTATAATATATTTATAATATATCAAAGTATTTTAATACCTTAAAATCATATTTATATAATTTTTAAACACTTAAATTCATTATCCTAAGATTTCTTATATTAATATTAAAATATTAATATTTTCATGACAAAATATCAAAAGTTATATTTTACAACTTACATATTTTTATAACACTTAAATCATTTTATATGATTTTAAATCATTAATTCTATTTTTCTATAAATTATTTAATATAGTTCTTAAATAAATTAATTATCATTAATATTAATTAATTATTGAAATTCCTCACAAAATATTGAAAGTCACTAAAAATAACTTAAAATATTTTCTTATACCATAATATAATTTTTCATGTATTAAAAATAATTTTAAATAATTTATTTAATATTATAATTAAATAAATTAAATACCATTTATATTCCAAAAATATTAAATATTTATGAAATATACCTAAAATAATTAAAAACTATTTTTCGGACTTTAAAATAATTTTTAGGAATTTATTATGTAATTTTAATAATTAAAAACCATTTTTATCTATTTAATAAATAAAATAAATAATTTTTCAGAAAATAATTATTAATAAAGGGTCCTATAGTGACAGAACCGTCGTTGTAGGTATTCTTGAGTTGTTCTTTGAGCTTGCCCATAAAACATGTCAGTGTGCAGGGTACCATGTTTGACCGGTTCTAGATTTATGATCTTGTTGTTTCTGGGCTAGTAATCGTTTTAATATTGTAGTATGTATGTAATACTATAACTGCAAATCGTTTTCATGCTCAAACTGCATCATCAAAGCAAGATATAATCTACAGAAAACCTTGTCAGACGAGTTCCTGAGTTTATGGGCTTCTCAGAAATTCAAGTAGTAGTAAGGGTCCTACTTTGCAGTCTTATATCTTTGATTTAAGGAATTGTTTATGTGATCTATGAATTCAAACTTGCAATAGAGGTGTTAGGGTACAACAACATGCTATCATTTCAGTCTAACATCATAACACATGCAAGATCCATCCTAGTCAAATTATGTTAGAAATTTCGGCTGATAAAGATCTGGGTTTTCCAGAAAACATTCATGAGCCAGTTTGGTCAACCTACTTTGACCACCTTGTCTATCTTTAATTCTATACATGTTTTGGGTGATATAATATAATGTTTGTGAAGACCTTATGTTAGTTTATAACATCAAAACAAAAACATGACATGTCTATCTAAACACAGCAAGATCTGAGCCCTCGAAAATCGTTGTCACACGTTCTGAGTTTCTGGGTTTGCACAGATTCCCAGAATTCATGCTCGGTCAAAGAACTTTGACCGATCATATCTTGCAATCTATACATGATCTGAGCTTTATTCAAGTCTCAGATCAAAGAACTAACAAAAAAGAACAGATCTATAACATCAAAAACCATAAATCATTAACATAGAAGAATCTACAGGCCCTGACATTAGCTTGTCAGACAAAAATTTCTAACTTATCCAGATTTTTCAAAACTTCAATTTCGACAACTTTGATGTTATGGATTCACTATATAGCAACCCAGATCATCAAGTGACACCCTAATACACAACTTAAAATAATAAATCATAACATCTAACAACAAATCTAAGGATTTCAAAATTTAGGGTTTATACCTCCTTTAATGTTTTGATCTTGATTTTGGGGTTCCTGATTTGTAATGGAAGTAGTACGGACTTTATTAGTGACTGATTTACTAATATAATTCGGATGATTAGAGAGAGAGAGAGAGAGAGAGAGATTTGTTTGAGAGTTGGTACACAAATGGGTCACCTTTGGTGACTTTCTCTCTCTTTAAATCAATATATAAGATGACATGTTGCTATGATCTGCTTAATTCGGCTGGTTGGCTGGAGATTTAGGCCACATGGAGTTGGTGGCCAACTCAATTGGCAATATATACAAGCAACATACTAAATTATGCACAAAGGGCATTTTGGACTTTTAGCTAGCAAATTAATGGATAATTGATCTTTGATCTAACCCTTAGGGTTAAAACCTAAGGTTCCAAAAAATAAAATTCCAGAATTTTTAATTTAGGTTTTCAAAAAATAAAAATTAATATTTTTAAATTATAATTAGGATTCGATAATTATATTAAAATTTTCTAATAATAATCCAAGCTAGCTAATTAGGATTATTATTTCCTAATTAAAATTCCTAATTTAGCAATTAGGGTCAAAATTGGTCATTATGGTTTATAACCCACTAATTAGGGTTTTAAATAGAAAATATTTTTTTAATTTAGAAATTAGGTTTTCTAATTAGATTAGAGTTTCCTAATTATTTATAACTTGAAAATTAGGATTAAGGTTTCCTAATTAATATTAAAATTATTAAATTAACAATTAGGTTTTTCCCTAATTATAAATTAGGGTTTTAAATCTTAAAATTAGGGTTTTCTAAATCAATCAGGGTTATCCCTAATTAGGTTATTATTAATAACGTTTAAATCTTATACTAGCATTTGCATTCCCAATTTAGGGTTTCCAACTTCGGAATTATGGTTTCCAGAACCGATTTTAGGGTTTTATTATAAATCGTAAGAATTTTCTAACTGAACGTTGACGTTCTTAATATAATATTAGGGTTGGCCACCGATATCGTTTATCTGGTCAACCCTTGACCCTTAACCACATACTATCCACATATAATACCATATACACAGAAATAAATCACTTATATATACTTAATCCTGAATAATTCACCAAAAGATTTTTAAATCCATAGATTTCCTTCTCAGAAATCTCAAATTCATTAACTTATTTTCTGTCTAGGTTTATTATTTAACCTTAATTAAATATTTTAAGATTTTACAAATATTCAAATTCTCGGGTTGGCACATTCACCCCTTCTTCTAAAAATTTTGTCCCCGAAAATTAACTTTCACCTTACACCATACACCTTGAACTATTCACCATTCATTCACATCATCACATGCTACCCAATGCACCTCTCACAAGAGTAAAAATTTTGAAATTGTGCTGGGAGTTATACAGACTATTGTCTGTCATTTTTGAAAAGGTTTTTATGAAAGTTCATCCGCAAACCGTCATAACTTACGGTCATAGTGGGTAATTAGCTTTAAAGCCTCTCATACTTATTAAGTCACCGGTCAAATCTGTTTCTCGTCTCTGCCATAGGCACAAAAATTTTACCTCAGTCTTATCGGATTCCACGAAAAAATAATTTGGTTCGGGAAATTTCTCAAAGAACTCTTAGTGTTTTATAAATGTTTGTCTAGCTGAATCAAATAGCATAGACTCATATCAATAATTCAATTCAATTGAATTATTTAAGTGTAGCCAAACCCCGTCAGCAAATTAAATTTTTTGAAATAATTTTTGAGAATGACGTCATGATGTCATACTGTATTAACAGTCCGTTTGAGAATGCCGTCATCGTATGACTTTGTCATAACACATCATACAATAGCGGAACATCGACTTTAGATCAAATTCACACTAAACATTTCTGTATTATCAACTCCATCAATTTTTTATCATCTCTGCACCAGGTTACATGGTACATGAGTGATAAATAAAAGATATTTTGATATTTCAAATCATTTGCGTCTAGCCGAAATAAGTAGCATAGACTATACTTTAAACCGTTCCAAAAATGATTACGAGTCAAAATTTTGAAATCTAGCATAGCTAGGAGTTTTGGAAAACTTATGTCTTCATTAATAATCATTTGCTTATACAATATTCAATTTTTTATAATTACTATTCATGAGTTACTATTCACGAGTTACTATTCACGAGTTACTATTCATGAGTTACTATTCACGAGTTACTATTCACGAGTACTATTCATGAAGCATGATAATTTTTCTCGTAAGAAGGCATTACTCAATAATTGTTACAGTAATTACTGTTCAATATTTTATTTTATTGATTCAATAATTGCTACGTTGATATTTTATATTATTGTTGTTTCAATAATTGTCACGGCACATTATTTCCCATTATCGGATTAATAATTCATATTATTTGAATAATATTATTAGATAACATTATTGGCAATGTCTAGAAAGTTCTGTCTAAGGAGAGGTTATGTCACCTAATCACAAGCACAAAGAATTTAGAAATTCTTATTGAAAGCCCCTCTTTCCGGAACCGCTTAGTTACAAGATTGTGATTCTCGTAATATTATTTGTGAATAATTAATTATTGATTTTATGATGAGAAAAATATTTATTTTATGTGGATATAGATGGAGAAAATTTTTAAAGTGACAATTGTTGAAAATCGAAATTTTATGTTTTCTGATAAAATAATATTTTATTATATTATTATAATATAATAATGATGATATTTTTACAATGAATGTGGGATATATGAGTATATGAGGAGAAATAGTATTTTTTTTTTGCAAAAGTTGTTTAAAACATGTTAAACATGTCTGTGGGCCCATTTTTTTGACTGAAATTTGATTATAGCCTGTAAAATCATCCGTTTGTGGATTTCGGTCAATTTTTGTATGGAATTTGGAAAAACTTTCTTCTGTAAAGTTGTAGATAATGAATTTTCCTATGGAAAAGACATGTGGTTTGAATTTTTCTAATAAAAGGGCTATTTATTATGAATTATTGAAGTTCTGTAGTTCCGAAATAATTGATTTTTGGAAGTTTTAATTATTATTTTTAAGAAAAACATTTTTTTTCATTTGAGGGGCATTTGTTAAATGGTTGAAATCAGCTGGTGGTGTGCTTAGGAATTTTGTTTATAAAAAATATTATTATATTCAATTTTCTGCTTTGGTGTTCTAAGCAATTTCCTATAAATAAAAAGTCTTTGACGTTAGAATTAAAAATCACACCAGAAACTGAAGTTTTCTCTCTATTTCTCTCTCTATATTATCGAGTGTATTCTTGTGAGTATTTTGATATCTTGAGTGTTGCTATACGGTGCAAGTTTGTTCAGCGTTATTCCAGTCAGAAGTACTGATCTTTTGAGGTAAGAGATATTGTCGTTAGTATGTAAGGGTTATTATGTTTTTCAATTTCGAAATTTTTCTGACCTTCAAAAATTCTGGAAAAATTTGAAATGATATTTTAATGAGTTTTGTAGATTGTATCCAAAAATGGCAATTTTTGGATGTATAGATTAGGAGTTATGGATTTTATGAGAAAAGACTATTTTAAACGTAACCGCTTATAACTCCTTGTGATTAACTCCAAAATTGATGAAATTTTTATTAGGAGTATGTCTATATAATATCAGTATACTCTGTAAATTTCAGAATTTTTAGATAAAAGTACAATTTGTGATAAATGTCTAAATATTCGGCGGTTTTGGCCATATAAAAAATAGTAAATGAATTTTAAAAATTCTGAGAAAAATATATGTTCAATATGGGACTATATTCTGTTAAATCTCAGAAAAGAAATATTTTTGGGACTGAGTTGATATTTTTCATGAAAATGTTCTAGTTATGAGTAAATGAATTAAATATGTTATGTGAAGTAAAAAAATCAGAAAATATGATTTTATGGCTTGAGAATCATATATGAGGTATATGCAGATTTTTGATGTGGGTTTTGATTATTGGTGATGAAATCTTATGAGTTTGGCATTTTAGGATGATTAAATACATTTATTAGTAAAGTGTAAACAATTAAAATAAATTATTTATAAGTTTAAGAAATGATTAAAATATTGTGGTAGTATTAATAATATTAGATTATGAGATTATTAAGTGATTTATAACATTTTGATTAAGGTGTTATGAGATCATTGATTTATGAATCTTATTCTTGAGATTAAATCTATATGTTGATTATATTATTTTTATTATCATATATAACATTCTTATAACCCTAATGATAATATTTCTCTTTAACTTGAGTGTAAAGATGGGTAGATTATTGGTATGGTCGTGACTATATGATCTCTTTGGCTAGTAGTGCAAAGTTGAATTGTTGACTGGTATGATCATGACCATTGAATTTATAATTGAATATCTTTAGCTTAAGTGCAAAGTTGAATTGATCAACATATATGGTTATAATTATGGTTTATATAAATTCTGAAATGATTATGTATTTCCTTGAGATATGAATATCTTTGGCATGTAATGCAAATATCAATTATTGATGAATATCTTTGGTTCGTAGTGTAAAGATGACCCGTTGTTGAATATCTTTGACATGTAGTGCAAAGATGACTTGTTGTTGAATATCTTTGGCATTTAATGCAAAGATGGACTGTTGATGAATATCTTTGGCCCGTGGTGCAAAGATGAATTTATTAGTATGATTATGAATAGGAACTGTGATTTGGTATAACCATGATCTTTGATGTTTCAGGTAAAGACATGTGATGAAAATTATCTTCGTCTTGGATGCGAAGAGGAATTTAGAATTACAATTATGATTATGAGTTATTCACATGATTGTGGACATGAACTGTTGATTGATGTTACAGGGTTAAAATATTGTGGGTGGACTTTTAACATGGAGAAGATAATAGACTTTATAGTCTATTTGACTCTTCTAATGGATTGCTCGTTCCACTGCAACTATGGTTGACAAGTTTTATTATCTACCACATGTTCTAAATCTCTGATTTATTATTGATGGAAGCTATTGATAATTTAATTATCTTTTGTCATGATATTCTTTACTGAGCTAGTTGTGCTCACCCTTTTGCTTTACAATTCTTTTCAGGTAATAAGTGTGTAGCTGGGTTGAGCGAGAATAATAGGGGAATAGTGTGATGGTTCGGGTATGTCAAAGTTTCTCAACACATTATAAAACGACATGACGTACAATATATAATTGTATTGAGGACCTAGGATGTGTGTGTCGTATATTATACGTCACTTAATAATTGATTTTGGTGAACAACAATAGGGTGAGGCTAACCCAACTTTGGAAGGGTGTTTTATCACTATCATACAAGATGTCTAAAGACATACAACCTTGCGCTATCATAAAACAGGGTTGTGCAAATCCACTCGCTGAGTATATCTACGAGGACTACCTATATGATCTTGGAGTTTATTTGAAACATAATGTTCAATTGCAGACGGTGGAGATAGTTATATGTTAAGAGAAGACTCACCATTGGAAAGAAGATGATAGTAATCTTCTCATTTTCTTTGGGGTCTATTGGCTCAACCAAGGATAATTCTATGGGCATATGATATCTATCATTCATGGCCTCCTATATACGAAGGTTTCCTTGAGCACTTCCCAAAGATTTTAATTTCTAAAACAGTTCTAGATTGTACCTTTATGTAAGGTATCACTGTGAGGTGCTGACACAAGTTAGGACATGAGTCATAGTTGGTATTAAAACTCACAGTATATATGTTGTTGTATTTTGCACGATAATTATAGTAATAAAGTTGTAGTTGTTTTCTGTACCATGTATTTGGCGACTCAGATTAGGTTGGATGGATTGGACCTATTTTGGGGTCGTCACAGTCTATCTATTCTTATTATCCTTAATACTCCATTTATACACAACTATACCCAGTTCGTCAAACCACACTTATGAGTTCATGAACTTGCCACAATCATATGAGTTTAAGAACTTATCCTAGTCAGACCTTTGGCGTCCATTCGCTGAGGGGTTCATAAACATTTTATATAATTATGAATCAAGAATGTCACATAAGTATGAGTTTTAAGATCTTGTACTTAACCTTATATTCTCTACCTATAACCTATCTATCTGTTATACACATGAGAAAGGAATCACCCTCTTAACATGCATATAGCAAATAACGCGACACAAACATTTCAATGATTATCATTGCCAGAAACTAAGTGGTTTTTACACCAAGTACAATTCTCCGCCCATACAAGGAATCATACAACTCAGCTGCTGACATGAGTCCTCAATTGAAATCCCCACCTAATCTTAACTCCCTTCTCAATACGAATTTCATTCAACTCGTATTCATAATCCTTTCCTGAATCTGTACCAATTCATAGTACAACTGACACTCAGTAATCTTGTTGTAAAGTTTTTAATCATTCACTTGATCCTTCTCCATACTATAACATTATCCGATCACGGGGTGATCTCATCGTATATATTATGATTCATTTCTACACTATGATCGTTTTGTTTTTCGATCTCCTACCATTGTACTTTTAGTCTTTTAGACTCTTTCTATACTCCATTACTGTTCACTTTTATTATCAGAGTTAGGAAACTCTGTATCTTACAACTCGCCGAGATTCGTCTTTGAATCTTACCAACACACTAACTCGATTTTAGTTAGTACTAATCTTAATCACTGCGGTAATTAGTCTCAGGTATTCCTACCTAAGGTTCATAACCTACAACTTTGATACCAACTGTGACATGCCCCAAATTCAGGTCCTAAATCACCACGGATCTGGTACAATCATTCTATAACTATTGTGGAAGATATAAACATAAATTGTTTATACATTAAACTTACACACTTTTCCCCAAGGTCGAGTAACCTTAACTTATAAATAATACATAACTTATTTAAGTTACAATAATATTAATATATAATACTTATACAAATTTAGTTACACATATATATTAAAGCTGGAACTGTCTTTGACCTTTCCTTGTATCCGACGTATTCGTCTTAATCTACAATGTTTATCATGATATAGCAAGGGTGAGCATAAGTTTTCCCATCAAGTTTAAGTTCAATAATTTAACGATATATCATGATTGAAAGAATCTGAATAATAAGCTGGCTATAATTTAACAATATAGTTGTGAATTAGCACGAACAAATTTTTGACTGAACAAGTATTAAACATGAACAAATATATCTGGACCAAATGGTAATGAAGGTTATCAGCCTTTCATACCTGACTTATACATGGAATATGTACAGAGTACCATTCTACAATGGCAATTAGCAATGATTATCTATAAGCATATCTGAGTGAAACAACTCTAAGTAGAGTTAAGTAAAAACTTGCCTGATCCGTTGATTACCGCTATGCAATTAATAAGCTTTATCTTAACCTAATATATAAATAATATTGATATACAAATTAGAATAATATCATCACAGTATTTAAAATAACCTAAACACATTATCACATAACCCTATCAGTCTATATCACACATACGACCCATCCTCAAGTCAAAACTTTGACAATTCAATCGAGTTCAAGATAATTCTAACATCCCGACTTTACCTATGGACAAAAATTCGAGTTTAAGTTCAATTAAACTCTGTCTAAACACTTAACCATTATCTAAAATAATTTATTAACAGTCAAAATATTTTTCGTAAGCTCGTAATAAATTTCACATAATTATTATAATTTAAAAAGATTTTTCAATCATTAATAACGTATTTATATGAATTAAATACCACAATATTCTATTATCATTAATATCTATTTATTATCAAATATTAATGAAATAAATGTCATAATATTATAATATATCAAAATATTTTTAATACCTTAAACACTTAAATTCATTATCCGATAATTGCTATTAATATTAAAATATTAATATTTTCATGACAAAATATCAAAAGTTATATTTTATAACTTCAAATATTTTTATAACACTTAAATCATTTTTATATGATTTTAAATCATTAATTCTATTTTTCCATAATTTATTTAATATAGTTATTAAATAAATTAACTATCATTAATATTAATTAATTTATTAAATTCCTCACAAAATATTGAAAGTCACTAAAAAAACTTAAAATATTTTCTTATACCATAATTGTAAGACCCCAACTTTTTAATGAATAAAATCAAATTTCCTTTATTTATTATTGTGAATAATAAGGTATTAATTTGATATAATAACTTTGTTATGGGTGAAATGTGAAAATTTTGCAAAATAAGCAAGTGGTTATAAAATATTCATTTTGTTTCGGTGGAATATTCTCTCCGTCGTGGAATATTCGTAAGACTAGCAAGTGACCAATTAGGGCCCCATAACGGATATCTATCGAATGAAGAAAATGACAAAATTGAATAATGGCGTAGTTATTCTCGTTAACACTTTGTTGGAATACCCGTGGGGTTAAAGTAAAGTAATACGCTATTGTTACACAAAGATAGATACTCGATGATTGCATAAGAGATTGTTGAATTATTGATCCTTACTTAAGAAGGCACTACTCAATAATTGTCACGAAAGAATTCTTGCTCAATATTTTATTTTAATGATTCAATAATTGTTGACCGATATTTTATATTATTATTGTTTCAATTATCGTCATCGCACGCTTTCTCCTTTATCGATCGATAATTTAGATTATTTGGAATAATATTATTAGATAACATTATTGGCAATGTCTAGAATGTTCTCATCAAGGAGAGGTTTGTCACCTAATTGCGCCGCCAAAGAAGGAGAAATCCTTATTGAAAGACCCTCTTCCTCGAAACACCGTTGTTATAAATGTGATTCTATAATATTATTTGTGAATAATTAATCATTGATTCATATGATAAGGAAATATTTATTTTATGTGGATATAAATGATGGATTTATTTATGTGGTTATAAATGAAGGAATTAATGTTGAGGTGTTTTATTAGTATTTTTGTTTGATTGGAGGTATTAAAATTAAACCAATGTTTTTTGAGATATATTATGGGAGTTATAATTTTTAATCCGACCGTTGGATAGTTGTTATTTTTGGATATGTTATACATATATAAGTTGAGTATATGTCCACAAATTTTGAACCGTTAAAAATGAGCGTATGATTTGTTATGAATTTTAAGAGGTGGTGATTCTTAAATCAAAGTTATAAATCATTTTGGTGGAAAATTCTAGAATTGGTGGGCCCCACTCTTGGTTGGTGAAGAAATGTGCTGAGATTTTTATTCAAATGTGGTGGGTGGGAATAGTAGCAGGTAAAGCCATCAAGTTCCATGTTAAGTCTGCTTCGGCGTGCTAACATTTTCCTATAAATAGAGGGCTAAGTTAGAATTGAAAATCATACCAGAAACAAGTTTTCTCTCTTTCTCTCTCTAGATTATTGAGTGTATTTTATGAGTATTTAGATACTTTGTGAGTTTCTATTAATCAGTGCAAGTTTCCTTCAGCCTTATACCGATATTCCGATCAGAAGTACTGATATTTTGAGGTAAATGATATTATCTTCTTTTTAAATGATATTTTCTTCAATATCATTATGCCGAAATATTGGTATGAACTTTTTATCAAATTTGGAACTTTTTGTGTTTCAGGGTTACTTATTCACGATATCGACACTATTCACGATATCTGAAGACTATTCATTCACGAATACTTTATTATTCAATTTAAAAATGAAATTTTCTTCTTTTTGTCCAAGTTATCTATTATGGTTACTATCTTTGATTGTATCCATGTTTTGATAATTATTTTTGAATTCTGCTTCAAAATTGGTTATTTCGGAATATTATTAAACTTGGATAAACTGTAATACGAATCCTTAATATTTGATCAATTATCTCACTGGATTCGTTTTCTTTGAAATATTTTTCATCATCCTCAGTCCTAAATGATGATACAAATTAATATCTTTGGCATGTAGTGCAAAGATGAATGATTACCTAATGAATATCTTTGGCCCGTAGTGCAAAGATGAATGTGTTTGAGATGATCATGACTTAACCGGTGATACAAATGAATATCTTTGGCACAGAAAGTGCAAAGATGAATATTTGATTCAAGATGTATATTGATTGATGTTACAGGGATAAAATATTGATGATGGACTTTTAAATCTTAGAAGATAGTTGAATTCTTTCTCTACTTGACTCTTCTAATGGATTGTTTTTTTCCGCTACAGTTGTTGCTTTAAAACTTGTTGTCTATTATATTTTATCAGATTATTCCCTGTTGAAGACTAATGATAATTTGTTGTATATTATCTTAGTCATAATATTCTTTATCGGGCTAGTTGAGCTCACCCTTTTGTTCCATTTTTCTTCTCGTGAGGTGAGAACATAGCAGAACTAGCCGGTATGGAGTGATGGTTCTAGAAAGTTGTTTTAGCAAATTCCTCACTATTTTTAAAATAGTGTATCAATAATTGTAATGAGGACTCCTTTTGAGTTTTTATACTCTCTATTTGTATTTAAACTCACAGCTTTAATGAAGTTGTATTTGTTTACGTACCATGTATTTGGCGACTCGTAATGGGTGATGTATACCTATTTTGGGGCGCCACAATTGGTATCAAAGCTTAGTGGATCGACCCCATTTGAGATGTGAGACAAGAACTAGAAGGGGAGAGACGGGGAATTCCTTCGATAGTATGACCTGACTAAGTTTATTTGGTATTTATTTGGTCAGTCAGAGTATAGGGATAATATATTGCATGACTATTAACCCTTGTTTTATGGCAGTATTTAAGAATGGCAGCTGAGAACGTTAATAATGGAGTGAATCAGACCGTGGAAACACCTTTGATCACTACCCAGGGGAACGTGCAACAGGAAGGCAATAATGCTCTTGTAAACAACGTTACCGAACAAATGATGAATGATGGGATGTTTAGAAGCTTTTTACAGTTCATGCAAAACAAGACGAGGGAGACTCATGCACAAAATACGGGTGGAAATGCTAGCAATGCGCGGCTTGTCACAGCCAAGCAGTTCAAAGAGTTGGGACCACCAGAATTTAAGGGAAAGCCGGATTCGATCATGGCGGAAATGTGGGTCAAACAAATTACCAAGATATTCGATATCTTGGGATGCACGGAGGAACAGAATGTTCCATTCGCCACCTTTATGTTCAGCAGTGAGGCAGACTACTGGTGGGAGTCTGTGAAGCATTCCCAGCCAACCGCACTCATCATGTCTTGGGAAACATTTCAGAAACTATTCAATGATAATTACTTTCCTGAAAGTATTCGTCATATGAAAGAGGTGGAGTTTATCAGACTGGAACAAAACAACATGACGGTGTCCCTGTACGAGGCGAAGTTTGCAGAGTTATCCAGGTTTGCACCTCATTTGGTCGAAAATGAGGAACGAATGACGAGGATGTTTCTGAGAGGTCTAAAGCCCGAGTTTAGACAATGTCTTATCTCTCATAAATTTTCTTTATATTCAGATGTTGTAAATAGGGCTCAATTATTAGAGCGAGATAATGAGTATGTTCAACCGAGGGAACACAACCAGGGTCATACCGGTGGCAGCGCTCATCGGAGCAATGACAACCAGAGGGAAGGAAAGCATTCGGACAAAAGCGATAACCACTCTAGTGGTAATCGTGGCCGTGATAATAGAAGGAGCGAGTCGGGAGGAGATTTCAAAAGGAGAAGGTAGAACAATGATTGCGTAAAGACGTCAGCACCAACATCAACTGTTTCTAGGGGAGGAGAACGACCACCAGTCGTATGTTACAAATGCGGGAAAGAGGGACACATAAGCTCAAAAATCTAAGGTGTGTTATAACTGTGGAAAGGAAGGTCATATAGCTAGAGATTGTCTAGTTACGAAACCAAGTTCAACAGGGATGGTGACTCCAAAGGCTATCCCGAGAAGTTAAAGTTGGTGGTTCCTAGAAGGGCGTTTGTCGTGACTGTCCAAAACGCGAGGAACCCAAACGATGTGATCACGGGTATGCTAACCATAAACTCTTGCGAAGTTTATACCTTATTAGATACCGGTTCTACCCATTCTTTTATCTCACCTGCTTGTGCTCAACGTTTAAACTTGACTCCGGAGAAATTAGACTTTGACTTATCTGTTGAAACTCTGTTGGGAGAAACTTTCGTTACATCTACTGTTTTTTAAATCTTGCATGTTTCAAGTCGGTCCCAGACCTGCTGACCTTATTTCGTTGAAAATTCTTGCATTTGATGTGATTTTGGGGATTGATTGGTTAACCACGCATCATGCTAAAATTGATTGTTTTCGTAAGGTTGTTAGTTTTCATATTCCTAACCAACCTATTATGCGAATTCAAACAACCAAACCACTAAAATCAGCACCGTCATATCAAGTCATAAAGTTATTCATTTATTGAAAAAACGGATGTCAAGCTTTCTTAGCCCATGTCACGGACTTGAACAAAAACACATCAGATTTGAATACTATTTCTATTGTTAGTTAATTTCCTGATGTATTTCTTGAAGAACTTCCCAGTCTACTCCCAGAACGTGAAGTTGAATTCTTTATTGACCTTGAACCTGGTACAAAGCCCATTTCTAAAATCCCATATCCAATGGCTCCTATTGAACTTCGAGTTAAAGGTCCAACTACGTGGAGTTGTTGGACATCGGTTTTATTCGTCCCCAGTACATCTCCTTGGGGTGCTCCCCGTGTTATTCAGTAAAGAAGAAAGACGGGAGTATGGGACTTTGTATTGACTACCGAGAGTTAAACCATGTCACTATCAAGAATAGGTATCCGCTACCTCGCATTAATGACCTGTTTGACCAGTTGCAAGGATCACAATTCTTTTCAAATATCGATCTTCGTTCTGGATATCATCAGCTGAAGATTAAAACTGAGGATATTCTAAAGACTGCCTTTAGAACTCGGTACGGGAATTATAAATTCTTAGTCATGTCTTTTGGATTGACTAATGCTCCTGTTGCTTTCATGGATATGATGAACCGTGTATTCAAGGAATATTTGGATCAGTTTGTTGTTGTCTTTATTTATGACATCCTCATCTATTCCAAAAGCCGTGAAGATAATGAACACCATTTGAAGCTAATACTTGAAAGGCTTCGTGAAAACAAGCTTTATGCCAAGCTGAAGAAATGTGAGTTCTGGCTTGAGGAAGTAGCATTCCTTGGGCACGTGGTGTCAAAAAATGGAGTATCTGCTGACCCGGCAAAGATTGAAGCAGTACAAAGTTGGGAGCAACCAAAGTCGGTGACCGAAGTGCGTAGCTTTCTGGGCTTAGCTGGTTATTATTGGAGATTTGTGGAAGGATTTTCTCGAATCCCTACTCCGTTAACTCAGCTGACTTGGAAAGATACAAAATTTTTATGGAGCGAGGAATGCGAGAAGAGTTTCCAAGAGCTCAAGAGGAGACTCATTTCGCACTGTTGTTCTTCTTACCATCCGATGCATGATGGATTTGTTATATACAACGATGCTTCAGGCAAAGGGTTAGGATGTGTTCTCATGCAACATGGGAAAGTCATAGCCTATGCCTCACGACAACTCAAAGAATATGAGAGGAATTATCCTACTCATGATCTAGAGTTAGCGTAGATCATTTTTAACGCTTAAGATTTGGAGGCATTACCTGTATGGAAAGAAGGTGGAGATCTATACGGATCATAAAAGCCTCAAATATTTCTTCACTCAAAAAGGACTCAACATGGGTCAACGACGATGCCTTGAGTTGTTGAAAGATTACGATCATACCATTCAATACCATCCTGGAAAAGCAAACGTAGTAGCTGAGGCATTGAGTAGAAGATCATATGCGGGTACGAGAGCGATATTGTCAATGCAAAGGCCCATTCTGTATGACTTGCAAAGGATGGAGGTAGAATTAAAGACTCCAGGGACCCACATGATGATGGCGAATATACGAGTAGAACCGACTTTAATCGATAAAGTTAAAGCTGCTCAAGCTACGGACATGGAGCTGATGCGTATGAAGAAGAAAGTGCAAGAAGGTGCTATTCCAGAAGCAAGAATCGATGAAGAAGGAATACTTAGATTCAACTCCAGACTTTGTGTTCCTAACGATTCTGACTTGAAGCATAGAATCATGATGGAGTCACATAACACACCGTTTACAATCCATCCTGGGAGTACCAAAATGTATCATGATATTCGACATACATTTTGGTGGAACAATATGAAGAGAGAGATCGCGGAGTTTATCTCGAGGTGTTTAACTTGTCAATGTGTAAAGGCGGAGCATCAAGTGCCAAAGGGTCCATTACAACCACTTGAGATTCCGAAATGGAAGTGGGAACACATTACTATGGATTTCGTTACGGGTCTTCCCAAGATTTCTCAAGGCATAGATGCGATTTGGGTTATTGTTGATAGATTAACCAACTCTGCCCATTTCTTACCGATACGTGAGACTTATTCCCTTGAACGTCTTGCTCGTATGTACGTGAATGAGATTGTGCGATTGCATGGCATGCTAGTATCCATAGTTTCGGATCGTGACCCAAGATTCACTTCACGATTTTGGGTTAGCTTGCAGAAAGCTATGGGCACGGATTTACGATTGGGCCGGCATATACCATCCTCAAACGGACTGACAATCAGAGAGGACTATTCAAACCCTTGAAGATCTATTAAGACTTTGTGTCCTAGATTTTAAAGGAAGTTGGGATAAGTATTTGCCACTGGTGGAATTCTCCTACAACAACAGTTATTAAGCAAGTATAGGCATGACTCCATTTGAGGCGTTGTATGGACAAAAGTGTCGTTCTCTAGTATGCTGGGACGAGGTGGGAGAAGCAACGTTGTTGGGACCAGAATTAGTACGCATAACTACAGAAAAGATCCAAATGATTCGACAACGTATTCAAACCTCACAAGATCGAGAAAAGAGTTATGCTGATCTTCATAGAAAGGACGTGGAGTTTAATATTGGAGATCATGTATTGTTACGTGTTGCTCCATGGAAGGGAGTTACAAGATTTGGAAAGAGAGGAAAGCTCAATCCATGATTTGTTGGTCCATTTGAGATTCTTGACCGAATAGGAAATATGGCCTATAGACTCGCATTACCTCCAAGTATGTGTCGTGTTCATAATGTTTTTCACATATACATGCTTCGTAAATATGTGAAAGACCCGAACCATATTATTACGTTAGAACTAGACGAGATAGCCAAAGATTTAACATACGAAGAAGTACCTGTTAAGATCTTGGATAGGAAAGAGCATGTCCTACGCACCAAGGTTATACCATAAGTTAAGGTTTTGTGGAGAAACCATGCTATTGAAGAGATGACCTGGGAGTTGGAATCAGAAGTGAAAGCGAGGTATCCTCACCTTTTCGAAACACCAGGTACGTACGTTAATTTCGAGGACAAAATTTCATAAGGAGGGGAGGTTGTAAGACCCCAACTTTTTAATGAATAAAATTATATTTCCTTTATTTATTATTGTGAATAATAAGGTATTAATTTGATATAATAACTTTGGGTATGGGTGAAATGTGAAAATTTTGCAAAATAAGCAAGTGGTTATAAAATATTCATTTTATCGGTGGAATATTCTTTCTGTCGGGGAATATTTGTACGACGACGCAGCCAATTGTGGGCCCCATAACGAATAATGGTCGAATGAAGAAAACGACAAAATTGAATAACGGCGTAGTTATTCACTGCTAACAACCGTTGGAATACCCGGTGGTTAAAGTAAAGTAATACGCGCGTTGTTGCACGAAGAAAGCATACTTGGTATTACCACATATTATTGAATTATTGATCCTTACGTAAGAAGGCACTACTCAATAATTGTCACGATGAGTCTACCGCTCAATATTTTATTTTATTGATTCAATAATTGCTTCATTGATATTTTATATTATTGTTGTTTTAATTATCATCATCGCACAAAGATCTCCTTTATCGGATCGAGAATTTAGATTATTTGGAATAATATTATTAGATAACATTATTGGCAATGTCTAGAAAGTTCATCAAGGAGAGGTTTGGTCACCTAATCATGGCGCAAGAAGGAGAAATCCTTATTGAAAGCCCCTCTTTCTCGGGAACGATGCGTTGTCATAAATGTGATTCTCGTAATATTATTTTTGAATAATTAATCATTGATTCATATGATAAGGAAATATTTATTTTATGTGGATATAAATGATTGATTTATTTATGTGGTTATAAATGAAGGAATTAATGTTGAGGTGTTTTATTAGTATTTTGTCGGATTAGAGGTATTAGAAATCAAACCAAGAGGTGTTTTTGAGATATATTATGAGTTATAATTTTTAATCCGACCGTTGGATCGTTGTATTTTTTGGATATGTTATACATATATAAGTTGAGTACATGTCCACAAATTTTGAACCGTTAAAATTGAGCGTATGATTTGTTATGAATTTTAAGAGGTGGCTGATTCAGAAATCAGGTTATAAATCATTTTGGTGGAAAATTCTAGAATTGGTGGGCCCCACTCTTGGTTGGTGAAGAAATGTGCTGAGATTTTTATTCAAATGTGGTGGGTGGAAATAGTAGCAGGTAAAGCCATCAGGTTGCAGGTTAAGTCTGCTTCGGCGTGCTAACATTTTCCTATAAATAGAGGGCTAAGTTAGAATTGAAAATCATACCAAAAACAAGTTTTCTCTCTTTCTCTCTCTAGATTATTGAGTGTATTTTGTGAATATTTAGATACTTTGTGAGTTTCTATTAATCAGTGCAAGTTTCCTTCAGCCTTATACCGATATTCCGATCAGAAGTACTGATATTTTGAGGTAAATGATATTATCTTCTTCTTAAATGATATTTTCTTCAATATCATTATGCCGAAATATTGGTATGAACTTTTTATCAAATTTGGAACTTTTTGTGTTTGGGTTTACTATTCATGTATAATGACACTATTCACGAATCATCTAAGACTATTCATCGAAAATTGAAATTTTCTTCTTTTTGTCCAAGTTGTCTATTATGGTTACTATCTTTGATTGTATCCATGTTTTGATCATTATTTTTTGAATTTTGCTTCAAAATTGGTTATTTCGAATATTATTGAACTTGGATAAACCGTAATACTGAATCCTTAATATTTGATCTATTATCTAACCGGGATTCGCTTTTCTTTAAAATATTTTCATCATCCTCACCATAAATGATGATACAAATGAATATCTTTGGCTCAGAAGTACAAAGATGAATGATTATCTAATGAATATATTTGGCCCAGAAGTGCAAAGATGAACAAGTGTTGAGATGAACACGACTAATGGTGATACAAAATGAATATCTTTGGCCTGTAGTAGTGCAAAGAGATGAATATTTGATTCAAGATGTATATTGATTGATGTTACTGAGGATAAAATATTGATGATGGATCATTAAATCTTAGAAGATAGTAGAATTCTTTCTCTACTTGACTCTTCTAATGGATTGTTTTTTTCTCACAGCAGCTTGTTGATCTAAAACTTGTTGTCTATTATATTTTATCGATTATTCCTATCAAGACTAATGATAATTTGTTGTATATTATCTTAGTCATAATATTTTCTATCGGGCTAGTTGAGCTCACCCTTTTGTTCCATTTTTCTTCTCGTGATGTGAGAACATAAGCCAAACTAGTCGGGTGCGGAGTGATAGTTCTAGAAAGTTGTTTTAGCAATTCCTCACTATTTTTAAAAATAGTGTATCAATAATTGTAATGAGGACTCCTTTTGAGTTTTTATACTCTCTATTTGTATTTAAACTCACAGTTTAATGAAGTTGTATTTGTTTCTGTACCATGTATTTGGCGACTCAGAATGGGTGATGTATACCTATTTTGGGGGCGTCACAATAATAAAATTTTTCATGATTTTTAATGTATTAAAACTAATTTTTAAATAATTTATTTAATATTATAATTAAATAAATTAAATATCATTTATATTCCAAAAATATTAAATATTTATGAAATATACCAAAATAATTAAAAACTAATTTTCAAACTTTAAATTAATTTTTAAGAATTTATTATGTAATTTTAATAATTAAAAACCATTTTTATCTATTTAATAAATAAAATAAATAATTTTTTTCAGAAAATAATTATTAATAAAGGGCCCTATAGCGACAAAACCGTCGCTATAGGCGTTCTTGAGTTGTTCTTGAGCTTGCCCAGAAAATATGTCAGTGTGCAGGGTACCATGTTTGACCGGTTCTAGATTCACGATCTTGTTGTTTCTTGGCTGGTAATCGTTTTAATATTGTAGTATGTATGTAATACTACAACTGCAAATCATTTTCATGCTCAAACTACGTCATCACAGCAAGATATAATCTATAGAAAACCTTGTCAGACGAGTTATTGAGTTTCTGGGCTACCCAAAAACTCAAGCAATAGTAAGGGTCCTACTTTGCAGTCTTATATCTTTGATTCAAGGAATTGTTTATGTGATATATGAATTCAAACTTGTAATAGAGGTGTCAGGGTACAACAACATGCTTTCTTTTTAGTCTAACATCATAACACATGCAAGATCCATCCTAGTCAAACTATGTCAGAAATTTCGGTTGATGAAGATCTAGGTTTTCCAGAAAACATTCATGAGCCTGTTTGGTCAACCTACTTTGACCTTGTCAAACTTTAATTATATACATGTTCTAGGTGATATAATAGCATGTTTGTGATGACCTTATGTCAGTTTATAACATCAAAACAAAAACATGACATGTTTATCTAAACACAGCAAGATCTGAGCCCTCGAAAATCGTTGTCAGGCGTTCTAGGTTTTTGGGTTTGCCCAGATTCCCAAATTCATGCTCAGTCAACGCACTTTGACCGATCATATTTTGCAACCTATACATGGTATGAGCTTGATTCAAGTCTCAGATCAAAGAACTAACAACAAAGAATAGATCTATAACATCAAACACCATAAATCATTTACACAGAAGAATCTACATGCCTTGACATTAGCTTGTCAGACAAAATTTTCTAACTTTTCCAGATTTTTCAAAACTTCAATTTTGAGCACTTTAATGTTATGGATTCATTATATAACAACCCAGATCATCAAGTGTTACCCTAATACACAACTTAAAACAATAAATCATAACATATAACATCAAATCTAAGGATTTCAAAAATTATGATTTATACCTCTTTTAATGCTTTGATCTTGATTCTGGGTTCCTGATTTGTTATGGAAGTAGTAGGGACTTGATTAGGGACTGATTTACTAATATAATTCGGATGATTAGAGAGAGAGATAGTTGTTTAAGATTTGGTACACAAATGGGTCACTTTTGGTGACTTTCTCTCTCTTTAAATCAATATATAAAATGACATGTTGCTATAATTTGCTAAATTCGGCTAGTTGGTTGGAGATTTAGGCCACATGGAGTTTGTGGCAAACTCAATTGGCAATATATACAAGCAACATACTAAATAATGCAAAAAGGGCATTTTGGACTTTTAGCTAGCAAATTAATGGCAAAATGATCTTTGATCCAACCCTTAGGGTTTGAGCCTTTAGGGTTAAAACCTAAGGTTCCAAAAATCAATTTTTAGAATTTTTAATTTAGGTTTTCAAAAAATAAAAATTAATATTTCTAAATTATAATTAGGATTCGATAATTATATTAAAATTTCCTAATCATAATCCAAGCTTGCTAATTAGGATTATTATTTCTTAATTAAAATTGCTAATTTAGCAATTAGGGTCAAAATTAGTCATTACGGTTTATATCCCACGAATTAGGGTTTTAAATAGAAAAATAATATTTCTAATTTAGAAATTAGGTTTTCTATTTAGATTAGGGTTTCCTAATTACTTATAACTTGAAAATTAGGATTAAGGTTTCTTAATTAACATTAAAATTATTAAATTAACAATTAGGTTTTTCCCTAATTATAAATTAGGGTTTCAAATCTAGAAATTAGGGTTTTCTAAATCAATTAGGGTTATCCCTAATTAGGACATTATTAATAACGTTTAAATCTTATACTAGCATTTGCATTCCCAATTTAGGGTTTCTAACTTCCGAATTTGGGTTTCGGATTCCCGGAACTGAAATTAGGGTTTCCAAAACCGATTTTAGGGTTTCTTTTAAATCGTAAGAATTTTCTAACTGAAAGTTGACGTTCTCAATATAATATTAGGGTTGGCCACCGATATCGTTTATCTGGTCAACCCTTGACCCATAACCACATACTGTCCACATATAATACCATATACACAGAAAAAAATCACTTATATACTTAATTCTGAATAATTCACCAAAAGATTTTTAAATCCATAGAATTCCTTCTCGGAAATCTCAAATCCATTCACTTATTTTATGTCTAGGTTTATTATTTAACCTTAATTCAATATTTTAAAATTTTATAAATATTCAAATTCTCGGGTTGTCAAATTCACCTCTTCTTCTAAAAATTTCGTCCCCAAAATTTACCTTACACCTTACACCCACCCTGAACTATTGATAAGTGGGTTTTATACCTACTTATTGGATATCAATTCACGCGAACTATGCTCATCTAAAGTACATTTTAGTGTGTTTTTAGTTGTATGTCATAATATTTTGCGTTGCATTTATTGAGAACTCCTTTGGTGTATAAGTGCATGAATGACATAGCTTGGCAATGGTAGATGGCATGAGGCGATGGAATGAGACATAAGCAAACTCGAGGATGGATGAAGGAAGAGTTCATCCTCAATTGCTTATCTCCACTTGTTCCTTGCGTCATGCTTCCATTGGCCTCATGCCATCTACCATTTCCAAGCTATGTCATTCCCCGCACTTGTACAAAGAAAGGAGTTCTCAAAGAAATGCAACGCAAAATATTATGAAATGCAACTAAAAACACACTAAAATGTACTTGAGATGAGCATAGTTCGCATGAATTGATATCCAATAAGTAAGTATAAAACCCACTTATCAAATACCCTCAAACTTGAACTATTGCTTGCCCTCAAGCAATGCACACTATATAAAAACTGAAAATGCAACAACATGCTATGCAACTAAATCATGATGCAAACTAGTCTCACATTGTTACAGCTATAACAGAATTTCAGTTCAAAATTATGCCTCAGCGAATTATCCAGATTCAAGAATACATATTCAAACCAAACTATAGGCATAATATCATACACTCAAATAATTCATATATGCTATAAAGATGTTGTGTGTGTGTTATGTTCACCAAAACTTGATTTAAGCAAAGAATACACATGATAAACTGCTCAAAACAGAAAATTACAGCCTAAATCAAGACTCGTGTATACTTATGCAACAAAGACTGTTCCAACATATCAAAACAAACTAAGGTTTAACTGCTTTATTTCTACTCACGAGGGCGATTTTCGCTCTTTCTCGCGGTGTTTATTGCTATTTTTCCTTTCTTTTTTTTATACCGCAAGTGCATTTTACGCTCCATCTCGCCCCTTCCAAAAAGTCAACAATTCAGCTCAAGAAGGTTTCAAGATAGCTCTTTCATTTTTTTATATAGCATACCCAAGTTTTCCCACAGTTTGATTATCAATGCTTTGTACAGTCTAAGTCCATTTTCCACACAATTCTCTTTTTACAACTACATTTTCTACCGAACAATGCAACACATAATTCTTATACCTACAAGCAATTGTGAACATGACAGTGCAAACTGAAAGCATTTAGACAACATCATGAATTAGATCGTGTAAAGCATTATATCTAAGCTCATGTTATCCAACATATTCAACAATCCTTCAAAATTCACATTCATCATAGGCTAGACAAAATTTCCATAAAGCTAGAATTTGTGAGACATGCAACTAAACATATACTAACACACACAGTGATGACTAAAAACATAACACTATAACATGAAATTATTAACTAACACATAAACATGCAAACTTTTAAACTAAACATGAAACTTTAAACTAAACATGCAAATGCTATACGCAACTATACTACTACCCCAATACCCCAAACTTAGAATATTCATTGTCTCAATGAATGGAGATATAGGGTTAGAAAAACTCCCCTAATGGTCAGCTGCACCACCCTCTTCGGGTGGTGAATCCGGTGGTGGATATGGCACGGCCGTACCGAACTGTGGCCACTCAAGCATGGTCCCTTTTTGTGCAAATGCCTCTGCCAATGACCTCGTGACACCCGTAGCAAATGCTGCGAAGTTATCGTACATTACGTCGACCTTTTGCTCCAACCTTCGGAGCTGTCGATCCCTAGTGGCAGCAGGTTCTTGAGTTAACGGGATCGCTTCATTTGTCTGAGAGGGTTGCGGTGGTGGCTTTGAGAATGTGGGGTGGATAATGAAGCCTTTTCCTCGCGGGTGCAGTGCACCTCTTGCCTAATCCTCGAATTTTGCAATGGTTGCATGTGTGATATCTTGACTCGGATTCTGCATTTTTTCATTATCCCACTGGACACCTTGCTGGGCACACAGGCGGGCTACAAAAAATGCATGTGGGATACTCCCAGTCGTACTCCCCCGCATATACCGTAACATATTCTGATGGATCAGGTGGGCCACATTAATGTACTTCCCTGTGATTATTCCCCACGGAATGATTGCCCTCTCTGCTGTGATTTCATGCTGATGAGACGACGGAACGTGTAAGACCCCAACTTTTATAAATAAAGATGAATTTTCTATAAATATTATTTTTGAATATTATGGAATAAATTTGATATAATGTTATAGTTGTGGGTAATATTTATAAATTTTGCAAAGTAAGCAAGTTGTTATAAAATATTCGTTTGGTCGGGGAATATTCGTACGACGACTCAATCATTGGTGGACCCCATAACGGAATTATTATCGAATTGAGAAAATGACAAAAATACTTTATGAAAATAACAGCGGAGGTGTTACCGTTAAAACTGTTGAACTACCCGGTAGTAAAAGTACAGTAATACGCGTGGTTGTATAGTAGCACACGGTATTGATTATTGATGCTTACGTGAGAATTCACTCAGCTATACTCAATTATTGCTACAGTAATTGCTGTATAATATCTCTTATATTATTGATTCTATTATTATCACAGTATCAACTGTATAATATGTTATACTATTAAATCAATAATTGAGACGACAAGTTATAAATGATTAATAATTTTTGAAAGATTAAATATGTGTTGATTAAAAATAAAATGATTTGTGGTAATATTTATTCAATCCTTGATGTATATAAAGAGTCTATTATGAGACGTTTGTGGTAAGTTGGGGGGCCCATATGTCATCATCTAAGAGTCTCTTTGTCAATAGTAATTACCTTCGTCAATAGTAATTACATTCGTCAATAGTAATTACCTTCGTCAATAGTAATTACCTTTACCAGTCATCAAACCACTTGTCGTTTCATATTACAGGCGTCGAACCACTTGTTGTTTCACATTACAGGCGTCGAACCAATTGTCGTTTAACATTACACGCGTCAAACAACTTTTCTTTTCACATCACTAGCCGTTAAGCCACTTGCCTTTTCACATGGCAAATGCTAAGCTAGAAATCTTCTATAAATAGAGGCCTAGTGCTTCATTATCTTTCACGAATTCATTCAAGCTATAGAGAGAATAAGAGAGAAACAAGAAGAGTATTCTGTTACTACACTACTGCAGTATTCAATCTCCTACTAAAATAAGGGGTGTTATTCTTTCTTATTCATGAAGAGAACTGTTGTTATTCCATTGCTTATTATTCTCATTGGAATAACCTCAGATACGCCGGTTTACCCTATACTTGGTGACATTCTTCTATTATTCTATTGAACATCCTGCTTGTGTGTTTTACAATCGGACCTGGTTTCGCCTTTTTATTATTATTCTCATTGGAACATCCTGCTGCATGTGTTTAACACCGCACTGGTTCTCGCTTTTTATTATTATTCCGCTGGAACATCCCGTCTGCATGTTTTTCGCCGACCGGTTCCATTCTTTATTATTCTCGCTGGAATATCCCGTCTGCAGGCATTTTACGCCGGACCGGTTAAAGTAATTTATTATTCTGTTGGAATAACTCGCTGTGCGGCCTATCGCATGCATGTAATAACTCACTGTATGTAATTTCTCGGTTGGTTAAAACTTTGACTTCTATACTCCATGAAATTAGTGGAATATCCTTGATATTTGCGCTTCATCCAAAGATCCTTTCATAGAAATATTCTTCTAAGTATTCTTGAATTTTACTCTACAAAGCAAAGATCATATTGATGAAAGATGGATGTTATTGGTTCTGGATAAATTAATTCTTGAACTTGTTTTATTGAATTCTTATATCATTGTCATCATCCTCATGTTTATATTATGTTGAAAGTCATCTGTGGCTTCAGTAGTGCATAGATGGACTTGGTATGATTATGACCAGGATTATTCTTGTAATCATGACCGTAATGTTACAAATGATGTGGTAAAAATCCTCATTGGCCTGTGAGGCATTGATGGACATTGTTGGCATGATCACGACCATTAATGAATACACAAATATTCTTGGCCCGTAGTGCATGGATAATTGTGGTCGTGATACTAAAGAATATCCTTGGCCGTAGTGCATGGGTGATTCGATGATGTGGAATATTTATTAAGCTGAGTATCAGCTATAACAGTGATGAAAAACCTTTTAAATCATAAAAGATAGTAGATTTTATTTTCTACTTGACTCTTTTAATGGATTGCTGGTTCCGCTGCAGTTAAGCTTGATGTTTATTATATTTTATCAGTTTAAGACTGTTGAAGGCTAATGATAATTTATTCTGCATTATCTTAGTCATAATATTTCTTACTGGGCTAGTTGAGCTCACCCTTTCTTTCACTGTTCTCTTTAGGAAATGAGAATATAGCTGGGACGAGTCGGGGAATGGAGTAATGGTCTAGAGGATAGCATTAGTAGTCCTCACTATTCTGTGAAATAGTGTGATAATAATTGTAATGAGGACTCCTTTTGAGTTTGTATAATCTCTAGTAGACAATAATTGTATTCAAACTCACAGTTTATGTTTTGTCGTATCGCATACCCACAGCAGTTGTATTAGTAAGTTGTATTTGAATTACATACGTATGTATCCATGACCCAAGATGGGTGATGTATACCTAATTTTGGGGCGTCATGCGGTTGGTATCGAGCTTAGGATATGATCCTCGGCTAAGATGTGAGAATAGTACTAGGAGGGGAGAAACGGGGAATTCCTTCGCTAGTATGACCTGCCTAAGTTTATGTGCTATTTTATTGGTCGGTCAGAATATAGGGATAATATGTTACATGTCAATTAACCTTTTGTTTTGTGACAGTATCTGAAAATGACATCTGAGAATGTTGAGAATAACAATGGAGCACAGGCGACCATTGATTCATCACATATCAATAATCTGGATAATGTGCATCAGGAAGGCGACAATCCTCATGCAAACAACAACACTGACCAAATGATGAATGATCAAATGTTCAGAGGATTTCTGCAATTCATGCAATAGCAGGCGAGAGCAGTTCCTGTCCAAAACGTAGGTGGAAACACTGGAAACTCTTGGGCGGTCACCGCTAAACAGTTCAAGGAGGTGGGACCACCAGAGTTTAAGGGAGAGCCAAAACCACTTATGGCGGAAGCATGGATAAAGTAGATCACCAAGATATTTGATGTCTTGGGATGCTCTGAGGAGCAAAAGGTTCCCTTTGTCGTCTTTATGTTATACGCGAGAGGCGACATCGTGGCAATCAAGAAAAGCGTACTCAACTCGTCAGATTGAAGATATCTTGGGAGAAGTTCCAAGAGTTGTTCAACGACAAATACTTTCCCGAATGTATTCGCCATATGAAGGAGGTGGAGTTTATCAAGTTGTAACAAAACAATATGACCGTGTCGCAATACGAGGCAAAATTTGCGGAGTTATCCCGGTTTGCGTCCCACTTGGTGGATAATGAAGAGAGAATGGCGCGAATGTTTTAAGAGGTTTGAAGCCGGAGATACGTCAACGTCTTATTTCTCATAAACTGTGTTTGTATTCAGATGTTGTAAATAGGGCTCAGTTAGTGGAGCGCGATAACGAGTCAACGCAACTAAAAGAGAGCAGCCAGCAAAATTATAATACCAGCGAGAGTAGTCACCGAAGCAGTGACAACAAGCGTGGAAGGAATCAACATGCTAGAAATGGTAACCACTTCGATTGTAATCAGGGCCAAAATAATAAGAATGGACATTTCAGGAAGAGGAGATTCAATAATGATGGAAAGACGTCACAAGACCAAAGACCCGTTGTTAAGGAAGGAGAAAGACCACCTATCATATGCTTCAAATGCGGAGGGAGGGACACATCGATCAAATCAAGCGATGGCATCCAAAGAATGTTATAATTGTGGAAGAGAAGGTCACTTAGCCCGATTTTGTCATTCATCAAGACAAATTCACTAGGATGGAGGCACCAAAGTCAGTCCCGTAAAGGTCAAAGCCAGAAGTGCAAGGAGAGAGCGTTTGTTGTGACCTCCCGAAAGCAAGGAACCTGAGAGTGAGGTCATCACGGGTAAGCTTATCATAAACTCTAACGAAGTTTATACTTTATTTGATACCGGTTCTACCCATTATTTTATTTCTCCTACTTGCGCTCATCGATTAAATTTGACTTCGAGAAATTAGACTTTGACTTATCTCGTGGAAACTCCGTTGGGAGAAACCTTCATTACATCCATCGCTTATAAGTCTTGTTTGGTTCAAATCGCACTCTCGACATTACACCTGTTGATCTTATTTCATTGAAAATACTTGCATTTGACGTGATTCTAGGGATTGATTGGTTAACTACTCATCATGCAAAAATTGATTGTTTTCGTAAGGTTGTTAGCTTTCATATTCCTAATCAACCTATTATATGAATTCAAGTGACCAAACCATTAAAATCAATCACGGTCATCTCAAGCCATAAAGCTATTCGTTTATTGAAAAACGGATGTCAAGCTTTCTTAGCTCATGTCCCAGATCTAAACAAAAATATGTCAGCTTTGAATGATATTTCTGTTGTTAATAAATTTCTTGACGTATTCCCAAAGAACTCTCCCGGCCTACCCCGTGAGCGCGTGAAATTGAATGACTCTATTGAACTTCGTGAGTTAAAGACCCAACCAGTAGGAATTGTTAGACATCGGCTTTATTCATCCTAGTACTTCTCCTTGGGGTGCTCTGCTCTATTCATGAAGAAGAAAGATGGGAGTATGCGACTTTGTATTGATTATCGGGGAGTTAAATCATGTCACCATCAAAAATAGGTATCCATTGCCACGTATTAATGACCTGCTTGACCAACAGCAAGGAGCCAAATTCTTTTCAAAGATTGATCTTCATTCCGGATATCACCAATTGAAGATTAGAACCCGATGACATTCCAAAGATGGCTTTCGAACTTCTGAGACGCGGCATTATGAATTCGTAGTAATGTCCTTTGGATTGACTAATGCTCCTGCTGCCTTCATGGATATGATGAACCGAGTATTCAAGAAATATTTGGATCACTTTGACATCCTTATTTATTCCAAAAGCCGTGAAGATCATGAGCAACACTTGAGACTGACACTCCAAAAGCTTCGTGAATATAAGCTTTATGCCAAGTTGAAGAAATGCGAGTTCTGGCTTGAGGAAGTAGCATTCCTTGGGCACGTGGTATCAAGTCATGGAATATCTGTTGACCCAAGGAAAGATTGAAGCTATTCAAAGCTGGGAGCAACCTAAATCGATGACCAAAGTCACGTAGCTTTCTCGGTTTAATGGTTATTATCGGAGATTAGTGGAAGGATTTTCTCGAATCGCTACTCCATCGACTCAAATTGACTTTTTGAAGATACAAAGTTCGGTTGGAGCGAAGAATGTGAGAAGAGTTTTCAAGAACTCAAGAGGAGACTCATTTCAAAGACTGCTCGACAATACCATCTGGCTCGGAGGGATTTGTCATCTACAGTGATGCTTCGGGCAAAGGGTTGGGATGTGTTCTCATGCAACATGCATAGCCTATGCCTCGAGAAAACTCAAAGAATATGAGAGGAATTATCCTACTCATGATCTAGAGTTGGCAGCTGTTGTCTCTGCACTTAAAATTTGGAGGCATTACTTGTATGGGGAGAAAGTGGAGATCTTTACTTTAATTAAAAAGCCTCAAATATTTTTTCACTCAAAAGGAACTCAACATGTGACAACGATGTTGGCTTGAATCGATGAAAATTATGATCATACCATCCAATACCATCCTCGAAAAGCAAAACGTGGTAGCTAACGATTGAGTAGAATATCATATGCAAGTACGAGTGCGATATTGTCAACGCAAGGGCCAATTTGTGTGACTTGCAAAGGATGGAGATAGAGTTAAAGACTCAGGGGACGCGTATAACGATGGCGAATATACTAGTAGAACCGACTTTAATCGATAAAGTTAAAGTCGCTTCAAGCTACGCACTGAGTCGATCATGATGAGGAAGAAAGTGCAAGAAGGTGCTATCGCCGAAGCAAGAATCGATGAAGAAGGAATACTTGAGTCAACTCCGACTTTGTGTTCCTAACGACCGATTTAAAGTATAAAATCATGATGGAGGCGCACAACACACCATTTGCAATCCATCTCGGGAGTACCAAATGTAACATGATATTCGGCCATACATTTTGGTGGAGCAATATGAAGAGAGAGATAGCGTTGTTTATCTCAAGGTGTCTAACTTGTCAATAAGTTAAAGCGAGCATCAAGTACCAAAAGGTCCATTGCAATCACTTGAAATTCCGTAATGGAAGTGGGAGCACATTACCATGGATTTCAAGCACGGCCTTCCTAAGGTTTCTCAAGGCATAGATGCGATTTGGGTCATTGTTGATAGATTGACCAAGTCCGCTCATTTCTTTCTTACCGATCACGAAACTTATACACTTGAACGCCTTGCTCGTATGTACATAAACGAGATTGTAAGACTACATGGTATGCCTGGTATCCATAGTTTCGATCGATACCCAAGATTCACTTCACGATTTTGGGTTAGTTTGCAAAAAGCTATGGGCACAGACTTACGATTTAGCTCTAAGATATCATCCTCGCATTTGACGGACAATGGAGAGGACTATTCAAACTCTTGAAGATCTATTAAGACTCGTGGTCCTTGATTTCAAGGAAGTTGGGACAAGTTCTTACCATTGGTGGAGTTTTCCTATAACAACAGCTTATCAAGCAAGTATTGCATGGCTCCATTCAAGGCGTTGTATGGAAGAAAGTGTCGCTCTCCAAGATCTTTGGGATGAGGTGGGTGAAGCAACGTTGTTGGGACCAGAGTTGGTACGTATGACTATGGAAAAGATTCAAATGATCCGACAACGATAAAAACCCTCACAAAATCGACAAAAAAGAGTTATGCTGATCTTCATCGAAAGGACGTGGAATTCGATATAGGAGATCATGTGTTGTTACGTGTTGCTCCATGGAAAGGAGTTACAAGATTTGGAAAGAGCGGAAAACTCAATCCTTGATTCATCGGCCTATTTTTAATCCTCGATCGAGTAGGAACTGTGGCCTATAGACTCACTTTACCGCCAAGTATGTCTCGTGTTCATAACGTTTTTCACATATCCATGTTACGTAAATATGTGAAAGACCCGAACCACATTATTGTGTTAGAACCGGACGAAATAGCGGAAGATTTGACGTATGAAGAGGTTCCTGTTCAAATCTTGGATAAGAAGGAACATATTCTACGCTCAAAAGTTATACCTCAAGTCAAGGTTTTGTGGAGAAACCACGATGTTGAGGAAATGACTTGGGAGTTAGAATATGAAATGAAATCAAGGTATCCTTACCTCTTTGACATACCAGGTACGTACCCTAATTTCGAGGGAGAAGTTTCATAAGAATGGGAGGTTGTAAGACCCCAACTTTTATAAATAAAGATGAATTTTCTATAAATATTATTTTTGAATATTATGGAATAAATTTGATATAAGGTTATAGTTGTGGGTAATATTTATAAATTTTGCAAAGTAAGCAAGTTGTTATAAAATATTCGTTTGGTCGGGGAATATTCTTTTTGTCGGGGAATATTAAGATAATGACTAAATCATTGGTGGACACCAATAACGGAATTATTATTTTGATTGAGAAAACGACAAAAATACTTTATGAAAATAATTGCGGAGGTGTTACCAAGTAAAAGCAGCTTAAACTACCCTAGTAGTAAAAGTACAAGAATACGCTGGCGTGGTTGCATAGTAGCAAATCCAGATTGATTATTGATGCTTACGTGAGAAGTCACTCGCTTATACTCAATTATTGCTACAAGAATTAATTTGCGATCATATCTCTTATATTATTGATTCAATTATTATCACAAGATCATCTATATAATATGTTATATTATTAAATCAATAATTGAGACGACAAGTTATAAATGATTAATAATTTTGAAAGATTAAATATGTGTTGATTAAAAATAAAATGATTTGTGGTAATATTTATTCAATCCTTGATGTATATAAAGAGTCTATTATGAGACATTTGTGGTAAGTTTGGGGGGGCCATATGTCATCATCTAAGAGTCTCT
The DNA here is from genome assembly GCA_020205615.1 of Panax quinquefolius. Classification (NCBI taxonomy): domain Eukaryota; kingdom Viridiplantae; phylum Streptophyta; class Magnoliopsida; order Apiales; family Araliaceae; genus Panax; species Panax quinquefolius. The sequence continues at coordinate 105,503,759 of CM035160.1, read as the reverse complement.
TCATCAATAGTAATTACCTTCGTCAATAGTAATTACCTTTACCACCGTCAAACCACTTGCCGTTTCATATTACAAAAGGCCGAACCACTTATCGCTTTCACATTACAAAAGGCCAAACCAATTGTCGTTTCACATTACAAAGGCCAAACACTTTTCTTTTCACATCACCCAATCGTCAAGCCCACTTGCCTTTTCACATGGCAAGTGCTAAGCTAGAAATCTTCTATAAATAGAGGCCTAGTGCTTCATTATTTTTCACGAATTCATTCAAGCTATAGAGAGAAAGTATAGAGAGAATAAGAGAGAAACAAGAAGAGTATTTTGTTACTACACTATCGCAAAGATTCAATCTCCTACTAAAGTAAGGGGTGTTATTCTTCTCTTATTCATGAAGAGAACTGTTGTTATTCCATTGCTTATTATTCTCGTTAGAATAACCTATATACGCCATTTACCCTATACTTGGTGACATTCTTCTATTATTCTCATTGGAACATCCTGTGCATGTGTTTTACACCTGGACCGGTTCCGCTCTTTATTATTATTCCGGAACATCCCGTCTGTGTGTTTTATACCGGACTGGGTTCCATTCTTTATTATTCGCTGAATATCCTCGTCTGCGTGCGCTTTTACGCCGGGACCGGGTTCCGTTATTTATTATTCATTGGAATAACCTTTGCCATGCTTGGCCTATCGCATGCATGGTGATTTCTTTTGTTATTTCATTCTTTATTATACTCAAATTGGTTAAAACTTTGACTTCTATACTCCATGAAATTAGTGGAATATCCTTGATATTTGCGCTTCATCCAGTATCTTTTCATGGAAACATTCTTTTAAGTATTCTTGAATTTTACTCTACAAAGCAGTATCATGTTGACAGTTTGAATATTATTGGTTCTTGGATAAATTAATTCTTGAACTTGTTTTATTGAATTCTTATATCATTGTCATCATCCTCATGTTTATATTATGTTGAAAGTCATCTGTGGCCTGTAGTGCATAGATGGACTTGGTGTGATTATGACCAGGGATTATTCGGTGTAATCATGACCGTAATGTTACAAATGATGTGGTAAAAATCCTCATTGGCCCGTAGTGAATTGATGGACAGTTGTTGGCATGATCATGACCATTAATGAATACACAAATATTCTTGGCCCGTAGTGCATGGATAATTGTGGTCGTGATACTAAAGAATATCCTTGGCCGCAGTGCAGGGGTGATTCGATGATGTGGAATATTTATTAAGGCGAGTCTCGGCTATAACAGTGATGAAAAACCTTTTAAATCATAAAAGATAGTAGATTTTATTTTCTACTTGACTCTTTTAATGTATTACTGGTTCCGCTGCAGTTAAACTTGATGTTTATTATATTTTATCAGTTTAACACTGTTGAAGGCTAATGATAATTTATTTTGCATTATCTTAGTCATAATGTTTCTTACTGGGCTAGTTGAGCTCACCCTTTCTTTCACTGTTCTCTTCAGGAAATGAGAATATAGTTGGGACGAGTCAGGGAACGGAGTAATGGTCCAGAGGATAGCATTAGTAGTCCTCACTATTATGTGAAATAGTGTGATAATAATTGTAATGAGGACTCCTTTTAAGTTTGTATAATCTCTAGTAGACAATAATTGTATTCAAACTCACAGTTTATGTTTTATCGTATCGTACACGACAGATGTATTTGAATTCTGTACCATGTATCCGGCGACCCAAGATGGGTGATGTATACCTAATTTTGGGGGCAACACAAAATGAGCTTGACACATATAAACAAATTCCACGCCTTGGCATACCGATTCAACGCTGAGGCTGGGAATATTCGAGGCTGATTCGTGCCGGCCTTGTACATCCACTTTGTGCCTGGAATGCACAACTCGGTAATCACTACTTCCAAATCGGTTTCCAAATGAGCCCCTTCTACCCAATTGTTGCCTCTTTTTTAGTCTTAACAAAAGAGCTCTAACTCATGCAAGCATACATGCATCAACAAGCATTACAGAGCAAGTAAAGTATCGATCCCACAGAGAAAGTTGTTTAATTTAAATCGCTATGCATTAATTAATTCACTATATTTATATGTTCAAACTAACAACTAAGACTTGTTTGTTCTCGAGTTGCAAATAGCAACTAAAATAATAATAAACGGAATAAATCAAATCTGGAAATAATGGGATCCTAACTTCATTTAATACTTCATTCAATCGCCACTATCATGCATGACTTATTCACATATCACAGGAAAGTAGCCAAGAGCACTAAAAGAGTATTAGCCATTTTTCAATGCACTAAGACCTACTTATACAACATCCATAGATGATAGACTCTATGTAATCATCAATATAACCAAAATCACTATATGTCTATGTGAAATTGCAACTATATTGATTTTAAGTTCAACCCCTTATTCTAACTTATACGGTGAAACAGTATATGTCTATCTGGTTCACGAAATACATAAGCCATATAACACAGCCCTATATACGTATACTATCATGATTACAATCCATATTTGCATGTTCATTGTCAATTCCATACAAATACTAAAACGAATGGTGATCAAGCATTCATACATACAAAATAATCATGATAGACATCCCATATGATATGTAAAACATTCCAGCATTCAAGCATGCAGTCAAACTACTTATTAAAATCCGTTAGAGTCCCATAATGGAGTTTAGTTCATGACTAAACCAAAAGCCATTATGGGATCAAATCTAAATATGATTAATAAACAAACAATTAAAAGATGACAGGTAGAAACAATCAAACCCAATTGTTGAATATAGATCAATATTCAAATCCTCATAAGATTCTAGCAAAAACTTATAATAATAATAATCCACTCTGGTAGAAAATCCCAAGAAGGAGTAGAAAAGTAGAGTTTTGGCCTCCTTCTGCGTTGGAATCTCAGCCAAAAAATAAACCCTAATTACGATGTAAAAAATACGACTAAAGTTGAATAATTGTCAAATGATACCCTTGACACCAGTCAGAAAATCGTTTTAAATTAATTACAGCCCTTAAAAATTGATAATAAAATAAAACAAGTCAAGAATTGAGCTTGAGGCCTCATGCGCCGCACATCCTCCAAATTTATCACTCGCACGGTGCGAGAGACTTGCATAGAAGTCCCGATGTTCAGTAGGCTCTCATGGCGCCAAGCCTCCCTAGGCTTGTCATGCTCACGGCCGCACAACTTGCACTAGGTTCCATGGTTTGGCTGGGTACTCATGGTCTGCGCGCCTCAAAACTCTCTTTCTTGCCATGGTCATCATGCAGCTTGCCGTCTTCCTTGATCCCCGCTCTTGAGCTTGGTTCTGCAATGTTGCTGTTGCTACTGAAATGTCCTATGTTTATCCATACTTGTCCATCCATGTTCCACTCAATCCTATCCATGCACATCCTATCTTTTGCCTCGTCTAGGCATCCATTAGCCTCGTGCCCTATAACACCACCAAAATAGGCCGATTTCTGCACTTATTCACCAAAAGGAGTTTTAAGTATGCGAAATGAAAATTAACATGAAATGCAGCTAAAACCTACTAAAATGTACTTGAGATGGGCACAGTTCACATGAATTGGTATTCCATAAGTAGGTGTAAAACCTACTTATCAAATACCCCCAAACTTGAACCGTTGCTTGCCCTCAAGCAATGCACACTAATGAACAATGAAAATGCAACTATATTATTATGGAAATTATGATGCAACTACTTCTCATAGTGTCCCAACTATCATAGAAATTCAGTCTGATTTACCTCAGCGATTTTTTTTTTCTAGATTCAAGAATACAGATTCAAATCAAACTGCAGGCATAATGTCATACACTCAGATAATTCAAAAATGCTATAGAGATGCTGTGTGTGTGTGTGTGTGTTGTGTTCGCCAACACTTGATTTAGGCACAAAATACTCATGGTATATTGCTCAAAACAGAAAATTGTGGCTTAAATCAAGAATTATGTATATATATGCAACCAAGACTATTCCAACATCTTAAAATAAACTAAGGTTCAACACTGGACTTAACTGCTTTATTTCTACTCACGAGGGCGACTTTCGCACTTCCCCGCGTTGTTTATTGCTATTTTTTGTATTTTTTTTACATGATTGTGCAATGTCTTACTACATTAGGCACACTGCTACCCCTTAGCGAGCTTTCAACCAACGACTCCCAGACCATGAAAGACCTTAGGGCGCTAGGTGTAGAGACAATCCCCTCGGGCATACTTACTCAAGTAGCCAGGGCCCCGAAATAAGACTAGCCACGTTATTGCTATTCTTCTTTTCTTTTTTTCTTTTTTTTATACACAGATACCCATGTTTTCCCAAAGTTTAAAAATCCATGTTTTATACAGTCTATACTCACTTTTCACATATTTCCCTTTTTAAAACTACATTTTTCTATCGAGCATTGCAACACATGCTTCTTATACCTAGAAGCGATTGTGAACACATTTGTGCAAACCGAAATCATTTAAACAACATTATGAATTTAGTTATGTCAAACATTATATCTCAGCTCGAATTATCCAAAAAATACTCAAAAATCATTTAACAAAATTCACTATCATCATTAGCTAGACAAAAATTTCTATATGGCAAGAACTGTGAGATACTCTAACTAAACATGAACATGCAACTATATAAGAAAAAATATACTCTAAACATGACAAAAAATTAAAAATTTAAACAGAACATGCAAAAACTAAAGAATTAAACTAATCATGCTAAACTACATGCAACTAAACTACTCCCCATTACCCCCAATTATCGGTGGTGCCACCCTCCTCGGGTGGTGAATCTGATGGTGGATATGGTGCTGCGGTTCCGAACTGAGGCCATTCTTGTGACAACCCGGAAATTCGGATAGTCCAGAAATTAGGTTTAAAGAATTACTTATTAATAAAAGGAATTTTTATTAATATTATTCTATGATATGTGTTTACTAATCATTTTATAACCTAGGGTGGTTATATGTCGGGAGGATTCTGGCTACGAGCTAGATTTAACGAGTAAGAATTTTCAAGACGAAAATGAATGTTTTTCGGGAACAAAAATATTTCTGGGGAAAAAGACGAAATAGGCACTATTCACCCATTTCTGCTCGGAGATTTATTTTGAAATTCCGAGAAGTTATTGATTGCGTGAAATCTTGAGACGTGATGGAATATTCAATAATATTTCAGTTATGGCAAAAACGAAGTTTTCGCCTGCGGACTCAAAACCTAAGGGTTAGGGAAAGTGAGTTCCGAGAATGTAATGAGTACGTATAATAACTAGGGTTATTATGCTTGAGAAATACGAGTATGATACGAGTTATTATAAGAGTATAGAAAGAATAATAGTACGACGTATAATACGAATATCGTACGAGTTAAATACGAAGAGATTACGAGAATACGAGAAAATAATGCGTAGAATACGATTAGTCTTAATGGACTTTGTGTTCATGGACTTTGTAGAATCCAATTGGACTTGGATTATATCAAGCCCAATGATTTGTGAAATCAAGCCCAAGTTAGGCCCAATCAGAATCAGGGTTAAGGCCCAAACCAAGAACCATTGGGGCAACCCATGGGGTGACCCATGGGCATGTGGACCGGCCACTTGGCCACCAAGTAAGGGTGGTGGCCAAGTAAACTTGGTGGCTAAGTTGTTAAGGAGGTGGGAATAGTGATTTTAGGGGCGAAATGACTTGAAAATCCTATAACTTGAGAGAGAGAGAGAGAGAGAGAGAGAGCTCGGATGAAGAGGAAGAGGAAGAGCGTGAGCATGAATGCTCGGATCAAAAGTGATCATGAAATAGAAAAGCTAGCGAATCGCCGGGTTTGTATAACGGAAGAGAAATAAAGAAGAACGGTAATCCGAACACTAGTTTCTTCTAATATTTTCTTTAAGTTTTCTATGTCAAAAACATAGCTTAATGAGAATAAGAAGTAAAAGATATTAGTAATGATTTCATATGGTTGAAATCATGAGAAAAGAAGAAATAAGAAATAAGAAATTTAGTTTATAAATTTCTTAAGGAAGTATAAGATTCGTAAGGATTTTGAGTGATCCAAATGAATACTATGAATGAGTAGGTCAAATAAGTATGGAATGGTGTTCTATAACATCAAATTCAAAGAAAAAGTGAAATCGTAATCCAAAATATCGATTGAAAATGAAAAACGAACGAAGAACACGAAGAACACGCGAAGAACACGAAGAACGTTGTTGATGGACAAATTTAAAACCATCGTAGTGTAATTAATGTTGATGGATATGTTTAAAACCATAGCGTATAAGTTAGATGCTTATTGCTTGGCTAGGAACGTTAGAAATGTTCATGAAGAATAGATTAAAATTGAGCTATAACGAAGTTATGGCAAAATTTTCGTAAAAGACGAACGAGAATTTAAAAGTTAGTAAATGAAACCGAATGTGTAGGGTTTCATAAGAATGTAAGAGAACATATAAAATGTGAGTTGTGGACTCAAGAACGAACAAATTCTGAGTTCAAATGACCGAATTACAGACGAACGAACAAAGAACGTTAAAAACGTTAAAATGAACAAAGAATGAAGATTAAGCCAATTGAATGGCATGTTAACGGATTCAGAACAAAGTTCTGTCTATGGTTAATCGAAGTACATAACATAAAGAAGAAAATGGCTTTGGAACGACCTCGTTTCGAGTTATAACGATGAAGTTATGAGATTTCAAAATCAGCGTCTCAAGCTTGTAAAAGACTTAGAAAAATTTTGTAGGTTTCATACTCGGCGCCGGAGCGTGAGTCGTGCCTTGGAGGCCGGCGCCGCAGCGCCAGATCGGCCATAATCTTTTGGAGAGTGGTAAAGGGCCATCCCGGAGAGGAGAGAGAGAAGTAGGTCGCGCCAAGATACGAGAGGAGAGGAAGGGCAGGGCAGGCACATAGCCTTCCGGTCTTGGGTAATACCCAGAAATGAGATTTTAACTGCTCAATTTCTTGGGGGATGTGCAAGAAAGAAATATGAACATAATGTTCAACTAATGTAACAGTTAATCAAGTGTTTTAAACCTTTAATAAAGGTTGAACGAAAAGATTAAACGAGATTAAAAGACAAAGAATGTAGGTGCGGGTTACGGAACCGATATCCGGGGACCGTAGTCACGATGAACGAACGTGAGGGATTACTGTGATTGTGATTCGTTAGACGTTGAGTGAAGAATGTAAAGAAATATCATTCTGATGTTATGCCATGGTAATGAGAGATATGTGTAAAGCGTATAGACGCTATGAACGTAACGTTGTTGCGATGAACGATTGGTCTTAGCTTACAACGAACTGTATGGCTTCGACATTAAGAAAGAATAATGAACATGGGGTTCATGGAATGGATAACGATGAATGCAATTGAAACCTTGAGTAAAGGTTGAATGAGAGGTTAAGAGGCGAGCAACGTGAACGTTGAATACGTAAATGATCCTTGTAAATCATATTCACGTTTGACGAACGTTCTAAGTATACCATGGTTGTATGACTTAGACGTTGACGAAGGTATTAAGTAAGATATGAATTATAAAGGAAAGCCGTAACAAATGGTAATGAGATTAAAGAAAGTCCGAGTGTGGGTCGGATAGAGAATGTTAGAATGAAGTAAGCGTTGAACACTTTAACCAGCGTAAGGGTTGAGTGTAAGCGAGTGTAACGAGGCAGAAACTCACACAAGTGTATGGTTTAACCGTAATGTAATAAAGACTAAGTTTTAGCCGTGAACCGTGAAGAAACTAAGTTAAAGACAATAACGTATAACGTTAAGAAGCCGATTTAATAAGTATAACTTGGACATCATTTCGAGTTTAATGAACCGGACGTGTAAGGTATGAATAAGTTAATATGAAATGTTTAACGCTATATTCTCATAGTATTGACATTGAATAATCGTTCCGAGTATACAAAAGATTGTATGACTTAGACGATAAAGAATGAATCTTGAGGTATGGCATTTAGTTGCCAGAAAGCCAAAAGGAATAAGAAATTAACTTAACGAACATTATAATTTAATAGTTTAGATAAGTTAAGGTAAGTTAGGTTATAGTACAATTGTAACCTTTGATGGTTGACATATGGGAGCTGGGCTCAACAATTCCTTCAGAGAGTGAAGGTATATACGAAACTGGCAACCGATCTAACTCAATGTGATGGCAGTGTAGATGAGACGGGAACTTGTTTGTTGGTTCTTTGTAAGAAACCACTCAGAGTACCATATGGACTACTAGTAGAGAAGCGATGTGTGCTGAGTCCTAGAGAAGTATAAGAAGAAGATAAGAATGTAAATCATCAAAGATGATGAACATTTTGAGTAAGACATCTCCAGATGTCATAAAGCCGTAAAGCGGTAAAGAAAGTTGGTCGCGTAAACTTAGTTGTAAGAACGCGAACCTTAAGAAGTAAAGTAAAGTAAACCAATGCGTAAGTCAAGTATATGACTAATTGGTGTATGTGTTGTTTCCTAATGTGTTACATAGGAATTGGAATGAGCAGTTCAGCGTAAGCTGTAGCTGTGCGTAAGGCAAGTTTCCTAACTTCATTCATATTTTAAATGAATGCTAGTTTCTTAAACTTCTCAGATGTTGAACTTGAGAAGTACTGTCTATGTACGAAGATGCGATATTTGTACAAGGTGGTAGAATATATGAGGCCTTGTGCCACAATTTGAGCACTTTGGTGTTTCTGTGAGATGAACTGTTCTACGTTTGAACTGTTCAATAAAAGAATGTTCTGTTTATACATGAACCGTTATTGTTAAGTCTGTGCTATTGATTCTAGCCAGACAAAATGTGCGTGAAAGAGAGTAGAGAATGAATTTATTTCAAAGTACATGTGAATAATGTTTTAAGATGATAGGAATCGAAATTATTCCTATTGTTCAAGCTGCTTCGTAACCTTTGTTTGGTTATCGAAGTTCCAAAGGAATGTTAAACTCTTGAAGTTGTATGTTCAACTGTTATGACTTGCTGGGCAATTGAATGCTCACACTTGCTTTAAATGAAAAACATTTTCAGCGAACATTGTTAGAAGAACTTAAAGATCCCGTATAGATCAAGTCGACGGATCTCCGGATGAAGTGCCATTCGTAATGTAAATGAGCGAGAAGATCAAGTGAAGACTTGTAATATAGAAAGAAGAAAATTAAACTATAGACTAGTTTAATGAATCAGATGTATCCTTGGTGGCGGATAAAAGTCACTCTTGTAAGATGAAAGGAATAATGTAATTATCATTATTTGTAATGAGAAAGGTTATAAGGTCTTAAAACCTGGGATTTGAGAATATATGTTATTATATTTCAGTATATAACGATGTATGTTGGATGAATGATGTACTCGTGACGTACGGAATCCGGGTGTGAAGAAAGACCGGATTTTGGGGCGTTACAGGTTGGTATCAGAGCTGATAGGTTATAAACCTTAGGTATGAGTGCCTAAGACTATAATCGTAAAGAGAAGGATAAGAAGATCACCACGTGATCACAAAGAAATCGTAAATAATGTATGAGTACGTTAAACGATGAATGATTTATAGCTAATGCTATGAATGAATGGTACTACAAAGTAAAATACGGAAGAAGAACTCAGATTGAGTTGTAAGGATAGTATACGAATTAAAGATAATTCGTATTAAGTAAAGAGAAAGTTAGAAGTTGTAAGATTTCAATTGAGGACTCATGTGATGGCTGAGTTGTATGAATCTTTGTATGTGCAAAGGTTTGTGCTTGGTGTAACAACCACTCAGTTTATTACAGTGATAATCATTGAAATTGGTTACGCTATCAAGATGTATATGACGAGAAGGTGAATCTTTTCTCATGTATATACTTGATAGGTAGAAAATGATAAGATAGGTGCGGGTTCTTGAAACTCATACTTATGAAAAGTTTGTGACTCATAGTTATATTCTATGTTTCTGAGCCCTAAGTATATGGATAGTCCTTGATTTGTTATTGGATTACATATTGCGAAGATAAGTTCTTAAACATATATGGTTGTGGAAAGTTCCTAAACACATAAAGTGTGGTAAGTTGATGAACTATACTAAGGTATAGGAATGTTTAGACTGAAAGTAAGAATTTTCAGTAGACTTAGCATTGAAGGTGCTAGAGAAGATTAAGTATTGTCGCAAGTAAGACAATGAAGGAAAATGGAGAATAAGATATTCCAAGTCATCTAGTTATGCTAGATTTCGAAATTTCTTGAAATCGTGATAATGTGCGCGTTTTGAAAATGAAAGAATTGGTTCGACTTTTGGAACCAATGTATTTTAAAAGAACTATTCTTGGTATGTCTACGCTAATTGTTTTGGCTAGACAGGAATTGATTTGAAATATCAAAATGAATTTTATATCATCAGTGCATTTGATGCAAGGATGGTAAAAGGATGGAGTTATTAATGCAATTAATCCTGGTGTTGGATTTGATCTTAGGATTAATAACCCGCTATGGTATGATGCATAATGATGAAGTCAAAAACTGACGAAGTCGTCAACGTACTGTGAAAAGTGTGGTATCATGACGACATGAAACGTTTTGATGTATTGCAAATGAATTTAAAGAAGTAGTCGATGTCAATTGAGTTGACTAGACGAATGTTCAAGTTGATATCCAATTTATTGGTATGGTCTAAGCTATTTGATTTGGCTAGATGAATGGTATGTCATGATGCCGAACCAAATTGTTTTGGTGCGGATTTCTAATGATTAAGTCTAAGGTTAACATACCCTGAAATGGGGTTATATGATGGGTTGATCACCTACGTATGAAAGAGGTAGTTTACCTTCTTTGTGATTGTAAACTGACCGTGGAAATAAAGGTTACGACATCATGCTATTTAACCTAGTAAGAGTTCATGGTCAATTTAACCATTCAGCAAAAGTATGAAATGTTTTAAAGGAATCTTTATATTCCTCGTTATTCCTTTCACTTCATGATTCATGATAAGTTATGAAGGTGAGGGAATGTTTGAAAGATAAGAACTTCTTTGAAGAGAAGTTGAGAAGAAGAGTAAGTTAAAATTTCGAGGACAAAATTCTATGAAGAAGGGGTGAATGTGATGACCTGGGTATGGGTATGGTTTGAAGAAATTTCGAGGGCGGAATTTTTATAAGGGGGGAAGGATGTTACAACCCGAAAATCCGGATTGTTCAAAAATTAGGTTTAAAGAATTAGTTATTAATAAAAGAAATTTTTATTTATACTATTCTGTGATATGTGTTTATTAAACGTTTTATAACCTAGGATGGTGATAAGTCGAGAGGATTCTGGCTACGAGCTAGATTTAAAGAGTAAGAATTTTCAAGACGAAAATGAATATTTTTCGGGAACAAAAATATTTCCGGGGAAAAAGACGAAATATGCATTATTCACCCGTTTCTGCTCGGAGATTTATTTTGAAATTTCGAGAAGTTATTGATTGCGTGAAATCTTGAGACGTGATGGAATATTCAATAATATTTTAGTTATGGCAAAAACGAAGTTTTTCGCTCATGACTCAAAAAAACCCTAAGGGTTAGGGAAAGTGAGTTCGAGAATGTAATGAGTACGTATAATAACTAGGGTTATTATGCGTGAGAAATACGAGCATGATACGAGTTATTATAAGAGTATAGAAAGAATAATAGTACGACGTATAATACGAATATCGTACGAGTTAAATAAGAAGAGATTACGAGAATACGAGAAAATAATGCGTAGAATACGATTAGTCTTAATGGACTTTGTAGAATCCAATTGGACTTGGATTATGTCAAGCCCAATGATTTGTGAAATCAATCCCAAGTTAGGCCCAATAAGAATCAGGGTTAAGGCCCAAACCAAGAAAAAAACCACGGATTGAACCGATGGGTAAACGGATGGGTAAGAACCATTGGGGCAACCCATGGGGTGACCAATGGGCATGTGGGCCGGCCACTTGGCCACCAAGTATGGGTGGTGGCCAAGTAAACTTGGTGGCTAAGTTGTTAAGGAGGTGGGAATAGTGATTTTAGGGGCGAAATGACTATTTTTCCCCTAGCTTGGAAAATCTATAAATAGAAAGCTAAGTTTTCATTTTCTAGGATTTTGAAAATCCTATATCTTGAGAGAGAGAGAGAGAGAGAGCGGATGAAGAGGAAGAGGAAGAGGAAGAGCGTGAGCATGAATGCTCGGATCAAAAGTGATCGTGAAATAGAAAAGCTAGCGAATCGCCGGCTTTGTATAACTGAAGAGAAATAAAGAAGAACGGTAATCCGAACACTAGTTTCTTCTAATATTTTCTTTAAGTTTTCTATGTCAAAAACATAGCTTAATGAGAATAAGAAGTAAAAGATATTAGTAATGATTTCATATGGTTGAAATCATGAGAAAAGAAGAAATAAGAAATAAGAAATTTAGTTTATAAATTTCTTAAGGAAGTATAAGATTTATAAGGATTTTGAGTGATTCGAATGAATCCTATGAATGAGTAGGTCAAATAAGTAAAGAACGGTGTTCTATAACATCAAATTCCAAGAAAAAGTGAAATCGTAATCCAAAATATCGATTGAAAATGAAAAACGAACGAAGAACACGAAGAATACGCGAATAACACGAAGAACGTTGTTGATGGACAAATTTAAAACCATCGTAGTGTAATTGTTGTTAATGGACAAGTTTAAAACCATCACGTATAAATTAGGTGCTTATTGCTTGGTTAGAAACGTTAGAAACGTTCATGAAGAACAGAATAAAATTGAGCTATAACGAAGTTTTGGCGAAATTTTCGTAAAAGACGAACGAGAATTCGAAAGTTAGTAAATGAACCCGAACGTGTAGGGTTTCATAAGAATGTAAGAGAACGTATAAAACGTGAGTCATGGACTCAAGAAAGAATGAATTTCGAGTTTGGATGACCGAATTACGGACGAACGAACAAAGAACGTTAAAAACATTAAAATGAACGAAGAATGAAGATTAAGTTAATTGAATGGCATGTTAACGGATTCAGAACAAAGTTCTGCCTATGGCTAATCGAAATACATAAGATCAGGAAGAAAATGGCTTTAGAACGACCTCGTTTCGAGTTATAACGAAGAAGTTTTGAGATTTCGAAATCAGCGTCTCAAGCTTGTAAAAGGCTTAGAAAAATTTTCTAGGTTTCATACTTTTACGTAGGCCTGAAGTCGTGCTCGAGGCCGCACCATGCAATGCATGAGATTGGCCATAATCTTCGGAGAGGCACCGCACTTGCAGCGACGAGAGATAACAAAGGACTTAGTGCCGCATCGCCAATCCGGGAAGAGAGGAGAGAGAAGTAGGTCGCTACCAGCCGCAAAGAGAGAAAAGGAAGGGCACGCAGTGCAGCCATACCAAGTGCAGGCAAAACCCAGAAATGAGATTTTAACTGCTTAATTTCTCGGGGGATGTGCAAGAAAGAAATATGAACATAATGTTCAACTAATGTAACACTTAATCAAGTGTTTTAAACCTTTAATAAAGGTTGAACGAAAAGATTATATGAGATTAAAAGACAAAGAATGTAGGTGCGGGTTACGAATCGATATCCGGGGACCGTAGTCACGATGAACGAACGTGAGGGATTACTGTGATTGTAATTCCTTAGACGTTGAGTGACGAAGGTAATGAATAACATTCCGATGTTATGTCATGGTAATGAGAGATAAGTTTAAAGCGTATAGACGCTATGAACGTAACGTTGTTACGATGAACGATCGATCTTAGCTTACAACAGACTGTATGGCTTCGACATTAAGAAAGAATAATGAACATCGGGTTCATGGAATGGATAACGATGAATGCAATTGAAACCTTGAGTAAATGTTGAATGAGAGGTTAAGAGGCGAGCAACGTGAACGTTGAATACGTAAATGATCCTTGTAAATCGTATTCGCGTTTGACGAATGTTCTAAGTATACCCTAGTTGTATGACTTAGATGTTGATGAAGGTAGTAAGTAAGATATGAATTATCAATAAAAGCCGTAACAAACGGTAATGAGATTAAAGAAAGTCCGAGTGTGGGTCGGATAGAGAATGTTAGATTGAAGTAAGCGTTGAACACTTTAACCAGCGTAAGGGTTGAGTGTAAGCGAGTGTAAACGGGCAGAACCTACACTCCGTGTATGGTTTAACCGTAATGTAATGAAGACTAAGTTTTAGCCGTGAACCGTGAAGAAACTAAGTTAAAGACAATAACGTATAACGTTAAGAAGCCGAGTTAATAAGTTTAACTTGGACATCGTTTTGAGTTTAATGAACCGGGTGTGTAAGTTATGAATAAGTTAATATGAAATGTTTAACGCTATGTTCTCATAGTATTGACATTGAATGATCGTTCCGAGTATACAAAAGATTGTATGACTTAGACGATAAAGAATGAATCCTGAGGTATGGCATTTAGTTTCCAGAAAGCCAAAAGGAATTAGAAATTAACTTAACGAACATTATAATTTAATAGTTCGGATAAGTTAAGGTAAGTTAGGTTGTAGTACAATCGTAACCTTTGATGGTTGACATATGGGAGCTGGGCTAAACAATTACTTCAGAGAACGAAGGTATATACGAAACTGGTAACCGATCTAACTCACTGTGATGTCAGTGTAGATGAGATGGGAACTTGTTTGTTGGTTGTTTGTGGGAAACCACTCAGAGTACCATATGGACTACTAGCAGAGAAGCGATGTGTGCTGAGTCCTAGAGAAGTATAAGAAGAAGATAAGAATGTAAATCATCGAAGATGATGAACATTTTGAGTAAGACATCTCCGTATGTCATAAAGCTGTAAAGAAGTAAAGAAAGTTGGTCATGTAAACTTAGTTATAAGAACGCGAACCTTAAGAAGTAAAGTAAAGTAAACCAATGCGTAAGTCAAGTATATGACTAATTGGTGTATGTGTTGTTTCCTAATGTGTTACATAGGAATTGGAATGAGCAGTTCAACGTAAGCTGTAGCTGTGCATAAGGCAAGTTTCCTAACTTCATTCATATTTTAAATGGATACTAGTTTCTTAAACTTCTCAGATGTTGAACTTGAGAAGTTCTGTCTGTGTGCGAAGATGCGATATTTGTACAAGGTGGTAGAATGTATGAGGCCTTGTGCCACAATTTGAACACTTTGGTGTTTCTGTGAGATGAATTGTTCTATGTTTGAACTGTTCAATAAAAGAATGTTTTGTTTATACATGAACCGTTATTGTTAAGTCTGTGCTATTGATTCTAGCCAGACAAAATGTGCATGAAAAAGAGTTGAGAATGAAAGTATTTCTAAGTGCATGTGAATAATGTCTTAAGATGATAGGAATCGAAATTATTCCTATTGTTCAAGCTGCTTCGTAACCTTTGTTCAATTATCGAAGTTCCAAAGGAATGTTAAACTCTTGAAGTTGTATGTTCAACTGTTATGACTTGTTGGGCAATTGAATGCTCACACTTGCTTTAAATGAAAAACATTTTCAGCGAACGATGTTAGAAGAACTTAAGGATCCCGTATAGATCAAGCTGACGGTATCCAGATGAAGTGCCATTCAGAATGTGAATGAGCGAGAAGATCAAGTGAAGACTTGTAATATAGAAAGAAGAAAATTAAACTATAGACTAGTTTAATGAACTGTATGTATCCTTGGTGGCGGATAAAAGTCACTCTTGTAAGATGAAAGGAATAATGTAATTATCATTATTTGTAATGAGAAAGGTTATAAGGTCATAAAACCTGGGATTTGAGAATATATATGTTATTATATTTCAGTATATAATGATGTATATTGGATGAATGATGTACTCGTGACATACGGAATCTGGGTGTGAAGAAAGACTAGATTTCGGGGCGTTACAATTCTAGTGTTGTTCCTTGTTGCGCAAAAGCTTCGGCCAAGGCCCTTGTGAGTCCTATCACGAATGTGCCCAAATTATCGTACATGGCATCGACTTTGTGCTCCAACCTTCGGAGCTGGCGATCGCCATGGGTGGCACGCTTTGCGCGTGGACGGCCAAGATCGCTTGTCTGCGCGTGGTCTGCTGTGTGGTGGCTCTGGAAAAGTGGGCTGAAGGATGAATCCTAGTCCGCATGGATGTGGTAAATCCCCTGCCCAGTCCTCGAATTTTTCAATCGTAGCTAGAGTAATGTCCTGGCTTGGGTATTGTATTTTCTCATTGCCCCAGTTGCATCCCTGATTAGCACAAAACATGGCAACCACGGATGCGTGTGGAATGCTCCTAATGGTTCATCCCCTTAGATAACGCAACATATTCTCATGAATGAGATGCCCAATGTCAATGTACTTCCCAGTGATTATGCCCCATAGAATAATTGCCCTCTCCGCTGTTATTTCGTGCTAATGGGAGGAAGGCATGAGCTTGGCACATATGAACAAGTTCCATGCCTTTGCATAGCGGTTCAGGGCTGCAGTTAGGAATATATGAGGTTGTGTCGTGCCAACTTTGTATATCCATTTCGCACTGACACACACATACTCGCAATAATAACCCACTCGTATTGGTCTCTCGAATGAGAACACAGCGACCCAATTAGCAGCTCCCACTGGCGGTGCATCAGTAATTTTGAAAATTAATCAGATGGCACGGGGTCTATAATCTAACTCGATACCGTAATTGTGCTAAGTCCTCCCATGTAGTTATTGATCCTGCTGGCAAAGAATGAAGCCAACTTTTCGCTTTATCCCTCAATGAGAATGGAAACAACCTTAGCCTAATAGCATCCTCCGTCACACCGTTATATTTGAATGTATCACAAATTTTGATGAAACTTAACAGGTGTTCATTCGGATCATCTATAGCAGCACCCCCAAACTGAATTGTATTCTGCACCATTTGAATAGTGCCAGTTTTTATCTCGAACGTATTGGTTGCTATCGCTGGTCTGACGATGCTAAACTGTAGTCCATTGATATTGGGCATGAAATACTCCTTCAGAGCCCTATGTTCCTCTCTTTGATCTTCTCCTTGTGCCTCGACTTCCATGTTAGCTGTCGTGTTTTCCAACTGTTCTTGTAAATTTCTACGAACACCTGCTTTCCAACCTCTTCCATTTATGTTATCCTGAACAGGTGTTAAATCTAGGTTGGTTGACCGTGTCCGCATAAAAATATATCCAAATTCCTAAAACAAAAACAAAAAAAAACTGAAATGAGATAAGACTAGAATTGTCTAAGTCATACAATATAGCTTAAAACTAATGATAATAATACTAAATTAAACACCTTTCCCCGGCAACGGCGCCAAAAACTTGTTGCCTCTTTTTTAAGACTAACAAAAGTGCTCTAACTCATGGAAGCATACATGCGTCAACAAGTAATACAAAGCAAGTAAAGTATTGATCCCACAGAGAAAGTTGTTTAACTTAAACTACTATTCATTAATTAAATCACTATATTTATATGCTCAAACTAATGAATAACTTGATTTGTTCTCGAACTGCAAATAACAACTAAAACAATAATAACAATAGAATAAATGATATTGGAACTAATGGGATCCTATCTTCATTTAATACTTCATTCAATCGCCACTATCATGCATAACTTGCTTACATATCACAAGAAAGTATCCAAGAGCACTAAAAGAGTATTAGCCATTTTTCAATGCACTAAGACCTACTTACACAACATCCACAGATGATAGACTCTATGTAATCATCAATATAACCAAAATCACTATATGTCTATGTGAAATTGCAACTATATTGATTTTAAGTTCAAGCACTTATTCTAACTTATACGGTGAAACAGTATATGTCTATCTGGTTCACGAAATACATAAGCCATATAACACAGCCCTATATACGTATACTATCATGATTATAGTTCATATTTGCATGTTCATTGTCAATTCCATACAAATACTGAAACGAAAGGTGATCAAGCATTCATACATGCAAAACAATTATGATAGACATCGCATATGATATGCAAAACAATCCAGCATTTAAGCATGCAATCAAACTACATATTAAAATTTGTTAGAATCCCATAATGGAGTTTAGTTCATGACTAAACCAAAAGCCATTATGGGATCAAATCTAAGCATGGTCAATAAACGACAATTGAAAGATGAAAGATAAAACTATTAAACCCAATTGCTGAATATAAATTAATATTCAAATCCTCATAAGAATCCAATCAAAACTAATATTAATAATCCACTCTGGTAGAAAATCCCAAGAAGGAGTAGAAAACTAGAGTTGTGGCCCCCTTCTACGTTGGAATCTCTCCCAGAGAGTAAACCCTAATTACGATGTAATTATACGTGAAAACTTAATAAAATGTCAAGTGACTCTCCCTAACACTAGTCAGGAAACGTTTTAAATCAATTACAACCTTTAAAAATTGGAAATAAAATAAAACAAGTCAACAGCCTTCAGTGCCTCAAAGGCCAAGCGCCTCCTCCACTTGATATTCTCACGCATGAGAGACTTGCGAGAAGTTTGTATGTTTGGCGATCTCAATGTGGGCGCCAAGGCCCTAGGCTTGTCCTTCTCACGGCCGCGTAACTTGAAGTAGGCTCCAAGATCTGGTTGGGTAATCACGCGGGAGCGCTCTCAAGGCTATTCTGCCGCGCGGCTTGTAATCTACGCAGATCCTGGTTCCTATTTTGCTACTGCTGATGCTACTTGTTCAGTCATGCTTTATCTCTTTGCTCCATTACACCTTTATGCCATGCATATCTCATCTTTTGCCTCGTCTCAAGCATCCATTAGCCTTGTGCTCAATAACACCACCAAAATAGGCCGATTCCTGCACTTATTCACCAAAAGGAGTTTTAAGTATGCGAAAAGCAAATTATCATGAAATGCAGCTAAAACCTACTAAAATGTACTTGAATTGGTACTCCATAAGTAGGTGTAAATCCTACTTATCAGTGCGTATAAAAATTTATCCAAGTTCCTGAAACAAAAACAAAAACTGAAATGAGATAAGACTAGACTAGTCTAAGTCATACAATATAGCTTAAAACTAATGATAGTAATACTAAATTAAACGCCTTTCCCCTGTAGCGGCGCTAAAAACTTGTTGCCTCTTTTATAGTCTTAACAAAAGAGCTCTAACTCATTCAAGCATACATGCGTCAACAAAAAATACAGAGCAAGTAAAGTATCGATCCCACAGAGAAAGTTGTTTAATTCAAATCGCTATACATTAATTTATTCACTATATTTATATGCTCAAACTAACTACTAAGACTGGTTTGTTCTCGAGTTGCAAATAGCAACTAAAATAATAATAAACGGAATAAATCAAATCTGGAAATAATGGGATCCTAACTTCATTTAATACTTCATTCAATCGCCACTATCATGCATGACTTGTTCACATATCACAAGAAAGTAGCCAAGAGCACTAAAAGAGTATTAGCCATTTTTTAATGCACTAAGACCTACTTACACAACATCCACAGATAATTGACTCTATGTAATCATCAATATAACTAAAATCACTATATGTCTATGTGAAATTACAACTATATTGATTTTAAGTTCAACCCCTTATTCTAACTTATACGGTGAAACAGTATATGTCTATCCGGTTCACGAAATACATAAGCCATATAACACATCCCTATATATGTATACTATCATTATTACAATCCATATTTGGATGTTCATTGTCAATTTCATACAAATACTGAAACGAATGGTGATCAAGCATTCATACATACAAAACAATCATGATAGACATCCCATATGATATGTAAAATAATCCGGTATTCAAGCATGCAATCAAACTACTTATTTTAATCCGTTTGAATTCCATAATGGAGTTTAGTTCATGACTGAACCAAAAGCCATTATGGGATCAAATCTAAACATGGTTAATAAACAAACAATTGGAAGATGAAAGGTAGAAACAATCAAACCCAATTGCTGAATATAGATCAATATTCAAATCCTCATAAGATTCCAGCAAAAATAATAATAATAATAATAATCCACTCTGGTAGAAAATCCCAAGAAGGAGTAGAAAAGTAGAGTTTTGGCCTCCTTCTGCGTTGGAATCTCACCCAGAGAATAAACCCTAATTACGATGTAAAAAATAAAACTAAAGTTGAATAATTGTCAAATGATACCCCTGACACCAGTCAAAAAATCATTTTAAATCAATTACACCCCTTAAAAATTGGAAATAAAATAAAACAAGTCAAGACTTGAAGCCCTCATGCGGCCACAAGACTCTCCAAAGATATCACTCATGGCAGCGCGAGACTTACAAGAAGTCCCGATGTTCACCGGGCTCTCACGGTAAGGCCTCCCTAGGCTTGTCATGCTTGCTTCCACGCAACTTGCAGTAGGTTCTATGGTTTGGCTGGGTACTCGCGCGGGCGTGCGCCTCCAAGCTCTCATTGCCACACGGCTTACAATTGTTGTCTTTTGATCCTGCTCTTGAGCTTGGTTCTGCAATGTTGTTGCTACTACTGAAATGTCCTATATTTATCCATGCTTGTCCATCTATGCTCCACTCAATCCTAGCCACTATCTTTTGCCTCGTCTAGGCATCCATTAGCCTCGTGCCCTATAACACCATCAAAATAGGCCGATTCCTGCACTTATTCACCAAAAGGAGTTTTAAGTATGCGAAATGCAAATTAACATGAAATGCAGTTAAAACCTACTAAAATGTACTTGGAATGGGCACAGTTCGCATGAATTGGTACTCCATAAGTAGGTGTAAAATCTACTTATCACCGATTAGCAGACCCATTTGAGGGTGTGTCAAGTAACCTAAAAACTGCCCTGATTGCAGGAGGTCTGAAATCCACTTGCACTCCGCAAACCACGGATAGCCCACTCATCGTCTCCTTTGCATTCGTATAGAATTCTCTGACAATACCTATGGGGGCAGGCATGGGCATGGCAGTCAATCCAAACTATCCCCTCTCTCGAATCATGTTCCATAATTGACCATCTTATTGCTCAGGCTTGAGTCCCCTCTCCTTCACAAAAGTTTTTGCCACGATTCTGTAATACTCTATTTGGGCGTCTAGACTCAAAAATTTGGTATGATCCACAACATCTTCCCCCTGACTGCTAGAGGACTACGATGCTGAAGAAGAAGAGCGTGCTCTTTTAGGACCCATTTGCAATTGAATGTTGAAGATGAAGATTTGATAATGAGTGATAGCCGAAGAGTGGATTACCCCCAAACTGATTTTCACACAACCCAATCGAAAACCCTAGTTTATATCAGGGTACTGATGGTTGTGGGTAGGAGGTTGAACGCGTGTAGATTCGTGGGTAGTAGAACAGTTGGTAACGGCTTGGAGAAGAGAGGTCGTGTGTTTGTGGGAGAACAAGTGAATACGCCTCTGTTTGCTGTCAAATGATAGAAGAAATTATTCAAAACACCTGTTTTAAAGTTAAAAAATTTCATCGTCTGGTCATTATCATAAGGCACACGGCTTTACACTTTATATGTGCTGCAAGCAAGTGGCTTATCTTGCATAATTTTCTTCCAGACGCAGGCTCACGATTTCTCAAGCTTTTCCAGGCATGGCCGCGCGTCTCTAATTCCTGTACTGCCAATTTTAACTCCCAAACTGCAAGACAGTGATGCCTTCTTTTATTCAGCTACATAACACCAATTACTCATGTCAAAGTGTGAACTATAGAATAAGCATAAATGACCAAATACTCTGTATTATACTCAAACACAGTCCAATGCAGATTCAACTACACACTCACTTATGTAAAACATAATAATCTATCACAATTAAAAAAAATAAAGATGAACTAACAAAAACAACTGAAACTGAATAAATAAAAAATAGAGATAGAAATAATGGGTTGCCTCCCATCAAGCGCTAAGTTATAGTCAATTAGCTCGACTGTCTCTGAATCTCATGTCGAAGAAAGAGTTGAGGTGACTTTCTTTCTATCCACCTTGCCAACAAAGTAATGCTTCAATCGCTACCCATTCACTTTAAAAGGTTGATCTGGGAATTTATCAAACACTTCTATCGCAGCATGTGGAAAGACAGTCTTTACTATAAATAGCCCTGACCATCTTGATTTTAGCTTCCTGGGAAAAAGTTTAAGTCTGGAGTTAAAAAGAAAAACCCTTTGTCACGGTTCAAATGTCTTCTCTATGATCTTGCGATCATGCCATTTCTTCACCTTCTCCTTGTATAGCTTTGAATTCTCATATGCATGTAGTCGGAATTCATCCAACTCATTGAGTTTGAGTAGGTGTTTCTCCCTTGCAGCTTTCAAATAAAAATTAAGCTTCTGAATTGCCCAATATGCCTTGTGCTCTAGTTCAATAGGAAGGTGACAGGCTTTTCCATACACGAGCTGAAAAGGTGACATGCCCAACGGGGTCTTGTATGCAGTCCTATATGCCCACACAGCATCATCCAGCTTTAAAGACCAGTCCTTTCTCGTGGGATTCATAACTTTTCAAGGATTCTTTTGACTTCTCGATTTGACACTTCAACTTGGGCATTTATTTGTGAGTGATAAGCTGTAGCAATACGATGGTTCACCCCATACTTGGCCAACAACGCTGTAAGCTGCCTATTGTAAAAATGACTGCCTTCATCACTAATTATGGCCCTTGGAGTCCTAAACCTAGTGAAGATACTTCTATGTAAAAACCTAAGGACTACCTTTGACATCATTTGTTAGAAGAGCTGCCGCTTCTAACCACTTCGACACATAATCCACTGCGAGCAAGATGTAGAGATTTCCGCAAGAAGAAACAAACGGGACAATGAAATCAATCCCCCACACATCAAAAATTTCTACTTCGAGGATTATATTCAATGGCATTTCATTTCTTTTCGAGATGTTCCCCACTCTCTGACATCTATCACACCTTTGATCTAAATCAGATGCATCCTTAATAATTGTTTTACCAAGAGAATCCTATTTGTAGAGATTTCTGTCCATTGCTCGTTCTCCACCATAGTGACCTCCATACACCGAAGAATTGTAATCTTGCAAAATCCCCTTGGTCTCGCTATACGAGATACACCTTCTTATCATTTGATCAGCACACTGTTTAAACAAGTATGGCTCATCCCATATAAACCATTTGACATCATGCAGAAAATTTTTCTTTTGATAATCCACAAAGTCAGAAGGTACCATCTTACTCACCAAATAGTTCGCGTAGTCTGCAAACCATGGCACTTCCCCTTTCACCACAAACAACTGTTCATCTGGAAAGGATTCATTGATCACAACTTTGTCGTTTGCATTCCTTTCCAGATTCTCTAGTCGAGATAAGTGGTCCGCCACTTTGTTTTTAGTGCCCTTTCTGTCCTTGATCTCCAAATCTAATTCCTGCAACAATAAAATACATCTAATCAACTGGGGCTTTGCATCCTTCTTTGCCACTAAATGTCAAATTGTCGCGTGATCCGTGTACACTATCACCTTTGTACCAATCATATATACTCAAAATTTATCAAAGGCATACACCACTGCCAATAATTCTTTCTCTGTGGTGGTGTAGTTCAACTGTGCATCTGTAAGGGTCTAGCTTGCATAATAAATCACATGAAACATCTTCTCTTTCCTCTGCCCCAAAACAGCCCCTACGGCATAATCATTGGCATCACACATCAGCTCAAATGGTAAATCCCAAACCGGAGCCGTAATAATTGGTGTTGATGTTAATTTCCCCTTTAAGTGCTCAAATGCCGACATGCAAGCCTCATCAAAATTAAATTGTGCATCCTTCTCCAATAAACTGCATAGTGGTTTAGTTATCTTGGAGAAGTCCTCGATGAATCTCCGATAGAAACCTGCATGTCCCAGAAAACTGCGAACACCTTTTACTGAAGTAGGTGGTGGCAACTTCTCAATAGTTTCCAGCTTAGCCCTATCCACCTCGAGTCCTTTCTTCGAAACTTTGTGTCCCAGTATGATTCCTTCTTGTACCATGAAGTGGCACTTTTCCCAGTTCAGCACTAGATTCGTCTCAATGCACCTCTTCAAAACCATTACCAAATTTTCAAGGCATAAATCAAACGAGTCCCCAAAGACTGAGAAATCATCCATAAATACCTCCACGTTCTGTTCCACCATGTCTGAAAATATAGCCATCATGCATCTCTGAAAGGTGGCTGGAGCATTGCAAAACCCGAAAGACATCCTTCTGAAAGAAAAAGTGTCGCATGGGCATGTGAAGGTGGTCTTTTCCTGGTCTTCTAGAGCTATCACAATTTGATTATAGCCTAAATAACCGTCCATAAGGTAATAATACTCATGTCCTGACAGTCTATCCAACATCTGATCGATAAACGATAGTGGAAAATGATCTTTCTTTGTAGCTTTATTGAGCCTGCGGTAATCCATGCAGACTCTCCACCCCATCACTGTTCGTGTTCGAATTAACTCATTATTCTCATTAGTAATGACGGTCATACCACCCTTCTTTAGTACACACTTCACCGGGCTCACCCATGAGCTGTCTGACCTGAGTGTTATAACCTGGCACTGTTCCTTCCCTTCTCTTTGTGGATTTACCTCTGTATTACTTGGCAATGAACCCTGGGGCCTATTGTCAAGCATGCTCGCCATTTGCCCCATTTGAGTTTCAAGATTTTTAATAGCCACTGCTTGGCTTTTGATCATAACCTCTGTATTCGCCACGTTTTTCATCATCATATCCTCCATTTCTAATTTCTTTTCTTGCTGAGGTGCAGCTGGAGTGTGATGTTGTTGTTGTTGAGAAAATCCCGGTGGAAAAGGTGGTCTTGGTGTAAACTGTGGTCATACCAATCGCGATCAAACTAATTATTCTACCGAAACCGATTCTCGCTTGATTTCTTTGATTATTTGACCAACTGAAGTTAGGATGATTGCGGTTGTTGGAGTTGTATGTGTTCTGAAACTGTCCTTGGTCTTTCCTGTAATTGCTCACATACTGTACCGACTCCGAGCTGATAGCACATTGATCTGTCGAGTATGACCCCACACAAATTTCACATATGAAGGCAACTGATTTCTCTTTGCTTTCTGCTAATGAATCTATTTTCATCGCCATAGCTGCCATCTGTCCCGACAACTGAGTAATAGCATCCACTTCTAACAAACCTGTAACCTTGGGTTGTGGCATCCGAGATATAGGGTTCTGAAAATCATTTGCTGCCATTGTTTCAATGAGGTTATAGGTCTCCTCATAACTCTTTGCCCATAATGCTCCTCCTGCAGTTGCATCTACAATCGGCCTAGACTGCCATCCCAATCCATTATAGAATGTGTTGATCACCATCCAATCTGGCATACCATGGTGCGGACACTTTCGTAGCATCTCTTTATATCTCTTCCAGGCCTCATATAAGGATTCACCCTGTTGTTGCTCGAACTGAGAGATTGTTGTCCTCATTTTTGTTGTCTTAGCCATTGGGAAAAACTTGGCTAAGAACTTCTGCGCTAGGTCCTCCCATGTAGTTATAGATCCTGCAGACAAAGAATGAAGACAACTTCTCACTTTATCCCTCAATGAGAACGGAAACATCCTAAGTCTGATAGCATGCTCCGTCACCCCGTTGTATCTGAAAGAATCACATATCTCAATAAAGCTCAACAGGTGTTCATTCGGATCATCCGTAGCAGCACCCCCAAACAGTACCGAATTTTGCACCATCTGAATAGTGCCCGTTTTTATCTCGAATGTATTAGCTGCTATCGCTGGTCTGACTATGCTAGACTGTAATCCATTAATATCAGGGTTTCCAACTTCTAAATTAGGGTTTCAGATTCTCGGAACTGAAATTAGGGTTTCCAGAACCAGTTTTAGGGTTTCTTATAAATCGTAAGAATTTTCTAACTGAACGTTGACGTTCTTAATATAATATTAGGGTTGGCCACCGATATCGTTTATCTGGTCAACCCTTGACCCTTAATCACATATTGTCCACATATAATACCATATACACAAAACAAAATCACTTATATACTTAATCCTGAATAATTCACCAAAAGATTTTTAAATCCATAGAATTCCTTCTCGGAAATCTCAAATCCATTCACTTATTTTCAGTATAGGTTTATTATTTAACCTTCATTCAATATTTTAAAAGTTTTTAAATATTCAAATTCTTAGGTTGTCACAAAAATGACTAAATCTCTTTTTAGTGGAAAAGGAGAAAGAGTTACAGAGTTGTTAGCATTGGTACACACAGATGTATGTGGACCTATGACAACGAATGCACGAGGAGGGTATTCTTATTTTATTACATTCACTGACGATCACTCAAGATTTGGATATGTGTATTTAATTAAATGCAAATGTGAATCATTTGAAAAGTTTAAAGAGTTCAGAAGTGAAGTAGAGAAACAAACTGGCAAAAGTATTAAGATTCTTCGATCAGATCGAGGTGGTGAATACTTAAGCGGTGAGTTTCTCAATTGTCTCAAAGAAAATGGTATAATCTCACAATGGACTCCACCAGGGACGCCACAGTTGAATGGTGTATTTCAAAGGAGAAATCGAACACTGTTGGACATGGTTCGTTCCATGATGAGTTTTATCGATCTTCCAATGTCATTCTGGGGATATGCCCCAGAAGCGGCTACATATCTACTAAATAAGGTTCCCTCGAAATCCATCCCTAAGACTGCATATGAGATGTGGACAGGGAGGAAACCTAGTCATAAGCATATTAAGATTTGGGGATGTCCAACTTATATGAAAAGGTTTCAGAATGATAAGCTTGGGACAAGATCTGATAAGTGTACTTTTGTGGGATATCCTAAAGAAAGTTTAGGATATTATTTCTACAATCCTACTGAACAAAAGGTGTTTATTGCCAAACATGATGCCTTCTTGGAAAAGGAGTTTATCCTTGAAGGGGCCAGTGGGAGGAAAATAGATCTTGAAGAAATTCAAGAACCACAAACCACTACAGATCAAATGGATGAACCTGTCCAAGTAGAGATTCCTTCTGTACCACACCCTATTCATAAATCAGGATGAGTACCAAAGATACCTGATAGGTATGGACTTGTCATAGAGGATGACGTTGAGGTACGCATCATAGATGATGATGATTCATTGAATTACTAGCATGCTATGAGTAATAAAGACTCAGAGAAGTGGCAAGAAGCCATGAAATTTGAGATGGACTCCATGTACGAAAACAAAGTATGGACTTTGGTTTCACCACCTGAAGGCATTAAGCCTATTGGGTGTAAATAGGTCTTCAAAAGAAAGACTGGAGCAAACAGCAAGGTAGAGACCTAAAAGGCCCGACTGGTCGCAAAATGTTTCAAACAAAGACAAGGAGTTGACTATGACAAAACCTTCTCACCAGTAGCGATGCTCAAGTCCATTCGGATTTTGCTTGCGATTGCAGCTTACCATGACTACGAAATCTGGTAGATGGACGTGAAAATGACCTTCCTCAATGGGAAACATGAGGATGATGTGTATATGACACAACCAGAGGGATTTGTTTCAAAGGTTGGAACAAATCAAGTCTATAAGCTACAACGATCCATTTATGGATTGAAGCAAGCTTCTCGTAGGTGGAACATCCATTTTGATGAGACAATCAAAGAGTTTAATTTTATCAAAAATGAGGATGAACCATGTGTGTACAAGAAGGTTAGTGGGAGAGCTGTTTCATTCCTCGTATTATATGTTGATGGTATATTACTGATAGGGAATGATATTCATATGCTATAA
This sequence comes from Panax quinquefolius, assembly GCA_020205615.1. Taxonomy (NCBI): domain Eukaryota; kingdom Viridiplantae; phylum Streptophyta; class Magnoliopsida; order Apiales; family Araliaceae; genus Panax; species Panax quinquefolius. The sequence goes on along the minus strand of CM035160.1, from coordinate 105,476,105 downwards.
TTAATTAAAATCTAGTTATCTAAACACTTCTCCATGAAGGACTTGGGAGAAACATCCTATATTTTGGGGATAAAGATCTATAGAGATAGATCTAAAAGGATGCTTGGCTTGTCCCAAGGAACGTACATTGACTCGATGCTAAAGAGGTTTAGCATAGAAGATTCCAAAAGAGGTCTCATGTCGATGAGCCATGGAACAAATCTCTCCAAGAAACAGGCCCCAAAGACACCTGAGGAGAGAGACTGTATGAGTAAGAGTCCTTATGCTTCAGCAATAGGATCTATCGTGTACTGTATGATGTGTACTAGACCGGATGTCGCTCATGCACTTAGTGTAACAAGAAGATATTAGTCTAATCCAAGAGAATAGCACTGGAAGGCAGTAAAAATTATCCTAAAGTATAACTTAAGAAGAACTAAGGATGTATTTCTTATCTACGGTGGGTCTGAATTGAAACTAGAGTGCTTCACAGACTCAAGTTTTCAAACGGACCAAGATGACAGTAAATCCATTTCGGGGTATGTGTTTACCTTGAATGGTGGCGCATTGAGTTGGAAGAGTTCCAAACAACAAACAGTTGTTGATTCAGTGTTAGAGGCAGAGTACACAGTAGGAAGTGAAGCTGCAAAGGAAGTTGTTTGGATGAAGAAGTTAATTACCAAACTTGGTGTGGTTCCTAGCATTACAGGACCAGTACCTTTATTCTGTGACAACACTAGAGCTGTTGCGCAGGCTAAGGTGTGACCCCGCCCAAATTAGGTATACATCACCCATTCTGAGTCGCTAGATACATGGAACAAAATTCAAATACAACTTCATTTATACAACTGTTGAGCTGTCCTATAGAATACGACCACAGTTAACTATGATTTTAATACAAATGTATGTAACTCTCATGGTACCTCGACCACAACCTTACAATGATACTTTACATAAAAGTATAGTTAAAAACTATTTTAGACATTAAAATCTTTGGGAAGTGCTCAAGGAAACCTTCTTACATGGGAGGCCATGCGTCTAGGTTATGATAGTTATCATATGTCCACAGAATTATCTTTGGTTGACCCAAATGTCCCCAAAGAAAAACAAAAAGATTACTATCATCTTCTTTCCAATGGTGAGTCTTCTCTTGATATATAAATTTCTCCGTTATCTCCAAGTGAAAATTTTGTTTCAAACAAACTCCAAGATCATACAGGTAGTGCTCGTAGATATATTCAGCAAGTGGATGTGCATAACCATGTCTTATGAGAACACGAGGTTGTATGTCATTAGACATCTTGTATGGTAGTGGCAAAACGGCCTTCCAAAGTTGGGTTCGCCTCACCCTATTTGATTCACCAAATATAACTACTAAATGATGTATAGAATACAACACACTTTTCTATACTGTTTAAGGAAAACCTCCACAGCTAGAGACCACCATTCTATTCCCATGTTATCCCCACTCGACCCGTCAACACTCTTATTACCTAAAAGAAATTATGAAGCAGAAAGGGTGAGCACAACTAGCCCAGTAAAGAATATCATGACTAAAACTAATTTACATCATCAATAGCCTTCATCAATAATAAATCAGAGATTTAGAACGTATGGTAGATGATAAAAGTTTTAAACCATAGTTGCAGCGGAATGAGCAATCCATTAGAAGAGTCAAATAGACCATAAGGTCTATTATCTTCTCTATGTTAAAAGTCCACCAATAATGTTTTATCCCTGTAACATCAATCAACAATTCCCGTCCAATATCATGTGAATAACTCATAATCACAATTGTGATTCTAAATTCCTCTTCGCACATAGGACGAAGATAATTTTCATCACCTGTCTTCACCTGAAACATCAAAAATCATGGTTATACCAAATCAAAATTCCTGCTCGTAATCATTAAATCATCTTTGCACTATGACCAAAGATATTCATTATTATCACATCCATGAATTATTATTTCATTGCTGAGACTCAGCTCAATAATTAATCCACATCATCGAATCATCCATGCACTACAGGCCAAGGATATTCTTTAGTATCACGACCATGAATTATCCATGCACTACGACCAAAGATAATCGTGTTTTCATCAACTGTCTTGATCATGCCATAAAACAATTCATCTTTGCATTACGGCCAAAGAGAATCCATAGCCATAATCATACCAAAAACTGTCCATCAATGCATTACGGGCCAATGAGGACTTTTTCCACATCATTTGTAACATTACGGTTATGATTATACCGAATAATCCGTGGTCATAATCATACCAAGTCCATCTATGCACTACATACCACAGATGACTTTCAACATAATATAAGTATGAGGATTTTGACAATATTATAAGCATTAGTCAAACTAAATCAAGGATAAATATTAAAGACTTTAAATTTATCCAAACATTATCAATCAATTAATAAAATCAAAATCTAATATTGTTAATATTATATAAATATTTTAATCACTCCTTAAACTTATAAACAATTTAATTTAATTGTTTACACTTTTCCAAATAATGCATTTAATTATTCAAAATGCCATACTCATAAGATTTAATCACCAATAATCAAATTACTCATAAAAGATCTGTATATACCTTATATAGGATTTTCAAGCCATAAAATCATATTTACCAATTTTTCAACTTCACATAACATATTTAATTCATATGTCAGTAACTAAATCATTTTCATGAGAAATACCAAATCAGTCCCAAAAATTATTCTTTTCTTGGATTAAGCAGAATATAGTCTCATATTGAACATATATTTTTCTCGGAATTTTTAAAATTCATTTACTATTTTTCAAAAATCAATTTCTAATTAATTCCTTAAGAAATTAGCTACCTCAAGGTTAACTCCAAAAATTCCCAAATCTTGGCAGGCTCTTACACATATTAACTTGAGCTTCCAGTTTAAATTTTCATGGTCATCTGAGTTACTGAGAACTCCTAAGTATAGCATTTTTTCGTCGAAAAAACCTAAATATTGAAATAGTCATAACTTGCTCATTATAAGTCGGAATGAGCTCATTTTTTGGACAGTAGGTACTTTATACCATATATTTTCATGTCCCAAAAGGCCGGAATTTTTCTCACAATTTAAGTGGCCGAAAATTCCCTTTTAAATTTTCTGGCAGTAGCTTTTTGGCACTTTTCTGTTTTTGACTCCTTTACTAAAATCAGTCCACACGAAAATCTACAACACCTTTTCTAATGATTCCACTTGGATAAGTTAGAAAACTCATAGATTTAACTCTAGAACTTGACCACACTCAAAAATTCAAAATATAATAGGAGATATGGTCAATTGAATTTCATACTCCATTTTTACCAAAATCTGATTTTCAACCCTTTGTGATTTCTAAGAAACTTTCATGTTTTCACATAATAACCAACATAACTCATCATGACAATGACATAATAATTCAATAAAACAAGTTCAAGAATATGTTTTAAAGATTTGTAAGTTAATTTAACCTGAACTCAATAATGCCCAAATTGTCAACATGATACTACTTTGTGGAGTAAAATTCAAGAATGCTCAGAAGAATATTTTCATGAAAAGATACTGGATGAAGCGCAAATATCAAGGATATTCCACTAATTTCATGGATTATAGAAGTCAAAGTTTTAACCAACTGAGTATAATAGAGAATGGAATAACAAAAGAAATCACCAGGCATGCGATAGACCGCACATGCAGGTTATTCCTACAGAATAATAAATAACGAAACCAGGTCCGGCGTAAAACGCACAGACATGATATTCCAATATAATAATAAAGAATGGAACCAGGTCCGGCGTAAAACGCACAGAGAGCATATTCCAATAGAATAATAAATAATGAAATAACAGAAGAATTTCATCAAGTATAGGGTAGCCTGCGTATACAGGTTATTCCAACAGAATAATAAATAATGGAATAACAAAAGTTCTGTTCATGAATACAAAAGAAATAATACCCCTTACCGTAAAAGAAACTGAATATAAGAGTAAGGAAGTAGCAGAATACTTTTCTATAGTTTTTCTATAATTTCCCTCTCTAGAGTTTCAGTGAATTCGTAAGAAATAATGAAGGAATGAGCTTCTATTTATAGGAGAATGGACTGAATAGTAACTAATTCATGAACGGTCCAGATTGATTTACTTTTAAACGGACGATCCATATTGGTTTACTATTAAAACTTAAAACAATGGTCCATACTGATTTACTATTAAAACTTTAAACCAGTGATCTATATTGATTTACTATTATAACTATCCACCAGCGATCAATATTGATTTAGTATTATATCTTCAACCAACGGTCTGAAAAATTAGCACATCTCCTCATAGAATAATATTGTACTCAAAAATAATTTGGACCGAAAAGAAATATATTTTATGGGTGAATAGTACTCCGTGAATAGTAACTCGTGAATAGTAACTCGTGAATAATAACTCATGAATAGTAACTTGTGAATAGTAACTCGTGAATAGTAATTCATGAATAGTAACTCGTGAATAGTACTCCGACACAAAAAGTGTCCCGAATACCCGATTGAACAATATATCCTCCAGACATCAATTATTATCGAAACAAATGTCGATTTCCACTAACACAAATAATTCCAACACTATAAAATTCATCTTTAATCAACACGAACTTATTCATCATTAATATTATAATTCACATTATTTAACAACTAGGTAGTTCCCAGGAAAGAGGGGGCTTTCCGATAAGGATTTCTCCTTATTGGCGTTCAATTAGGTGACCAAACCTCTCCTTGACAGAACTTCTAGACATTATCAATATTGCAAATAATAATATGAATAACTTTGCCGTCTCAATCATTGATTTAATAATATATAAAATATTGACAATAATTGAATCAAATAACGTGAGATACTATGCAAAGCAATTTCAGAGCAATAATTGAACAAAACCGAGTGACTTCTCATATAAGCATCAATAATCAATACCGTAGCTACTATGCAACCACGCCAGATTCTCGTATTTTAATACCGGGTGTTTCAAATAGCTTAATCTGTAAAACTTCCGCCATTATTTTCATAAAGTATTTTTGTCATTTTCTCAATCCTACAATAATTTTGTTGTGGGTCCACCAATGATTGTACCGTCGTACGGATATTCCACAACAAAAAGAATATTCCCTGACTAATCGAATATTCCCCGACACAACAAATATTTTATATCAACTTGCTTACTTTGAAAAAAAAATTCACATATTACCCTTAACTTTAAACTTTTATCAATTTAACTATTTACCAAAATAGAAAAATTGAATACTTTTATTTCATAAAATTCGGGGTCTCACAATCACCCCTCCTTATGAAATTTCGCCCTCGAATTTTGCGTACGTACCTGATATTCGAAGAGATGAGAATACCTTGCTTCCTTTTCAGATTGTACCTTCCCGGTAGTTTCCTCGTTACCATGATTTTCCCATTTCTCATCTCCTGTATTTCAGATATCATTCTATAATATAGCTTCAAAACAAAGGTTAATTGACATATCATATGTGACGCCCCCAAAATTAGGTATACATCACCCATCTTGAGTCGCCAGATACATGGTACAGAATTCAAATACAACTTAATAATACAACTGTCGTGTACAATACTACAAAACATAAACTGTGAGTTTGAATACAAATATTGTCTACTAGAGATTATACAAACTCAAAAGGAGTCCTCATTACAATTATTATCACACTATTTCACGAATAGTGAGGACTACTAATGCACCATCTAGGACCATCACTGTTCCTCAACTAGTCCCGCCCACGCTTCTCATTTCTAAGAGAACAAAGTGAAAGAAAGAAAGGTGAGCTCAACTAGCCCAAAGAAGAAATATTATGACTAAGATAATGCGTAATAATTTATCGTTAGCCTTCAACAATGTTGTTAAACCGATAAAATATAATAACTAACAAATTTAACTACAGCGGAACAAGCAATCCATTAGAAGAGTCAAGTAGGGAATAAAATCTACTATCTTCTATGATTTAAAAGGTTTTTCATCACTTTTATCTCTGGGACTCAGCTTAATAAATAATCCACATCATCGAATCACCCCTGCACTACGTCCAAGGATATTCTTTAGTATATATCACGACCATAAATTATCCATGCACTACGGGCCAAGGACATTCGTGTATTCATTAATGGTCATGATCATGCCAACAACTGTCCATCAATGGACTATGGGCCAATGAGGACTTTTATCACATCATTTGTAACATTACAGTCATGATTACACCGAATAATCCCTGGTCATAATCATACCAAGTCCATCTATGCACTACAGGCCACAGATGACTTTCAACAAAATATAAACATGAGGATGATGACAATGATATAAGAATTCAATAGAACAAGTTCAAGAATTAATTTATCTAAGAACTGGTAACGTCCAAATTGTCAACATGATACTGCTTTATAGAGTAAAATTCAAGAATGCTCAAAATAATATTTCCATGAAAAGATACTGGATGAAGCGCAATTATCAAAGATATTCCACTAATTTCATGGGTATAGAAGTCAAAGTTTTAACCAACTGAGTATAATAAAGAATGGAATAACAAAAGAAATCACCATACATGCGATAGATCGCATATGCAAAGTATTCCAACGAGTAATAATAAAGGATGGAATCGGTCCCACAGAACGCATGCATGTGATATTCCGATAGAATAATAAATAATGGAACCAGGTCCCACGAACGCATGTAGATGTGATATTCTCGACGAAATAAAAAATAATTGAACCAGGTCCAGCGTAAACGCACAGATAGGATATTCTGACAGAATAATAAATAATGGAACCAGGTCCGTCGTAAATGCACAGACAGGATATTCTGACTGAATAATAAAGAACGGAATATTAGAAGAATGACACCATGTACAGGGTAGCCCGCGTATACAGGTTATTCCATTAGAATAATAAATAATTAAATAACAGAAGTTCTCTTCATGAGTATAACAAATAACATCCCTTACCGTAAAAGAAACTGAATATAAGAGTAGGGAAGTAGCAGAATACTTTTCTATAGGTTCTCTTATAATTCTCTCTCTAGAGTTTTAGTGAATTCGTAAGAAATAATGAAGGAATGAGCTTCTATTTATAGAAGAATGGACTGCATGGTAACTAACTTATGAACGATCAAGATTGATTTACTTTAAACGGACGATCCAGATTGGTTTACTATTAAAACTTAAAACAACGGTCCATACTGATTTACTATTAAAACATTAAACCAGCGATCCATATTGATTTACTATTATATCTTCAACCAACGGTCTGAAAAAATTAGCACATCTCCTCATGGAATAATATTGTACCCAAAAATGATTTGGACCAATAATAAATATATCTTACGGGTGAATAGTACCCCGTGAATAGTAACTCATGAATAGTAACTCGTTAATAGTAACTCGTGAATAGTAATTTGTGAATAGTAACTCGTGAATAGTAACTCATGAATAGTAACTCATTAATAGTACTCCGACACGAAAAATGTCCCGAATACCCAATTGAACAATATATCCTCCAGACATCAATTATACTAACAAAAATAAGTCCAACACAATGGAACTATAAAATTCATCTTTAATCAACACGAACTTATTCATCATTAATATTATAATTCACAATATTTAACAACCAGGTCATTCCCAAGAAAGAGGGGGCTTTCCGATAAGGATTTCTCCTTATTGGCGCGCTTGATTAGGTGACCAAACCTCTCCTCGATGTAACTTCTAGACATTGTCGATATTGCAAATAATAATATGAATAACTTTGTCGTCCAATTATTGATTTAATAATATATCATATAATGCGGATGATATTTGTAACAATAATTGAATCAATAATATGAGAAATATGATGCAAAGTTATTCTTGTAGTAATAATTGAGTATAAATGAGTGACTTCTCACGTAAGCATCAATAATCAATACCCGTAAGCATCTTGTAACCACGCCAGACATTCTCTACTTTTACTACCGGGTAGTTCAACAATTTTAACAGTAACACCTTCGCCGTTATTTTCATAAAGTATTTTTGTCGTTTTCTCAATCCGACAATAATTCTGGTGTGGGGTCCACCAATGATTGTGCCGTTGTATGAATATTCCCTGTTAAAACGAATATTTCCTGAATAATCGAATATTATATAACAACTTGCATACTTTGCAAAATTTATAAATATTAACCATAACTATAACATTATATCAAATCAATACCATAATATTCAAAAATATAATTCGAAAAAAATTATTCTTTATTCATAAAAGTTGGGGTCTTACAACCTCCCCTTCTTATGAAATTTCGCCTTGAAATTAGGGTACATACACGTATATCAAGAGATGAGGATACCTTGACTTCATCTCAGATTCTAACTCCCAAGCCATTTCCTCCACATCGTGGTTTCTCCACAAAACTTTGACTTGAGGTATAACCTTGGAGCGTAGAACATAATCCTTCTTATCCAAGATTTTAACAGGTAACTCTTCATACGTTAAATCTTCCTCTATCTCGTCTGGTTCTAACTCAATAATGTGGTTTGGGTCTTCCACATATTTACGTAACATAAATATGTGAAAAACATTATGAACACGAAACATACTTGGCGGTAAGGCGAGTCTATATGCCACAGTTCACACTCGCTCAAGAATTAAAAATGGGCCAATGAACTGAGGATTGAGCTTTCCTCTCTTTCCAAATCTCGTAACTCCTTTCCATGGAGCAAGACGTAACAACACATGATCTCCAATATCGAATTCTACGTCCTTTCGATGAATATCAACATACCTCTTTTGTCGATCTTGTGAAGTTTTTATACGTTGTCGGATCGTTTGAATCTTTTCTGTAGTCATACGTACCAACTCCGGTCACAACAACGTTGCTTCACCCACCTCATCCCAAAGATCTTTGAGAACGACACTTTCTTCCATACAATGCCTCAAATGGAGCCATGCCAATACTTGCTTGATAACTGTTGTTGTAGGAAAACTCCACCAATGGTAAGAACTTGTCCCAACTTCCCTTGAAGTCAAGGACACAGAGTCTTAATAGATCTTCAAGAGTTTGAATAGTCCTCTTCTTTGGTATCATCCGTCTGAGGATGATATGCCGAGCTAAATCGTAAGTCTGTGCCCATAGCCTTTTGCAAACTAACCCAAAATCGTGAAGTGAATCTTGGGTCCCGAACAGAAACTATGGAAACCAGTATACCATGCAGTCTTACAATCTCGTTTATATACATACGAGCAAGATGTTCAAGTGTATAAGTTTCTCGTATTGGTAAGAAATGAGCAGACTTGGTCAATTTATCAACAATGACCCAAATCACATCTATGCCTTGAGAAACCTTAGGAAGACCGGTAACGAAATCCATGGTAATGTGCTCCCACTTCCATTCTGGAATTTCAAGTGGTTGCAATGGACCTTTTGGTACTTGATGCTCCGCCTTGACTCGTTGATGAGTTAAACACCTTGAGATAAACTCCGCTATCTCTCTCTTCATATTGCTCCACCAAAATGTATGTCGAAGATCATGATACATTTTGGTACTCCCAGGATGGATTGCCAACGGTGTGTTATGTGTCTCTATCATGATTTTATACTTTAAATCAGGGTCGTTAGGAACACAAAGTCTGGAGTTGACTCGAAGTATTCCTTCTTCATCAATTCTTACTTCCGGCATAGCACCTTCTTGTACTTTCTTCCTCATACGCATCAGCTCCGGGTCTGTAGCTTGAGCAGGTTTAACTTTATCAATTAAAATCGGTTCTACTCGTATATTCGCCATCATCACATGGGTCCCTGGAGTTTTTTACCTCTATCTCCATCCTTTCCAAGTCATATAAAATGGGCCTTTGCGTTGACAATATCGCACTCGTACTTGCATATGATCTTCTACTCAATGCGTCAGCTACCACGTTCACTTTTCCAGGATGGTTTTGGATGGTATGATCATAATCTTTCAACAGTTCAAGCCAACGTCATTGTCGCATGTTGAGTTCCTTTTGAGTGAAGAAATATTTGAGGCTTTTATGATCCGTAAAGATCTCGACTTTCTCCCCATACAAGTAATGCCTCCAAATTTTAAGTGCAAAGACAACAGCTGCTAACTCTAGATCACGAGTAGGATAATTCCTCTAATATTCTTTGAGTTGTCTTGAGGCATAGGCTATGACTTTCCCATGTTGCATGAGAACACATCCCAACCCTTTGCCCGAAGCATCACTGTACATGACAAATCCCTCCGAGCCAGATGGTATTGTTAGAATAGGAGCTGAAATGAGTCTCCTCTTGAGTTCTTGAAAACTCTTCTCATATTCTTCGCTCCAACCGAAATTTGTATCTTTCTGAGTCAGCTGAGTTAATGGAGTAGCGATTCGAGAAAATCCTTCCACGAATCTCCTATAATAACCAGCTAAACCGAGAAAGCTACGTATTTCGATCACTGATTTAGGTTGCTCCCAGCTTTGAATAGCTTCAATCTTTGTCGGGTCAACAGATATTCCATGACTTGATACTACGTGCCTAAGGAATGCTACTTCCTCAAGCCAGAACTCGCATTTCTTCAACTTGGCATAAATCTTGTATTCACGAAGCTTTTGGAGTATCAGCCTCAAGTGTTGCTCATGATCTTCACGACTTTTGGAATAAATAAGGATGTCATCAATAAAGACGACGGCAAAGTGATCCAAATATTACTTGGATACTCGGTTCATCATATCCATGAAGGCAGCATGAGCATCAGCTAATCCAAAGGACATGACTAAGAATTCATAATGCCCGTACCGAGTTCTGAAAGCCGTCTTTGGAATGTCATCGGTTCTAATCTTCAATTGGTGATATCAGTAATGAAGATCAATCTTTGAAAAGAATTTGGCTCTTTGCAACTGGTCAAACAGGTCATCAATACGTGGCAATGGGTACCTATTTTTGATGGTGACATGATTCAACTCTCGATAATCAATACAAAGTCGCATACTCCCATCTTTCTTCTTCACGAATAGAACAGAGCACCCCAAGGAGACGTACTAGGATGAATGAAACCAATGTCTAACAATTCTTGCAATTGGGTCTTTAACTCCTGAAGTTCAATAGGAGCCATTCGATATGGGGCTTTGGAAATGGGTTTTGTACCAAGTTCAAGGTCGATACAAAATTCAATTTCACGCTCTGGGGTAGGCCGAAAGTTCTTCGTGGAATACGTCAAGAAATTTATTAACAATAGAAATATCGTTCAAAACTGACATATTTTTGTTTAAATCTGTGACAAGAGCTAAGAAAGCTTGACATCCATTTTTTAATAAACGAATAGCTTTATGGCTTGAAATGACTGTGATTGATTTTAATGGTTTGGTCGCTTGAATTTTCATAATAAGTTGATTAGGAATATGAAAACTAACAACCTTACAAAAATAATCAATTTTTGCATGATGAGTATTTAACCAATCAATCCCTAGAATTACGTCAAACGCAAGTATTTTTAAAGAAATAAGATCGACGGTAATGTGCGATTCTGGATTTGAACCAAAAAGACTTATAAACAGATTGGATGTAATGAAGGTTTCTCCCAACGGAGTTTCCACAGATAAGTCAAAGTCTAATTTCTCCGGAGTCAAATTTAATCGTTCAGCACAAGTAGGAGAAATAAAAGAATGAGTAGAACCGGTATCAAATAAAGTATAGACTTCACTAGAGTTTATGATAAGCTTACCCGTGATGACCTCATTCGGGTTCCTTGCTTTTTGGGAGGTCACAAAAAATGCTCTCCCTTGCACTACCGGCTTTGACTTTTCTGGGACGGCCTTTGGTGCCTCCATCCTAGTTGAACTTGTCTTCGGTGAACGACAAAATCGGGCTAAGTGACCTTCTCTTCCACAATTATAACACGCTTTAGACGGCATCGCGCAGTTTTGACTGATGTGTCCCTCCCCTCTGCATTTGAAGCATATGATAGGTGGTCGTTCTCCTTCCTTAACAACGGGTGTTGGTGCTGACGTCCTTCCATCATTGTTGAATCTCTTCTTCTTGAAATGTCCATTCTTATTGTTTTTGCCCTGATTACCACCGAAGTGGTTATCATTTCTGGCCTATTGATTCCCTCCACGCTTTTTGTCACCGCTTCGATGACTACTATCCTTTGGTTGCGTTGACTCGTTATCGCGCTCCACAAACTGAGCCCTATTTACAACATCTAAATACAAACACAGTTTATGAGAAATAAGATGTTGACGTATCTCTGGCTTCAAACCTCTTAAAAACATCCGAGTCATTCTCTCTTCATTATCCACCAAGTGGGACGCAAACCGAGATAACTCGGTAAACTTGGCTTTGTACTGCGATACGATCATATTATTTTGCTCCAACTTGATGAATTCTACCTCTTTTATATGACGAATACTTTCGAGAAAGTACTTGTCATTGAATAGTTCTTGGAACTTTTCCCAAGACATCTTTAATGCGCCAGGTTGAGTATGCTTTACCGATTCCCACTAGTAATCTGCCTCTCCTCGCAACATAAAGGCGGCAAAGGAAACCTTTTGCTCCTTGGAGCATCCCAAGACATCAAATATCTTGCTGTTCTGCTTTATCCATGCTTCCGCCTTAAGTGGTTTTGGCTCTCCAATAAACTCCGGTGGTCCCAGCTCCTTGAACTGTTTAGCGGTGACCGTCCGAGAGTTTCCAGTGTTCCACCTACATTTTGGACAGGAGCCGCTCTCGTCTGCTATTGCATGAATTGCATAAAGCCTCTAAACATTCCATCATTCATTATTTGGTCAGTATTATTGTTTGCATGAGGATTGTCACCTTCCTGATGCACATTATCCTGATTATTGATATGTGGTGAATCAACGGCCGCCTCTGCTCCATTGTTATTCTCAACATTCTCAGATGTCATTTTCAGATACTACCACAAAACAAAAGGTTAATTGACATGTAACATATTATCCCTATATTCTGACCGACCAATTAAATACCAAAAAAAAACTTAGGTAGGTCATACTAGCGAAGGAATTCCTCGTCTCTCCCCTCCTATTTCTATTCTCACATCTTAGCCAGGGATCGTATCCTTAAGCTCTGATACCAACTGTGATGCCCCCAAAATTAGGTATACATCACCCATCGTGTACAATACGACAAAACATAAACTGTGAGTTTGAATACAAATATTGTCTACTAGAGATTATACAAACTCAAAAGGAGTCTTCATTACAATTATTATCACACTATTGCACAGAATAGTGAGGACTACTAATGCACCATCTAGGACCATCACTCTGTTCCATGACTAGTCCCAGCTACGATCTCATTTCCTGAAGAGAACAGTGAAAGAAAGGGTGAGCTCAACTAGCCCAGTAAGAAATATTATGACTAAGATAATGCAGAATAATTTATCGTTAGCCTTCAACAGTGTTAAACTGATAAAATATAATAACTATCAAGTTTAATTGTAGCGGAAGAAGCAATCCATTAGAAGAGTCAAGTAGGGAATAAAATCTATTATCTTCTATTATTTAAAAGGTTTTTCATCACTTTTACCGCTGGGACTCAGCTTAATAAATAATCCACATCATCAAATCACCCCTGCACTACGGCCAAGGATATTCTTTAGTATCACGACCACAAATTATCCATGCACTACGGGCCAAGGACATTCGTGTATTCATTAATGGTCATGATCATGCCAACAACTGTCCATCAATGCACTAAGGGCCAATGAGGACTTTTATCACATCATTTGTAACATTACGGTCATGATTACACCGAATAATGCATCGTCATAACCATACCAAGTCCATCTACGTACTACAGGCCACAGATAACTTTCAACAAAATATAAACATGAGGATGATGACGATGATATAAGAATTCAATAGAACAAGTTCAAGAATTAATTTATCTAGGAACTGATAACGTCCAAATTGTCAACATGATACTGCTTTGTAGAGTAAAATTCAAGAATGCTCAGAAGAATATTTCCATGAAAAGATACTGGATGAAGCGCAATTATCAAAGATATTCCCTAATTTTATGGGTATAGAAGTCAAAGTTTTAACCAACTGAGTATAATAAAGAATGGAATAACAAAAGAAATCACCATGCATGCGATAGACTGCACAGGCAGGTTATTCCAATAGAATAATAAGGGATGGAACAAGGTCCGGCGTAAACGCACAGACAAGATATTCCGACAGAATAATAAATAATGGAACCAGTCCAACAATAAGCGAACAACGATGTGATATTCCGGCGAATAATAAATAATGGAACCAGGTCTGGCGTAATCACACAGACAGGATATTCCGACAGAATAATAAAGAATGGAACCAGGTCCGGCGTAAAATGCATAGACAGGATATTCCAACGAAATAATAAAGAATGAAATAACAGAAGAATTTCACCAAGTATAGGGTAGCCCCAGTATATAGGTTATTCCAACAGAATAATAAATAATGTAATAACAGAAGTTCTTTTCATGAATACAAAAGAAATAATACCCCTTACCGTAAAAGAAACTGAATATAAGAGTAAGGAAGTAGCATAATACTTTTCTATAGTTTTTTTATAATTTCTCTCTCTAGAGTTTCAGTGAATTCGTAAGAAATAATGAAGGAATGAGCTTCTATTTATAGGAGAATGGACTGAATAGTAACTAATTCATGAACGGTCTAGATTGATTTACTTTTAAACGGACGATCCATATTGGTTTACTATTAAAACTTAAAGCAACGGTCCATACTGATTTACTATTAAAACTTTAAACCAGCGATCCATATTGATTTACTATTATAACTATCCACCAGCGGTTTATATTGATTTACTATTATATCTTATACCAACGGTCTGAAAAATTAGCACATCTCCTCATGGAATAATATTGTACCCAACAATAATTTGGACCGAAAAGAAATATATTTTATGGGTGAATAGTACTCCGTGAATAGTAACTAGTGAATAGTAACTCATGAATAGTAACTCGTGAATAGTAACTCGTGAATAGTAACTCGTGAATAGTAACTCGTGAATAATAACTCGTGAATAGTAACTCATGAATAGTAACTCGTTAATAGTAACTCATGTGAATAGTACTCCGACACGAAAAAGTGTCCCGATCAATTATTATCGAAACAAATGTCGATTTCCACTAACACAAATAATTCCGACACTATAAAATTCATCTTTAATCAACACGAACTTATTCAACATTAATATTATAATTCACAATATTTAACAACCAGGTCGTTCCCAGGAAAGAGGGGGCTTTCCGATAAGGATTTCTCCTTATTGGCGCGCAATTAGGTGACCAAACCTCTCCTTGACAGAACTTCTAGATATTGTCAATATTGCAAATAATAATATGAATAACTTTGCCGTCTCAATCAATGATTTAATAATATATAAAATATTGACAATAATTGAATCAAATAATGTGAGATACTATGCAGCAATTTCTGTAGCAATAATTAAACAAAACTGAGTGACTTCTCACATAAGCATCAATAATCAATACTGTAGGTATGCTACTACTGTGACCACGCATATTACTGTACTTTTAATACCGGGTGTTTCAACAGTTAACAGTAAAACTTCCGCTGTTATTTTCATAAAGTATTTTTGTCGTTTTCTCAATCCGACAATAATTCTGTTGTGGGTTCACCAATGATTGTACCGTCATACGGATATTCCTCGACAAAAAGAATATTCCATGACTAATCGAATATTCCCCGACACAACGAATATTTTATATCAACTTGCTTACTTTGAAAAAAAATATTCACATATTACCCTTAACTTTAAACTTTTATCAAGTTAACTATTTACCAAAATAGAAAAATTGAATACTTTTATTTCATAAAATTTGGGGTGTCATATAACGAACCTAGGTCTCATCCGAAATCTAAACACGTATTGTGGCTGTTTCATTTGATCAGAGAGATCATTGAAAGAGGAGACGTCACCCTGGAACGTGCGGACTCTCAAGACAATATTGCAGATCCATTTACTAAAGCGTTAACAAAATAGCAGTTTGATCGTCACTTAGAGAAGATGGGTATGAGATACCACGATGATTGACTTTAGTGCAAGTGGGAGATTGAAAGTAGTATGCACACAAGCCAATCATGTATGATGATAAAACATATACTTTGTAATCAATCTTATTTATTTATTAATAGAAGAATTATTTATTAAAGGCATTTATTATCAACATGGTGCTGTTTTAATAATATGTGATAAACTCATAGTTTTAAGCAATGCTTTTAGAATCATTATGAGATCATACTAATGAGATCTAAATTCTTAGATAGCTTAAAACTAAAATGTTCTCAATCGATGGATTACTAAAAAGGGGATTAGTGAATCCAGATAGATTGATACATACGTTGCTTGCTCATTGGATGAGAATGATTGATCTCATGATCATTTGTGTGGAAACACTAAAGCAAGTATGTAGGTACTTATTGGAGAATAAGTTCACTGAACGTGACTCGCTAAGGAATGCCTAATGGAGTTTTACTTGCCTGCCAATAGGAATTACTGTAGTGATAGTAGTACAAGTGATACTTAGACTTGAGATCATCATTGTATCTTATATAAAATGAAGTACACTTTGACTTATTCCTTAAGATATTTAGGGTATATTAAAGGGTATGCTTGGGTGTAATAAGTCATATATGGAGATAATAAATGATCAATAAAGAATCTACCACTTCTTGTAAAAGAAGATAAATATCATATGTGATTCGATAAATGACAACCTAGGAATCCTTGGCCTAAGTGGAATGAAATTAGAAATTAGTTTCTAATTTTCATTCATTAGGAGTTGTGCATTTAGGAATCGAAATACATGTAATTAAATAAAATAAGACTTGACAGTAATTCCATGTCTGATATTTAATTGGGACATTGTATGGTGGAAGGATTGAATTGTACGGTAACTATTTACTCTAAGGTTCTTTTATGATTAATGTTGAAATCTATATTATCTAGAAAGTCGTTGATCGCTAGGGAGGCTTATCCCTATTGTAGAATAAATATTATTTATTTAAATAAATTAATAGTTTAATTTATTTATTTAAATAAGATTAGAATTGTTCTAATTAATTTATTCACAACTAGTTTAATATGGAGAACCTAAAGGGTCACACCATAAAAGGAAGAATAATTATTTAAGAAGTTAATGGTATAATCGTAATAATATTTTAAGTATATTTAATTTAATCTCTGACGATAGAATAAATTAAATAGTTTAATATTATTATTTAATATTTTAAAATATTAAATATAAATTAATAAGAGGAGTCTTATTAATATTATAACAATTATTATTATTTTAATTTCTAAAAGAGTTTAGGAATTAATTTAATATAAGTACCCTCATTTATTCCTAATAGGATTAGGAGGGAAAATTAGTTAAAGGAGTTTAATTAAATAAATAATAACTTATTTTAATTAAATAGGGTTACCTGATATCTTCATAGGAGGAGTCTTATATCAGATATCAGATATCAGATATACGCAATTTTAGTTTTTTTTAAAGTACGCCGCCTTTTTCTATAGAGATAGGGAAAACTAGGATTTGAGCCAATACACCCTTCTTCTTGAAAATTCTTCTTCCTTGGCGGATCACCTCTAGAGGCCATACACTTGGGTGTCTAACATTGATCAAAGAAAGGAATCTACCCGGAGACTCAATGAGATCGCGGAAAAGTAGGAGGTGAACTCGTACCTGTGGAATCTCGTTTCTACAAGGGTATGATTCCATAACTTCTTGTTCTTTGTTTTATTTAATAATATGCATAAAGGATGATCCGGGTAATTGTTTTGTGAAAAAAATTTTAATTCTGATTTTATTTTGCTTCCGCTATTTTTGCAATTTGATTGCTAATTTGATTTTCACAAAACTTAACAGGATTAACCAATCTAACTTGCTGAATTAACCAATTATTAGTTAGACAACTTCCTATCTTTATTCTCAAAACTTATTTACTTAATAAAATAGATATTCATATTTATTCAACTAGTTCATAATATGTTACATCATATAACACATACTGCGATAATTAGTTACTATCCTTTTTGACAACAAAAGTCAAGAATCACTGCGATAACTTATACAAAAGTTGAGACTTACAGTGGTTATTTCAATATTTATACATAAGCGATGATTACATTCATATAGATATATAATTACATATACCTACTCATCGTCTACAATACTACATTACTAACATATTATCCTTCTCCAAAGATTCTACTCCTCATACTTAATTTTTCTTTCTTCCACTTCCATCATCTGTCTTCTTCTTAGGACAATTCTTAGCCTGATGACCTTTTTCTTCGCACAAAAAAAATCTTCCTTTTTTAGGTTTGTGCCGATTGGGAGATTTGTGTCCTCCTTTCCCGCAATTATAACACACATTCTTACCCTTCATACATTCCCCAAAATTTTTCTTTCCGCAGTCAATACATGCCTTCTTCTTCGGCTGTGAATCCCCTTAGTTGTCGTTATTGTCATTGTTACGTTTCCTTTTATCATTCTTCTCCTCTTTCTTCTTTCTTAAAGTTTCAGATGATACATTGCACTTGGCTCTCCTCCCATCGACTTGTGCCTTCAACTCATTTTGTTCTTCAGTTATTGTAGACACTCAAAATTTTCTGTACTGCTGTAATTAACATTACAGGAGGATAGATTCATCTTTCAAGAGGGAACCCTGGAAGACAGTTCATATCCATTTCGGATACTACCGGAAGTTCAACATCAACCCCGGAACACACACTGGGAGTAACAATTCCAACCTCGGATATAACCCTGAGGCATGCAGATCCAATACCGGAACACACATCGGAGTAGACCGATTAATCTCGGAGATAACCCCGAGGTATCCAGTCTCACTCCCAATCATGGGAATAGCCACCAACCTTGGTGATCACCCCCAAGGAATGCAGTTTCGGCGATAACCCCAGAAATGCATGTTTCAAATGCAACCAGCTTAAATCTCGGCGCTCACAATGAGATACTCAGTACCAACCCAGAGATAACACCGTGAGGATAGGCACACCTGAGAGATGACACTGAGGACGTTGAACAATGGCAGCAGTCCAATCTCAGCGAAGCCCTGAGCAATGTCTACTTTATCAGCCTAATCTGGTGATAACACCAATGAGGGGCAACATCGTCATCTCGGCAAAACGATGCCATGCCACGTCGTCTCAACAGTTTATACACATCTCTACACAACGATGTCCCACAAGAATCTAGGAAGACCAATCCCGAGTGAATATTGTGCGGGGTAACAGATGGAATTTGAAGCTTGAAGACCGGAGGGCATCGTCCTATCTTCAATGACTTCGTACAAACTCTAATCCCATGCCATTGTACAACTCTCGACAATGGCGGTTCAAAATAGGTCCTGTATACCTCAATCGGATGCCCAAATTGCACTTCTAAAAGTTCGAGTGTGCATTACAGTGCCCGAGTGCACGTACTACGAGACGACCTGACCCGAGAAACCTGGGGCAACCCGAGTAGCCTCTGGTACACCTACGGCCCAGCCACAGGTACACCTGCGGCTCCACCCTCTATAAATAGAGGGCTTGGGGTGGCCATTTTGCAAGAGAAAAACGGCGAGGAAGTCCTGCCCAATTTTCTCTGTACTCACCCCATACTGAGTTCTTTCTCATTTTAAACACCTGTGAGCTCATATATAGCTACTTTTGTACCTACAAAAGCTAGTGTTTACCTACTTTAAAGATATAGAAGTCTTCTTTGGCAGTCCACTGTAAGCCTTCTCACACACTTTAAAGCCTTTCTCTTTATCTTTACACACACCCTTCTTCACGTTGAGAGTCGTGTTGCGTATGTTTGCCCGAACTTCGGTCTGTGGTTTCATTTCAGTTTGTATATACATATATATATATATATATATATGAACTAACATTATCGAGTTATGCCTCGATTGAGCCTGAACTTGATGCAGGCGTTTATTTGCTTATATATATATATATATATATATATATATATATATATATATATATATATATATATGAACTGTGTGTCGAACTTTGTTCGATGAGCCTAGACTTCGGTTTGGAGCGTTTACTTCTTTAATATATATATATATATATATATATATATATATATATATATATATGAACTGTTGTCGAACTACATTACGATGAGCACATATTTTACATCCTATTATGCGCTTATCGGTTCATATATATATATATATATATATATATATATATATATATATATATCGTCCCACAGAGTTCACTTACGTGGTGGTTGATCGCTTTATAGCTTTCTTTACGTTTAATCTCGCTGAGTTCACTTCGTGGCAGTTGATTGCTTTGTACATGTAACGCCCCCAAATTCAGGTACTTGAAACCCGAACTCGGTGCTTTAAGATACTATTTCTATGAGCGGAATAATACTAATAATTATAACAATAATATAAAAATCAAACTTATCTTACATTTATCAGAGTCTACTCCCAAGTACGCAACCTTTACTACATTCTTTACATGATATATAATACATATCATTATCTTAATACAGTCTAACTATTACAAAAGATACCATTAAACGTATATTGTTTTCTTTCCTTTTTCACTTGTTCATGTCTGAACCTTCGGGTTGATCATGCCTAGCTGAAAACATTTAATTTAAAGCAAGAATGAACATTTGGGTGCCCAACAAGTAATAACAATTATAAATATAATTAGCTGAAAGAAATAAATGTTTTCTTTGTACATCTCTTCTACAACGAATTTATAGTTGTGATGTAAACTGAACCGATAATAATAACATAACATTTTTATCTCAAATTTTTGAAACTACTTATAGACTATATATATAGGGTAGTCGACATACTATGAACATTGTTTTAAATTTTTGATAAGGTTTAGCAGAACTTCATCTGCAAACCGTCATAGCTTACGGACATGAAGGTGTACATCCCATGGACCCTATATTGATCAATACTACATTACAAGAACGATAGGATCGTTCACTCTGTCCGCCTTAGGCGCATAAAAGTTTTCACGTGATCGAGATGTTCATACTTAGTCTGGAATCCGAACCAAAACAATTTGATTGGATACAAAAAAAAGTTTTATCATATTCAACGAATTTTTTGAAATTTGTGTCTAGCTGGTCAATTAGCTTGGGCGTGTATATATATATATATATATATATATATATATATATATATATATATATATATCAACATGTGATTAAATACAATGATTATCCAAGTGGGGACACTTGTATAACCATATATAGAAATTAACGAACAGGAGATATATATCTGAATTATCATATACTAACATGTTAATAAACAATGATCGGATATAGAATATATCACAATAGGGTTAATAATATAGCATAATAATAATATAATTCTGAAACTTCTTACTCGTGTCCATTGCATAAAGGAAATGCAAAGGTAAGATACTTGCCTGATGCGCTGCTTACAATTCGCAACTTAGTTTTATCTTTTATGTCACAACCTATCATCAATAAGATCATTCATTCGATTAGAATAACATAATATAACACATAACACTGCTTATTGCAGTCGGCACATAACCTAATCATAGTATCACAAATGTTCCATAACCATTGAATCACAAATAAACACATATTTAACCAAATTATCTAAGTCCAGATCAATTTCTGAAACATGTCGATCTACCGACAACTTTATCGGGTAATTATCGAGTCTAAGACTCTATCATGTAGTTCAATATCTGTAAGTATCAGTCATATTATTTTTAAATGACTTGTAAAAATTTTAAAACATTTATTATAATTTATCAGTAATTTTCAAACACCGAAATCATTATTAAATGATTTATATATTAAACCATCCTATTATCATTAATATTTAATTAAATATTAAACTATTAATGAAACCATTGCCCAAAAGGTTAAATTTATTTATAATAACTTAAAATACATTTAAAGTACTAATATTACCCTTAAATGATTTTTAAAAAGAATTAAAATTATTTTAAAATAATTATCATTAATATTAAAGTATTAATGTATTATTTATCAAAATATTATCTTGCATTATCTTTCAAAATATTAAAAGTCATTAATTATAACTTAAAATATTTTTAATTCATTTATTTCCTTTTAAAATGATTTTTAAATAAATAAAACCCTTTTTAAACTATTTATTTAATATAATTATTAAATAAACTTAATATCATTTATTATTAAATTAATATCATTAATATTAAATTATTAATGAACTTATCCTTTAAATATTGAAAGTTATATTTTATAACTTAAAATATTTTAAACTATTTATTTTTATTTAAAATGATTTTTCTAATATTAAAATCATTTTTAAACTATTTTATTTAATATAAGTATTAAATAAATTTAATATCAATAATATTAAATAACTAATATTTTTCGTGACAAAATATCAAAATTTATATTTTATAACTTAAAATACTTTTATAACCTTTAAATCATTTTCTATAATTTTTAAATCATTAATTCTATTTTTCAACATTTATTTAATATATTCAATAAATAACTTAATTATCACTAATATTAATTAATTAATGAAATTCATCACAAAATATTAAAAGTTATCAAAAATAACTTAAATTATTTTCTTATACCATAATATAATTTTAAATGATTTTTCATGTATTAAAATAATTTTTAAATAATTTAGTTAATATTATAATTAAATAAATTAAATACTTTTAATATTCCAAAAATATTAAATATTTATGAAATATATTCAAAATAATTAAAAAACAAATTTTTAGATTTTAAAATAATTTTTAATAATTAAAAACTAATTTTTTTCTAATTATTTTATCAAAATAATTGATTTTATAAATAAAGTGTCGCTATAGGTGCTTTAGGCAACAAAACTGTCGTTGAATGTGTTCTTGAGTGTTCTTGGGCCAAACCCAGAATTTCATGTCAGATAACAAGTGCACTACTTTGACCAAGCTTAATTCGTAACATATAATGTTTTTAGACAAACTATTGGTCAGATCTTATAGTTCGAGTGTAATACTACATTATTCAACAACGAACATGACCATACTGCATCACCATAAGGAGATCTAAGCTGCAGAAAAACATGTCAGAGCTGTTCTTTATTTTATGGGTTACCCAGAAATGAAGAACAGTTCGTGTAGCCATATTTGGGCTTCCACAACTTGAAATATGTGTGACATTTTAGTGATCTACTGGTTCCAGTGTGTAGACAACATACAAGTGTACAGATCTAGAATCAAAAATACATATAACAACATTACAGTAAGATGATCTATGCTAGTTAAAGTCGGTCAGAAACCGTGTTCATAGATTTTCTGGGTTTCCCAGAAAACCGAACATGTGAACAACTTACCTACTTTGACCGATTACTACTTTCATGCAGTTTGACGTTTAGGTGATTTTAAAGCTTAAACGTGTAGTCCATATACCAACCTTCAACATTAATACAACAACAACAACAAATCAACAAACAGAATCATGATCAAGGCTCACGAATATCTTGTCAGACCATTTACAATAACATTTTACAGGTTACCAAAATGCCCAATCATGGCCGGTCAACGTGGTTTGACCATGAATATCTTACAATATATGACAGATCTGACCCTGATTCAAGTTCTAGATCATAGACCACATAACTTACTACAAGCAGAAACCTTCAAAACACAAAAACAATAAACAGGATGAGATTTACGATTATACGACATTCGTTTATGCGACATTAAAAACAAAATTTCCAGATTTTTGTAATACATCAAATTCGAGCCTCTAGATGTTATGGATCTAACATCTAGCAACCCCAGATCACTTATAGACACTACATATAACATATTATAACACATAATCACAACTTTTAACAGAAGATCAAGGGTCAAAATTTTGGTTATGGTTCTATACCTTTATGCATCAATTCTTGATTCTGATCTTGTGATTTGTTAATGATAAACGTGGGGCTGTGTTTTGGGACTAATATACTACAAGAATTCGTATCTTAGAGAGAGAGGGACTTGGTAGAGAGTTGTGAACCAAATGAGCTAGCAATATGACTTTTTCTCTCTCTTAGTCTATTTATATGTTGATGAACTGAACTTGGATGATGATATATAGCTTAATTGTATGTATATACCAGTCATAAGGCTAATCTAGGGTTGGTCAACAACTCCACATAGGTCAAGATCTAACATTCTAGCTTTAATAATGCAAGGGGTAAAATTGTCTTTTGGTTTTTCAATTTAATGGCAATATGGTAATCATGGCAAACCCTTCAGGTTTAGGGTTTGGGTTAGGGTTTAGGGTTTGAACCATTTTAGGTTTTAAAAGCAAAATTCTAGGATTTCCAATTTGAACAAAAATGAAATTCTTATTTAAAAAAAAAGAAATACTAATTATAGTTTCTTAATTAATTTATGTTTTGAATTACTTAGTACCCTACTAATTAGGTTTAAGATACACTAATTAGCATTAAACTTCAAATTTTAGCAATTAGGGTTTGCAATTTATAAATTAGGGTTTATAATATAAATATTAGGATTTTCTAGAAATTTAATATTTCTAAATATTAATTAGGGTTTTGAATAATTAAGATTCTCCCTAATTAGGGTTAAGTTTTACTAAATAGTATTTATCTTTCCAATTTAGCGATTAGGATTACTCAATTAGCAATTAGGGTTACAATTAGGAAATTAGGGTTTTAAATTTTTAGCATTTAATATTCCTAATTTATACAATTAGGGTCATCAATTTGCAATTAGGGTTTCTTAAATAATAATTAGGGTTTTCTAATTAACCTTAAATTATGTCATACACAACATAATTCAACTGACACCATTACCACACAGTCTTAAATTTCCCAATTGAATTAAAAATAGGATTAAACAGATTAATGTTAGGGTTTGGTTATAAGATACCATAATTAACCAACATTACAAGTCCACACATATACAGTACATATTTACGGCACTAAAATAAAATAATATTATAATAAATATCATTAATCACATAACATAATTACTAGACAGATTTTAAAGTCTCATTTGACTTCAAACTAGGGTTTATCAATAACATTAAAATTGTTCCAGCAAAACTGATCCTCACATTAACCTTACACACATAGCATACCTAATTATAATTCTGAAAAATAATAATATACTATTATTATTCTCATTCCTTTATCAAAATCCAAAATTATGGTTTTGGATTCCATATCTGATTTTAACTGTCATATATAACATTAATAATTAAGTTAAAAATAAATAACTTAATTAATCTAAAATAAATTCATATAAAATAAAATAATTATTATAATAATTCTATAATCCTTTCATATATTATTTAAATAATATAACAATCATGTTTTCATGGAAAAAATTAATAAAAATATTTTTACTATAAATTAATTATTATAAGAATATACTTTATAATGTGCAATAATTCTAAAATAAAATTATTTACAAACATTCATGTAACAAATATATTTTTTATTTATTACAATAATTGCATACGCTTTATCTTGTACAAATCCTCATCCTTAAAATAAAAAAAATAAAAAAATTTTACGTAAAATTTTTGATTTAACTATATAGAAAATATCGGTTTATTACATTCACCCTCCCTTATAAAGATTCTGTCCCCAGAATCACCGTTTTAAAACCTATACATACACGGGTACATATCATACACAATCATTGAGAGTAGATCTCGATCAAAATTGATCGAACTGATCTCTTAACTATTCAGCATGAAGCTTATCTATCTGCTTATACGAAAAAATTGATTTCTAATAGAACTCAATTTCCCCCTTCAAAATAATTTATAAAATAATTTACTATATATAAGAAAATAATATATAAGAAAATAAAATTGATTAAAATAATACCTGGAGTTGTATCCCTGACTGCCACGATATCTTGAACGGTCATGTTGAAGACGCTTGCGGTTGATTTCGTTGGTTTGATTATTGATGTTGGTCTCGTTATTGCCAATGTCCTGCTGCCTTTTTCCCGTATTCGCATTCCTTGCCTCCCATCTCCTTCTTGGACAGTCTTCCACCTTATACTCCATTGAATCACACTTAAATCACGCATACTTGCCCTTTATCTCCTTTCCTTTTATCGTATAGGTGACAAAACTATCTTTTGCCCCTCCGTTATCCTAGCTATCACAAACGTTGCTACAGGTCAGTTGATCCTCTAAATCCTGGCGGTACAAACGCCTTGAAGTCTTTGACGTTTGTCGTTCAATTATTTGGTTGATCTTCCCGCGACTGATATTCCGTTCTGCATAACTTGATCATCCATATTCGCAAAATTCTATATCGGGTCTGGTTGTCTTCCAGCTTTGTTGACATGTTCTTCTGTCCTTGGTTTCGTTTTCGTCCTGGTGGCATTATCATAATTTATTCTTACATTCTAAGCCTTATTATAAGACCCCAACTTTTTGAATAAAGATGAATTTTCTATAAATATCATTTTTGAATATTATGGAGTAAATTTGATATAATGTTTTAGTTGTGGGTAATATTTATAAATTTTGTAAAGTACGTAAGTTGTATATAATATTCGATTGGTCAGGGAATATTCGTTTTAACAGGAAATATTCGTACAACGGCACAATCATTAGTGGACCCCACAACGAAATTATTGTCGGATTGAGAAAACGACAAAAATATTTTATTGAAAATAACGGCGGAAGTTTTACCATTAATACTGTTGAACTACTCGGTAGTAAAAAACTGATGTCTGGCGTGGTTGCGTAAGTAGCAAACGCTATTGATTATTGATGCTTATGTGATAAGTCACTCAGTTTTGTTTTATTGATATTATTAATGTAATAAAACAGAAAAGCTTTTTATATAAAACAGAATACTTTTATAAAGTTATTCATTTTATTAGGCTAATAGTAAAATCTTTTTATATAAAACAAAATACTTTTATAAAGTTATCTGTTTTATTAGACAATAATTAGAATATATTATATTTTATTATGCATAGTGTTTGTATAGTGCCTACATAGTGTTTGCATAGTAAAATCTTTTATAAAGTTATTCGTTTTAATAGATTATAAATAGAATATATTATATTTTATTTAAAAGATTTTGCTTTAAATATGGATTTGTCGATTAAAGTAAATCAATACGGACCGCTTCATGAGTTAGTTACTATGCAATCCATTTTTCTATAAATAGAAGCTCATTCCTTCATTATTTCTTACTTAATTCAATTTGAAACTCTGAGAGATAAACTATAGAGAGAAAGAAGAAAATTATTCTACTTACTTCACCACATATATATCTAGTACTCTTCTTCTTAAGGTAGGGGTATTATTTCTTTTGTATTCATGAAGAGAACTTACATTATTCCATTCTCTATTATTACATTGGAATAACATGTATACGGACTTCCTATACTTGGTGAAATTTTCTCGTTATTTATTCTTTATTATTACATTAGAATATCACATCACATGCATGCGTTTTAAGCGGGACTGGTTCCGTCTTTACTATTACATTGGACCATCATGTATGTCGCGGTGTTTTACGCTTTGACACAGTTCCGTTATTTAAATACTGTTGGAATAACTTTTTATACATGCTAAGTATTGCGAGCATGGTTATTTCATTGTTATTCTATTCTTTATTATTACATTGGAACATCTTGTCGGTCGCAATTTCGCTTTGACACAGTTTCGTTATTATTATTCTATTGGAATAACCTGTTTATGTGAAGTACCGCATGCATGGTGATTTCTTTTGTTATTCCATTCTTTATTATACTTAGTTGCTTAAAGTTTTGACTTCTATACTCCGTGAAATTAGTGGAATATCCTTAATATTTGCGCTTCATCCAGTATCTTTTCATGGAAATATTCTTCTGACCATTCTTGAATTTTACTCTACAAAGAAGTATCATGTTGACAATTTGGACGTTATTAGTTCCTGAATAACTTAATTCTTGAACTTGTTTTATTGAATTCTTATATCGTTGTCATCATCCTCATGTTTATATTTTTTTAAAGTCATCTGTGGCCTGTAGTGCATAGATGGACTTGGTATGATTATGACTAGGGATTATTCGGTGTAATCATGACCGTAATGTTATAAATGATGTGATAAAAGTCCTCATTAGCCCGTAGTGCATTGATGGACAGTTGTTGGCATGATTATGACCATTAATGAATACACAAATATTCTTGGCCCGTAGTGCATGGATAGTTGTGGTCGTGATACTAAAGAATATCTTTGGCCGTAGTGCAGGGGTGATTCGATGATGTGGATTATTTATTAAGCTGAGTTCCAGCGATAAAAGTGATGAAAAACCTTTTAAATCATAGAAGATAGTAGATTTTATTCTCTACTTGACTCTTTTAATGGATTTCTTGTTCCGCTGCAGTTAAACTTGATGTTTGTTATATTGTATCAGTTTAACACTATTTAAGGCTAATAATAATTTATTCTGCATTATCTTTGTCATAATATTTCTTACTAGGCTAGTTGAGCTCACCCTTTCTTTCACTGTTCTCTTCAGGAAATGAGAATATAGCTGGGACGAGTCGGGGAACGGAGTGATAGACCAGATGATAGTATTAGTAGTCCTCACTATTCTGTTAAATAGTGTGACAATAAATGTAATGAGGACCCCATTGAGTTTGTATATTGTCTAGATGACAATATTTGTATTAAAACTCACAGCATATGTTTAGTCGTATTTTACACGATTGTTGTATAACTAAGTTATATTTGAATTTTGTACCATGTATTTGGCGACTCAAGATGGGTGATGTATACCTATTTTGGGGGCGTCATAGTTGGTATCAAAGCTTAGGGATATGATCCATGGCTAAGATGTGAGAATAGAACTAGGAGGGGAGAGACGGGGAATTCCTTCGCTAGTATGACCTACCTAAGTTTTATTTTTTTTGTATTTAATTGGTCGGTCAGAATATAGGGATAATATGTTACATGTCAATTAACTTTTGTTTTGTGGCAGTATCTGAAAATGACATCCGAGAATGTTGAGAATAGTAATGGAGCACAGGCGACCGTTGATTCACCTCATATCAATAATCAGGATAATGTGCATCAGGAAGACGACAATCCTCATGCAAACAACAACACTGACCAAATGATGAATGGTGGAATGTTCAGAGGCTTTATGCAATTCATGCAACAGCAGGCGAGAGCGGCTCCTATCCAAAATGTAGGTGGAAATACTGGAAACTCTCGGACGATCACTGCTAAAAAGTTCAAGCAGCTGGGACCACCTAAGTTTATTGGAGAGCCAAGACCACTTAAGGCGGAAGCATGGATAAAGCAGATCACCAAGATATTTGATGTCTTGGGATGCTCCGAGCAGCAAAAGGTTCCCTTTGCCGCCTTTATGTTGCGAGGAGAGGCAGATTACTAGTGGGAATCAGTAAAGCGTACTCAACCTGCCACACTGAAAATGTCTTGGGAGAAGTTCCAAGAACTATTCAACGACAAGTACTTTCTCGAAAGTATTCGTCACATGAAGGAGGTGGAGCTCATCAAGTTGGAGCAAAATAACATGACCGTGTCGCAGTACGAAGCCCAGTTTGCCGAGTAGTCCCGGTTTGCATCCCACTTGGTGGATAATGAAGAGAGAATGACGTGTATGTTTTTAAGAGGTTTGAAGTCGGAGATACATCAACATCTTATTTCTCATAAACTGTGTTTGTATTCAGATGTTGTAAATAGGGCTCAGTTAGTGGAGCACGATAATGAGTCAACGCAACCAAAAGAGAGCAGCTGGCAAAATGATAATACCAGTGAGAGCAGTCATCGAAGCGGTGACAATAAGCGTGGAGGGAATCAACAGGCCAGAAATGGTAACCAATTCGGTGGTAATCAGGGCTAAAGCAATAAGAATGGACATTTCAAGAAGAAGAGATTCAATAATGATGGAAAGACGTCAACACCATCACCTGTTGTTAAGGAAGGAGAACCACCACCTATCATATGCTTCAAATGCCGAGGGGAGGGACACATCAGTCCAAACTGCACGATGCCGTCCAAAGCATGTTATAATTATGGAAGAGAATGTCACGTAGCACGATTTTGTCGTTCACTGAAGACAAGTTCAACTAGGATGGAGGTACCAAAGGTCAGTCCCGAAAAGTCAAAGCCGATAATGGTGCTGAGGAGAGCGTTTGTTGTGACCTCCCGGAAAGTAAGGAACCCGAATGAGATCATCACGGGTAAGCTTATCATAAAATCTAGCGAAGTCTATACTTTATTTGATACCGGTTCTACCCATTATTTTATTTCTCCTACTTGCGTTCAATGATTAAATTTGACTCCGGAGAAATTAGACGTTGACTTATCTATGGAAACTCCGTTGGGAGAAACCTTTATTACATCCACTGTATATAAGTCTTGTTTGGTTCAAATCAATACCCTCACATTACCTGTCGATCTTATTTCATTAAAAATACTTGCATTTGACGTGATTCTAGGGATTGATTGGTTAACTACTCATCATGAAAAAATTGATTGTTTTCATAAGGTTGTTAGCTTTCATATTGCTAATCAACCTATTATGCGAATTCAAGCAACAAAACCATTAAAGTCAATCACGGTCATCTCAAGCCATAAAGCTATTCGTTTATTGAAAAAAGGATGTCAAGCTTTCTTAGCTCATGTCACGGATCTAAACAAAAATACGTCAATTTTGAATGATATTTCTATTGTTAATGAATTTCCTGACGTATTCCCTTAAGAACTTCCTGGCCTACCCCTAGAGCATGAAATTGAATTTTGTATCGACCTTGAACCTGGTACAAAACCTATTTCCAAAGCCCCATATCGAATGGCTCTATTGAACTTGGGAGTTAAAGACCCAATCTGCAGGAATTGTTAGACATTGGCTTTATTCGTCCTAGTACTTCTCCGTGGGGTGCTCCTGTTCTATTCGTGAAGAAGAAAGATGGGAGTATGCGACTTTGTATTGATTATCAGGAGTTGAATCATGTCACCATCAAAAATAGGTACCCATTACCACGTATTGATGACCTGTTTGACTAGTTGTAAGGAGCCAAATTCTTTTCAAAGATTAATCTTCGTTACGGATATCACCAATTGAAGATTAGAACCGATGACATTCCAAAGACGGCTTTCAGAACTCGGTACGGGCATTATGAATTCCTAGTCATGTCCTTTGGATTGACTAATGCTCCTACTTCCTTCATGGATATGATGAACCGAGTATTCAAGGAATATTTGGATCACTTTGTGGTCGTCTTTATTGATGACATCCTTATTTATTCCAAAAGCCGTGAAGATCATGAGCAACACTTGAGGCTGACACTCCAAAAGCTTCGTGAGTATAAGCTTTATGCTAAGTTGAAGAAATGTGAGTTTTGGCTTGAGGAAGTAGCATTCCTTGGGCAAGTGGTATCAAGTTATGGAATATCTGTATTGACCCAGCAAAGATTGAAGCTATTCAAAGCTGGGAGCAACCTAAATCAGTGACCGAAGTATGTAGCTTTCTCGGTTTAGCTGGTTATTATCGGAGATTCGTGGAAGGATTTTCTCAAATCGCTACTCCATTAACTCAGCT
Organism: Panax quinquefolius; assembly: GCA_020205615.1. Lineage (NCBI taxonomy): Eukaryota > Viridiplantae > Streptophyta > Magnoliopsida > Apiales > Araliaceae > Panax > Panax quinquefolius. The sequence continues at coordinate 105,444,477 of CM035160.1, read as the reverse complement.
GACTCGGAAAGATACAAAATTTGGTTGGAGCGAAGAATATGAGAAGAGTTTTCAAGAACTGAAGAGGAGACTCATTTCAAAGACTGTTCTGTTAACAATACCATCGCCTCGGAGGATTTGTCATCTCGATTATGCTTGAGGCAAAGGGTTGGGATATGTTCTCATGCAACATGGGAAAGTCATAGCCTATGCCTCAAGATAACTCAAAGAATATGAGAGGAATTATCCTACTCATGATCTAGAGTTGGCAGCTGTTGTCTTCGCACTTAAGATATGGAGGCATTACTTGTATGGGGAGAAAGTTGAGATCTTTACGGATCATAAAAGCGTCAAATATTTCTTCACTCAAAAGGAACTCAACATGCGACAACGACATTGGCTTGAACTGTTGAAAGATTATGATCATACCATCCAATACCATCCTGGAAAAGCGAACGTGGTAACTGATGCATTGATTTGAAGATCATATGCAAGTGCGAATGCGATATTGTCAACGTAAAGGCCCATTTTGTGTGACTTGCAAAAGATGGAGATAGAGTTAAAGACTCCAGGGACCCATGTAATGATGGCGAATATACGAGTAGAACCGACTTTAATTGATAAAGTTAAAGCTGCTCAAGCTACAGACCTGGAGCTGATGCGTATGAGGAAGAAAGTGCAAGAAGGTGTTATGCCGGAAGCAAGAATCGATGAAGAAGGAATACTTCAAGTCAACTCCAGACTTTGTGTTCCTAACGACCCTGATTTAAAGTATAAAATCATGATGGAGGCGCACAACACACCATTTGCAATCCATCCTGGGAGTACCAAAATGTATCATGATCTTCGTCATACATTTTGGTGGAGCAATATGAAGAGAGAGATATCGCTGTTTATCTCAAGGTGTCTAACTTGTCAACGAGTTAAAGTGGAGCATCAAGTACCAAAAGGTCCATTGCAACCACTTGAAATTCCTGAATTGAAGTGGGACCACATTACCATGGATTTCGTTACTGGTCTTCCTAAGGTTTCTCAAGGAATAGATGCGATTTAGGTCATTGTTGATAGATTGACCAAGTCTGCTCATTTCTTACCGATACGAGAAACTTATACCCTTGAACGTCTTGCTCGTATGTACATAAACAAGATTGTAAGACTTCATGGTATGCCGGTATCCATAGTTTTTGATCGAGACCCAAGATTCACTTCATGATTTTGGGTTAGTTTGCAAAAAGCTATGGGCACAGACTTACGATTTAGCTCGGCATATCATCCTTAGACGGACGGACAGTCGGAGAGGACTATTCAAACTCTTGAAGATCTATTAAGACTCTGTGTCCTTGATTTCAAGGGAAGTTGGGTCAAGTTCTTACCATTGGTGGAGTTTTCCTACAACAACAGTTATTAAGCAAGTTTTGGCATGGCTCCATTTGAGGCGTTGTATGGAAGAAAGTGTCGTTCTCCAGTATGCTTGGATGAGGTGGGTGAAGCAACGTTGTTGGGACCGGAGTTGGTACGTATGACTACGGAAAAGATTCAAATGATCCGACAACGTATAAAAACCTCACAAGATCGACAAAAGAGTTATGTTGATCTTCATCGAAAGGATGTGGAATTCGATATAGGAGATCATGTGTTGTTACGTGTTGCTCCATGGAAAGGAGTTACGAGATTTGGAAAGAGAGGAAAACTCAATCCTCGATTCCTCGGCCCATTTTTAATCCTCGATCGAGTAGGAACTGTGGCATATAGACTCGCTTTACCGCTAAGTATGTCTCGTGTTCATAATATTTTTCACATATCCATGTTACTTAAATATGTGAAAGACCCGAACCACATTATTGAGTTAGAACCGGAGGAAATAGAGGAAGATTTGACGTATGAAGAGGTTCCTGTTCAAATCTTGGATAAGAAGGAACATATTCTATGCTCCAAGGTTATACCTCAAGTCAAAGTTTTGTGGAGAAACCACGATGTTGAGGAAATGACTTGGGAGTTAGAATCTGAAATGAAATTAAGGTATCCTTATCTCTTCAACATAACAGGTACGTACCCTAATTTAGTGGGCAAAATTTCATAAGAAAGGGAGGTTGTAAGACCCCAACTTTTTAAATAAAGATGAATTTTCTATAAATAACATTTTTGAATATTATGGATTAAAATTGATATAATGTTATAGTTGTGGGTAATATTTATAAATTTTGCAAAGTACGCAAGTTGTATATAATATTCGATTGGTCGGGGAATATTCGTTTTAACAGGGAATATTCGTACAACGACACAATCATTGGTGGACCCCACAACGAAATTATTGTCGGATTGAGAAAACGACAAAAATATTTTATTAAAAATAACGGCGGAAGTTTTACCATTAATACTGTTGAACTACTCGGTAGTAAAAGTACAGTAATACATAGATGGACTTGGTATGATTATGACCAGGGATTATTCGGTGTAATCATGACCGTAATGTTACAAATGATGTGAAAAAAGTCCTCATTGGCCCGTAGTGTATTGATGGGCAGTTGTTGGCATGATTAGACCATTATTGAATACAAAAATATTCTTGGCCCGTAGTGCATGGATAATTGTGGTCGTGATACTAAAGAATATCCTTGGCCGTAGTGTAGGGGTGATTCAATGATGTGGATTATTTATTAAGCTGAGTCCCAGCGATAAAAGTGGTGAAAAACCTTTTAAATCATAAAAGATAGTAGATTTTATTCTCTACTTGACTCTTTTAATGGATTGCTTATTCTGCTGCAGTTAAACTTGATGTTTGTTATATTTTATCAGTTTAACACTGTTGAAGGCTAACGATAAATTATTCTGCATTATCTTAGTCTTAATATTTCTTACTGGGCTAGTTGAGCTCACCTTTCTTTCATTGTTCTCTTGAGAAATGAGAACGTGGGCGGGACTAGTCGGGGAACAGAGTGATGGTCCTAGATGGTGCATTAGTAGTCCTCACTATTACGTGAAATAGTGTGATAATAATTGTAATGAGGACTCCTTTTGAGTTTGTATAATCTCTAGTAGATAATATTTGTATTCAAACTCACAGTTTATGTTTTGTCGTATTATACACGACAGTTGTATTATTAAGTTGTGTTTGTATTCTGTACCATGTATTTGGCGACCCAAGATGGGTGATGTATACCTAATTTTGGGGGCGTCACAATTGGTATCAAAGCTTAGGGATATGATCCCTGGCTGAGATGTGAGATAAGAACTAGGAGGGGAGAGACGGGTAATTTCTTCGCTAGTATGACCTACCTAAGTTTATTTGGTATTTAATTGGTCGGTCAGAGTATAGGGATAATATGTGATATGTTAATTAACCCTTGTTTTGTGGCAGTGTTTGAAAATGGCATCCGAGAATATTGAGAATCGCAATGGGGCACAAGAGATTGTTGAGTCTCCACATATCAACAATCAGAATAATGTGCATCAGGAATGCGACAATCCTCATGCAAACAACAACACTGACCAAATGATGAACGATGAAATGCTCTGAGGCTATATGCAATTCATGCAACATCAGGCGAGAGCGGCTCCTGTTCAAAATGTAGGTGGAAACACTGGAAACTCTCAAACGGTCACCGCTAAATAGTTCAAGGAGCTGGGACCACCCGAGTTTATTGGAGAGCCAAAACCACTTAAGGCGGAAGCGTGGATAAAGTAGATCACCAAGATATTTGATGTCTTGGGATGCTCCGAGGAGAAAAAGGTTCCCTTCGCCACCTTCATGTTGCGTGAAGAGGCAGATTACTGGTGGGAATCTGTAAAATGTACCCAGCCTGACGCACTCAAGATGTCTTGGGAAAAGTTCCAAGAGCTATTCAAGGACAAGTACTTTTCCGAAAGTATTCGTCACATGAAAGAGCTGGAGTTTAGCAAGTTGGAGCAAAATAATATGATCGTTTCGCAATATGGGGCTAAATTTGTGGAGTTGTTCCAGTTTGCATCCCATTTGGTCGATAATGAGGAGCGAATGACACGAATGTTTTTAAGAGGTTTGAAACTGGAGATATGTCAATATCTTATTTCTCATAAACTGTGTTTGTACTCAAATGTTGTAAATAGGGCTCAGTTATTGGAGCGTGGTAATGAGTCAACATAACCAAGAGAAAACAGTCGGTAGAATGAAAATACAAGTGGTAACAGTCATCGAAACGGTGACAACAAGCGTGGAGGGAATCAACATGCCAGAAATGGTAACTACTTCGGTGGTAATCATAGCCAAGACAATAAAAATGGACATTTCAAGAAAAGGTGATTCAACAATGATGGAAAGACGTCAGCACCAGCACCCGTTGTTAAGAAAGGAGAACGACCACCTATCATATGCTTCAAATGCGGACAGGAGGGACACATCCATCCAAATTGTACGCAGTAATCCAAAGCGTGTTTCAATTACGGAAGAGAAGGTCACCTAGCTCAATTTTGTCATATGGTGAAGTCAAGTCCAGCTGGGATAGTGATGCCAAAGGATGTCACAGACAAGCCAAAACCGGTAGTTTAAGAGAGAGCGTTTTTTTCGTAACGAGGAACCTGAATAAAATTATCACGGGTAAGTTAATCATAAACTTCTGCGAAGTCTATACCGTGTTAGATACCGGTTCTACTCACTCTTTTATTTCACCTAGTTGTGTTCAATGTTTGAATTTAACTCCAGAGAAGTTAGACTTTGATTTATCTGTTGAAACTCAGTTGGGAGAAACCATCGTTGCCTCTACTATTTATAAATCTTTTTTGATTCAAATCAACACTTTCAGGTTACCTGTTGATCTTATCTCTTTGAAAATATTTGCATGGATGTGATTTTTGGAATCGATTAGTTAACTACTCATCATGCTTTTCGTAAGGTTGTTAGCTTTCATATTCCTAACTTTTTAAGTAACCAAACCACTGAAGTCAATCATTGTCATATCAAGCCATAAGTAAAGAGCCCCGAGCCTTTCTTTGTTGACTTCCTTGGGTGTAATGCACCGAAGCCAGACTTTCTGTAGGCGATGTCGTGAGTGACGATGGCAAGTTGATAGGTATCAATGTGACATACTATCCAAGTCTTGGATGAGAGTCACGATTTTGAATGACATTTCTATTGTTAATAAATTTCCTGACGTATTCTTGAAGACTTCTTAGCCTACCCTAGAGCGTGAAATCGAATTTTGTATTGACCCCAGTACAAAACCCATTTCTTATACCCTCAAATATTTCTTCAACTAAAATGAACGTAACATGTGCCAAACACATTGGCTCGAGCTGTTGAAGATTATGATCGTACCATTCAATATCATCGTGGAAGAGCGAATGTGGTAGTTGATGTGTTGAGTAAAAGATCATATGCGTTTACGAGTGCGATGTTGTTAACACAAAGACTCATTTCGTATAACTTACAAATGATGAAGATAGAGTTAAAGACTCTAGGGACCCACATCAAGATAACAAATATACGATTAGCATTGACTTTAATCGATAAAGTTAAAGCCGCTCAAACTACATACTCGGAGCTGATGAATGGGAAGAAGAAGGTTCAAGTGGGCGTTATTCTAGAAGCAAGAATTGATGAAGAGAGGAAATCGCAACCCTCGATTTAATTGGCCCATTTGAAATCCTCGATCGAGTAGGAACTATAGCTTATAGATTCATTTTACCGCCAAATATGTGGTGTGTTTATAGCGTTTGTCACGTATCCATGTTACGTAAATATGTAGACGACTCGAACCACATTATTAATTTAGAACCGGACGAGATAGCAGATAATTTAACGTATGAAGATGTACCTGTTAAAATCCTTATTGATGTTGTGCTCGGAATTGAATGTGGAGACGCGGACGTGATATTTGAGTCCAGAACGATGAAATTAGTAAAAATAGACTATAAACACAAAATTTGCTAGTTTTTACTATTTGGTCAAAAAGTCAACAATTGACTTTTTCAGAAAAAGTCAAACTTTGAAATTTCAAAATTTATATTTTTGATAAAAATAGTTTCATTATGTTGGAATTATTTGTGTTAAGGAAAATCGACATTTATTTCGATAAAAATTGATGTCTGGAGGTTATTTTGACCAATTGGGTATTTAACCGGATAAATGAGCAATTGATTGCTATTATTTCACATGATTACAACTATTTGTTCACATGTGTATACTATTGTTTCACATTCTTGTTACTATTATGGGAGTTGGTGCAAGATTGATAATACTTACATAACTAAGTTAAAAATAGAGGTATAGATGGAGGTACTATACTGTAATTCGTATTTTCACATGTCTAGAACTATTGATTCACATGATTTACTATTGATTCACATTATTTACTATTAGGTGAGGTGGTGTAAGTTTGATAATACTTGCAGGACTAAATTAAAAATGAAAGAAAAGTTGGAGGTATTGTTCTGTAAATTTTCGAGTCCCAAAATGTGCAATTATCAAAACTATATTTTTCTATAAATAGAAGCTCATTCTTCCTTCATTTCTCACCAATTCACTAAAGCTATAGAGCACTTATTATAGAGAGAAGCTATAGAGAGAAAATCTATAGAAGAAGAGAAGCATGCTACTTCACTACTCCTATATCCAGTTTCTTTTACGGTAGGGAGAATTATTTCTTTCTTATCCATGAAGAGAACTTCTGTTATTTCATTCTTTATTATTCTGTTGGAATAACATGTATACGCGGGTTACCCTATACTTGGTGAAATTCTTCTGTTGTTCCATTCTTTATCATTCATTGGAACATCACGTATACACATGCATTTTACTGCGGGACTGGGTTCCGTCTTTATTATTATGTTGGAATATCATATCCGCATGCGTTCTACGCCGGACACGATTACATCTTTATTATTACATTGGAATATCCATGCTGCATGCATTTTACGCCGGACCGATTACATCTTTATTATTCTATTGGAATATCACATGCATGCGTTTTACGGGACTGATTCCGTTATTTATTATTACATTGGAATAACACGTGCATGCGGTCTATCGCATGCCTGGTGATATCTTTTGTTATTACATTCCTTATTATACTCAGTTGGTTAAAGTTTTGACTTCTATACTCTATGAAATTAGTAGAATATCCTTGATATTTGCGCTTTATCCAGTATCTTTTGATGGAAATATTCTTCTACTCATTCTTGAATTTTACTCTACAAAGAAGTATCATGTTGATAATTTGGACGTTATTAATTCCTGGATAAATTAATTCTTGAACTTGTTTTATTGAATTCTTATATCATTGTGATCATCCTCATGTTTACATTTTGTAGAAAGTCATCTGTGGCCTATAGTGCATAGATGGACTTGGTATGATTATGACCAGGGATTATTCGGTGTAATCATGACCGTAATGTTACAAATGATGTGAAAAAAGTCCTCATTGGCCCGTAGGGTATTGATGGACAGTTGTTAGCATGATCATAACCATTATTGAATACACAAATATTCTTGGCCCGTAGTGCATGCATAATTGTGGTCGTGATACTAAAGAATATCCTTGGCGGTAGTGCAGGGGTGATTCGATGATGTGGATTATTTATTAAGCTGAGTCCCAGCGATAAAAGTGGTGAAAAACCTTTTAAATCATAAAAGATAGTAGATTTTATTCTCTACTTGACTCTTTTAATGGATTGCTTATTCCGCTGCAGTTAAACTTGATGTTTGTTATATTTTATCAGTTTAACACTGTTGAAGGCTAATGATAAATTATTATGCATTATCTTAGTCTTAATATTTCTTACTGGGTTAATTGAGCTCACCCTTTCTTTCACTGTTCTCTTCAGGAAATGAGAACGTAGCTGGGACTAGTCGGGGAAAAGAGTGATGGTTCTAGATGGTGCATTAGTAGTCCTCACTATTCTGTGAAATAGTGTGATAATAATTGTAATGAGGACTTCTTTTGAGTTTGTATAATCTCTAGTAGACAATATTTATATTCAAACTCACAGTTTATGTTTTGTCGTATTATACGCGACAGTTGTATTTTTAAGTTGTATTTGTATTCTGTACCATGTATTTGGCGACCCAAGATGGGTGATGTATACCTAATTTTGGGGGCGTCACAATTGGTATTAAAGCTTTGGGATATGATCCCTGGCTGAGATGTGAGATAAGAACTAGTAGGGGAGATACGGGGAATTTCTTCGCTAGTATGACCTACCTAAGTTTATTTGGTATTTAGTTGGTCGGTCAGAGTATAGGGATAATATGTGATGTATTAATTAACCCTTGTTTTGTGGCACTGTTTGAAAATGGCATCCGAGAATATTGAGAATAGCAATGGGCACAAGAGACCGTAGAGTCTCCACAGATCAACAATCAGAATAATATGCATCAGGAAGGCGACAATCTTCATGCAAACAACAACACTGACCAAATGATGATCGATGGAATGTTCAGAGGCTTTATGCAATTCATGCAACATCAGGCGAGAGCGGCTCCTGTTCAAAATGTAGGTGGAAATACTGGAAACTCTCGAACGGTCATCGCTAAACAGTTCAAGGAGCTGGGACCACCCGAGTTTATTGGAGAGCCAAAACAACTTAAGGAGGAAGCGTGGATAAAGTAGATCACCAAGATATTTAATGTCTTGGGATGCTCCGAGGAGCAAAAGGTTCCCTTCGCCACCTTCATGTTGCGTGAAGAGGCAGATTACTGGTGGAAATCTATAAAACGTACCCAGCCTGATGCACTCAAGATGTCTTGGGAAAAGTTCCAAGAGCTATTCAACGACAAGTACTTTCCCGAAAGTATTCGTCACATGAAAGAGCTGGAGTTTATCATGTTGGATCAAAATAATATGATCGTTTCGCAATATGAGGCTAAATTTGTGAAGTTATGCCGGTTTACATCCCATTTGGTCGATAATGAGGAGCGAATGACACGAATGTTTTTAAGAGGTTTGAAACTGGAGATACGTCAATATCTTATTTCTCATAAACTGTGTTTGTACTCAGATGTTGTAAATAGGGCTCAGTTATTGGAGCGCTGTAACGAGTCAATGCAACCAAGAGAAAACAGCCGGCAGAATGAAAATACAAGTGGTAACAGTCATCGAAACGGTGATAACAAGCGTGGAGGGAATCAACATGCCAGAAATGGTAACCACTTCGGTGGTAATCATAGCTAAGACAATAAAAATGGACATTTCAAGAAAAGGAGATTTAACAATAATGGAAAGACATCAGCACCAGCACCCGTTGTTAAGGAAGGAGAACGACCACCTATCATATGCTTCAAATGCGGACAAGGGGGACACATCCGTCCAAACTGTACGCAGCAATCCAAAGCGTGTTTCAATTGCGGAAGAGAAGGTCACCTAGCTCGATTTTATCATATTGTAAAGGCAAGTCCAGCTGGGATAGTGATGCCAAAGGATGTCCCAGACAAGCCAAAATCGGTAGTTTAAGAGAGAGCGTTTTTTTCGTAACGAGGAACCTGAATAAAATTATCACGGGTAAGTTAATCATAAACTTCTGCGAAGTCTATCTGAGTGTTGAATCTGGGGTTCTACTCACTCTTTTATTTCACCTAGTTGTGTTCAATGTTTGAATTTAACTCCGGAGAAGTTAGACTTTGATTTATCTTGTTGAAACTCAATTGGGAGAAACCTTCACACTCTCTACTATTTATAAATCTTGTTTGATTCAAATCAACACTTTCAGGTTACCTGTTGATCTTATCTCTTTGAAAATATTTGCATGGATGTGATTTTTGGAATCGATTGGTTAACTACTCATCATGCTCTTCCTAAGGTTGTTAGCTTTCATATTCCTAACTTTTTAAGTAACCAAACCACTAAAGTCAATCACTGTCATATCAAGCCATAAGTAAAGAGCCCCGAGCCTTTCGTTGTTGACTTCCTTGTGTGGAATGCACCAAAGCCAGACTTTCTGTAGGCGATGTCGTGAGTGACGATGGCAAGTTGATAGGTATCAATGTGACGTACTATCCAAGTCTTGGATGATTGTCACGATTTTGAATGACATTTCTATTGTTAATAGATTTCCTGACGTATTCTTGAAGACTTCTTAGCCTACCCTAGAGCGTGAAATCGAATTTTGTATTGACCCCAGTACAAAACCCATTTCTTAAACCCTCAAATATTTCTTCAACTAAAATGAACGTAACATGCGCCAAAGACGTTGGCTCGAGCTGTTGAAGATTACGATCGTACCATTCAATATCATCGTGGAAGAGCGAACGTGGTAGCTGACGTGTTGAGTAAAAGATCGTATACGTTTACGAGTGCGATGTTGTTAACACAAAGTCTCATTTCGTATAACTTACAAATGATGAAGATAGAGTTAAAGACTCTAGGGACCCACATCAAGATAATGAATATACGATTAGCATTGACTTTAATTGATAAAGTTAAAGCCCCTCAAACTACATCCTCAGAGCTGATGAATTGGAAGAAGAAGGTTCAAGAGGGCGTTATTCTAGAAGCAAGAATTGATGAAGAGAGGTAATCTCAACCCTTGATTTAATTGGCCCATTTGAAATCCTTGATCGAGTAGGAACTATGGCTTATAGACTCATTTTCCCGCCAAATATGTTGCGAGTTTATAATGTTTGTCACGTATCGATGTTACGTAAATATGTGGATGACCCGAACCACATTATTGATTTAGAACCGGATGAGATAGCAGATAATTTAACGTATGAAGATGTACCTATTAAAATCCTGGAATATATTCTACGCTTAAAGGTTATACCACAAGAGTTAGAATCTGGTGAAGTGTACTCATCTGTTCGGCATACCAGGTACATACGTAAATTTTGAGGGTGAAATTTCATAAGGAGGGGAGATTGTAAAATCCTAAATTTTACGAATAAAGATTTAATTTTCTCGATATATTTTTTTTAATATTATGGTGTGAATTTGAGATAATATTATAGTTGTGGGTAGTATTTATAAATTTTGCAAAGTATGCAAGTTGTTATATAATATTCGATTGGTCGGGGAATATTCTTTTTGTCGGGGAATATCCGTACGATGGCATAATCATTGGTGGACCCCACAACAGAATTATTGTCGGATTGATAAAACGACAAAAGTATTTTATTGAAAAAACGGCGAAAGTTTTACCGTTAATACTGTTGAACTACTCGATAGTAAAAGTACAGTAATACACGTGGTTGCATAGTAGCACACGGTATTGATTATTCATGCTTACGTGAGAAGTCACTCAGTAATACTCAATTATTGCTATAGTAATTGTTGCATCATATCTCTCATATTATTGATTCGATTATTGTCACAGTATCATCTGCATTGTATGATATATTATTAAGTCAATAATTGAGATGACAAAGTTATTCATATTATTAAATTGCAATATTTACAATGTCTAGAAGTTTTGTCAAAGAGAGGTTTGGTCACCTAATTAATTGCGCCAATAGGGAGAAATCCTTATTGAAAGCCCCTCTTTCTAGAACGACCGGGTTGATAAATATTATGAGTTATAATATTAATGATGAATGTTATTAATATTGATGTTGTGCTCGGAGTTGAATTTGGAGACGCGACGTGATATTTGAGTCCGAAATGATGAAATTAGTAAAAATAGACTATAAACACAAAATTTGCGGCTTTTTATTTGGTCAAAAAGTCAACAGTTTGACTTTTTTAGAAAAAGTCAAACTTTAAAATTTCAAAATTTATATTTTGATAAAATAGTTTCATTATGTTGGAATTATTTGTGTTAGTGAAAATTGACATTTATTTCGATAAAAATTGATGTCTGGAGGTTATTTTGACCAATCGGGTATTTAACCGGATAAATAAGCAATTGATTGCTATTATTTCACATGATTATAACTATTTGTTCACATGTGTATACTATTGTTTCACATTCTTGTTACTATTATGGGAGTTGGTGCAAGATTGGTAATACTTACATGACTAAGATAAAAATAGAGGTATAGATGGAGGTACTATACTGTAATTCGTATTTTCACATGTCTAGAACTATTGATTCACATGATTTACTATTGATTCACATTATTTACTATTAGGTGAGGTGGTGTAAGTTTGATAATACTTGTAGGACTAAATTAAAAATGAAAGAAAATTTGGAGGTATTGTTTTGTAAATTTTTGAGCCCCAAAATATGCAATTATCGAAACTATATTTTTCTATAAATAGAAGCTCATTCTTCCTTCATTTCTCACCAATTCACTAAAGCTATAGAGCACTTATTATAGAGAGAAGCTATAGAGAGAAAATCTATAGAAGAAGAGAAGCATGCTACTTCACTACTCCTATATCTAGTTTCTTTTACGGTAGGGAGTATTATTTCTTTCTTATCCATGAAGAGAACTTCTGTTATTCCATTCTTTATTATTCTGTTGGAATAACTTTGTATACTGTGAGCTACCCTATACTTGGTGAAATTCTTACATTGTTCCATTCTTTATCATTCATTGGAACATCCTCATGCATGCGTTCTACTGGCGGGACCTAGTTCCGCCTTTTATTATTACTCTCGTTAGAATATCCTCATGCATGCGTTCTCACGGACACGATTCTGTCTTTATTATTCATTTGGAATATCACGTACATGCGTTTCTTTACGCCGGACTGATTTCGCCTTTATTACTCTGTTGGAATATCACATGCATGCGTTCTACATGGGACTTTGATTTTTGTTATTTATTATTCTATTAGAATAACCTGCCTGTGCGGTCTATCGCATGCATGGTGATATCTTTTGTTATTTAATTCCTTATTATACTCAGTTGGTTAAAGTTTTGACTTCTATACTCCATAAAATTAGTGGAATATCCTTGATATTTGCGCTTCATCCAGTATCTTTTCATGGAAATATTCTTCTGAGCATTCTTGAATTTTACTCTACAAAGAAGTATCATGTTGACAATTTGGACGTTATTAATTCCTGGATAAATTAATTCTTGAACTTGTTTTATTGAATTCTTATATCATTGTCGTCATCCTCATGTTTACATTTTGTTGAAAGTCATCTGTGGCCTATAGTGCATAGATGGACTTGGTATGATTATGACCAGGGATTATTCGGTGTAATCATGACCGTAATGTTACAAATGATGTGAAAAAAGTTCTCATTGGCCCGTAGTGTATTGATGGACAGTTGTTGGCATGATCATGACCATTATTGAATACACAAATATTCTTGGCCCGTAGTGCATGGATAATTGTGGTTGTGATACTAAAGAATATCCTTGGCCGTAGTGCAGGGGTGATTCAATGATGTGGATTATTTATTAAGCTGAGTCCCAACGATAAAAGTGGTGAAAAACCTTTTAAATCATAAAAGATAGTAGATTTTATTCTCTACTTGACTCTTTTAATGGATTGCTTGTTCCGCTGCAGTTAAACTTGATGTTTGTTATATTTTATCAGTTTAACACTGTTGAAGGCTAACGATAAATTATTCTGCATTATCTTAGTCTTAATATTTCTTACTGGGCTAGTTGAGCTCACCCTTTGTTTCACTTTATTCTCTTCTTGAAAAATGAGAACGTAGCTGGGACTAGTCGAGGAACAGAGTGATGGTCCTAGATGGTGCATTAGTAGTCCTCACTATTCTGTGAAATAGTGTGATAATAATTTTAATGAGGACTCCTTTTCAGTTTGTATAATCTCTAGCAGACAATATTTGTATTCAAACTCAGTTTATGTTTTGTCGTATTATACATGATAGTTGTATTATTAAGTTGTATTTGTATTATGTACCATGTATTTGGTGACCCAAGATGGGTGATGTATACCTAATTTTGGGGGCGTCACACGCGTGATTGCATAGTAGCACACGGTATTGATTATTGATGCTTATGTGATATGTCACTCAGTTTTGTTTTATTGGTATTATTAATGTAATAAAACAAAAAAGCTTTTTATATAAAACAGAATACTTTTATATAGTTATTCATTTTATTAGGCTAATAGTAAAATCTTTTTTATATAAAATGTAATACTTTTATAAAGTTATCATTTTATTAGATAATAATTAGAATATATTATATTTTATTATGCATAGTATTTGCATAGTATAGTAAAAAATCTTTTATAAAGTTATTCGTTTATTAGATTATAAATAGAATATATTATATTTTATTTTAAAGATTTTTCTTTAAATATGGACCGTCAGATTAAAGTAAATCAATCTGGACCGTAATGAGTTAGTTACTATGCAGTCCATTTTTCTATAAATAGAAGCTCATTCCTTCATTATTTCTTACGAATTCACTAAAACTCTAGAGAGATAAACTATAGAGAGAAAGAAGAAAATTATTCTACTACATCACTACTTATATATCTAGTACTCTTCTTCTTAAGGTAGGGGGTATTATTTCTTTTGTATTCATGAAGAGAACTTCTGTTATTCCATTCTTTATTATTCTGTTGGAAAAACATGTATACGCGGACTTCCCTATACTTGGTGAAATTTTCCTATTATTTATTCTTTATTATTACATTGGAATATCACATGCATGCGTTTTATGCGGACACTGTTCCGTCTTTACTATTCTCATTGGAACATCCCCGATTGCATATTACGCTTTGACACAGTTCCGTTATTTAGTATTCTGTTGGAATAACTTTTATACGCTGGCATCTGCATGCATGGTGATTTCTGTTGTTATTCTATTCTTTATTATTCTGTTGGAACATCCTGTCGGTGCGAATTTCGCCTGACTTGGTTCGGTTATTATTATTCTATTGGGATAACCTGTTTATGCAAAGCACCGCATACATGGTGATTTCATTCGTTATTCCATTCTTTATTATACTCAGTTGGTTAAAGTTTTGACTTCTATACTCCATGAAATTAGTGGAATATCCTTGATATTTGCACTTCATCCAGTATCTTTTCATCAAAATATTCTTCTGAGCATTCTTGAATTTTTCTCTACAAAGAAGTATCATGTTGACAATTTGGACGTTATTGGTTCCTGAATAACTTAATTCTTGAACTTGTTTTATTGAATTCTTATATCGTTGTCATCATCCTCATGTTTATATTTTTTTAAAGTCATCTGTGGCCTGTAGTGCATAGATGGACTTGGTATGATTATGACTAGGGATTATTCGGTGTAATCATGACCGTAATATTACAAATGATGTGGTAAAAGTCCTCATTGGCCCGTAGTGCATTGATGGACAGTTGTTGGCATGATCATGACCATTAATGAATACACAAATATTCTTGGCCCGTAGTGCATGGATAGTTGTGGTCGTGATACTAAAGAATATCCTTGGCCGTAGTGCAGGGGTGATTCGATGATATGGATTATTTATTAAGCCGAGTCCCAGTGATAAAAGTGATGAAAAACCTTTAAAATCATTGAAGATAGTAGATTTTATTCTCTACTTGACTCTTTTAATGGATTGCTTGTTCCGCTGCAGTTAAACTTGATGTTTGTTATATTGTATCTGTTTAACACTATTTAAGGCTAATGATAATTTATTTTGCATTATCTTTGTCATAATATTTCTTACTGGGCTAGTTGAGCTCACCCTTTCTTTCACTATTCTCTTCAGGAAATGAGAATATAGTTGGGACGAGTCAAGGAACGGAGTGATGGACCAGATGATAGTATTAGTAGTCCTCACTATTCTGTTAAATAGTGTGACAATAAATGTAATGAGGACCCCATTGAGTTTGTATATTGTCTAGATGACAATATTTGTATTAAAACTCACAACATATGTTTAGTCGTATTTTACACGACTGTTGTATAATTAAGTTGTATTTGAATTTTGTACCATGTATTTTGCGACTCAAGATGGGTGATGTATACCTATTTTGGGGGCGTCACACTTATCGTATACGCTTAACATATAACGCGAAATTTTCTATTCAAATAGTCATGTACTCAAAATATTAGATTTTTAAAACTTGGTTTACTGAATTAACCAGTGTTCAGATAAATAATTACTATCTTTATACCAACTTATTTCATTAATCCCACATAGACTCATATTCATAACACTTGACATACCAAAGCACATACTGCTTTAAACAACCGCTATCCCTTTGTGACTCAAAAGTCAGGAATTGCTGTCACAACTTATATAAAATTTGAAAAATATTACCTTATACAAACATACCTATCATATACACTACATAACATCATACATAATCTAGTAATACTAGTACTACTTATTTCTTACGCCTCCACTAAGGATCAATTGCTTAAAAATCTGTCTATTCCCATTATCCTCAATAATCCATTCACACCTAACTACACCTAGTTCATCCAACTTAGCATACATTATGAGTTTAAGAACTCACCACAAACATATGAGCTTAAGAACTCGACATTGACCAAATATTCTTTAACTATCGTTTCTGGGTCCGATACTATACTTTCCAAAATAACCACCTCATTGAGGTAGCTTTCAATGTGAGCCTCTATTTCAGCTATTGGCTTTGATATTGGTTCGGTTATGGAGATCGGTTTCATTTTTACAATCTGAGGGTATTCTAATTATTTTCTATCTGACATCTACCCACCTAAGTTATCCTGATTATCAACTAATATATACACACAACAAATAATGGCTTTATACAAGTTATCTTTTATTTTGTTTGACAATAAATTTATTCAATTCATCTTCTTTAAAACTCTATTTGAGTTATTTGTATTTTCAACGTTTCCCTCTATTCCAAGGTTATAGCCTAAGGTCTAGCCCACCTAAGGTTTTTAACCCTAAAGCTCTGATACCATGTTGTAACGCCCCCAAAATCAGGTACCTGAAACACGAACTCGATGTTTTACGATACCATTTCTATGAGCGGAATAATACTATTAATAATAACAATAATAAAAAAATAAAACTTATCTTACATTTATCAGAGTCTAATCCCAAGTACGCAACCTTTACTACATTCTTTACATGATATATAATACATATCATTATCTTAATACAGTCTAACTATTACAAAAGATACCATTAAACATATATTGTTTGCTTTCCTTTTTCACTTGTTCCTGTCTGAACCTTCGGGTTGATCATGCCTAGCTGAAAACATTTAATTTAAAGAAAGAATGAGCATTTGGGTTCCCAGCAAGTAATAACAATTATAAATATAATTAGCTGAAAGAAATAAATGTTTTCTTTGTACATCACTTCTACAACGAATTTATAGTTGTGAAGTAAACTGAACCGATAATAATAACATAACAATTCTATCTCAAATTTTTGAAACTACGTATAGACTATATATATAGGGTAGTCGACATACTATGAACATTATTTTAAATTTTTCGATAAGGTTTAGCGTAACTTCATCACAAACCGTCCATAGCTTACTGAGCACGAAGGTGTACATCCCATGGACCTGTGATTGATCAATACTACATTACAAGAACGATAGGATCGTTTCACTCTGTCTCGCCTTAGGCGGATAAAAGTTTTCTCGTGATCGGGATGTTCATACTTAGTCTGGAATCTGAACCAAAACAATTTGATTGGATACAAAAAAAGTTTTATCATATTCAACGAATTTTTTGAAATTTGTGTCTAGCCGGTCAATTAGCTTCGACGTGTGTGTGTGTGTGTGTGTGTATATATATATATATATATATATATATATATATATATATATATATATATATCAACATTTGATTAAATACAATGATTATCCAAGTGGGGACACTTGTATAACCATATATAGAAATTAACGAACATAATATATATATCTGAATTATTATATACTAACATGTTGATAAACAATGATCGGATATAGAATATATCACAATAAGGTTAATAATATAGCATAATAATAATATAATTCTGAAACTTCTTACTCATTGTGACGCCCCCAAAATTAGGTATAAATCACCTATCTCGAGTCGCCATATACATGGTACAGAATTCAAATACAACTTAATTATACAACAGTCGTGTAAAATACGACAAAACATAGGTTGTGAGTTTGAATACAAATATTGTCTACTAGAGAATATACAAACTTAAAAGGAGTCCTCATTACAATTATTATCACACTATTTCACAGAATAGTGAGGACTACTAATTCACCATCTAGGACCATCACTTTGTTCCCCGACTAGTCCCAGCTACGTTCTCATTTCCTGAAGAGAATAGTGAAAGAAAGGGTGAGCTAAACTAGCCCAGTAAGAAATATTATGACTAAGATAATGCAGAATAATTTATCATTAGCCTTCAACAGTGTTAAACTGATAAAATATAATAACTATCAAGTTTAACTGCAGCGGAACAAGCAATCCATTAGAAGAGTCAAGTATAGAATAAAATCTACTATCTTTTATGATTTAAAAGGTTTTTTTATCACTTTTATCGTTGGGATTCAGCTTAATAAATAATCCACATCATCGAATCACCCCTGCACTACGGCCAAGGAAATTCTTTAGTATCACGACCACAATTATCCATGCACTACGGGCCAAGAATATTTGTGTATTCATTAATGTCATGATTATGACAACAACTGTCCGTCAATGCACTACGGGCCAATGAGGACTTTTACCACATCATTTGTAACATTACGGTCATGATTACACCGTATAATCCCTTGTCATAATCATCCCAAGTCCATCTATGCACTACAGGCCATAGATGACTTTCAAAAAATATAAATATGAGGATGATGAGAATGTTATAAGAATTCAATAAAACAAGTTCAAGAATTAATTTGTCCAAGAACCAATAACGTCCAAATTGTCAACATGATACTGCTTTGTAGAGTAAAATTCAAGAAAGCTCAGAAGAATATTTCCATGAAAAGATACTGGATGAAGCGCAAATATCAAGGATATTCCACTAATTTCATGGAGTATAGAAGTCAAAGTTTTAATCAACTGAGTATAATAAAGAATGGAATAACAAAAGAAGTCACCATGCATGCGGTACATCGTATAGACAGGTTATTCCAACAGAATACTAAATAACGGAACCAGGTCAGGCGAAATTCACACCGACATGATGTTCCAACAGAATAATAAAGAATGGAATAACAACAGAAATCACCATGCATTCGGTACTTCGCATAGACAGGTTATTCCAACAGGATACTAATACGGACGGAATCAGGTCCGACGTAAAACGTACAGATAGGATATTCCAAAAGAATAATAATAAAGACGGAACCGGTCCCAAGATAAAATGCATGAATAGGATATTCCAAAGAGAATAATAAAGATTTTAATCGTCCCAAAGTAAAACGCATGAGCATGGATATTCCAACGAAATAGTAAAGAGCGGGATAATAGAAGTATGTCACCAAGTATAGGGTAGCTTCGATATCTGAGTTATTCAATGTAATAATAAAGAATGGAATAACATAAGTTCTCTTCATGAATACAAGAGAATAACACCCCTTACGAGTACAACAAATAATATACCCAACGAGTACAACAAGTAATATCCCTTACTTTTGAAAGAAGGATATTCCGAGTGATAGGGCGAGGATATACTCAAAGAAACTTGTACTACGCTCAAAGCTTTCTTAAACTCAAAAGAAATACGCTCAAGATTATAGAAGAAGAACTCTCTCTATAGTTTCTCTCTCTAGAGTTTCAGTGAATTCGTAAGAAATAATGAATGAATGAGTTTCTATTTATAGAAGAATGGACTGCATAGTAACTAATTCATGAACGGCCCAGATTGATTTACTTTTTATCGGACGGTCCATATTTAAAGCAAAATCTTTTAAATAAAATATAATATATTCTATTTATAATCTAATAAAATAAATAACTTTATAAAAGTATTCTATTTTATATAAAAAGATTTTACTATGCAAAACACTATGCAGACACTATGCAACACTATGCATAATAAAATATAATATATTCTATTTATAGAATAACTTTATAAAAGTATTTTGTTTTATATAAAAAGATTTTACTATGCAAAACACTATGCATAATAGAATATAATATATTCTATTTATAGAATAACTTTATAAAAGTATTACATTTTATATAAAAAGATTTTAGTATTAAAACTTTAAACCAACGATCCATATTGATTTACTATTATAATTTCAACCAACAGTCTGAAAAATTAGCACATCTCCTCATGGAATAATATTGTACTCAAAAATGATTTGAATGAAAAGAAAAATATATTTTTGGGTGAATAGTACCCCAAGAATAGTACTTGAGAATAGTACCACATGAATAGTATCCCGACACAAAAAGTGTCCCAAATATCCGAGTGAACAATACTAGAGTGAATAGTAATCGGGTGAATAGTAACCCGTGAATAGTACTCTGACACGAAAAATACCCCAAATACCCGAGTGAATAATATTTAGGTGAATAGTAATTTAGGTGAATAGTAACCCATGAATAGTAACTCGTGAATAGTACTCTGACACAAAAAGTGCCCCAAATACTCGAGTGAACAATACTAGAGTGAATAGTAACCAGGTATTTTATGACAACTTGTCTACTTTAAAAAAAAAATCACATATCACCCTTAACTTTAAACTTTTATCAATTTAACTATTTACCAAAATAGAAAAATTGAATACTTTTATTTCATAAAATTCGGGTTCTCACAATCTCCCCTCCTTATGAAATTTTGCCCTCGAAATTTACGTACGTACCTGATATTCGAAGAGATGAGAATACCTTGATTTCTTTTCAGATTGTACCTTCCCGATTATTTCCTCTCTATCATGATTTTCCATTTCTCATCTCTTGTATTTCAAATATCATTCTAGAATATAGTTTCAAAATAAGGGTTAATTGACATACCACATAATACCCCTATATTCTGACCGACCAATTAAATAACAAATAAACTTAGGTAGGTCATACGAGTGAAGGAATTCCCCGTCTCTCCCCTCCTAGTTCTTATCTCACATCTCAGCCAGGAATCATATCCCTAAGCTTAGATACCAACTGTGACGCTCCCAAAATTAGGTATACATCACCCATCTTGAGTCGCCAGATACATGGTACAAAATTCAAATACAACTTAATTATACAAAAGTCGTGTAAAATACGACAAAACATAGGCTGTGAGTTTGAATACAAATATTGTCTACTAGAGAGTATATAAACTCAAAAGGAGTCCTCATTACAATTATTATCACACTATTTTCACGAGCAATGAGAGGACTACTAATTCACCATCTAGGACCATCACTTTGTTCCCCACTAGTCCCAAATTTCGTTCTCATTTCACAAGAGAATAGTGAAAGAAAGGGTGAGCTAAACTAGCCCGATGAAATATTATGACTAAGATAATGCGAATAATTTATCGTTAGCCTTTCAACAGTTGTTAAACTGATAAAATATAATAACTATCAAGTTTAACTGCAGCGGAACAAGCAATCCATTAGAAGAGTCAAGTAGAGAATATAATCTACTATCTTTTATGATTTAAAAGGTTTTTTTATCACTTTTATCGCAGGGACTCAGCTTAATAAATAATCCACATCATCGAATCACCCCTGCACTACGGGCCAAGAATATTTGTGTATTCATTAATGGTCATGATCATGCCAACAACTGTCCATCAATGCACTACGGGCCAATGAGGACTTTTACCACATCATTTGTAACATTACGGTCATGATTACACCGAATAATCCCTGGTCATAATCATACCAAGTCCATCTATGCACTACAGGCCATAAATGACTTTCATAAAATATAAATATGAGGATGATGACAATGATATAAGAATTCAATAAAATAAGTTCAAGAATTAATTTATCCAAGAACCAATAACGTCCAAATTGTCAACATGATACTACTTTGTAGAGTAAAATTCAAGAATGCTCAGAAGAATATTTCCATGAAAAGATACTGGATGAAGTGCAAATATCAAGGATATTCCACTAATTTCATGGAGTATAGAAGTCAAAGTTTTAATCAACTGAGTATAATAAAGAATGGAATAACAAAAGAAGTCACCATGCATGCGGTATTAGATAGACATGAATTATTCAAATGTAATACTAAATAATGAGAACCCGTGTCAAAGTAAATTAAATGCATGCGATTTTCCAACAAAATAATAAAGAATGGAATAACAACAGAAATCACCATGCATGCGGTACTTTCCATAGACAGGTTATTCCAACAGAATACTAATACGGACGAAATCAAATTCCCATAAAACGCATCTGACATGATATTCCAAAAGAATAATAATAAAAAGACGGAACTAGGTCCCACAGAAAATGCATGAGATAGGATATTTCAATAGAATAATAAAGACGGGATCGGTCCGCAAGAAACGCATGCATGAGATATATTCAAAAGAATAATAATAAAGACGGAACCAGTCCTGCGTAAAATGCATGAATAGGATATTCCAAAGAATAATAAAAAGACGGATCGTCCCACAGTAAAAGCATGAGACAGGATATTCCAATAGAAATAGTAAAGATGGGATAATAGAAGTATGTCACCAAGTATAGGGTAGCATGTATACTGAGTTATTCAACGATGAATAATAAAGAATGGAATAACATAAGTTCTTTTCATGAATACAAAAGAATAACACCCCTTACGAGTACAACAAATAATATACCCAATGAGTACAACAAGTAATATCCCTTACTTTTGAAAGAAGGATATTCCGAGTGATAGGGCGAGGATATACTCAAAGAAACTTGTACTACGCTCAAAGCTTTCTTAAACTCAAAAGAAATACGCTCAAGATTACAGAAGAACTCTCTCTATAGTTTCTCTCTCTAGAGTTTCAGTGAATTCGTAAGAAATAATGAATGAATGAGTTTCTATTTATAGAAGAATGGACGGCATAGTAACTAATTTATGAACGGTCTAGATTGATTTACTTTTAATCGGACGGTCCATATTTAAAGCAAAATCTTTTAAAAAAAATATAATATATTCTATTTATAATCTAATAAAATGAATAACTTTATAAAAGTATTCTGTTTTATATAAAAAGATTTTACTATGCAAACCACTATGCAAACACTATGCAACACTATGCATAATAAAATATAATATATTCTATTTATAGAATAACGTTAAAAAAAGTATTTTGTTTTATATAAAAGATTTTACTATGCAAAACACTCTGCATAATAGAATATAATATATTCTATTTATAGAATAACTTTATAAAAGTATTACATTTTTTATATAAAAAGATTTTACTATTAAAACTTTAAACCAACGATCCATATTGATTTACTATTATAATTTCAACCAACGGCCCTGAAAATTAGCACATCTCCTCATGGAAAAATATTGTACTCAAAAATGATTTGAATGAAAAGAAATATATTTTTTGAATTGAATAGTACCCAAATGAATAGTACTTCGAATAGTTTCACATGAATAGTACCTCGACACAAAAAGTGTCCCAAATACCCGAAAGTGAACAATATTAGAGTGAATAGTAATCGGGTGAATAGTAACCCGTGAATAGTACTCTGACACGAAAAATACCCCAAATACCCGAGTGAATAATATTCAGGTGAATAGTAATTTAGGTGAATAGCAACCCGTGAATATTAACTCGTGAATAGTACTCTGACACAAAAAGTGCCCCAAATACTCGAGTGAACAATACTAGAGTGAATAGTAACCAGGTATTTTATGACAACTTGTCTACTTTAAAAAAAAATTCCAATATCACCCTTAACTTTAAACTTTTATCAATTTAACTATTTACCAAAATAGAAAAATTGAATACTTTTATTTCATAAAATTCGGTCTCACAATCTCCCTCCTTATGAAATTTAAGCCCTCAAAATTTACGTCACGTACACGATATTCAAGAGATGAGAATACCTTGCTTTCTTTTCGATTATCAGACTTCCTGGTTATTTCCTCTCTATCATGATTTTCCATTTCTCATCTCTTGTATTTCAAATATCATTCTAGAATATAGTTTCAAAATAAGGGTTAATTGACATACCACATAATACCCCTATATTCTTGCCGACCAATTAAATAACTAATAAACTTAGGTAGGTCATACGAGCGAAGGAATTCCCCGTCTCTCCCCTCCTTGTTCTTATCTCACATCTCAGCCAGGAATCATATCCCTAAGCTTTGATACCAAATGTGATGCCCCCAAAATTACGTATACATCACCCATCTTGAGTCGCCAGATACATGGTACAGAATTCAAATACAACTTAATTATACAACAATGGTGTAAAATACAACAAAACATAGGCTGTGAGTTTGAATACAAATATTGTCTACTAGAGAGTATACAAACTTAAAAGGAGTCCTCATTACAATTATTATCACACTATTTCACAGAACAGTGAGGACTACTAATGTACCATCTAGGACCATCACTCTGTTCCCCGACTAGTCCCAGCTACGTTCTCATTTCCTGAAGAGAATAGTGAAAGAAAGGGTGAGCTAAACTAGCCAAGTAAAAAATATTATGACTAAGATAATGCAGAATAATTTATCATTAACCTTCAACAGTGTTAAACTGATAAAATATAATAACTATCTAGTTTAACTGCAGCGGAACAAGCAATCCATTAGAAGAGTCAAGTAGAGAATAAAATCTACTATCTTTTATGATTTAAAAGGTTTTTTTATCACTTTTATCGCTGGGACTCAGCTTAATAAAAAATCCACATCATCGAATCACCCCTACACTACGGTTAAGGATATTCTTTAGTATCATGACCACAATTATCCATCCACTACGGGCCAAGAATATTTGTGTATTCATTAATGGTCATGATCATGTCAATAACTGTTCATTAATGCACTACGGACCAATGAGGACTTTTACCACATCATTTGTAACATTACAGTCATGATTACACCGAGTAATCACTGGTCATAATCATACCAAGTCCATCTATGCACTACAGGCCACAGATGACTTTCAAAAAATATAAATATGAGGATGATGACAATGATATAAGAATTCAATAAAACAAGTTCAAGAATTAATTTGTCCAAGAACCAATAACGTCCAAATTGTCAACATGATACTGCTTTGTAGAGTAAAATTCAAGAATGCTCAGAAGAATATTTCCATGAAAAGATACTGGATGAAGCGCAAATATCAACGATATTCCACTAATTTCATGGAGTATAAAAGTCAAAGTTTTAATCAACTGAGTATAATAAAGAATGGAATAACAAAGGAAATCACCATGCATGCGGTACTTCGCATAGACAGGTTATTCCAACAGAATACTAAATAACGGAACTCGGTCGGAGAAATTATACCGGCGGGATGTTCCAACAGAATAAAAAAGAATGGAATAACAATGTAAATCACCATGCATGTGGTACTTCGCATGAAATGTGTTATTCCAATGAATACTAATAAGGGCGGAATCGAATCCCCGTAAAATGCATGCAGACGTGATATTCCACCGAATAATAATAAAAAGGCGTAACCAGGTCCCACAGTAAAATGCATGAGATAGGATATTCCAACAGAATAATAAAGACGGAATCAGGTCCGACGTAAAATGCACAGACATGATATTCCAACAGAATAATAAAGACGGGATAATAGAAGAATATCACCAAGTATAGGGTAGCCCACGTATACAGGTTAATCCAACAGAATAATAAAGACAACTATTTGCATTGACTTGGAGTTAGCGGCGGTAGTCTTTGCATTGAAGATTTGGAAGCACTATTTGTATGGAAAAAATGTGAGATATATACGGATCACAAGAGTCTGAAATATATCTTCACACAAAAGGAGTTGAACATGCAACAAAGAAGGTGGTTGGAACTAATTAAGGATTACGACTGTGAAATTCTTTATCACCCGGGAAAAGCAAACGTTGTAGCCGACACTATGAGTAGAAAAGGAAGGGAGAAGTTATTCAAATTGACAACTCAAGAGGAATTAATAAGAGAAATGGAAAAGTTGGAATTAGAGGTGGAGGAACCAAAAGAAGCGTAAGGAAAATTACTCATGATGAGAGCTCACCCGACGTTATTAGATAGAATAAAGGAAGCACAAGAGAAAGATGAAGAATGTGAGAAGGTAAAGAAGAGAATAGTAGAAGATAAGGAAGAAAGGTTCAAAATAGATAAGGACGGTATATTGAGGTTTGAGGGTCGAGTATGGGTGCCAGCTATAATCGAACTAAGAGAGGAAATCCTACACGAAGCACACAATACGACGTATTCTGTACATCCAGGATGCACAAAAATGTACCGGGATCTTCGACACCATTTTTGGTGGCCTAATTTGAAAAGAGAGGTTGCAGAGTGTGTTAGCAGATGTCTTACTTGTCAAAGAGTCAAAGCAGAACACCAGAGGCTAAGTGGACTACTCCAACCACCGGAAATACCGAATGGAAATGGGAGCACATTACGATGGACTTCGTGGGTTGGACTTCCTGCCATACGTAAGGGTTATGATGCCATTTGGGTGATTGTGGACCGACTAACAAAGACAACTCATTTTCTACCCATCAAGATTCGATTCAATTTGAACCAGTTAGCAAATTTTTATGTAAAGGAAATCGTATCGCGACATGGAGTGCCAGTGTCGATTGTCTCCGATCGAGATCCGCGTTTCACGTCAAAATTCTGGAAAAGTTTGCAGGAACGAATGGGAACTCAATTGAGATTAAGTACTGCTTATCTCCCTCAAACTGACGGGCAGAGTGAACGAACCATACAAACGTTGGAGGACATGCTTAGAGCTTGCGTGATGGACTTCAAGGGAAATTGGGATGACCATTTACCATTAGTAGAATTCGCTTACAATAATAGCTATCATGCGAGTATCGGTATGCCGCCATATGAAGCTCTTTACGGGAGAAAGTGTAGAACACCATTATGTTGGGATGAAGTCGGAGAACGACAACTTTTGGGACCAGAATTAGTCCAGCAAACGGCCGACGTGGTAGCAACAATAAGGGGCAAATTGGTAGCAGCTCAAGATCGCCAAAATAAATATGCCGACTTGCATCGTCAGAACCTAGACTTTGAAGTCGATAGTTTTGTGTTTTTGAAGGTATCTCCTTGGAAGGGAAAGATCAGATTCGGAAAGAAGGGAAAATTGAGTCCGAGGTTCATAGGGCCATTCGAGATATTGAAGCGAGTGGGCGGGTGGCATACAAAGTTGCTTTGCCACCTTTAAATCGAACACATCCACAACGTGTTTCACATTTCCGTACTACGTCCATACAAGTCTGACTATAAGCACATGATTTCCTATGAGC
The DNA here is from genome assembly GCA_020205615.1 of Panax quinquefolius. Lineage (NCBI taxonomy): Eukaryota > Viridiplantae > Streptophyta > Magnoliopsida > Apiales > Araliaceae > Panax > Panax quinquefolius. The sequence goes on along the minus strand of CM035160.1, from coordinate 105,417,336 downwards.
CAATTCAAGTAGAGAAGAATCTGGCATATGAAGAAATTCCTGTTCAGATAATAGATAAGAAAGAACAAACGCTAAGAAACAAAGTTATATCTTCTGTAAAAGTAGTTTGGCGAAACCACGATGTCGAGGAGGCCACATGGGAATGAGAAGATAGGATGAGGAGAGACTATCCCCATCTTTTTGTGTAACCTTGTATAAATTCCGAGGACGGAATATTTATAAGGGGGAGAGGATGTAATAACCGTAAATTTTATGATTTAATATTAATATTTATATAAATAGAGCCTGCGATTTTCTTTTTAAATACTTACATGGCATGAGGTGAGTAACTCAATTGAATTAAATTATTTAAATATACCAGAGTAATGATAAATCATTGAATTGGTTTGAAAGCTTGTCTGGATGGACTAAATCTTTTTTTTATTATTATTTAAGTGAGTAACTTAAATTATGTGAAATAACCCAACTTATTAATAATTTTTAAGATGGTGTATAATTTAGTGTTATTGGGGTAAATTAAATTAATTAAATTGCTGCAATAATTATTAAGTATTTGCATGTTATAATCCAAATAATAAATTGGGAGTCTAGCCCAATAAATTAGTTGGTGGACTTCTCAGTTAGCCCAATAAACTTGGGTTATTTAAAATCCAATTCGGAACCCAACATAATAGTTAACTGATGGTACAAGGTGTTGGTTTAATAAAATGTGGCGTGGGGAAATGGGCCAGACCGACTAGTCCCTTGTCTATGTCTGAGATCTATTCACTTGTCCCAAATTAAGGGTCACCAAGTACAAGGAGCAGTAGCCTAAACTCTCTTTACGTAAAATTTCAAGCTGCTAATCCTAGGCATGCAGGGCTAGCTAAGTGGCTGGTATGGAGTGGTTAAACAACTCCTTTAGTAACCATTGTTCATTTCTATTGCACCATTAATCCCAACATTGGGTAAAGGAAGTGTCTAGTCCATGCTTTTCTCTTTAAATACAAGCCACCATGGCAGTCTGTTAAAGTGATAAGAGTGTTGGAGAAATCTGAGTAAAGAATTCTTAGTTGCTAAGCATTACCAAATCAGTGTGTGAGATATCAAGGTTAAAGCTCGAGAAGGTATAATTTCTACTTCGTTCTTAACTTGAGTCTTGTTTGATTCTCAGTTTTCCTAAATTAATAGGTCAAGTATGATGAATTAGCATGATATAGGGTGTTTAGAAAGTTTACTTTAGATGCATGAATCGTTAATAATTATGCGAATCAAGTTGTGGCTACTCCGCAAAAATGTAGCATGTTCACCGCTTTACGAACTCCATGGGTGCAAATTTGCACCGCATTTAGGAACCAGCTGATGGGTTCGGTCGTGTTAGACCATGTATTAAGAAATTCCCTTAGGTTGTATGCATATAGTAAAGTCTTAATGAAATTAACCCAACAAACTTAGACTTTGTCAAAATAGTGTAGACCGAAGTCTCTGAAAGAGCTGACTTCAGAGATGTCTTCGGACAAGTCATGATGTCTTCGGACAAAGCGTGTTGTCTTCGGACAAGTCATAATGTCTTCGGACAAAGCGTGTTATCTTCGGAAAAGTCGTAATATCTTCGGACATGGCCAGACGTCTTAGGCTTCGGACATGGCCAGATGTCTTCGGCTTTGACACACGGTGAGATGTCCCAGGACCTCGAGACATGATCATAACTTGATATAAGGATGGATTAATAATATTCCTATACTACTATAAACTATTATTACACCTAACGAGTTCTAAGTAGAGAATTTTACTAACTTCGAAAATAAATCTAATGCCCGTAAACATGCGTAGAAAAGGTCTCTGGGATTGATAGATGTTATGGTCTACTTAAAGAAATGAACCTCTTGGAACTACGAAGAAGAAAGATTATGAATAAACTAGCAAAGGTCAAAAGTATGAGCATGTTAGTGTACAAATATGAGTTCGATGGGTGCAAAGATAGATATACATAGATAGAAAGAAAAATGTTTACGGTACATGTTGTTTATATATGTAAATCAAGTGTGTTTGGCTAATGAATACCTATACTTGCATAAATAGGACAAACATAGTTCATTGAGGTGATTTTCGCTACAAGTAGTAATCAACGCTAAAGGCAAGTTCCCTGACCTCACTCAAATTTACATTGAGCAAGTATCCGAACACTATTATTATTGTGTTGGAAGTTCCTTGCTTCTTACACTGTATACATTCAAATTGTCATCTCAAGCAAATATCTGTTTCTATTCGAAAATCATTTATATACCTTGACGTTGTTGCAAACATTGGATCTATTTTTCTTAAATGCATGATAAAAATTGTCTAAGCCTTTGATTCGACTAGACTATTATTATGCTATCCAAGCCAACTGACTTGGTGCGGACTATCGTAAATCTACTGAGATGAACAACCCTCATTGAAGGGGAAATTATATATTGTTGGGGGACCGACGTGCGCACATGAGTATGATTAAATGTTATGCATAACGTAGGGTACTTTAGGTTGATCACCTGTTGTACTCGTTTACATTGATTACGCTTTAATCATCAAGTAATTCTAGTAAGAGTTCTTAGTCCTTAGTGATTTTTCGCATTACTCATTTATGTTGAACCTCGAAATGAATAAATTCTGAAATTTTGTTGATATCCTTCAGTCTATAACGACACCTATTGAATACCCTTGATATTGCTTGATATCCTTGAACTACCAATTATGATTATACCTTGAAAGATTTAAATGCTATAACTGCTTGTTCTTCTGGCTATATTACTTGCTGGGCAAACTTGTTGCTTATTCTTGCTTCCTAAAACGTTACAGTTAAGGCAGAGCAAGGCGGTACTTCAGGACATGACAAGGGAAAGGGCAAGGCGACAGAATTACTTAGTCCTTAAGACTAGAAGTATTATTATTATTGTTATGCTGGTTATGATGTATTCAAGAATGACTAAGTTATGTTTAAGTTAATCACTGAATTGTCGTAGTAATGGTTACTGTACCTTGGGGCGTGAATATTATATTATATCAATGTAAATTATTCTATTATTTCCGTTGTTGATGATTTAGTAAGATATTCGTAGTTGCACGTGATGCACCGAATTCGAGATATGGGTGTCCGAATTTTGGGGGCGTCACAGATGTCGGGGGGTCCCTAACACCTTCCCTCCGCATAACCAAGTCCCCGGACCCTAATGAATCTTGGTTTCACCGACCCGTTTAGCAGTGTCACATCACTGGGTCAATGTGCAAATCTTTTCTCAGTTGTGTTGGTACAACCATTTAAAAAACAACTGACGACTTTTAACAGTCCATCGTCGACATTATACATGTCGGACCTTTTTCACTTGTTTTTTCAAAAAAATCTCACCTAAAATGAGAACACCAAAGAACAAGTAACGGAAAGGGACATTTAAAAATCCCGACGTCGACAGGTGGTGACTCCGCTGGGGACTCTAGTAAGAGGACTTAAGCCGCTATTATAATTTTTTCAAAACTGTTATCTGCTTTTGTGTGAATGTTGCATTTACATTTGATGAATGTGTACGAATGCATTTCCTTGTTGCACTTAGTGCTTCGCACCATAGCTGCTTGTGATATTAGTGCTTCGCACATGTCATCATTTTTATACGGTGAGACACAATGTATTTGAATGTATGTTGTGTGGTCCCTCCACCAGGAGGCTATCCCGTTGGTGTTTGATTACTGGACTCGTGGGAAGACTGATTCCCCCCAAGGCTCAGGAAAGGCACCACCCAAATTCGCTCTAGTTAAAAGACCGGATTAATTTCCCATTGAGTAAATTGCGATGATTTGGGAACCTTCATGCCAAAAAGCCACGAGAGTAACCTAAGATAGGTCAGCCTCTGATAAACCCAAAACGGAGGAAAGTCTCTTCATGCTTTCTCATTGCAATTACTTGCAAACACAATTACTTGTAATTTCATTCCATATATATCTCTATGTAATGAGAAATATGAAGAAATGTGTACACACGTGCTATCCTGTATTACCAAACAACTGACATCCGTTTTGCAGGATAAAATTCCTAAAATAGACACATCACATAGCATGTTATTATACACGCATTCCCTAAGGACTAAACTATGCAAGTCTTTTACAGGGATCCAATCGTACCTACTACCCGGTCAAAATCCAAAAAGGCTACAGGCCTACAGTCAATCATGTCGTCATCTGACCAGACTGAACTTAATCCAGTTTCTCGCAAAGAATTCGACGGATTAAGCAAACAAATTATAGATTTGGCTGTTCTACTCAAAGAACTACACCAGTCTACTCAGGGTCAAAAAATACCCATACATACTGAATCCTCCACACAAGAGGGGAACCCAGGTCATCACAATACCTGAACTGCAGTTGGATACAACCAACAAAACTCATGATGCTGCCCATCCCACTGGAGATCCAGACACTAGTTACATAAAAAAGAAAGTCCTCCCAATGGAAGAGACCCTTCGTGCTATCAAAGGAATTGAAACACATGTGAGTGTTTCATATGCTGATCTTTACATTATCACTGGTGTTCATTATCCAGAAAAATTTAAAACTCCTGAATTTGAAAAATATAACGGGTTAGGAGATCCTTACACACATTTAAAGGTGTTCATTGGAGAACTTGGATCTTATGCAGAGGACGAAAAACTCATAATGTAATTGTTCCAAAAGAGTCTAACTGGAGAAGCCCGTTCATGGTACACAAGATTAGACAACTCAAAGATCCATAGCTGGGAAGAGCTAGCACACGTTTTCATCACTCAATACAGCTTTTAATCTCAGATGGCTCCTGATCGGTATCAAATTTCCAAGATCAAGAAATAGTCTAATGAGTTGTTCAAAGAGTATGCTTAAATGTGTAGATGCCTGGCTGCCCAAGTTATTCCTTCCATGACAGAATCAGAGATGGTCATTACTTTCATAGACATACAAGAAGCTCCTTTATATGAAAGAGTTTTAGCTGGCATCAGCAAACCATTTTCTAAAATGGTCAAACATGGGGAGATGGCTGAGATGGGATTGAAGTCCGAAAAGATTCAAGACCTAGCTGCCCTTAAAGCTGATGCTGATCACATCCAATCCAAAAATTATGGAAACAACCCCCGGAGGGTCCATAAAAAGAAAGAGGAAGATGTTTCCCTGATACTACAGGGTCAAAAAGGCAATAAGAACATGCCTATTCAAAGGAGAAACTACACTCCCTTTCAAGCACAGTCAGCGAACCCTCCAATACCAAAAGGTGGAGAAGTCAAACGCCCTCGAGTGTTCACACCCTTAGGGGATACACTCGAGAACATTCTTAATCTTCAGATAACACAGAAGAAAATTACACATCTTCTTCCACCAGCCATCCCTAATGGACGAGGTTTTAATGCTGCTCAGAAATGTGCTTATCATGCCTGGGCGCTTGGACATGATACTCAGGATTGTTGGGCCTTGAAACACAAAATCCAAGACCTGATAGACAACGGTGAGATTGTGATCACCAAACCAGATCAACCTCACGTTCAAGACAACCCTCTTCCTCAACACAAAGAAGAAGAGGTCAACATAATCAATTGGAGCAATGGACAGAGTTCTAATTTCAACTGTGAATCCTCCCAGACCCTCAAAGACGGTGATGACAAATGAGATTATGCCAAGTTTTAGTTCACAATGGAATGAAAGATAAAAGCTTTAGGCAAACACATTGAGCAATTGGCAGAATTGGTGACTTATCAGCATCAAGTGACACGTCAATTAATTAGCCAGGAGCATGCTAGTCTCCCACCTCTTGTCATGAATACTCATTCATCACTTTCAGAAAATGAAATGCTGGAAGTCAAAGTGACAAAGAGAGCAAATGCCAAAGCCCGTCGGGATTTTGCCAACAAAAGGGAATTCACCTATTTAGGCCAACCTATGGAGGAAATCCTTCAGATGTTAATCAATGAAGGAAGGATCAGTTCCCTTCTACCTCCAATCAACCCCCGTTTAGGATGGTATAACTCTGATGGAGTATGTCAATATCACTCCCATTCTCGCGGTCACAGCACAGAAGAATGCTGGGAACTCCGCCACCTCATCCAAAATCTAATTGACAGTGGTGTCCTACACCTAGCGGACGATGATACTGTGTTACGTGCAAGTGAGAATACATGTTCTACTAAGTGGAACAAGGTGGTAGCAGTCATATCCACTGAAACTGATGGGGCTAACAGATTACTCACAATACCAACAATTCAACTCAAGGGAAGCAACAATCCTTTGAAAGTGGCCGCCCTTGAGCCAATCAAGTTGTCGTACAGAGCATAATACCCTATTGTTTGCTTGCACAAGGTTTTGTGGAATTATGGAGAAGGTGAAGGATCCACCTCACATACCACTACTGCAGTGTCGAAGGAAAATCCACTATATCTTCCCCAACGGGTGACGAAGTTTACCATCAAATCAAAGGAGAAAATAACCATGGAGAAAATTAAAAATTTCCTCCGCACTATGGGTCATCACGAAGCTAAGGTGGTTTTAAGCTTAAGAAAACCTCCACATCAAATGTCAATTTTGGACTTGGTCCTAACTTCTGAGGATCACCGGAAGATCTTGTTGAAGGTTTTGGAAGAAACCTATCTACTAACATCAGTTGATACGGAAAAATTTTAACATCTAGTTGATCACATTTTTAACAACAATGTGATATCCTTCACTGATGATGACATACTTGCTTAGGGGACCGGGCCATTGCAAATCGTTGCACATTACTACGCCTCTTGTCCTTCGGATACATGCAAGCTAGAGTCTTGATATATGGAGGTTTATCTCTAAATATCTGTCCATACGCTACCATGGTGAAGATAAATGTCAATCTCAACCGAATTTGGAGCAGTCATACTGTCATCAAAGCATTTGATGGAGCCCGCAGGAATTCGGTCGAAGTAATTGAACTGCCCGTAATATCCGCGATTTTTTTTTATGTAATTTAAGAATTATTAATGAACGAATTTATATGAAACTTTTGGGTGATTTCATTTATTAGATGTATGTGTGTGGTACATATATGTGTTATTTCAAGATATGTGATGAGATGTATTTAAATGGTTGGTATAGTTTTATTTAACTATTTAAAAAAAAATTAAATTAAGTAGGGAATTATTCTATTTTATTACGTGGGATGGTATTAAATCATGAGCTGGATTTCAGAGAGGAATTTAGAGATGCGGTCAGTGTATTCGAGTCCGGAACGTCGAAATTAGTCAGGATAGACTGTAATCACGAAAAAGTGTCATAGTTGACTTTTTGGTCAAAGTCAACCAGTTAACTTTTTCGAGGAAAAAGTCAACTACGAATTTCAGAGATGAATTTGACTAAACTGATAGTCCCATGACGTCCGGAACGTCGACTTTAGTAGGAATCGATATATGGTTCGCAAAGTTTGGTTCGGAAGGGTAAAATAGTCAAATAGCTTATTAATTGATTAATTGATTAAAATAATATATGTATTTTTTTATAATAGAAATTAAATTGAATCAAGGACCCATGAGACTATTAAATTGGGACAAGGAGGGAGTATACGATATTACATAATAGCTAAGGTGGAAGTAATTTATTTTATTCCTTAAAATCAAAATTCTTTTTATTTTTCTAACTCCCACATTCATTTTCTCTAACTCCCACATTCTTCCTATTAATTAATTATATTATTGTAGTATTAAGTATTGTGAGTAATCATTAGTGTTCGGGGTTATGGGAGTTGGGGGTTATGGGAATCAAAAGACTCTAACAAAGCTATACATATATACAAACACACTTTTCTTTTAAGAAAATTCCACCAAGTAAGCATGCAGAGAAGTTGAGAGTGATAGATAGTGTGGTAGTATTTTAGAGATCACTTAACAACTAATAAGCAAGGAAGAGGTATAATCAAATTAACGCAAGGGAAATTCATCCAAAAAGGTAAGCTATGAAACTTTGTTTTTCATATTTTTGAAGAAAAATAGTGAAAAGGCATGTATAGCCATGGTAAATGGTTTATGTTGATTTCGTAAGGCTATGATAATATTGTTGGTTTCTGTTATGAGGAGGATAAGGAATGAAAAGTATGGTCTAAACATGTTTCAATTACATAGAGAATCAAATATTTCATGAATGTATGCGATATGTTGATAAAATGCCTCTTTGTAGTCAATTTGTTCATAGCATGGTAATTTAGTGAGTTGGTTTGTTGTAGCATGTTCATATATGTTGGTAGAAGTGATCTGGACAGTATGAGTCAAGCCCATGCATGCTAGAATCAAAATCACAAAATTTTTCAAAGTTGGTTGAATGTGAAATCTGTCATTTTTGGGGTTTTTTGGAGCCTCGGAATCATGGTGTAGATGAATCGATTAGCGTATGTTATAATTTTATAAACTAGTATGTAGCATGAGGTACAACCTATCCAAATTTTATAAGAAAGGGAGTTAAATTGAGCAAGTTATGAAAATCGTAAGCATGCATGTTGGTAATAAAATCTGCAGAATTCTGGAAATTTCAGAATTTTTTCTAAGTATAAAACTGGTGCTGGCACGCTTTTTATGCAGTTGGTTTGTGGTCTTAGCATGCTAGTTTTATGAATGTTATATTTTTGTAAAATACCTTGATGTATGAAGTTTATTGTGTCCAAGTATCATGGTCATATCATCTTTAAGTTAGCTAGAATAAAATCATAGAGTCACTGAAAATCGTAGAGTAAACTCTGAAAATCGTAGAGTCAGTGAAAATCGTAGAGTAAAAATCGTAGAGTCGGTGAAAATCGTAGAGTCAGTGAAAATCATAGAGTAAAAATCGTAGAGTCTCTGAAAATCGTAGAGTCAGTGAAAATCGTAGAGTAAAAATCGTAGAGTCAATGAAAATCGTAGAGTAAGTGAAAATCGTAGAGTAAACTCTGAAAATCGTAGAGTCAGTGAAAATCGTAGAGTAAACTCTGAAAATTATAGAGTAAAGTTTATATTACAACTACTATGCGTTGCTAATAGTTGATGTGCATGATTATACAATTGTGTAGGGCACGTGTAGTGCAGATAGCTGTAAGCTGTTAATCTGTTATTGGTAAACAATGATCAAGGTAAGTTCCTTACCCTATTTTTCATTATGAATTTATTCAACTCTTATTCAGTTGATTGTAGTGAGGGTAAGTTTGGGCTTGTGATTAATTAATCATTCGTGAAAGCTCCTTTATTGTAAAGTTCTATAACTTCAATTGTGATGTGAAACGTTATTGATGATTATTCAGTTCCTATTGCAACTGCTATACTTTAAAGTTCGTTTCAGCTAGATGTTATTGATGCAAACGTAGTATAGTGTTTGAACAATTCAAATCCTTTGAAGCTATTGAATGTTTACTAATCCAAATTGCTTTGGTGAGATCCCGTATGAATACTAAGATGAACAACCCGGATAACGGGGTAACCGATGACGGGCATATAGTCCCATTTACGCTTATGCGTTTAAATGTTATACTTGTGCACAATGTAGGGTACGATATGCTGATCACCTGGAGTACTTGTAGAGACCGTTTACAATCTATTTGATTGTTAAACCGTCTGATGGTTTTTGATGAAACAAAGTAATGTTCAGGGTATCTAACACCCCTTAGTATGCTATTGAGAATTCCGTAACTCTTATCTTGATATTCCGCTTTATCTCTTGATATTTATTTCAACCGCTGAGAAATATTCATACTAATGCTTTTACTTCGATGTATGTTCTCAAACTACTTTATATACTTGTCGGGCAATTTGTGCTCATTCTTGCTTAAACCTTCAGCGCCATACTAACAACGGCGAGGGCTCAAGGCAAGGACAAAGGAAAGTCTAAGATGAAATGATGAGAGTTATTCATGTAATATTATATTTCCGCATATGATGTGATGTAGCGATAAACGCTAATTTTAAGTTTTAGTTTATTAAAGGTTGTAAAAACTTGGGACTTTATTTTGAATAAGTATGTAATAATTAATATTATTATTATTAGAGTTACTTAGATAGATGATGATATATGTTGTATCGTGAGCACCATGTCCTCAGAATCGATGTTACACAGATTTGGGGCGTCACAGTTGGTATCAAAGCAATAGGTTAAAAACCTTAGGTAGGGAACCTTAGACTATAACCTTAGGGAAGTTAGTGGAGAAAATAAAGAGATGAACTCATGTAGAGTTCTACGGGTTGTGTCAAATCTATGTTTCCTAAAAACAAAAACAACTATTTTAAAATACTAACCGAGTGATTTTTTTTTCTTGTTTGAAGGATGTCAGGAGAAGAGGAGGTTAGAGATATCCACGCTGTGAGTGAGCGGTTGGTGACAACCAGAATGAGCCTATAGTCGAGGCAAGAGGTGACTCGCACCTGCAGGAGTATCCTGAAGAGGAAGAGGAGCCCGAGGAGGACTCGTAAGATGCACCTGAGGATACTTTATTGGATGAGTAGATGGATAGGATTACGGAGTTGGACGACAAGGTCCATGATTTGAAGGAGATGTATCGGGGAGCAAAGAACCCTAAAGATTGATTGCTTGAGGCATTGGTGCACCACCGATAATTAGGAACGGGGATCCGTCCGACAAGTTGCGCATCGCACTGTAAGGCGGATAAGGCGTAAGGATGAGAAAGAAGCTATTAGGACCCACTTGGGGCATACCATTAATGGGTTAGAGTCGAGGATTCAGAGTCTTAAAACTGACAAGTAGATTATTACCACATTCTGGGGAGAAGAGAGGAGAGACCTTGTTCGGGCTGAGAAGCTAACTGGCGAGTTAGAAGGAGAGGTGAGAGATAAGAAGGTTAAGATAGACAAGATGAAGTACGCATTTAGGTCAGCACATGGAAGGTTTCAACATAGGGTGAATCATTTTCCAAGTAAGGAGCACCGGTCTAGACGTGTTATAAGCCCATGGCTGGTACTGGAGATAGCGGATGAGGAGCATGAGGACGCCATTAGGCGGGGCTTTTAGTTTATTATGATGAACTTTTACTAGTGGCGTATAGAATGCTTATCTTTGAATAATAAGCTTGGTTTCGGTTTTTACCAAGTATGTTGGTTTAAAGTGATGTAAATGGCTTAATGTTATAAGACGATGAAATACCTTGGGTGTTATGTTTATAAATAAATATGTTTTTATTTAAGTATGTGATGTGATGATTAAGTCTCTTCTTATGATTGATATATTATGTAGAGTAAGTGATAAGATAATAACATTAAGTTCATTTTAAATGTATAGATGGCTAGAGGAAGACGTCAAAACACCCGAGGGGTCAAAGCAGAATGCTAGGGATGCACCGAATCCTATGCAGCAGTTTGAAGACATGTTAGTAGGGGCACTTCAGAATCGAACCCCGAATGCCAATAACCCTCCAGTGGCCTAGGTGGCACACTTCAAGTGCTTCAAGAGCACGGGACCCCCTGAGTTCAAAGGAACCACTGAACCCATCGAAGCTCAAACTTGGGTCAAGGAAATCGAAAAGGCGTTCGCTATCGCCCGAGTAGGTGATGATCAGAAAACAATCTTCACCACTTACATGTTGAAGGGTGAAGCTAACTTCTGGTGGGAGGAAAACTAGACCAGGGCTGGAGAAGGCGTGATACCTTGGGAAGGGTTTAAGAAAATCTTTTTCGAGAACTATTTTCCGGTTAGTATGCAGAGTCGCATGGAGATGCGATTCCTGGAGCTGAAACAAGAAGACATGATGGTACCTCAGTATGCTGCAAAATTCAACGAGTTGGCGAGGTTTGCGCCTCACCAGGTCAACATTGAGGAGAGAAAAACGAGGAGGTTTGAGCAGGGTCTCAAACCATGGCTATATAGCAGACTTTCGGTTTTACAGATGAATAGCTTCGCGACTCTCCTGGAGAAAGCTATAATCGCTGATGGCGGAAGTGAGGCCTTGATGAAATTTAATAAAGAAAAAAAGAAGAAGAATGAAGGAGGGAATCGTGGGGAAGGTAGCAGCAGCAGTGGTGCAAACAAGAGGAAGTGGAACAATAACAACAGTAGTAGCAACAATTTCAAATCGGGAAACTCTGGGGGAAAACCAAGGGAAGCAAAGAAGAGTACTGAGGCATGCAAGGAGTGTGGGAGGAATCACTCAGGGGCATGCCTAAAAGGAAAGAATGTATGTTTCAACTCATGCGCGTAAGGGCACATCTCTCCCAATTGCTCAAGACACCAAAGAGAAATGGATGCTTCAACTGTGGAGCATTGGATCATCAGGCAAGGAATTGCCCAAAGAAGAACACATCAGGAGGAAATGAAGGAAGGGGACCAAGCGGTGGGAATCTCACGATTAATGGACCACCAACTCAAAATCGACCAACAAAGAAGGACTTTCAACATGACGGCTCAGATGCTATCGCATCCGTGGACGTGGTTTCGTGTATCATTCCGATCAATGATATATCCGCCACATATTATTTGATTCGGTGCTACTTGTTCCTTCGTATCACATGAATTCTCCCAACGATTAAATTTACCCCAGGAATAATTAAAATATCCTATGAACGTAGAAGTTGCTAACAAGGAAATGATTCCCGTTAGCCATGTCTATAGAAATTGTGTTATAGACATCAGGGGATATAAGTTACTTGTGGATTTAATTCCAATTCAATTAGGAGAATTTGATGTAATTCTAGGAATGGATTGGTTATTTAACCATGGAGCGATGATAGATTACCAAAAGAAGTGTATAAACCTTAGGACTCCAGATCAGTCTAAGGTAGCATTCTATAGAAGTAGGTCGCCGAGACACTCAAGTTGTCTGACGATGATGCAAGCAAGGAAGTTACTAAGAAAGGGATGTGTAGGATATTTGGCCCATATCGTCGATACGCAGAAAGAAGCGATAGAGATGGGACAAATACCAGTAGTGAACGAATTTCTGGATGTATTTTTGGAGGAATTGCCAGGACTTTTGCTGGATCGGGAGGTCGAATTCATTATAGATTTAGTACTGGGGATGGCACCAATTTTGAAAGCCCCTTACAGAATGGCACCGACAAAAATGAAGGAACTGATGGTACAATTGCAAGAGTTATTGGATAGGAAGTATATTCAAACGAGTGTGTCTCCTTGGGGAGCACCAGTTTTATTTGTGAAAAAGAAGGATGGATCAATGAGACTATGTATCGACTATTGAGAGTTGAACACGGTGACGATTAAGAACAAGTATCCGTTACCTAGGATAGATGATCTGTTCGATCAACTGAAGGGAGCGAAATATTTTTCCAAGATCGGCTTGAGGACGGGATATCACCAATTAAAGGTAAGGAAGGAGGATGTACCTAAGACAGCGTTCAGGACACGTTACGGTCATTACGAGTTCCTGGTGATGTCGTTCGGGTTAACAAATGCGCCAGCAGCTTTTATGGACATAATGAATCAGGTATTCAAGCAATACATAGATAATTTCGTAGTTGTGTTCATAGATGATATCTTGATCTATTCTAAGACTCAGGAAGATCATGCTGAACATTAAAGGTTAGTGTTGAGGCGCTGAGGAAGGATAAGTTATAATGAAAAATTCTCAAAGTGTGAATTCGTTGGAGAAAGTTCAATTTTTTAGGTCACGTGATCGACAAAGACGTAATTTACGTGGATCCAAAGAAAGGTGGAAGCGGTTCGTAATCGGGAACAACCAAAGTCACCGATCAAGTAAGAAGTTTCTTAGAACCGGCAAAGCTATTACAGTACGGTTTATCCATGATTTTTCAAAGATAAGCGGAACGTTGAAGAATTTAACGAAGAAGTTTCAGTAAAATTTGTCTCGACGGAGAAATATGAAGAGAGTTTTAAGGAACTCAAGAAAAGATCGAGTGAAGCACCAAAGTTGTGTCTTACACATGACGATACAGTGACTTCGTGATTTTCGATGATGCGTCACACAAAGGACTTGGTTGTGTGCTTATTTAACATGGTAAAGTTATTGCGTATGCATCGCGTCCAATCAAGGATTACGAGAAGGGATATCCTACCCATGATCCGAATCAAGGTAGTAGTAGTATTTGCCTTAAAGATATGGAGGCACTATTTATATGGTGTAAGGTGTGAAATATACACCACCATAAAAGTCTCAAGTATATTTTCACGTAGAAGGAGTTGAATATGAGACAAAGAAGATGGTTGGAATTTATAAAGGATTACGATTGCGACATCTTGTATCATCCGGGGAAAGCGAACATGGTAGCAAATGCGCTAAGCAGAAAGGGCAGTGGTAGATTGGCAATGCTAACAGCTCAAGAGGAGTTAATTAAGGAGATGGCTAGATTGGAACTCGAGATAAAAAGTCCAAGAGAGCCAGAGGGGAAATTGTTCACAATAGAGGCTCATCCAACTCTATTGGACAAAATCAAGGAAGTACAAGGCAGCGATGAGGAATGTGTGAAGGTGAGGACAAGAATTTCATATAGAGAAGAGCTTAAATTCAGTATGGGGCGTGATGGACTATTAAGATTTGAGAAGAGAATTTGGCTTCAGTACGTATTCCAGATTAAGGGAAGAATCTTGAATTAAAGGAAGAAATCTTGCAGGAAGCTCATAGCTCAAGTTACTCAATTCACTCGGGAAGCACAAAGATGTATGAAGATCTCCGCCAACATTATTGGTGGCCTAATATGAAAAGAGAAGTCGCAGAGTGCGTCAAAAAGTGTTTAACATGCCAGCGAGTTAAGGGGGAACATCAGAAACCGAACGGGCTACTTCAACCATTAGAAATTCTAGAATGGAAGTGGGAGCATATCACGATGGACTTCGTGGTAGGACTTCCAACTACGCAGAAGGGTTGCGATGCAGTTTGGATGATCATTGATCGATTGACCAAGTTAGCACATTTCTTCTCAATCAAGATCAGATATACCTTGGATCAGTTGGTAAAGTTTTACATCAAAGAGATTTTTTCCAAGCACGGGATACCTGTATCAATTGTGTCAGATCGCGATCCGCGGTTCACAGCAAATTTCTAGAGAAGTTTTCAAGAACACATGGGAACGCAACTGAGGTTGAGCACGGCGTATCATCCTCAAACAGATGGGCGGAACGAGAGAACTATTCAAACGTTAGAGGACATGCTGAGAGCATGCGTTATGGATTTCAAAGGGAGCTGGGATGACCACCTACCGTTGGTAGAATTTGCGTACAATAACAGTTATCACGCGAGCATCGGTATGCCACCTTATGAAGCTTTATATGGAAGGAAATGTGAAACGCCATTGTGCTGGGATGAAGTGGGAGAAAAACAATTGCTAGGGCCAGAATTGGTGCAACAAACTGCAGATGTGATCAAAATAATATAAGCGAGGCTAGTGACGGCTCAGGATCGACAGAAGAAATATGCAGATTAACATCGGCAACAACGAGATTTCGACGTCGGCACTTATGTGTATTTGGAAGTGTCGCTTTGGAAAGGGAAAATGAGATTTGGGAAGAAGGGAAAACTTAGTCCCAGATTCATAGGACCCTTCGAAGTGTTGAGGCGAGTGGGTGAGGTAGCTTATGAAATAGCCTTATCTCCGGAGTTAGAACATATACATAACGTGTTCCATGTTTCTGTCCTACGACCCTATAAGCAGGATTACAAGCATGTCATAGAGTATGAACCTATTCAGTTTGAAAAGGACTTAATCTATGAAGAGGTCCCATTGCAGATAATCGATAGAAAAGAACAAGTGTTAAGAAATAAGATAATACCTTCTATTAAGGTATTGTGGAGGAACCACAACGCCGATTAGGCTACGTGGGAACTCGAGGAGAAAATGATGAAAAATTACCCTAATCTTTTTGATTAATGTGTAATGATTCCGGGGACGGAATCCTTTTAAGGGAGGGTGAATGTAATATCCGAGATTTTTTTTTATGTAATTTAAGAATTATTAATGAACGAATTTATATGAAACTTTTGGGTGATTTCATTTATTAGATGTATGTGTGTGGTACATGTATGTGTTATTTCAAGATATGTGATGAGATGTATTTAAATGGTTGGTTTAGTTTTATTTATCTATTTCAAAAAAAAAATTAAATTAAGTAAGGAATTATTCTATTTTATTACGTGGGATGGTATTAAATCATGAAATCAAGTTGAGCGGAATTTAGAGATGCTGATGCATGATATTCGAGTCTGGAACGTCGAAATTAGTCAGGATAGACTGTAATCACGAAAAAGTGTCACAGTTGACTTTTTGGTCAAAGTTAACCAGTTGACTTTTTCGAGGAAAAAGTCAACTACGAATTTCAGAGATGAATTTGACTAAATGGATAGTCCCATGACGTCCGAAACGTTGACTTTAGTAGGAATCGATATATGGTTCGCAAAGTTTGGTTCCGAAGGGTAAAATAGTCAAATAGCTTATTAATTGATTAATTGATTAAAATAATATATGTATTTTATTTATAATAGAAATCAGCTGAATAGAAGGACCCATGAGACTATTAAATTGGGATAAGGGAGGGAGTATATGTATATTACATAATAGCTAAGGTGGAAGTAATTTATTTTATTCCTTAAAATCAAAATTCTTTTTATTTTTCTAACTCCCACATTCATTTTCTCTAACTCCCACATTCTTCCTATTAATTAACTATATTATTGTAGTATTAAGTATTGTGAGTAACTAATCATTAGTGTTGGGGGTTATGGGAATCAAAAGACTCTAACAAAGCTATACATATATACAAACACACTTTTCTTTTAAGAAAATTCCACCAAGTAAGCATGCAGAGAAGTTGAGAGTGATAGATAGTGTGGTAGTATTCTAGAGATCACTTAACAACTAACAAGCAAGGAAGAGGGATAATCAAATTAACGCAAGGGAAATTCATCTAAAAAGGTAAGCTATGAAACTCTCTTTTTCATGTTCTTGAAGAAAAATAGTGAAAAAGCATGTATAGCCATGGTAAATGGTTTATGTTGATTTCGTAAGGCTATGATAATATTGTTGGTTTCTGTTATAAGGAGGATAAGGAATGAAAAGTATGGTTTAAACATGTTTCAATTACATAGAGAATCAAATATTTCATGAATGTATGCGATATGTTGATAAAATGCCTCTTTGTAGTCAATTTGTTCATAGCATGGTAATTTAGTGAGTTGGTTTGTTGTAGCATGTTCATATATGTTGGTAGAAGTGATCTGGACAGTAGGTGTCAAGCCCATGCATGCTAGAATCAAAATCACAAAATTTTTCAAAGTTGGTTGAATGTGAGATCTGTGATTTTTGGGGTTTTTCGGAGCCTCGGAATCATAGTGTAGATGACTCGATTAGCGTATGTTATAATTTTATCAAATAGTATGTAGCATGAGGTACAACCTATCCAAATTTCATAAGAAAGGGAGTTAAATTGAGCAAGTTATGAAAATCGTAAGCATACATGTTGGTAATAAAATCTGCAGAATTCTGCATAATCGCAAGTATAAAACTGGTGCTGGCACGCTTTTCTATGCAGTTGGTTTGTGGTCTTAGCATACTAGTTTTATGAATGTTATATTTTTGTAAAATACCTTGATGTATGAAGTTTATTGTGTCCAAGTATCATGGTCGTATCATCTTTAAGTTAGCGGGAATAAAATCGTAGAGTCAGTGAAAATCGTAGAGTAAACTCTGAAAATCGTAGAGTTAGTGAAAATCGTAGAGTCAGTGAAAATCGTAGAGTCAATGAAAATCATTGAGTAAAAATCGTAGAGTCTCTGAAAATCGTAGAGTCAGTGAAAATCGTAGAGTCAGTGAAAATTGTAGAGTAAACTCAAAAATCGTAGAGTCAATGAAAATCGTAGAGTCAGTGAAAATCATAGAGTAAACTCTGAAAATCATAGAGTCAATGAAAATCATAGAGTAAACTCTGAAAATTATAGAGTAAAGTTTATATTACAACTACTATGCGTTGCTAATAGTTGATGTGCATGATTATACAATTGTGTAGGGCACGTGAAGTGCAAATAGCTGTAAGCTGTTAATCTGTTATTGGTAAACAACGATCAAGGCAAGTTTCTTACCCTATTTTTCATTATGAAATTATTCAACTCTTATTCAGTTGATTGTAGTGAGGGTAAGTTTGGGCTTGTGATTAATTAATCATTCGTGCAAGCTCCTTTATTGTAAAGTTCTATAACTTCAATTGTGATGCGAAACGTTATTGATGATTATTCAGTTCCTATTGCAACTGTTATACTTTAAAGTTCGTATTCCCTTAATGAACTATATTCAAGCATGCTTTCTAGCTTTCGTTTCAGCTAGATGTTATTGATACAAACGTAGTATAGTGTTTGAACAATTCAAAGATGACGGGCATATGAATTCGAAGATGAACAACCTAGATAACTGGTAATCATGATTTTATACATATAGTCCCATTTACGCTTATGCGCTTAAACTTTATACTTGTGCACAATGTAGGTACGATAGTCGATCACCGAGTACTTGCAGAAACCGTTTACAATCTATTTGATTGTCAAACTGTCTGATGGTTTTTGATGAAACAAAGTAATGTTCAGGGTATCTAACACCCCTTAGTATGCTATTGAGAATTCCAGAACTCTTATCTTGATATTCCAGTTTATCTCTTGATATTAATTTCAACCGTTGAGAAATATTCATACTAATGCTTTTACTTCTGATGTATGTTCTCAAACTACTTTATATACTTGTTGGGCAATTTGTGCTCATTCTTGCTTAAACCTTTTAGTTAAGGCTGATAACGCTGAGGGCTCGGGCAAGGACAAAGGAAAGTCTAAGATGAAATGATAAGTGTTATTTATGTAATAATTATATTTTCGCATATGATGTGATGTAGCGATAAACACTAATTTTAAGTTTTAGTTTATTAAAGGTTGTAAAGACTTGGGACTTTATTTTGAATAAGTATGTAATAGTTAATATTATTATTATTAGAGTTACTTAGATAGATAATGATATATGTTGTATCGTGAGCACTATGTCCTGTAATCGATGTTACACGGATTTGGGGGCGTCACACTACCAATCGAAATTGGTCCCCATATATTCTGCGTATCCTTCTACGTACTCAAGATAGATTCGGGATACAACCTGCTCTTGGGATGACCTTGGATCCATATGGCAGGGGCAGCCCCCTCCACCCTTCATCAACAATTGAAATACATTATCAATAATAGCCTGGTAACAGTCAACGCTAAACCAGAATGTCCTCAACACGGGGACATGCCATTCATCAATGCCAATGCAGATGTTGAACTGGTTAGTTTTCATGCCTTGGAAGTAAGCAATACCCAATACCATGCTATTGGAACGCCATTTCCTGAACCCAAGATTTCTGCCTAGGTAATGTCGGCTACTCAAGAAATGATGTCATTGGGTTATAAGCCAAGACAAGGGCTAGGTAAAGATCACCAGGGTATCAAATACCCAATTCAATTAACCAAGCAAACTAGAACAACTAGACTAGGCTATTCTGCAAGTTCTAGTCATAGGAATCCTCATAAGCATCAGCAGATTCCTTCAGCTTCAAGCAAGCGGTGTTTATCTTCGCCTTCAAACTCTGAGTCCGCACAACCTCTTGTAAAGGTGTCAGCCAATGTAATGGCTATGTTATTTCACAAGCCGGTACCAGTGAATGAGAAAGAAGTCTTTGTTCCAAATCCCACAGTGGAAGATGAGGAACGAATAAAAAACCCACGAGGACAAAATATCAAGAATCTTAAGTATCGTTCAAAATATCAAGAATTAACTCAATTTATCAATTTTGTATTAACCCTAATTTTATTAAACTAATCAATTCAATGGTTTTAAATTATATATAAAAAAACTAAATTAATAAAGAAATAAACTATCACAAAGCGATCACCAATAACGAAATCCGAATTTCAAACAATTAATGGAGAATTAGACTTATGATTTCACCCTGAGCTTCCGTCTGATTTTCCAACCTTTATTCCAACTCAATTCAATATTCCAGTTTATTAATCAAGAACACGAACGTAGTAAGAGCCACCTCTCGATGCACTAATACCATATTAACATCAATCCACAATTAAGATAGAAATTCGTTAAACACCTAAATTAACGAACTCACTATATCTCTATGTGAACTGCAATCAAAGAAGGTTTAAGTTTAAGCTCTCTATATGATTACATGTGATGTCAAGCGTATCTCTACCTTAACAATAATCACAAATCTGCTATCAACAAAATTCATGACACATGTTATATTAACTAGGTCTAGATTCGAATCTCCTCTCTCGATTCCTTTCAAATCCACAAAGAACTGTTGATCAGGCAATTCATAAATTTATGCTCAAATTAACATAGATAAACTGAAAATATCTTATTGAATTGGAAATCAAAGTTATAGAATCATCGTTTCGCCCAAAGATCCATCACAAGTCTAATAAGTAAATTAGTTCATAACGAATAAATTAAAAACTGAAAACTTTGTTGAAAACATCATCCCAATTACAAATAAAACTAAAGAGAAGAAGAATAAAAAAAACCCTTCATGTAGCCTTGATTACATGACAAATCGTGATAATCTCTCGAAAATTACTCCTCTAACATTCGCTCTTGATCCTTGAAATCGCTCTTGAATTCTTGCCTTGTGTGTTGTAAGATTGTTGTTTTTCTACGTAATAGTAAGCTTCTCTCTCTTAAATCTTCTTTTATTAGAGTCCAAACGCATCATCCCAATCCCACAAACCGAGCTCTAACAAGTCAAAACCAAAGAGGAAAACCAAAAATGGGACCCCACCCCGGTGAAAATGGGATAAACAAGCCATACGTGACTAATTAGACTCTTGACTTCAAGATTTTCTTACTTCCACTTTTTCCACTTTTGCTCCAAAAAGACCGCTTTATCCTCACCAATTGCATCCATGACCACCCTACACATAAAATAACATGAAATAAGTAAAAACAAACACAAAGCACGAAGATAACTATGAATTTAAACTTGAAATGAATAGTGATTCGTGTATATAAAATCCACTTATCAAATTCCCCCAAACTTAAATCGTGCTAGTCCTCGAGCACAAAACAAACTACATGCTATGCAATGCAATGAAATGCAATAACAATCTAAATGCCTAAAAATCCAACAACATCGCATAAACTGACTTATCCCCTTGGACTCAGAGAAAACAAGCAACTTAACAAAACAAATTATCAAAACCAGTCCACAATTACGTATTAATTCTCAATTCTTGAACAACTATTACTGGTACAGCGTGCGTGTGTGAACAACATCTAAGATAATTGATAAGGACCTAAATTCAATACATAAACAACTTCTTAGAAGGAATCATACACTGTAAACTCAAAAATCTCAAAGATAGGCACGATTCAACTAAAATTAAACTCAACCAAATTCAAGGGTACATGCAGGATACTTATACTTTCTTTTCTTCCTTCTCTTTTTTTTTATTCTTTTTTTACACGAGGGTTTTTTGCTCTTTTCCCGTGATTACTTCCCTTTTCTTTCTTTTTTTTGATAGTGAGTGTGTTTTACGCTCCATCTCACGCTTGTGTTTATGGGGAGTGTTTCTCATCAACCCACCACAAGACTCAACATGTTTTCTTTTTTTTTATATCCCACATGTATTCCCTCAAACTTAGGTTTGTGCCTAAGTTAAGCCTTCACTGCCTATCCTTGTCATTTTCTAGTTCATCCTAGCATTATCCTTTAGAAACTTTTTATGTATCAATTTGAACTAACCGGTCAACAAAGATGTTATTAGTGCTACCCCTTTTATAACAGTTTCAAACAAGTCCAAGAATCGATTTATAATAGAAATTATATCATAGTTCTAATAATCCATACTATATTGGTTAACTTGTTCACAATCTCATCATTGGCCCACAAAAATAACATGAAAAATGCGACACCGTAGGACATATTCAAACACACTATTTAACTAATTTTTTATTTTTTTTATATATATAATTTTTTTTTAGATAAATGAAAAAAATGCAAAATCCTATCTACTATGCAAAAACCTATTCTATAATGCAAAACTAGATATGACAACAAAAAGTTAAAAATGCATGTATGCAACTAAATAAATTACTCCCCCAAACTTAAATAAGACAATGCCCTCATTAGATAACAATAAAGTGCAATAGGACTTCCCTGGAATCGTCTATGTCTGGGGCGATGGTTGGTGCTCTTCCTCATCGGAATCATTAGGAGGAAATCGAGGTAAAGGACCGGGTTGTTGATATGGAAATTGAGCCGCCGGGTTGAAAGTTTGAAGCGTTGTGTTGAATGAGGCGAAAGATGCGTTCATGGCATCAAACATGTGATCTTGGCTCATCGCCAATCGCCGCATTTCCCGGCGTGCTGCCCTATTATGCGCATTCATTTGATTTTGGAACTCAAGGAACTGAGTACTAGAAAATGTCTCAGTCTGCGGAACCTTCTCGGTTCCTTGATCTCCAATTGTTTCATCCTCATCCCAGAGAGGTATCTTGACATCGACTTCGTCTTAGGCGCCGATGGAAAAATAAAACCCAAACCCCGTGGATGTGACTCTCCTCCACCCCACACTGAATACAACGCAATCATTCATGAATCAAGCAAAGCAAGTGGCGGTTGAGTTAGCTCATCATCAGAATAACGCACCCCGGTGTTGCGGTACAACGCACATATAAGTGAAGGGTGCGGCAAATCACCCAAAAAATTTCCACGTAAACCTTACGCGGATGGAGAAACTGATGATGGCCCCGCGTCGATAATGAAATCTTGCACAATGGCGTATAACAGTAACGCCTTCTCTTTGGTGACGTCCGAAGTGTGTTGGGACGGATGTAATTTTGCACATAAAAATGCGTACCATATCTTTCCATATCGGGTTAAGTCCTTGCTATTGAACACTGTTCCTCCCTTCCTACCTTTGGTCCAAGATGTGCCCGACTTTGTCAAATTTTTAATAACCTCCTCATAATCCGGGTCAAAATCCCTCATTTGGACATCTTACTTGACAATGGTGTGGCACCATGAATCGATAGTAAGCGTTGATTGCATCGTCATTTGAATCGGAACCATTCGACCCACAAATGCTTTGAAAGGAGCTTTGTCTTTGGCGTTTGCATAGAATTCCTTGACAATATTAACCACGGCGGGTGTCGGATGTTTAGTGAATTTGATCCACCCTTTTTGGTGAATTTGGGACATCATCTCCCCGTCATTCACCTCGGGGGCCAAACCACGCTCTGGCGTAAGTGCCTTAGATTGCATGTACTCATAACGGTCGGCGGTGGCGGCACTCACAAATTTTTGGCAGTCATAGGTGGTTGGCGGTGGAGCGGCGCTTGAACTCGCTCCCCATTAGCGTTTGGGTGTTGGTTGAGATGCCATTGAGTTTTAGTAGTGAACTCCTGCTAGTAACCACTTCCTCTCCCAAAAACTTAGTTCAGTCAATCTGTCAAACACTTGGCTACACAGCTCGTTCGGATCCCCCAAACTTAGGTTGGTTCTATGGAGTTGAGAAAAGATGAAAACTTGACACTATAGCAACCTACTCTCAAGTGTGGGTATCCCAATTTCTTAAAGAATTCGAATTTAATGGTGTTGAATATGGGAAGTATGAGATAGGGTTTATATAGGAGGGATGTGGGAGAGAGGAAATGGTGAAAGTGATGGAATTTATGGGGTAGGATGTGGGTGTTATAGGTTTAGGTAGTTGTAGTAGTGGGGAATGAGGGTTTGATGTCAAATGTGGGTTTAGGAAAGAAAGCTGAGATAGCACCAGGTGTATGTATGAGGGAGAGAAGGAAGCGGCGTGCGTTTTAAAATAGGCGTATCTGCCCAGGATTTAGGACCCCACCTGCCGGGGGTGCTAAACCAAAGAGCCCATTTTCGTGAGCATACCCTTGTTAAAATATTTTAACCAAAAATTGTGGAGATGCAAATTTTCCAATTTTCCTCCATTTCGTAGTCGTTGGTGCTCTGACTCACGTTGGACCTCTCTTGAAACCAAAAACATGCAATACGTTAGATTATTGACGACTTGGAGTTTCAATGAGATTTTTAGTACTTTTCAGAGATTTTTAGCAAAACTTATAATTGACAAGTCCTAACTACTGCTTCATAAACTATATCCTAACAAATTAAACATGAACTATGAAAAAATAAAGAAAAATTGGGTTGCCTCCCAATTAGCGCTTGATTTTAAGTCGTTCAGCTTGACTACTCCCTGTTTTACTGTGTATCGGCGAGGGTAATGTTGTCGGCGTCCCAGTTCGACTTGCCACCCCAGTAATGCTTTATCCGTTCACCATTGACCTTGAACATTTCTAACGGATTACGACTGTAGAGTTCAACGACGCCATGAGGAAATACTCGTTTTATAGTAAATGGTCCTGACCATCTCGACTTAAGCTTTCCTGGAAATAATCGCAGCCGTGAGTTGAACAAGAGGACTGATTGGCCCGACTCGAATGTTCGTTGCTCAATTTTTAGGTCGTGCCATCTTTTAACCTTTTCTTTGTATATCTTGGCGTTCTCGTAGGCTTGGATTCGTAATTCGTCAAGCTCATTTAGTTGAAGTAGCCTCTTTTCTCCTACCGCGGCTTGATCAAAATTCAATTTTTGTATTGCCCAATAGGCCTTGTGCGGTAGCTCCACTGGTAAGTGACATGCCTTTCCGTATAAGAGTTGATAAGGTGACATCCCGATTGGTGTTTTGTATGCAGTCCGGTACGCCCATAATGTGTCGTCCATTCGAAGTGACCAATCTTTTCGACTCGGATTTACAACTTTCTCCAGAATTTTCTTAACTTCTCTGTTCGAAACCTCCGCCTGCCCATTAGTTTGAGGGTGATACGCTGTAGCCACCTTGTGGTTTACCCCATACTTAGCCAAAATAGCTGTAAACGACTTATTACAGAAGTGACTGCCTTCATCACTAATTATTGCTCTTGGCGTGCCAAACCTCGTGAAAATGTTTTACAGAAAACTTGAGGACCACCTTGGCATCATTAGATGGTAATGCTGCGACTTCAACCCATTTCGAGGCGTAATCCACCATGAGCGAGAATATCTTGATTGCTTTCGAAAGACGGCGGAATGGTCCCATGAAATCGATGCCCCATACATCAAAGATTTCCACTTCAATAATTATTTGTAGGGGCATCTCATTTCGTTTCGATATGTTTCCCACCCTTTGGCATCTATCACATGTTTTCACAAATTGGTTGGAGTCTTTGAACATTGTAGGCCAATAAAACCCAGATTGAAGCACTTTTGCCACGGTGCGCTCACTCCCGTAATGTCCACCGTATGCCGATGATTGGCATTCTTGTAATATGTTGTGGACTTCACTGTATGGGATACATCATTGAATCATCTTATCGGCACATTGTTTAAACAGATACGGCTCATCCCACATGTACCACTTGACGTCGTAAAGAAACTTCTTTTTCTGTTGGCATGTAAGATCCAGGGGAAGCATCTTGCTTACCACATAATTCGCTAAGTCTGCATACCACGGAAATTCTACATTCAACCCAAATAACTATTCATCTGGGAATGTCTCGTTGATCACGCATCTATCTTCATCCTTTTTCTCCGGATTTTCCAGCCTTGATAAATGATCGGCAACTTGATTCTATGTCCCTTGTCTATCTTTAATTTCTAAATCAAACTCTTGAAGTAGGAGAATCCATCGGATAAGGCGTGGCTTAGCATCTTTTTTCGCTATTAAGTACCGAATCGCCAAATGGTCCGTGTAGACTATTACCTTAGTACCGATCAAGTATGCCCGGAATTTGTCGAACGCATATACCACTGCAAGAAATTTCTTTTCCGTAGTAGTGTAGTTCATTTGAGTCTTTGTGAGTGTTTTGCTTGCATAGTATATGCCGTGAAACACCTTGTCTCTTCTTTGGCCCAAAACAACCCCGACCGCATAGTCGCTCGCATCACACATAAGTTTGAATTGCGTTTTCCAGTCCGGTGCGACTATCACGGGGGCTGTAGTTAATTTCTTCTTCAATAGGTCAAACGTGGACTTACATTCCGCAGTAAAGCTGAAAGTGGCATCCTTCTCTAAAAAGGCGCATAGAGGTTTTGCAATCTTAGAGAAGTCTTTTATGAACCTCCTATAGAACCCAGCATGCCCCAGAAAACTTCTAATGCCCTTAACTGAGCCCGGTGGAGGTAGTTTCTCGATCGTGTCCAACTTTGCCTTGTCCACCTCCAATCCTTGAGCCGACACCTTATGTCCCAAAATTATGCCCTCTTTAACCATGAAGTGGCATTTTTGCCAATTCAATATGAGGTTTGAATCCTTACATCGCTGCAATACAATGACTAGATTCTCTAAACAAGTGTCAAAATTATCCCCATAGAACGAGAAATCGTCTATGAAGACTTCAACGTTCTTTTCCACCATATCCGAAAATATAGCCATCATACACCGCTAGAAAGTTGCAGGTGCATTGCACAGTCCGAATGACATTCTCCTGAATGCAAAGGTGCCGTAAGGGCAAGTGAATGTTGTCTTTTCTTGATCCTCAGGAGCGATAGCAATCTTATTATATCCCGAATATCCATCCAATAAGCAGTAAAAATCATGTCCAGCTAACCTGTCTAACATTTGATCGATAAAAGGTAGCGGGAAATGATCCTTTCGGGTTGCCTTATTCAATCTCCTATAATCGATGCACACCCTCCAACCTGTCACTGTCCTTGTTAGAATTAACTCGTTATCCTCATTCTGAATTACCGTCATTCCCCCTTTCTTAGGCACACAATGAATCGGACTTACCCATTTACTGTCGAAAATTGGATATATGAGCCCGACATCCAATAATTTCAGAATTTCCTTCTTGACCACTTCCTTTATGATTGGGTTAAGGCGACGTTGATGCTCCACTAATGGACTTGCATCATCCTCCATCAGAATCTTGTGCATGAAAAATGATGGGCTAATGCCTTTTATATCCGCAATCGTCCATCCAATTGCTGATTTGTGATCCCTAAGCACCCTCAGCAACTTTTCTTCCTGCAATTCGTTAAGTGCAGCAGAAATATTTACAGGTAAAAAATTTAAATCTCCTAAATACGCATACCTGAGGTGTTTAGAGAGTGGCTTAAGTTCCAATGTCGGTCACTCCTCCAATGATGGTTTCAATTTTTACTGCATTTGTCTCCTCGGTGTCTGAGAGGTTCAACCGGTGCTCTGAATCGGCTAACTCTCGGCAACGAGTCTAGCATCTGTAGGAAGTCCACAAATCCTGGGTCGTCTTTTTCTTCATCCCCCAATAAGGTTGTTTCTAATGGATCATTGATCAAAATTTTGTTAATATCTTCGCTAGTAATTTGCTCAATTAAATCCATTCGATAACATTCTTCCTCGTCCGTAGGATATTTCATGGCCTTAAACACATTGAATTTTATTTCTTGATCTTGGAGCCTCATTGTAAGTTCTCCTTTTTGCACGTCTATGAGTGTCCTTCCCGTGGCTAAGAAAGGTCTCCCTAGGATGATCGGGATGTTCTTAACTTCATCGAAATCCAATATGATAAAGTTCGTAGGGAATATAAAATTATCCATTTTTACCAAAATGTCCTCTACAATGCCCCTCGGATATGTGACTGACCTATCCGCCAACTGCAATGAAATATTCGTAGGCTTTGGCGCAGGCAAACCCAATTCTGAATATACTGATAATGGCATCAGGTTTATACTCACCCCCAAATCACATAAGAACTTGTTAAACGACATCTTCTCGATCGTGCACGGGATAGTAAAGCTCCCTAGGTCTTTGAGTTTTTGTGGAAGCTTTTTCTGTAACACTGCACTACACTCCTCTGTTAGTGCCACTGTTTCGAAGTCTTCCCATTTCTTCTTCCTCGACAGAATTCCCTTCATAAACTTCGCATAACTCGGCATTTGTTCTAGGGCCTCTGCGAATGGGATGTTAATCTGGAGTTTCTTGAACACATCTAAAAACTTTCTTGAATCGCTTATCGATTTCTATTTTTGGACCCTCTGCTGAAATGGCGGTGGAGGATAAACAATCAGCTCGTTGTTTAACTTTGTTTCCTCATTTTTGTTACCCTCCATTGTGTTACTGTCATCAACTTTTTCCTCCGGTGTTACTGAATTTTTTGCACTATTCCCACCGAGGTGTTTTCCACTTCTCAACATAACTGGTTGACATTGCTCATGATTACCCTTCGGATTTCTTTCGGTGTCGCTAGGTAATGTTCCTTGTGGTCTATTATTCAATGCCAATGCAATTTGACCTATCTGATTCTCTATGTTTTTGATAGCAATAGCTTGATTCTTCATAGCCAAATCGTTGCTAGTCATGTACCTTGCCCATGATTCCTCCTTATCGGATTTCCTGTCCTGCTGTTGAATCTATTGTGGATGACTATGAAAACCAGGGGGATATGATGGTCGTGGAGCTTAAGTTTGCTGATTATTGCTCCATGAAAGATTTGGGTGGTTCCTATTCCCCTGGTTGTAGGTGTTTTGGTAAGTATTTTGCGGAATTCTATTGTAGTTGCCTATGAGGCCCGAGCGGATCTTTGGATTTATTGCACCTTTGCTTTCGTCGGATGATCACCTGGACACAATTCACATACTACCATAACCTTCTGAACTTGTTGAACTTGAGCCCCTGCCATCGTATTTACCCTCTCATTCATCGTATCAAACTTCATGGATAATGCAGAAGGCTGTGCTTGTATAGCTGTTACTCCATCTAATTCCAACACCGTAGCCGCCTTTGCCTGTGTCATTCTTGCTGTGGACCACTGGTAGTTATTTGTCGACATTGTTTCTATCAAATTGTAGGCTTCCTCGTAACTCTTAGCCAAGAATGCACCGCCTGATGCCGCATCAATGCTAGTTCTGTCATTTCCATGTAGCCCGTTATAGAAGGTGTTTATTTGTAACCACTTAGGCAATCCATGATGTGGGCACTTTCTGAGTAATTCCTTGTATCTCTCCCATGCCTCATATAGTGACTCCCCATTCTGCTACTCAAACATTGTGATGTCATTCCTCATTTTCGCAGTCTTCGCCAGTGGGAAAAATTTGGTAAGAAATTTTTGAGCCAAATCCTCCCACGTAGTGATCGAACCCGACAGTAAAGAATGTAACCAACTCTTCGCCTTGTCCCGTAATGTGAATGGGAACAAGCGAAGTCTCACTGCCTCATCCGACACCCCATTGTACTTGAACGTGTCGCACATTTCCAAAAACTGATCAAATGCTCATTCGGATCGTCGTTTGCCATTCCCCCAAACTGACATTAGTTCTGCATCATCTGAGTGGTCCCAGGCTTTATCTCAAAGGTGTTCGCAGCAATTGCAGGCCTAGTAATGCTCGACTGCAGATCAGTCACCCTAGGTGTCGCAAAATCCCTCAACTCTTTCTGGTCTTCGGCAACCATCGTTTCTTCCTTATCAGAATTTTTGAATTCGTTCCTCGTTTCCTCAATCCACTTACTCAACTTTTGAAATCGTCTGTCAATGTCGTCCTCAAAAGGAAGCAAGTCTGGATGTTTAGATCGTGTTTGCATAAACCAATGTCGAAAACCTGAAATAGAAAACAAAAAATAAAAATGTTTAAGTAAAACTGGACTAATTAAACAGATATTGTAAAAACAAATATTAAAATCTAAATAAATTGTCCCACACAATGGCGCCAAAAAAACTTGTTGGTGAAAATCAATATGCTTAAAAAAACACGCAAGTGCACGTGGTCAACAAGTAATATAGTAGTGAATAAGTATCGTTCCCACGAGGACAAAATATCAAGAATCCTAACTTCACAATTATCAATTTTGTATTAACCCTAATTTTATTAAACTAATCAATTCAATGGTTTTAAATTATATATAAAAAAACTAAATTAATAAAGAAATAAACTATCACAAAATAGTCACCAATAACGAAATCCGGAATTTCAAACAATTAATGGAGAATTAGACTTATGATTTCACCCTGAGCTTCCCTCTGATTTTCCAACATTTATTCCAACTCAATTCAATATTCCAGTTTATTAATCAAGAACATGAACGTAGTAAGAGCCACCTCTCGATGCACTAATACCATATTAACATCAATCCACAATTAAGATAGAAATTCGTTAAACACCTAAATTAACCAAATCACTATATCTCTATGTGAACTGCAATCAAAGAAGGTTTAAGTTTAAGCTCTCTATACGATTACATGTGATGTCAAGCGTATCTTTACCTTAACAATAATCACAAATCTGCTATCGACAAAATTCATGATACATGCTATATTAACTAGGTCTAGATTCGAATCTCCTCTCTCGATTCCTTTCAAATCCACAAAGAACTGTTGATCAGGCAATTCATAAATTTACGCTCAAATTAACATAGATAAACTGAAAATATCTTATTGAATTGGAAATCAAAGTTATAGAATCATCGTTTCGCCCAAAGATCCATCACAAGTCTAATAAGTAAATTAGTTTATAACGAATGAATTAAAAACTGAATACTTTGTTGAAAACATCATCCCAATTACAAATAAGACTAAAGAGAAGAAGAATAAAGAAAACCCCTTCACGTAGCCTTGATTACATAGCCGTAAGTGATAATCTCTGAAAATTACTCCTCAACGTTACTTGCCTTGAAATCTCTTGAATTCTTGCCTTGTGGTGTTGTAAGATTGTTGTTTTCTACGTAATAGAAAACTCTCCTCTCTTCTGGCCGAATTCTTCTTTTATTAGAGTCCAAACGCATCATCCCAATCCCACAAATCGAGCTCTAACAGAAGTCAAAACCAAACAGGGGCATTTCTGAACGGGACCCCCACCCGTTGAAATGGGGTACAGTATAAACAAGCCCCCGTGACTTAGGCTCTTGACTCGACTTCAAGATTTTCTTACTTCCACTTTTTCCACTTTTGCTCCAAAAAACCGCCTATCCTCACCAATTGCATCCATGACCACCCTACACATAAAATAACATGAAACAAGTAAAAACGAACACAAAACACGAAGATAACTACGAATTTAAACTTGAAATGAATAGCGATTCGTGTATATAAAATCCACTTATCAAACATACCAATAGATACACCCCAGACGATGATTGCCCAGACGTAATGGTCATCATTCGGGATAGGGAGGACGATGACAATCCCTCCATCACTGCAGTCCACCCGGACTTTGCCCTTGCCAATTGGAGCAGCACTCCTTGCATTGGTCGACAAGGGTAAAACTGGTAGAAACTCTTTCTGCCCTGTAGATATAATAACTGATTACTTTTTTGTACAATATTAGCAGTTTATTTTGCCAGTACATACTAACACTGTGTATGATAAAAACGTTTCATATATACTAAGTGAAAGCATATTTTGTTTCAGGACCCTGAATTTAGATGTGCATGTACTTGCTGATACGGTGTCTCTTCTTCACAAGGATTGTACCTTTGATGTAGAGATGAATTCAGCCTTGATAGAAATACAGGATGACATTGAGGTGCCTCCAGAAATTTAAGAATGGGTCAAAGACAAACCAAAACCCAACCTTGATCAAACCACTTCTTTCAATCTCGGAACCTTAGAAAGCCTTAAGCTAATCCAGATTGGTTCAGACCTTACACCAAACCAAAGGAATGACATGGTTACGCTACTAACAAAATTCCAGGATGTGTTTGCATAGCCTCATGAAGACATGGTGGGTTTGTCCACTAACATTGTCCTTCATCGCCTTCCCATTAAAGAGGGATTTAAGCCAGTCAAGCAAAAGCTCAGGCGATTGAAATCTGAGTGGAGTTTAAAGGTGAAAGAAAAAATTGTGAAACAATTTCAAGCTGACATCATCATGGTGTCCAAATATCCTGAGTGGATATCCAACATTGTTCCCGTGCCTCAACCTGGACGGAAGGTACGAGTTTGTATGGATTACCGGACTTGAATAAAGCTTGCTTAAAAGATAGCTTTCCAGTGCCATTTATCCACATTCTTATTGACAATATTGCTCAATACGACATGTACTCCTTTGCTGATTGCTTTGCGGGGTACCATCAGATCATGGTTGCTGAGGAAGATCATGAGAAAACTGCTTTCATCACGCCTTGGGGAACCTTTTGCTATAGATGGTTGTCATTCGGCCTCATCAATGCCGGAGCCACCTATCAGCGAACCATGATGGCTCTTTTCCACTACTTAATGCACAAATAGATCGAGATCTATGTGGATGACATCATTGTCAAATCCTGAAAAGAGGATGACCATCTAGACCATCTCAGAAAGTTGTTCAACAGGTTGTGTAAGTACAACTTGAAGTTAAATCAATTAAATGCGCCTTTGGCGTTAAATCGAAAAAGTTGCTAGGATTTCTAGTAAGCCACAAAGGATTGAGTGGATCCCGCCAAAATCCGTGCCATCACGTAAATGCCCATTTCTCAGACAGAAAAGGAAATACGGGGATTTTTGGGAAGAATCAACTTCATTAGCAGGTTTATCTCTCAACTCACAGCAACCTATGAGCCAATTTTCATGCTATTAAGGAAGAACTCCTCCATGAAATGGAATGAGGAGTGTCAAAAGGCCTTCCTCACAATCAAGAAACATCTAGTCAAAGCTCCCGTGATGGTACCACCCAGGGATGATGTTCCCCTATTCATGTATCTGTCCATAAGTGACAATGCCATGGGCTACAATACTGGGACAGAAAGACGATAGAGGCCAAGAACGAGCTATCTATTAGCTCAGAAAAAGATTTAGCAACGGTGAACACAAGTACACTCTGATCGAAAAGATGTGTTGTGCTTTAGCATGGGCTTCTATGAGGTTACATCATTATCTTCATGGTCACACAACCCATCTCATATCCCGCATGGATCCTCTCAAATACGTGTTCAACAAACCCATGTTAAATTATCGGAAGTCCAGATGGCAGTTGATCCTACAACAATTTAACATCGTTTATGTGACTCAAAAGTCCATTAAAGGTCAAGGAATTGCGGATTAACTGGCCGCCGCACCTTCAGGGGATTTCAAACCCTTGGAGACATACTTCCCCGATGAGGGAATAATGATGATTCAAAGAACACCATCGATCGATCGCGCGCCAATCATTGAAGATGCATTTTGATGGAGCTGTTAATATGGAAGGTTTTGGAGCTGGAGCAGTTCTAGTATCTGGTACGGGGGAGCAATATCCCGTCGCTATCAAATTACAGTTTGTAAGCACCAACAACACAGCTGAGTATGAAGACTGTCTCATGGGGCTAAAACTTGCCCGTTCAATAGGCATCAGGCGGTTA
This sequence comes from Panax quinquefolius, assembly GCA_020205615.1. NCBI lineage: Eukaryota > Viridiplantae > Streptophyta > Magnoliopsida > Apiales > Araliaceae > Panax > Panax quinquefolius. The sequence goes on along the minus strand of CM035160.1, from coordinate 105,384,095 downwards.
ACGGTCTTTGGGGATTCATAGTTGGTAATCAGACAATCCACCGGAATCTATCAAACCAAGGAACTACATTTGCTGCCTAACCATCGGCAAGTTTTACAGATGGTTTTGGAGTTCGAAGAAATCTCCTTTCTACATGTTCCTCGTAATAGGAATGACTTTGCCGACGCATTAGCAACTTTGGCCTCCTTGATTCGAATATCAGACAAGGAACACTTGCTTAAGCGTCCACAATTTCCCAAGACAAGGCCCGACTTATGGGAATTATGTTGAGAAGTATCGGATGAGCTACCTCCCATCCAAAGATCATTGGTATCAACATATCAAGGAATATCTACGAGATGGATCTACACCTTGACCGAGGTGAGCCCAACCGAGAAAAGGCGGATCCATCGACTTGCTATGAAATTCTACACGAGTGGAGATCGCTCTACAAAAGAGATGCGGGACTAGGTCTCCTCGGATGTTTAGACAAAGATCAAGCCCAAACGCTTATGGATGAAATCCATGGTGAGTCTGTGGCCCCCACATGAGTGGCCCCCTCCTTGTCAAGAAAGTCTTAGGGCCGGACATTATCGCTATCTCTCAAAGTGATTGCAATGACCACGTCGGAGATGCTATCGATTGCGATTCATGGGAATGCTATACACGCCCTCCACGGAACTCCACAATATGAGTTCACCTTGGCCCTTCTCAATGTGGGGAATGGGCGTTCTCGGGCCCATTGAGCCTAAAGTCAGTAATGGACATCGATTTATCTTCACCATGATCGACTACTTCACCAAGTGGGTAGAAGCAGCCTCCTTCCCCAGGGATACCAAAGAAGTCATCATTGCTTTCATCAGAAACAATGTCATTTGTAGATATGGACAACCATAGGTGATTGTGTCAGACAATGCTAAGAACCTCAACAACAAAATGATGGAGGAATTATGCAGTAAATTCCACATCAAACATCTTAACTCTGTCATCTATCGTCCAGAAGATGAATGGTGCTTTGCTTGAAGCGGCTAACAAAAACATCAAGAAGATTATGCAAAGATGTCCGCCAACCACAAAGATTGGCCCCGACTTATTGCCTCTTACTCTGTTAGCCTCTGAGAACCTCAATGCGCATTTTCACCGGGGCAACCCCTACGCATTAACCTATGGGATGGAGGCAGTGCTCTCCATAGAAGTTGAAATGGAATCCCTCAGAGTGTTGATAGACGCTCAGTTGGATGAAGACCAATGGGTACAAGACAGGTATCACCAATTGTCTATAATAGACGAAAGGCGAACCACGGCTATCTTTCATAGTCAGTTATATCAGGAAAGGATCGCCAGATCCTACAACAAAAAAGTCCGGCTGCAGCAGTTTAGACAACATGACTTGGTTTTAAAGAAGATCCTTGACAACCAAGATCAATCTAAAGGAAAATTCGCTCCTAACTGGGAAGGCCCATTTGTTGTCAAGGAAGTATTGACAGGAGGCGCTCTCAGATTGCAAGAAATGGACGGCGATAAATTTCCACAACTCATCAACTCGAACACCGTGAAATAGTATTATGTCTGAAGTTGCCATCAAGCAAACATCCTGGTGTTGGATCATCAGATCACCAGTCATTCCGGTTCTTTAACCCTTTACCACATACAACTCTTCCAAACTTTGCCCCTCAGGGAAACATACTTTTCAAGCCAGCAACCTAGCTTCTCTGCGTTCCTACAACTTAGGTCATCCCACTACGGATTGAACCTCTCGCGTTTGCAGTTTGGCTACCCATACATGGGATCAAACTTTTCACCTGTAGTTTATCCTCGACCTAGGATTAAATTTTCTCCTCCCCGCACTCTGACCTGCACATGGGATTACGCTTTTCTACTCACCCTGAGGGGTGAACTACGTCGACCTGATCTCCTCTTCAATAGGAGTATATAGGTAACCATTTCATATGGTTCGGTCGCAATAAAACAAAAAACAACAAAAACATTTCTACCCTTTTCTCCTTACAAAAACAAAAACAAATTCCTACACCATTTCTACCACATACAGCGTTGAACCTCTTACACCAGGTTCGAACTACGCAGACCTGATCTCCTCTTCAATAGGAGTACGTAGGCAGCCATTTATGGTTCGATCTCAACCCCTACCAAAACATAAACCATTGTCAACTGGTACTGAGATCATCCTTCAATCCACTACATTTCATTCAGAGATTCGGTGACCATCTAAGCTGCGGTCATACCTTGAAGAGCAACACCAATCCATAAGAGATGGAATTAACTAGGCTTCTCCTAAATAGAAGTACTTGCGACCATCTATGGTGCGGTCAATCTCAAAGAGGAAAGCCACACGCCTCTCCATATTTTCATTCAGAAACCATTCCCAAGTTACCAAAGATGGTAGGGATACATATAGATCAATGATCCATTCTGAAATATCTAGAGACAACTCAATGTCAATCCACCTAGGAGGAATTCAGAATACATCAGGATTATAAGCCCTGAAGCAGCAGGCAAAATATCAAACAAGTAGCAAAGCATATCTAAAAGGGAAGTGATCAAAAATATATTTCCCTGCTATATATATATAATGTTTGATATATACAATGTAAACTGTACATGACAAAATGGCTAAGCTAGTCTGTACAGGAAAATACAAGCTCATCTACACGTCAGGATATATGCGAGCTAACAAGCCCAACATCATATCCCTCACAGAAGAAGGAGGTGAAGCTGTGGTCTCCTGTACGAGAATATCCACACGACCCAACAGATCTGCAGCAATCTGCATGGTGACCATATGCTTATCAATACATGCGCTCATCTCTACAATCATGCCAGTGGTAAGGGACCTCACTGTAGTACTATCCGTGACGGCTACATCCTGGGCATATATGGAACTATCCCGCTCAACTATCACTGCATCTTTGGCTGATCTAGCCTCATCCCGCTCAACAACAACGGCATCTCTGCGAGTTAATGCCTTGACTCTCTCTAATAGAGTCGCGTCTCTCCCATCAAGGGCAGTCAACATCATAGATCGAGCCTGATCTCTCTCAAAGGTCATCAGATAAAGACTCGCTTCAAAGTACTATCTTTGAATCTTCGAATCACAACAAGAATCTTGGGAGAATCTAAAAGAGATGCTGGCAACCCAGCACCTGGCTCATCCTCGATATGGGAATCAATGTCCTCCATGGGCTCTCCTTCATCTGACTCACTATCTGGTACTGTGGATACTACCGCAACTGATAAAATCTCTATCTCCATCCATGCGGAATACTCTGCAGAACAACCTGAATGAATAATGGAAAAATCAGCTATCTCACGCTGATCCCACCATGCATACACACGGGATCAGTCCTCTGCTAAAAGATAGCAAGAAGCTGAACGCTGACCTATCGCCCCCTCAAAAGGATGAAAGTCTTGGAACTGGTCAAACTGCGACATCACGGCCAAGCAAGGTGATAAGTAGTCACGCCCTCAAACCACCGGAGGGAGGTAGTCCATGCCCGAGCATGAGTAATAAAGTCAGATGGTGAGTCGAGCCCAACACGGCAATAATATGACAAATGGATCTATGATATTCGCCAAAAATGTGGACCAAGACATAGCATCTATACACTCCGATGGTTGAAAGGAGTATGACATGGCTATATCGTGGGTGAACCAATACCCATGCCGTCTAAGAGTGCCAATCGATCTCAAATGTGGCATAAACCACACATATAGCATAACCGAGCTACCTGTGAACACTCCTGTCGGATAAGTGCAGCAGTAAGATGCTGACCGCAGGGTCTCTGCTATGATCATCGGTATAATGGTATGACCCTCCCTAAGAGCTCTCACCATCATGATGACACCATTGTCTATCTCATCCATGTATCGCAGCATATAGATATACGACAGTACGCATAACAACAGTACATCAACCCTGGCTAGACGCCAATGATCCTCCGTTGCAGTAAAATCCCTGAAATATCGTGAATAACTATCCTTAGAGCCAAATCTGTCGAATAGAAAATGCTGGGATATAACTTGGCTCGATGTAAGCTCATCCTGCACCACTCTACGCCTCAATCCAGTGAGGGTCATGAACCGTCGACTCATGTCCCCCAAAGCCATATGCACGCAAGGTCTATCCAATGGCAGCATCGTCAATCGTGCATACTCCTCCAGAGTAGGAGTCAACTCATGGGTCCCGAATCGGAAAACATGTCTATCCGATACCCAATGCTCTAGCATGCCATCCACAAAACCTGCGGGGACCTGAAACATCAATAAGGTCATGGTATGCTGCAAAAAATGATCTACGGTCACCCTGTCTGATGGTGACATGCTATCATACCACGATCGCATACCCGATGCCACCAATGATGGTGGGGTATGATCAATCTGACTAACTCGTCAAGAAGACATCTATACGTCTTGGTGTCGTCATAAGACCATCCAGGGGTCAATGCTGAATATCTCTGGACATACATACATATGCATAACATGATACATACATAGCAGATAATAGATAGCAATATGATATAGGGAATGGAAAAACTGTGCATACATTCCTAAGTATATCAACATATAATACATCATATCTGTGCAACTACAAATACAGGGAAATGGGGCACAGATGCCCTACTACTAACAGAGGCCTATCAAAAGATATAGCGAGAATGGGGCACAACCACCCAATAGCTAACAGAGGCCTATCAAAAGAGATAACAAGAATACACATCAGGAGAAAATAATGTTGTCAATATCTACATCATAAATCTTGTCCACCTGATGTAACTCCTCCTGAGTCACTGGATCTCTATCAACAGGGATGTCAGGCCTATATAGAGGAGGATCTGCACCGGCAAAACCGAATGGGTCATCTGAGGGGCCAGCGCCTGAGCTGGAAGGATCAAACAAAGCTGCCTCTGCCAGATCTCTGCCCAAATGTCAGATAAATATGTGTGCCTGGTCCAACTACCGGGTCAAACTATCAATCTATGTCACATGAGTTGGATCTCGGACACAGGCTATCCAATCTGTCATCATCACGGATCCTGGAACCATATCCCCCATAAATTGTGTGGCACGAGACTGGGCTCTGATAGTACGAGGGAGCCACCAACGTTGGAATATCTCCTGAGTGTAAGGACCCTCTGATAATGCAAAGCCGTCAACCCCCAACAATGGGATATCAGTGATGGGTGACTGCGATACAGGCCATTAACGCTTGACACGAGGCAATATCAGCATACGCGTCTCCTATATGGTGCTCCTAATAGCACGTTCTCCTAGATAGAGCTCCCACCCCTCCGGCTCGGTCCAGTTTGAGTTTCGAAGGAGTTCTTGCGGACTGGAAAAGTCAAATCGGGAATAAAAATGCTACGCGATTGAGCAAAACAGCATGCAATCCTGGTCTTCTCATATGAAACTTTGAGTCTGTATATCGCTCAGTGGTAGTCACCCGAACACGAGGTATACCCTGCCAATGATCTCATTTGTTACAAATCACATCCGGCAATACCTTGTACAGGTCCAATGCCGCCAACTCCGGGTCGTTACCCTAAAAGATCCACGTGAGTCCCCGACGGGGGTTACAATGAGAGTCCCCGACAGGGGTTACAATGTAGATCCCTGATGAGGGTTACAACGTGGAGCCCCGGCAGGGGATTAAAATGCACATTCATCCGTTGACACACATATCAATGATGGTCAAGCAGCCTTGTCGTTATCTCAATCGATGGCAATTAAACCTATTAGAGCTCTAGAGCTATTCGAGGATTGCATGCTCGATTACTCATATTCCCCAGCAGATCCCTGGTGGGGGTCACAACGCAATGCTCCATTGATTCACACGTCAGCGAAGGTCAAGAAACCTTGACAGTCTTTCCCATAGGGTTTTCAGTCGTTGATTCATTTGTCGGTGAAGTACACATCAACGAAGGTCAGGCAACCCTGACAACATTTGCTGTTGGCAGTAAATACAACAGAATCTTGACATGTCCTGGCGATACCAACCAGGAAAGGTCAATGTTATCAAAGAGGATCGATAATGGAATATGTTATACACATCCTCAAACAGATCAAGCTTTATCCCCACAGATCTCTTACACATAAGAGGTACCTCTTCAGGATCAAGTCGTTATCAAGAACATAGGAATTTGGTGATAACCCCAACATCAACATCCTAACAGATTCAGATTACACATCAAATCTGGTCATCATTGCTAATCCCCAGTTAAAGCAACAGGGAGCCAGCAATCATCCCCAGCATGTTGGGCTACAACCCCGTACACATGCATCATACATTTGCATCATGTTGCTACATATAGTACCATGTTTGTCTTGTCTCATTTCAAGTGTCTAGGATTCTTTATCCTACCCATGCATCGCCACGCATGATTATGATAAAGAGGGTCATCTGTAGACACTCAAAATTTTCTGTACTGCTGTAACTAATATTGCAGGAGGACAGATTCGTCTTTCAAGAGGGAACCCTGGAAGACAGTTCATATCCATTTCGGATACTACCGGAAGTTCAGCATTAACCCCAGAGCACACACTGGGAGTAACAATTCCAACCTCGGATATAACCCCAAGGCGTTCATATCCAATACCGAAACACACACCGGACTAGACCAATTAATCTCGGAGATAACCCCGAGGTATCCAGTCTCAGTCCCAATCATTGGAATAGCCACCAACCCTGGTGATCACCCCAAGGAATGTAGTTTCGGCGATAACCCCAGAAATGCTTGTTTCAAATACAACCAGCTTCAATCTCGACGCTCACAACGAGATACTCAGTACTAACCCAGAGATAACACCAGGAGGACAGGCACACCTAAGAGATGACACTGAGGACCTTCAATAATGGCAGCAGTCCAATCTTAGCGAAGCCCTGAGCAACGTCTGCTTTATCAGCCCAATCCGGCGATAACACCGGTGAGGGGCAACATCGTCATCTCGCTAACACGATGCCACATCACGTCGTCTCAACAGTTCATACACATCTCTACACAACGATGTCCCACAAGAATCAAGGAAAACCAATCCCGAATGACTATTGTGCGGGGTAACAGATGGAATTTGAAGCTTGAAGACCGAAGGGCATCGTCCCATCTTCAATGACTTCGTACAAACTCTAATCCCATGCCATTGTACAACTCTCGACAACGGCGGTCCGAAATAGGACATGTATACCTCAATCGGATGCCCGAATTGTACTTCTAAAAGTTCGAGCAAACATTATAGTTCCTGAGTGCACGTACTACGAGACGACCCATCCCGAGAAACTCGGGGCAACCCGGGTAGCCTCTGGTACACCTACGGCTCCACCCTCTATAAATAAAGGGCTTGGGGTGGTCATTTTGCAAGAGAAAAACGGCGAGGAAGTCCTGCCCAATTTTGCTCTGTACTCACCCCATACTGAGTGCTTTCTCATTTTAAACACCTGTGAGCTCATATATAGCTACTTTTGTACCTACAAAAGCCAATGTTTACCCACTTTAAAGATATAGAAGTCTTCTTTGGTAGTCCACTGTAAGCCTTCTCACACACTTTAAAGCCTTTCTCTTCATCTTTGCACACACCCTTGTTCACGTTGAGAGTCGTGTTGCGTGTGTTTGCCCAGACTTCAGTCCGTGATTTCATTTCAGTTTGTATATACATATATATTTATATATATATATATATATATATATATATATATATATATTTATGGACTAACATTATCGAGTTATGCCTCGATTGAGCTTAAACTTCGGTCTGGAGCATTTATTTTCTTTTATATATTTATATATATGAACTGTGTGTCGAACTTTGTTCGATGAGTCTAAACTTGATGCTGGAGCATTTATTTGCTTTAATATATATATATATATATATATATATATATATATATATATAATTATTATATATTAACTCGTATGGTTCCGACTGCTTAGATGAGCCTAGATTTTACATCCGCAAGTTTACTCACTTTTATATATATATACTTATATATATGAATTGTTGTCGAACTCTCATTCGATGAGCACAGATCTTACATACGGTGCATTTACTCGCTTATATATATATATATATATATATATATATATATATATATATATATATATATATATATATATATATATATATATGAACTGTTGTCGAACTCTGTTTGATGAGCCTGGATTTTACATCCGGTGCATTTATCTCTTTTATATATAAATATATATATTTCGTCCCACCTAGAGTTCAATTCGTGGTGGTTGATCGCTTTTATAGCTTTATTTACGTTTCGTCCTACCTGGAGTTCACTTCGTGGTAGTTGATTTCTTTGTATAGCTTTATTTACGTTTCGTCCCGCCTGGAGTTTCCTCCGTGGCGATTGATAGCTTTTACAGCTTTATTTACATTTCTGATCCCCTATGGAGGTGCTTCGTGGTTGGTGATCATGTCTGTATATATATTTATAGCTTTTATATATATATATATATATGCTTACTATTTTCATACAAATTGCGGTATCATGTGCGCCTAGGAATCATGTGATCACAGATTCAGCCTATTGGATCTAGATTCGGTTCTCGTGATGGACATTTTCAGCTGTAAGCAGCTTGTAAATTATTATGCGATGTCTGAATTTCCTCAGATGGTTTCCATACCCACGAGGAAGTCGGCATTATTTTATATATTATTTTTGTACGGATGCCTCGCATCTGTAAAATAAAATCAATCAAGCTGAACACTTAATAAAATGGGAGTGTAAAAGGTCTCAATTCATATTGAGCATCAGGGTTTGAAAAACCTTTTTTATAAAATTTCACTGCTATATCTTGTTAAAATTGGATTTTTACATAAATTCAAACCCTATGTATATAGGTGCGAACGACGCCTCACACTACTTCCAAATACAAGCACATTGACCCACACACACACACACAGTCAGATAATAGTTTCTTGAAAAGAGGTGGTCACCGTGGTAACACGGATGTTGGGGGGTGCCTAACACCTTCCCTCCGCATAACCAAGTCCCCGGACCCTAATGACTCTCAGTTTCACCGACCCGTTTAGCATTGTCACATCACTGGGTCAATGTACAAACCTTTTCTTGGTTGTGTCGGTACAACCATTTAAAAAACCAACTGACGACTCTTAACAGTCCATCATCGACATTATACATGTCGGACCTTTTTCACTTGTTTTTTCAAACAAATCTCACCTAAAATGAGAACACCAAAGAACAAGTAACGAAAAGGGACATTCAAAAATCCCGACGTCGACAGTTATCTCTTTTAGTGCCCTTACCAACTGGTCATTTAGTAATCTTTTCGCATTACACATTTCCTCCAGGAAAAATACCTTATTCCTCAAATCTTGAACTTCCCCTGATGCTTGACCTTCTACGGCCACTACACTTCCTTATTCTCCATCTTCTGTCTCTATTTTTGGTCCAACTTTAGCTTTTTTGGAATCTATTTCTTCCTCTTCATTTAGCTCCATCTCGGAGTACTCGTCATGATCGCTTCCTAGATTTATCGCAGGTTCTTCCTTTAGAACTTTCTCAACTGTCCCTTCTTCTTTAAAATTCTTCTCTGATTCACCAACCATTTCAGCTTGAGCTACCACCTCGGCTATTGGCACTAGTGCAGCTTCTAACATCTCAATAACCACTTGAGTTTCTCTAATCTCATCATCTCCTGACATCCTACAATCAACATATTTTATTAATATCTCTAAATAAAACATAAATTCATTATATGGAATGAAAATATATTTCACATCAATACTAATTCTCCAAGAAAACTCTACATGAGTTTTATCTTCTTATATTCCTTAATCTCATCATCAACTGACATTTCTTCAATTAGTTTTAAACAACTTGATTAATACCTTACCAGTAAACCCAATCCATAAACACTAAGTGTCCACACATCTTACTATTGATGAATTTTCTCAATCCATCACTTAGAACTCTAAATGAGTTTTCTCTATCATTCTTATAGTTATATTCCTAAGACTTTTTCCCCCACCTAAGGTTTATAACCTACAGCTTTGATATCAACCCGTGACGTCCCCAAATCTGGGTTTCCTAACCTTGGGTTTGGTGCTCGCGATCCATCATACATATCACATCTAACTACCAATTCAATTATGAATTTCATCATTCATTACGTTACCTTAATAAAAATATACATTAAAACATAATTATACCATCATTATCCCTGGTTAACTAACTTTAACCTTTCATGTCTATTAATACAAAAGACTTAAACAAAATTATAATATAATAATCATTGAACAACTTTATTCTTAAAAATTTAAATATATAATCATATAAAGTTCTCGGTTCTTACAGAGGCCTTATAGTCCAGTTATCAGTGGTTATGTTTCCTTCAAGGCTCGTGATAGAAGTTACCTCCTGGTTTTGAATATCGTTAATCACTTCCATAACTTGATTGTGACGCCCCCAAAATAGGTTCACACAACATATTCTGGGTCGCCAAATATAAACTTCATTTATACAACTGTCATGCAAAATACGACAACACATAATCTGTGAGTTTCAATACAAATAACAGTACTCACACTCCAAACCAATGATGTTTTACATAAAGGTACAGTCGATAACAATTTTAGGAATTAAAATCTTTGGAAAATGCTCAAGGAATCCTTCATACATGGGAGGCCATGCATCTAAGTTATAATAGATATCGTAAGACTTCAGCATTAACCTTGGTTAACCCAATAGACCCCAAAGAAGAATGAGAAGATTACTATCTTGTTCATTCCAATGGTGTGTATCTTATTGCCATATAATTATCTCCATTGTCTCAAACTGAGGATTATATTCCAACCATACTCCAAGATTATTTAGATAATGCTCATAGACATAGTCAGCAAGTGGATGCGCACAACCATATCGTATGATAACACGAATTTGTATGTGGTTAGACATCGTGTAAGATAGTGGCAACACCCCTTTAAGCTCTTAGTACAATTATGTCATCCTCATTCTAATGAGGTGCACTTTTGACACTTTCAAAGTCGAGTTCTCATCACCCTATTGTTGTTCACCAAAATTAACTATTAAATGACGTATAAAATACGACACATACATTTTAAGTTCTCAATACAATTATATATTGTCATGTTGTTTTATAATGTATTGAGAAACTTCAACAGTCACAGACCATCACTCAATTCCCTTGTTATCCCCGCTCGACCTAGCTACACTCTTATTACCTAAAAAGAATTGTGAAGCAAAAGGGTGAGCACAAATAGCCCAGTAAAGACTATTATGACTAAGATAATGTAGAACAAATTATCCTTAGTCCTCAACAGGGAAAAAATTTCATTGAATACAATAGAAAACAATTTTTAGATCAACAACTGTAGCGGAAACAACAATCCATTAGAAGAGTCAGGTAGAACATAATGTCTACTATCTCCTTCAAATTAAAAGTTCATCATTAATATTTCATCCCTGTAATACCCATTAATAATTCTTTGTTGTACCCAAGACAAAGAGAACTTTCATCACCTGTTTTCACCTGAACCACCAAAGATTATAGTTAAATTCACAATTCATGTTTATAATAATGTAAATCAACAGTTTTTCATTACCACAAAGTCTTAATGGAACTTTCACTCCATGTCCTTGCCAAAAAGGCTAAAAACACTTAATAATCATATCGTCTTTACACCTTACACCAAAAACATTCAAATGTAACAACAATGGTAATGATCATATCAATTAATTGTCTATCTTTGCACTACGGGCCAAAGATATTCAAGACCTAAATTATTTTGGTAATTAATAAAAGAATGTATGCTAAAATATTGTTAATTAAAAATTCATTTACAAAATTTTACAATGTCTAAGTTACTATCACTGCGGAGCATATTAAATGCAAATTAACCAAACCGAATTAAACGGATTGGTTAAGGAATTTGAGAATAGTTCTCACGGTAGAAAAGTTATCTTATGTCCTTAATACACCTATCCTTGCAATGGTTGCAGACAATGCCTCTGAGGAAGAGATTGCTACTTTTAGAAAGTGGCAAGATGATGCACAGTTAGCTCAATATATCATGCTCGCATCAATGAGTAAGGAGCTTCAGCATCAGCATGAAACTATGGATGCTCTTACTATACTTCTGCACATCAAGTAGTTGATGGTGATGAAAGTAGGACTAATAGATATCAAATATATAAGGAGCTCTTCCGATCAAGAATGACCAACGACACTACAGTACATACACGTGTCTTAAACATTATCAATCTGATTGAACAATTAGGACAACATGTTTTTATCATGGATGGAGAGTTGATCCAAGATTTGATCTTGCACTCACTCCTGGACTCCTTTCACAATTGTTGTGAATTTTTCATACGAACAAGCTAAGGAATTTTTCATAAGTTCACTGAACGTGACTCGCTAAGGAATACCTAATGGAGTTTTACTTGCATGTCAATAGGAATTTATGAAGTGATAGTAGTACAAGTGATCCTTAGACTTGAGATCATCATAGTATATTGTGTATAATAAATTATACTTTAACTTATTCCTTAAGACCCTTAAGGTATATCAAAGGGTATGCTTGGGTATAATAAGTTATATATAGAGATAATGAGTGATAAATAAAGAATCTACCGCTTCTAGTAATAGAAGAAAAATGTCATATATGATTCGATAAATTACAACCAAGTAGTCCTTGGCCAAGGCAGAATGAAATTAGAAAGGAGTTTCTAATTTGCATTATTTGGTGTTGTGCATTTAAGAATCAAAATACATATAATTAAATAAAATAAGACTTGACAATAATTCCATGTATTATATTTAATTGAGACATTGTATATCGGAAGGATTGAATTGTACGGTAACTATTTACTCAAATATTCTTTTATGATTAATGTGAAATCTATATTATCTGAAAAGTCGTTAATCGCTAGGGAGGCCTATCCATATTGTAGAATAAATATTATTTATTTAAATAAATTAATAGTTTAATTTTTTATTTAAATAATATTAGAATTGTTCTAATTGATTTATTCACAACCGGTTTAATATGGAGAACCTAAAGGGCCACACTATAAAAAGAAGAATATTTATTTAAGAAGCAAATGATATAATTGTAATAATAAGTTCAAGATATTTAATTTAATCTATGGTGATAGAATAAATTAAATAGATTAATATTTATTATTTAATATTTTGGAAATATTAAATATAAATTAATAAGAGGAGTATTATTATTATTATTATAATTATTATATTTAATTCCTAAAGGAGTTTGGGAATTAATTAATAAAAGTACACTCGTATATCCTAATCTTAATTAATTATTTCTAATAAGATTGGGAGGTTAATTAATTAAAAGAGTTTAATTAATTATCCCTAATAAGATTAGGGAGCTTAATTAATTAAAGGAATTTAATTAATTAAATAATACCCTAATTTCTAATTAGATTAAAAGGGTTAACTAATATCTTTATAAGAGGAGTCTCATATCAGATATCTAGATACGTGATTCCAATTGTTTGAGAGTACGCCCCATTTCTACGGAGACAGATGTTTGGTAAAATCTAATTACGCACAGCACGTATGTGACGCCCCCAAAATAGGTATACATCACCTATTCTGAGTCGTCAAATACATGGTACATAATACAAATACAACTTAATTATACAACTGTCGTGTAAAGTACGACAAAACATAATATTGTGAGTTTTAATACAAATATTGTCGCTCAGACAATATACAAACTCAAATTCAATATTATTACATTTATTTTCCACTATTTCACCGAATAGTGAGGACTACTAATGCTATCATCCGGTATCACTCCGCTTCCTCGACTAGTCCTCGCTACGTTCTCATTTCAAGAGAACAATAAAAGTAAAAGGTGAGCTCAACTAGCCCAAGAGGGAAATATTATGACTAAGATAATGCGAATATATATTATCGTTAGCCTTCAACATGATATTAAACCGATAAAATATAACAACCATCAAGTTTAATCGCGGGGAACAAGCAATCCATTAAAAGAGTCAAGTAGAGAATAAAATCTACTATCTTTTATGATTTAGAAGGTTTTTCATCACTTTTATCGCTGGGACTCAGCTTAATAAATAATCCACATCATCGAATCACTACTGCACTACGGCTAAGAATATTTTTGTATTCAATAATGGTCATGATCATGCCAACAACTGTCCATCAATGCTCTACGGGCCAATGAGGACATTTTCCACATCATTTGTAAAATTACGGTCACAATTACACCGAATAATCCCTGGTTATAATCATACAAAGTCCATCTATGCACTATAGGCCACAGATGACTTTCAACAAAATATAAACATGAGGATGATCGAGGTAGCTCTACCTCCAGAGTTGGAAAACATTCATAATGTTTTTCACATTTCGGTGTTATGACCATATAAACCCGACTACAAACATGTGATCGGGTACGAACCGTTGCAGTTCGAGAAAGATTTGTCTTATAAAGAGGATCCTATCCAGATAGTCGACAGGAAAGAACAAGTGCTCAGGAATAAAGTGATACCTTCTGTAAAGGTGATATGGAGGAACCACAACGCTGAAGAAGCTACGTGAGAACTCGAAGAGAAAATGTTGAAAGAATACCCTGAGTTATTTGTTTAATCTGTGTCTTCAATTCTGCTGACAGAATCTTTGTAAGTAGGGAAGAATGTAACGAATGATTTGTTTGAGTTGTAATTACGAGGACGTAAATCCTTATAAGGAGGGAATGATGTAACATTCCGAATTTTAAAGTGTAATATTAAATATTTATTGATTTATATAAGTATTTAATGGATTATGTTTATTGTTGAATAAATAATTGTTCAATTTGAGTTTATGTGATTTAGTTAATTATTTGTTGAATAAATAATTAAATATTAAATATTAAATATTTATTGAATTATATACGTATTTAATGACAATTTGAGTTGATGTGGTGTAGTTAATTATTTGTTGAATAAATAATTAAGGAGCTAAGAAAATTAATTGTTATGAGATTATTTACCAATTTAATTTAATAAGTAAGCTAGAGAGCTTATAGTGATTTAAATAAATTATAATATTTTAAATGGGAAATGGTAGTTTAAAATATTAGTTGGTTTAATAAAATTATAATTATAAAGGAATTATAGTTTTGTGATAATGATTTATGTGTTAAAGTAATTTAATAGATTAATATTTTAATTGATTATTTAATTAAATAGAAGTGTGGCAAATAACCTTGCTATAAAGGAGTTACTAAAAATAATTAAAAGAGTTTAATTTAGTTTTGCCAAACATGTCTTATTGCATATTAAGTCTTTAATCTAATGATATTTAGCAAACAAGGTATAAGGATTAATCCATTTGTTTTAATTAAGTTTACCAAACAAGGTGTAAGGGTTAATGGGTTATTTTATTAAGCCTAGCCAAACAAGCCTTATGGCTTTTGATTTTCAAAATTCTATAACTGATGTCAGTTAAAATCCTATACTTAATATCTATATTATTATTATTATTATACGTTATATGATAATACGTAAACTAGAGTTGGGAGAAAAGAGAAGAAGAACACAGAGAAATATTTGAGAAAACTCTAGAGATAGTGAGTGATTCTAACAGGTTTTTAAGAAAGGAATTGGAGAAAAGAATAGCCATCATCTTCCTAATCAAAGGTAGGAGCTTAATCTCTTCTTTAAAAGTTTAGACTCCTTCTTCCAAAAAGTTCTCTGTAAATTTTTTATAAAGGATTAATTGTTATTATGTATATAGTTTTGCATGATTATTGATTATAAGGTTGTTTCATGAATTTGTATGTGATTATAGAAAATTTAAGTCATGTATGTATGTGTTTTGTGAAGAAAACCATATTACAGTGTTTACATGAAAATACATATGAATATGGCTTAATTTAAAATAGAAATTAAGGTTTAATTAGTTGTTAGATTGATAAATTGATTATAAAAATTGATAAAGTATGTATAATCATAACTATGATGTTTTGAAATTTCCGTTTTGACTGAAAAACAAAATCACAGTGTTGAATTTCATTAAAAATGTCAACAATGGAGTTTTCGCCAAAAAACATTGAAATTGGGTGTTGTAACTTTGATGTTTGTGTTATTTTATGAGTATAAACATGTTAGAAGTATTCACAATATGTTTATATGAAGTTTATATGTAAATTACATGATAATCAGTCTATTAGATTCGAGCTTTTAGGCCAATTTGGCTTTTGTTCATCTTTGTTAGAGTTTGGTCACGGATTCTAGACTCTGTGCGCCATGTACGTGTTAAAGAAGACTAACTCACGCCATAGCGCCGGCGCCATGTCGCAGCGCCAACTAATGGCATGTGACTCGAGGCACAAAACGAACCACATTGTAAATGTGGCCAATGCAATGTGAAAGTTAGCGATGAGGTTCGACAGCTTTTGTTTAAGTATACAAAACTTGAAAATAAATGTTATGTGTTAATAATATGAATGTTAAATGATGATTTTAGTAGTATTAAACTATGAATGAGCATGTTATCAAGAGTTAATTAGTATTAACGTAGTTTGATTATGTGAATTGGTAATTTAACCTACATGATGCATATATTTTGTTTATATAGATATAAACTGTTGGTAATGACAAATTATGTCATGATGACATATGTATAGGGTATTGATTCAAGTTGTAAGGTTTAGCTTGTGCTAAAGGCAAGTTTTCTAACTCTATTCTTATAATTGAGCAAGTTCTCTAACTCAAAACTTCATTGTGCGAGTTCAATTTCATTTTGTACATTATTGTTTTCAAATTCAATTACAATTGTTGTAAGTTGCTACTTCTACACTTTCGTAGAGCTAGATTGCCTATTATTGAGTATGTCATTGTATCTAATTACTCATGACGATACAAGTTCTCTAATCTATTATCTTGTTAATTCAATTACTGTTTTCAATTCGATTACAATATAATGATGTAAGTTATTTGGAGCAAGTTATTCTTATATTTAACTTGTGGTTTAGCATGCATAACTATATATGCTATGTATGTTTATTATTCAATTCTAATTAACCTTGGCTTAGTGTTGTTCAAGCAAGGTATGCTATAGTTATTCAAATTGTATGCTATTAGATTATTCCTAATGCATGATTTTAGTTACTATGATTGATTCAATCACGATTATTCTATAGTATAGTGTTATTGGTTTTATTCAACTACTTCTTAGTTGATGTTCGTTAAATTCCAAATTTCCTTGAAAGCTTATCCAAACCAAACTTCCTTTAGTGCAGACTTGTACTCTAAATACTGAGATGAACAACTCTTTTAATAGAGATTTACGCTTAGCGTTGAAATGGTTGTGCACAATACATTGTACGAAGGGTTGATCCCCTAAGTGCGTGGAGTCCTTATAGTCTTATGGTTTGTTAAAGTTAAAGTTGAAAGAATACTTATAACTGTGGACATGATTCGTGGTCATTAGACCCTCAGTGAATGTTATAATTTTCAGAAAGTTAATAGAATATATTGTTCAGTTCTATTGAGCCTAATATTGGCAATTGATGTAAAAGTTTAAAGATTTATTTATTGTTATTTCAAGTGGGCCTTATTTGCTCACTCTTGCCTGTAAAATTTCTTACAGCTAAAGTTGAAACGGGTGACGTACCTAGCACCAGTAAGGGAAAAGGAAAGATGAATAAATACTGAAGACTTGTAATAGTTTTGATAGTTTACTTTCAGAATTTGGGTAGTTATAAATGAATGTTTTGATTAAGTGAACACCAAATCTTGAGGAAATGAAGTACCAGGATTTGGGGATGTCACAGGTTGGTATCAAAGCTTTAGGTTATGAACCTTAGGTGGGGGGAAAAGCCTTAGGAAGTAACCTTTGGAAAGATAGTGGAGATAACTCTTATCGAGTTTTAAGAACGCAATCAATTTGCAAAAATAAGCGGAAGCGAGATAAAATCAGAGTTTTAAAATTTTACAAACCATATACCCGGATCACCCTTTATGCACAATTATTAATTAAATAAAAAGATAAAGAATAAAATCATACCCTTGAAGATCGAGCTTCCTCAGGTACAAGTTCACCTCCAAATCCTTTCGCGTTCAACTTGAATCCACCGGGTTTGGTTCCTTACTTTGATCAACGTTAGCCACCCAAGTGTTTGGCCTCTAGAGGTGATCCACCAAGGAAGAATAAGAATTCAAGAAGATGGGTATTTGGCTCAAACCCTAGTTTTCTATCTCTATAGAAAAGAACGTACTCTCCAACATTTAGAATTATTATGTAGTTGTGAAAGTCAACCACCCCTTCACCCATAATAAGACTCCTCTTATTTATAGATGTGGGCAACCCACCTTAACAATTAAGGAATTGGGTTTTATTTAATTAATTAAATTCTTTTAATTAATTAAGCTCTCTAATCTTATTAGGGATAATTAATTAAACTCTTTTAACTAATTTTTCTTCCTAATCCAATTAGGAATAAATGAGAGTACTTATATTAAATTAATTCCTAAACTCTTTTTAGAAATTAAAATAATATTAATAAGACTCCTCTTATTAATTTATATTTAATATTTCTAAAATATTAAATAATAAATATTAAGCTATTTAATTTATTCTATCACCATAGATTAAATTAAATATACTTAACATATTATTACGATTATGTCATTAACTTTTTAAATAATATTCTTCCTTTTATGGTGTGACCCTTTAGGTTCTCCATATTAAACCGGTTGTGAATAAATCAATTAGAACAATTCTAATCTTATTTAAAGAAATAAATTAAACAATTAATTTATTTAAATAAATAATATTTATTCTACAATAGGGATAAGCCTCCCTAGCGATCAACGACTTTCCGGATAATATAGATTTCAACATTAATCATAAAAGAACCTTTGAGTAAATAGTTACCGCATAATTCAATCCTTCCACCATACTGATGTCCCAATTAAATATAAGACATGGAATTACTGTCAAGTCTTATTTTATTTAATTATATGTATTTAGATTCTTAAATGCACAACTCCAAATAATGCAAATTAGAAACTCCTTTCTAATTTCATTCTACCTTGGCCAAGGACTACCAGGTTGTCATTTATCGAATCACATAGGACATTTCTCTTCTTTTATTAGAAGTGGTAGATTCTTTATTGTTCATACATTATCTCCATGTACAACCTATTATACCCAAGCATACCCTTTGATATACCCTAAGGTCTTAAGGAATAAGTCAAAGTATAACTCATCATACACAAGATACTATGATGATCTCAAGTCCAAGGATCACTTGTACTACTATCACTACAGAAATTCCTATTGACAGACAAGTAAAACTCCATTAGATATTCCTTAGCGAGCCACGTTCAGTGAACTTATTCTCTAATAAGCTTCTACATACTTGCTTTAGTGTCTCCACACAAATGATCATGAGATCAATCATCCTCATCCAATGATCAAGCAACGTATGTACCAATCTATCCGGATTCACTAATCCCCAATTTAGTAATCCAATGATTGGGAACTATTTTAGTTTTAAGCTTTCTAAGAATTTAGATCTCATTAGAATGATCATCATCATTATTCTAAAAGCATTGCTTAAAACTATGGGTTTATCACATATTATAAAAAAAAGATCATCGTAGATAATTAAAAGCCTTTAATAAATTAATACTTTTTATTAATAAATGAATAAGATTGTTACAAAGTATATGCTTTATCATCAAACATGATTGGCTTGTGTGCATACTACTTTCAATCTCCCACTTGCACTAAAGCCAATCGCCATTGTATCTTATACTCTTCTTCTCTAAGTGACGATTATCCTGCTGTTGGATAAGCTTTAGTTAATAGATATGTAATGTTGTTCATGAGAGTCCACTATCTCTATAGTGATTTCCACTCTTTCAATGATTCTAATAATCAAATGAAAGTGCCACAACACATGTTTAGATCCAAGATGAGACTTAGGAACTATTCCTAGTTCTGTAATGAACTTTCAATCCAAACAATCAACTTGAAGCTTCATTTATAGCTATATACTTTGTCTTTATCACTAAACCAGCAACTCTTTGCTGTTTGGAACCTTTCCAATTCACTGCACCACTGTTCAATATAACGCTTTACCTTAAAGTGGATTTTTACGTCATCTTCTTGGTGCATCTGAAAAACTTGAGTCTGTTAAGCCCTCTAGTTTTGATTTAGACCCACCATGAATATGATCACATCCTTAGTGCTTGGTTAAGCACTTTAAGATGTTTTTCACAGGACTCATAGTGAACTTCTCTATAATATGATGATCAACAATGAGTCTCGTATATTTCATTGCATACATGATTGTCACTCATGAGACCTCTCTTTTTTAGGAGAGTCTGTGGGGACTATTAAGAGATACACTCCATAGCTCATCGACACATGAGACATCTCTTGGAGTTTGCAATGCTAAACGACTTTAGCATCAAATGAATATACGTTCCTTGGGTTAAGTCGAGCATCCTCTTGTATCTATCTATATAGATTTTATCCCCAATTAAGATACTCTTCCAAATCGTTCATGGAGGAATGTTTAGACAACTTTATCTTTACTGATTGTAGCATTGGTATGTCATTCCTTATCCGTAGTATATCAACATATAATACTAGGAATGTCACGATGCTCCCATCGACCCTTTTTGTATTACACACTATGTTCATTCTTATTTTTGATAAAATCAAACTCTTTTGATTGCCTCATCAAAACGAATGTTCCATATTTGAGAAACTTGCTTCAATCTATTTCTCTGAGTGTCTACAACACTTACCTCATCGTATGTAACTGGATCATCATCTTCTATGATGTGTACCTCATCATCATCATCTATGATGAATCCATACCTCCCAGGTATCTTTAGTACTATTCCAGATTTACGATTCAGTTGTGGTACAATAGGTCTATCTACAGGTTCCTCATATTTGACTTATAGTGTTTTGTGGTTCTTGAACTCTTCAAGATCTATTATCCTCCCACTAGCCCCTTTTAATAATAAACACCTTTATCTTAAAAGGAAGCGTGTTTCGCAACAAACACCTTTTGCTAAGTAGGATTATAGAACATATACCCTAAACTTACTTTAGTATGTCCCATAATCTGTACATGTCAAATCTTGTCCCAAGCTTATCCTTTGAAACCGTTTCACATAAGTTGGACAACCCCTTATCTTAACATACTTAAGATTAGGAATCCTCCCTGTCCATAACTTTTATGGAGTCTTGGGGCCGGATTTTGAGGTTACCATTTTCGTGAATATCTGACCATTTCTAGGACATTATCCCGGAAGGATCTTTGGAATGTCGGTAAAATCATTTTGGACCGCACTCATGTCCAACAAGGTACGATTTTCATTTCGGATACATCAATCAATTATTACGTGTCGGGATGTGTCCATTATGAGAAAACCATTTGAGATGATCTAGAAACTTATTGCATAAGTATTTATTCCTTGATCTAATCAAAGAATCTTAATACTTTGCCAATTTGTTTCATTTCTGAATTCTTTGAACCTTTCAAATAATTCACAATTGTATTTTAGCAAATACACACATTCAACTCTTTGAATGATTATCTCCTTTTTCTTATACTAGTTTGTTCAATTTGCAAAATAATTTTTATGTAAGTCAAGTATACAAAATCCATTAAGTAATATTCCAGTTCTATACAAAACATTATTATTATAAATAGAACAACAATTGTTTTTAATTATAATACCAAAATTTTATTGTCCAACAATAAAATGGAAATAATATTTTAACAAGAACTGGAATACAATAACAACTTATTGACTTAATAGATTTGCCGTAGACATTGCTAAACTATAAGTTTCTATGGCTAATATGGCAACCTTTGCTACATTTCCATACATAGGATTACTTATATTTGTTTAGCTTTCCACTTCGCTTGGTCCCTTCATAAATCTATATTTATGATAACCAAAGTCGGTATCCAATACCCAAGTAGAACCTTGACTTAAAGAAAAATTTATTTCAATCATGAACAAAAATCGTATTATGTAGAAACTTCACTAAGCTTCTTTTTGTTAGCCTCTCGCAGATGCTTCTCAGATTTCTTTCCAATGTCCGGGCTTATTGCGGTGGAAGCAAGCTCCTTCGCTATCCGTATCGAGTTTTGTTCTTATTATCCTTTGTTTATGCCTTTCTATTTACCTTCTTTGAATCATTCTTCTTTTCGGAAGATCCTTTGGCCCTACCGGTAAGACTTGATCTTTCTTGGTTGGAAAGTGACTCTCAACATTTTTCAATATGTTAAGCAAATTAGCAAAAGTCGATATCTAGCTTGTTCATATAAAAAATTCACAACAATTGTGAAAGGAGTCAGGAGTGAGTGCAAGATCAAATCTTGGCTCAACTCTCCATCCATGACAAAACCAGGTTGTCTAATTGATCAATCAAATTGATTATGTTAAGAACTTTTTGTATGCATCTTATAGTCTTTATTGGCCATTCTAGATCGGAAGAACTCCTTAGATATCTGATATCTATCAGTCCTACTTTCCTCACCATCAACTACTTGATGTGTAGGAATATAGTAGGAGCATCCATAGTTTCATGCTGACGCTGAAGCTCGTTACTCATGGATGCGAGCATGATGCATTGAGCCATCATGCATCATCTTGCCACTTTCTAAAAGTAGCAATCTCTTCCTCGGAGGCATTATGCGCAACCATTGCGAGGATAGGCATATTAAGAACATAAGATAGTTTTTCGACTATGAGAACTATTCTCAAATTCCTTAACCAATCCGTTTAATTTTATTACGGTTAATTTAGCATCTAATATGCTTCGCATGATAGTAATTTTAGACATTGTAAAATTACAGAAATGAATTTGTAATTAACAACATTTTAACATACATTCTTTTTATTAATTACCAAAATAAATTAGGTCTTGTTTTAAATTGGTATCTCCCACTATTTTCTTCAAAACTATATTACCTCACTTATATAGTTCGGCAAAATCTAATTAAAGATTTGCTAGTGAGAATAAGGATCCCATTTCAAATGTATATAGCCTTGTGATGACACAACAAACTATGTATAAATAAATAGGTAGACAACTTTTGTCAATTGCATCAACTATGCAACTCCTTTTCTTTTGCCTCTTAGATTATTTTGATCAAGTGGTGGCACGTCCGAATCAAAATTATCCAAGTTAAGTCCGACCTAGCACTCCATATATTCAAAAAGAAAAATATCATCCTTGTGGTGACCTGACAAAACAATATTGTTCAATTTTTTTTATAAGCATCAAATGTGATAAATTAACATCTTAAATACTTAATACTTGCCTTGTGGTGACACAACAAACTCATATTAAATATTTAATACTCTATTAATTTTATCATGCTAGAAAGCGGCGTTCGATATTCCAAATATCTTTGAGCGCTTAGGACTTAATATAAAAGATTGAGGGTTTGTTATTAATTTGTCTCATCTTGTTTAGCGCCAGCATGCATATATATATAAAAATACGCGTCGTATTAATGAACATCGAAGCATGTTTGCATAATATATAATATATATAGTATAAGCATGCATATACGAATACTATATTCTACTCGGATTGATTATGGACTTTTATTCTAGTTTGGTTCACTAGAGCTACCAAGTGAACCAAAAGGTCAAACCCTGGGGTGCAAGAAATAATATTTAAATATAACTATTACATTTAAACCCGGCTCCATTACAAACGGGTCTTCAAGCTCCTTGCTCCTTGATCTCCAATTTTTCAAGATTAATTCTAACTATTCCTATTACAAAACTATTTAAAATAAATAGAAACCTTGATCGTGATCGAGGGAAATACATAGGAGGGAGATGGAATTTACATTCAGAAAAATTAGAGAAGACCCCATTTAATAAAAACCCACACATTCATGCATCCAACTAAAATAAAATCCAATCGCATTAGTCAATAGTCCATAATCAATCCCATTTATTATCATACACATCATCATATGCATCAATAAATAACATTCATCTTATGAATAATAAACATATAATATATATATTGATATCATTTAATGGGCAAATTTAGTTAGTATAAAATCTATTTTTGAATCAAAATAAACTCCTTTATTTTAATCCAAATTTAAATCAAAATAAAACTATTTTATTTTAATTTATCCAATTTTGAATAAAATAAACTATTTTATTTTAATCAAAATAAACTCCTTTATTTTAATTAATTATGGAATCCAATTCCATGTTAAAAAAAAATAAAAATTTATTAAAGGAAACACGGATTTTCTTTCTTTATTCACAAATAAACTCCTTTATTTTGAATAATATAAAATCTTATTTTATATCTAAATAAACTCCTTTATTTAAGGAAATACTGATTCTCTTTCTATTCATAAATAAACTCTTTTATTTATAATAATATGAAATCTTATTTCATATCTAAATAAACTCCTTTATTTAAGGAAAGATGGAATACAATTTCAACTCCAATTAGTTATCTTGAAATCCAATTCCAACTCTAATTAGTTAGCATGAAATTTAATTTTAAAACTAAAATAAACATTTTATTTTAATTATAAAATAATTAAGAATTATATATATATATATATATATATATATATATAACTATTATATATATATATAATATAATAACCAATATATATATATATTTTATAAAAAACCGTAGTAACCTTTATATATATATATATATTACTTGATTTAAAAGCATCCGGATTTCATGCTTCCAAATTCCAATGATGACCACGGCCCACGTGAATCACCTGACTTTTTTTTTTTTTTTTTAGAATAAATTTTATACAATAAATTATGCCCAATTAAATTGTTCTAAACACATATCGATATACATATCAAATTAAAACAATTAATAATTCCCATAAAGGTTTGGCTCTGATACCACTGTTAGGTTTGTTATATTAAAGACCGCAATCAAATTGCATAAAAGTGCGGAAACATGTAAAATCAGAGTTTAAAATTTTTACAAACCATATACCCGGATCACCCTTTATGCATAATTATTAATTAAATAAAAAGATATGAAGAACAAGAATCATACCCTTGAAGATCGAGCTTCCTCAGGTACAAGTTCACCTCCAATCCTTTTCGCGTTCAACTTGAATCCACCGGATTTGGTTCCTTCATTTGATCAACGTTAGCCACCCAAATGTTTGGCCTCTAGAGGTGATCCACCAAGGAAGAAGAATTTTCAAGAAGAAGGGGTGGTTGGCTAAACCCTAGTTTTCTATCTCTATAGAACGTACTCTCCCAACTATTGGAATTATGTATGTTGTAAAAGTCAACAACCCCATCACCCATAATAAGACTCCTCTTATTTATAGATGTGGGCAACCCACCTTAACAATTAAGGAATTAGGATTTATTTAATTAATTAAATTCTTTTAATTAATTAAGCTCCCTAATCTTATTAGGGATAATTAATTAAACTCCTTTAACTAATTTTTCTTCCTAATCCAACTAGGAATAAATGAGAGTACTTATATTAAATTAATTCCTAAACTCTTTTAGAAATTAAAATAATATTAATAAGACTCCTCTTATTAATTTATATTTAATATTTCTAAAATATTAAATAATAAATATTAAGCTATTTAATTTATTCTATCACCATAGATTAAATTAAATATACATAACATATTATTACGATTATGCCATTAACTTACGAAATAATTATTCTTCCTTTTATGGTGTGACCCTTTAGGTTCTCCATATTAAACCTATTGTGAATAAATCAATTAGAACAATTCTAATCTTATTTAAATAAATAAATTAAACAATTAATTTATTTAAATAAATAATATTTATTCTACAATAGGGATAAGCCTCCTAGCGATCAACGACTTTCCGGATAATATAGATTTCAACATTAATCATAAAAGAACCTTTGAGTAAATAGTTACTGCATAATTCAATCCTTCCACCATCTGATGTCCCAATTAAATATAAGGCATGGAATTCTTGTCATCAAGTCTTATTTTATTTAATTATATGTATTTCGATCCTTAAATGCACAACACACAAATAATGCAAATTAGAAACTCCTTTCTAATTTCATTACGCCTTTGCCAAGGACTCTTTGGGTTGTCATTTATCGAATCACATAGAACATTTCTCTTTTTTAATAGAAGTGGTAGATTCTTTATTGATCATACATTATCTCCATGTACAACTTATTATACCTAAGCATACCCTTTGATATACCCTAAGGGTCTTAAAGAATAAGTCAAAGTATAACTCATCATACACAAGATACTATGATGATCTCAAGTCCAAGGATCACTTGTACTACTATCACTACAGGAATTTCTATTGACAGGTAATTAAAACTCTATTAGGTATTCCTTAGCGAGCCACGTTCAGTGAACTTATTCTCTAATAAGCTTCTACATACTTGCTTTAATGTCTCTACACAAATGATCATGAGATCAATCATCCTCATCCAATGAGCAAGCAACGTATGTACCAATCTATCCGGATTCACTAATCCCCAATTTAGTAATCCAATGATTGGGAACTATTTTAGTTTTAAGCTTTCTAAGAATTTAGATCTCATTAGAATGATCATCATCATTATTCTAAAAGCATTGCTTAAAACTATGGGTTTATCACATATTATAAAAGCGACATCATGTAGATAATTAAAAGCCTTTAATAAATTAATACTTTTTATTAATAAATGAATAAGATTGTTACAAAGTATATGCTTTATCATCAAACATGATTGGCTTGTGTGCATACTACTTTCACCTTAGGTGGGGGGAAAAGCCTTAGGAAGTAACCTTTGGAAAGATAGTGGAGATAACTCTTATCGAGTTTTAAGAAAGAAGTAATAAAACACTTATGTGCTTATATGTTTATAGTGTATGTATTTGTGAGTGTCGAGTAGTAATGATTAATAATTAAAACTTTAAAACTTTGTTGTCAGGATGACTAATGTCGGAGAATCCAGTCAGGATAGGGAGGAGGGACCTCAAATGCCTATAGAGGAGGAGCCTCGCGACATTCAGGTAGTTTGGGAACAACTACTGCCACGTGAGTCAGCCCCGTTGGTCACAGTAGTTGAAGATGAGGATGATGATGTGGAGACAGACGAGGAGGATCCCGTTGAGTTACCACAGGAGGATGAGGATGACGAGGACGAGGAGGAAAGGATTCCACTTAACTCGATAGCTGGCCGTATATACGATGAGATGCATGACCGCAACGTAGAACTTTAGGATATAGTTGAGGAGTTACAAGAGATAGTAGCTGAACATCAAACTGCAATGACACAAAAAGATGGCGAGATCCAGGATCGTGAGGAACGGTAATCGACAAACGCCGGGGAGAAACTAATCTGCATCAAGGAGAGAAAAAAACAATTGATCGAGATGGTTCTTTGAATCAAAAACAAAATTTTGAGAGAAGAAGCTGCTAAGAGGGCAAGAGCTGAAGATGCATACGAGGAAGCTTATCAACGAACTGGAATAGCAGTAAGGAACTCACAGGAGAAAAGGATGAAGATGGAAGAGAGGGATAAAGTATTTGACACCGCAATTAATCGAGCTCAAGATCGGGTCATGGGATATCCGATTCAGTTCGAGACGCTGCCATCATATGTATTAGATCACAGGACAATGTTTCGAGTCATGGAGGAAGAACGTGATAGGGCTAAGAAGTATCTTAATAGATCATCGTAGAAAATGTGCCTGTAAAGCACGTAATAAGTATTAAATAATGTGTAAATCCCTAGTGTTAAGTAACCATGGGATATGATAATAATGATGTTGTCATGTAACTTTTGTAGTTCAGGAAAGGAATGTAAATAGCAGTGATGCTATTGTTTTTATGTTTTTCAAAGTAATGATGAATAAATAAAAGTTATTATTTTATTCAAAGTGTTATGTGTTATGTGGTTATTTCTTTTATGGAGACAAGTTAATTAGAAATACTTAAAGAAGCTGAGTAATAGTCTAATAGATGTTTTGTTTTAACAGAAAATGCCACCCAAACGTGAACCACCCCGACAGATAAATAATGAGAGAACTACCAATAACGATAATATTGACGGTAACCCCGTTCAACAACTAGTGACACTACTGACAGGAGCGTTGCAGAATCAACCACAAAACCATGGTACAACGTTTAAGCATTTCAAGGCGGTTGGACCACCTAAATTCCGTGGGTCTATGAATCCAATCGAAGCACAAACCTGGATTATGGAGATAGAAAAGGTGTTCGATGTTGCTAGGGTAGGGGATGACCAGAGGACTGCTTTTGCAACATTCATGTTGAAAGCAAAAGCTAGTTATTGGTGGCAGGCCAATAAAACTCGGGAAGGGCCAGGAGTGATGACCTGGGATAGGTTCAAGGAGTTGTTCTTCGAGACTTATTTCCCAGAGAGTTCGAAGAGTCAACTGTAAGTATAGTTTCTAGAACTAAAGCAAGGAACGATGACGGTAGCTGAATATACCGCGAAGTTCAACGAATTGGTGAGGTTTGCGCTATATCAAGTCAGCACAGACGAGCGTAAGGCGAAGAGATTTGAACAGGGACCAAGCCACAGGTACATCTGATGAGGTCTCCTATTCCAGTTGAAGACATTTGCAGTGGTGATGGAGAAAGTAGTACTCGCTGTAGGTGGAGTCGAGGCAGTGACAAAGTTCAACCAGGAACAAAAGAAGAAGAGGAATGAGAAAAAGACTAAGAATGGAGGTGGTAGCAGTGGAAACAACAACAACAACAACAACTTGAAGAGGAAGTGGAATGGGAGCATGGGTGCTAGAAACCAGCAGGGTAACCAGCAAAATAAAAAGTTTGAAGCATGTGCGACATGCGGGAAATTCCATAAGGGTGTGTGCTTGATAGGGAAGCGAGTATGCTACAATTGTGGCCAGGAGGGTCACATCGCCCCAAATTTCACTCAACCGAAGAAGAATGTATACTTCACGTGCAGATCCAAGGATCACTTTGCTCGTGAATGCCCTAAGAAGAGGGAAGGAGTGACAACCAGAAGCAATGGAGGTAACAATGGAGGTACATGGGCCATTCACGGGACTGTAACATCAAAACAAACCTGACCCCGGAACCTTGACATGGTATGTAAGATGTTGTGCAATCAAAAGATGTAGTGTCAGGTATTATCCCAATCAATAATATAAATGCTTATGTATTATTCGATTCGGGTTCTACTTGTTCGTTTATATCTGATGAATTTGCTAAGAGGTTAGAATTGCCTAGAGAAGAACTGGATTTTCCTTTGAACATAGAAATTACGAATAAGGAAGTAATCCCTGTTAGATTCGTATACAAGAACTGTAGGGTGAACATTAAGGAGAATATCTTGTTGGTAGATTTGATTCCGATTATACTCGGGGAGTTTGATGTAATTTTGGGAATGGATTGGTTGTTCAAATACGGAGCAGTAATTGATTATCACAAGAAGTGTGTAAACCTTATGACTCTGTCAAAGGTAGTATTTTATGGTAGCAAGTCACCTAGACAAATGAAATGTCTGACGACTATGCAGGCCAAGAAGTTGTTGAGTCAAGGTTATGTGAGCTATTTAGCTTACATAGTCGATACTCAGAAGAAGGGTGTGAAACTAGAAGAAAAGGAGAAGATAGAGGAAGATCCCATTGTGTATACTAAGCTTCAATGCCTCAATCTGATCATAGACATAATGGAGAAAACACCTAGTTGTTGGACGTTCTTAATAGGGAACCTATCTACAAAGAGCATGCTAGGTGACTTTAATTCAAGGGTCTTTGCTAATGGGAACCTCCCAACAGAGACATTATTACTGATGGATGGAGGGTTCCTCAATTTTCTTAGGGGAATTGGATAGCGAATTGAAGAAGTCAGGCTGAGACTATAAAACAAGCGCTTGTTGGGAGGCAACCCAAGTTTAATTTTTATTTTTTTAGTTTTTATTAGTAGTTTTGAATTTGTATTTATTTAGAATTTAATAAAATTGTTTCTATCATGGTTTACAGGTTATTCAAGTCAAATTCAAGTGTGGTGCCCAATTTGTTCCATGTGCTTCAACTTTATTCTCCAAACTTAGCAGACAAGGAGGAAGATTGCTATATTTTCAGGGAAGTCATCTGCTTTAATTTTTTCTATTTTAGTCATTGAGGACAATGTCTAGTTTAAGTTTGGGGGCATTTTAGTGTCGTATTGCATATAGTTAGTTATCTTCATGGTAGTTCGTTATTTTTTTTTGTCTTAGCACTGTCTTTTTTAGGTTGCATATAATACATGGTAGTTATTGGCATATTCATATATGTGTTGCATTAGTATTTGTTCATGTAGTATAATTGCATTTTTATTTTTTTTATTTTTTGCATTAATCTGTGCGATAGGTTGGTGTTGTCTTAGCTCGACCTATAATAAGATTGGTTTTGCATGTTAACTTGAATAGTGTTGATAATTGATGATGAGTTCTAATTTTAAACATGAAGAAAATCTGAGCCTGCTGAAACTTATGTAACCGGTTAGCACTTAAAGTTTAACTATTTTAATCCACTTGGTTCAAGGGTTTCATAATTTGTTTCTGAGGGAAAATCTTGGTTAAAATTTAAGGAAATTAGTGAACTGGCGGTAAAGGTTGGAATGACGTAAAAGCTTGAGTTTGGGGGAATCTATGGGGTATATATATACAAAATGAAAATTAAAAAAAAATGAAAAAAAAATGAAAATGAAAAAAAAATGATGAAAAGAAAAAAAATAAAAAATCCAGAAAAAAAAATGAATAAACATCGTGGCATGCTTTTCTAGTTTTGTGGCCTTTGCTACTTGAGTAAGTAAGCCCGAGGGGATTGTCTTTACACCTACCACCCTAAGGTCTTAATGTCTTGGGAGTCGTTGGTCGAAAGCTCATTAAGGTAGCACTGAAAAACCTAAGGGAATAAGACATTGCACAACCATGAGAAAAATAAAAAAAAAGAATAAAACACGAGAAAGAGCAAAAATGCCCTCGTGGTTGAATAAAAGTATAAATAAATCCTGTATTTTCCCTTAGACTTGGTAATTACTTAGTTTTAACCGGAGTTGTCATGTTCACAAAAGTAATTGAATTGGAACTAAAATTTTTCTTCTAAGAAGTTTGTTATGTGATTATCTTGAACTGTGGTTGGTTAGAATAGTTAACAAGCACACACGCACAACATGGGTGATGACAGGTTTGGATTGACTAACTGGTTAGAGTTATGAACTTTGACTTGATTGGATATATTGTTTGAGTATCATTAGTATCTTTGAGGCCTATTGCTATATATCATACTGATTTATTACTGGTTTCGTAGGTATATTAGGAAGTAGATCATGCATTAGCATTCATGTAGTTGAGTTCGGTTGTTTATTTTTAGTTCTTTTGTATTTTTGCTTGAGGACAAGCAAATGTTTAAGTTTGAGGGTAGTTGATGAGTGAGTTTTATACTCATAATTGAGTGCGTTTGAGCTTAATCTTTTGGTTGATTTTAAGTGTCTGTGTCTATTCATGCATGTTTTATGTTGTTTTTTAGGAATTGGGACAAAAGTTACTTGGATCGACGTTTGGGGTGGCTAGATGCGCGTTTTTGGCTTGCTATTTACATAGCAGTCACTTCATAGCCAATTTGAGTATTGCTCGGGACCTTATTTCGCAAAACTTAAAGAATGAAAGTTGTATATCTACGTCTCCTCTTTCCAGAACATATTGAATCATCAAAATCAGTGTTCGGACGAAGAAGTTATGATAATTTTCACAAAGGACGTTAGAGTAGAAAATTTCCAAAAAAGGGACCAGCGCCGGGGCGCCCAAACAAGGTTCATTTCCAGCGTCGGGGTACTAGGGTGCAGAATCCCAGTGCCAGGACACTGGGGAAGAGTTTGGTCAGGATTGGACGTGTTTTGGGGCGAATTTTGACACTTTTCAAACTCCAAATTGGATTGGGTTTGTTCTTAAGCTAAAAATTGGACTTGTAACCTATAAATACATGATGTAAGGCATAAAATAAAGGGAGATTACATAACTTAGATTAGAGATACACTCCATTAGATTAGAACATAAACCCTATTTCTTATTAGTTTTGGATATTGAAGCAACTTGGAGATCATTGAAGATCAAGAGCAGGAGCAAGAGGGGAGCATCATATTTGCTGACAACAGATTCTATTCTCTTCTCTTATCATACATTTATCTTTTAATGTCTATTCAGTTGTGGATTATTGATTTTAATTCAATGACTATGAACTAATACTTTTATTAAGATTTTAATTGAACCTTTTAGGTCTATAAATTAGTTATTTGATTTATTCCAATTATTTTTGTCAAAGTGAATTGTTTATCTTATCTTGTGCTTATTGCTTAATTATTTGATCAATAATTACCTTGTTACTCTAGAAGGAATTGGAAGAGGAATTCTAGGGTTAGAACTGGGCATGATAACATGTGACTTAGTTATTTGCATGGTGAATAATTAGGTTTGTGAATTGAATGAAAATATTTGTTCACCGCATGTAACACATAAAGAATTGGAATTGAAGGAGTTTAATTCAATTGTTTTGCATAGGAATATAGCAAGATTAATCCGGATTAAATAGAAGTCAATTGATCACTTGGAAAAGGACTTTTGGCATTTGAGAATTTCTGTTAACAATTCAGTAGGCATAATAATTGGGATAATTGGATAATTGATTTATAGTTCATAATTGGGGATATTGACGTCTTAATCTTTATTTATCTGAATCCAGTCATAAAGTAATGCAGTTTAATTAGTTAATTTAGTTTTCTTAATTAGAAAAATCACCATTTGAGGTTGTTTAAATAAAATTAGTTTGGTTAAGAATTAGTACTTGGTGATTTTTATTAAATAATTCCTCGTGGGAACGATACTCTACTTTCACTTTATTACTTGTTAACCGTGTATACTTGCATGTATTCATTGATTGTGAAATCGACCAACAACTATCGCAGGCTCAATAAAGCTACAAGAAAAGATCATTTTCCACTCCCATTCATTGATCAGATGTTGGACAGATTAGCAGGTCATGAGTACTATTGCCTTCTAAACGGATATTCGGGCTATAATCAAATTATGATAGCTCCAGAAGACCAGGAAAAGTCAACCTTCACATGTCCTTACGACACTTTCGCTTTCAGAAGGATGTCCTTCGGGTTGTGCAATTCTCCAGCCACCTTTCAGAGATGCATGATGGCTATATTTTCAGATATGGTGGAGTAGAATGTGGAAGTATTTATGGATGACTTCTCAGTCTTCGGGGACTCATTTGATCTTTGCCTTGAGAATTTGGTGATGGTTTTGAAGAGGTGTGTTGAGACAAATTTAGTGCTGAACTGGGATAAGTGCCATTTTATGGTACAAGAAGGCATCATACTGGGACACAAAGTGTCGAAGAAGGGACTCGAGGTGGATAGGGCGAAGCTGGAAACTATTGAGAAATTGCCACCACCTACTTCAGTAAAAGGTGTTCGCAGCTTTCTGGGACATGCAGGTTTCTACTGCAGATTCATCAAGGACTTCTCCAATATAACTAAACCCCTATGCAGTTTATTGGAGAAGGATGCGCAGTTTAACTTTGATGAGGCTTGCGTGTCGGCATTTGAGCACCTAAAAGGGAAATTAACGTCAGCACCAATTATTACCGCACCAGATTGGGATTTGCCATTTGAACTAATGTGTGATGCCAGTGATTACGCCGTAGGGGTAGCTTTGGGGAAGAGGAAAGAGAAGATGTTTCATGTGATTTATTATGCCAGCAAGACCCTTACAGATGCACAGTTGAACTACACCACCACAGAGAAAGAGTTATTGGCAGTGGTGTATGCCTTTGATAAATTTCGAGCATATCTGATTGGCACAAAGGTGATAGTGTATACGGATCACGCGACAATTTGACATTTAGTGGCAAAGAAGGATGCAAAGCCCCGGTTGATCAGATGGAATTTATTATTGCAGGAATTTGATTTGGAGATCAAGGACAGAAAGGGCACTGAAAACCAAGTGGCGGACCACTTATCTTGATTTGAGAATCCAGAAAGGGAGGCAGACGAAAAGGTTTTAATCAATGAATCCTTTCCAGATGAGCAGTTGTTTGTGGTGAAAGGGGAAGTGCCATGGTTTGCAGACTATGCGAACTATTTGGTGAGTAAGATGGTACCTTCTGACTTGGTGGGTTATCAAAAGAAGAAATTCCTACATGATGTCAAATGGTACATATGGGATGAGTCTTATTTGTTTAAACAATGTACTGATCAAATGATAAAAAGGTGTATCCCGTATAGCGAGACCGAGAGAATTTTACAGGATTGTCATTCTTCGGTATGGTGGTCATTATGGTGGAGAGCGAACAGCGGCTAGAGTTCTACAAGCAAGATTCTACTTGCCAACAATGTTCAAGGATGCCTATAGTTTTGTCCAGCATTGTGATAGACGTCAGAGAGTGGGAAACATCTCAAAAAGAAATGAAATGCCATTGAATACTATCCTCGAAGTAGAAATTTTTTATGTGTGGGGGATCGATTTTATGGGACCTTTTGTTTATTCTTGCGGAAATCTATACATCTTGCTCGTAGTGGATTATGTCTCGAAATGGGTAGAAGTGGCAGCTCTTCCGACAAATGATGCCAAGGTAGTCCTCAGGTTTTTACACAGGAGTATTTTCACTAGGTTTGGGACTCCAAGAGCCATCATCAGTGATGAAGGCAGTCATTTCTGCAGCATGCAGTTCACAGCTTTGTTAGCTAAGTATGGGGTGAACCATCGCATTGCGACAACTTATCACCCGCAAACGAATGGCCAAGCTGAAGTGTCGAATCGAGAAATAAAACGAATCCTTGAAAAGGTTGTGAATCCCACGAGGAAGGATTGTTCGTTGAAGTTGGATGATGCAGTATGGGCTTATAGGACTGCATACAAAACTCCGTTGGGCATGTCTCATTTTCAGCTTGTGTATGGAAAAGCTTGTCATCTTCCTATGGAGCTAGAGCATAAGGCATATTGGGCGTTTCAGAAGCTCAATTTTGATTTGAAAGCTGTAGGGGAGAAACGCTTACTCCAACTCAATAAGTTGGATGAATTCAGATTACAGCCATATGAGAATCCGGAGTTGTACAAAGAGAAGGTGAAAAAATGGCATGACCGAAAGATCATGGAGAGAACATTTGAACCGGGACAAATGGTTTTGCTTTATAACTCCAGACTTAAACTTTTTCCCGGGAAGCTGAAATCGAGATGGTCAGGTCCATTTACAGTAAAGACTGTCTTTCCCCGTGGTGCAATTGAAGTATATGATCAGTTTCCGGACAAGCCTTTTAAGGTGAATGGATAGAGATTGAAGCATTACTTTGGTGGCGAGGTGGACAGACAGAAAGTCACCTCAATTGTTTCATCGACATGAGCTTTAGAGACAGTCAAGCTAATTGACTATAACTTAGTGCTTGATGGGAGGCAACCCATTCTTTCCATCTCTATTCTCTTTCTATTCATTCAATTTATGATGCTTTAGCTATTTCAGCTTTAGTTTGTTTTCGATAAATTGTTATGTTTGCATAAGTGAATGTGTGGATAAATTTGCACTGAGAGGTGTTGGATTTTGTATAGAGTTTATGTAGTCATTCATGCGTACTCTGTATTTCATGCATTAACAATGTGTCTTGATGTCTATGTAGGTAACTTAACTTGAATTTTTCACTGACTTGCAGTACTGGAAGCAAGAGTTAGCATTACAGGACTCTGCATCGCGCGGTCGCTCATGAATAAGCTTGAGAACTAGCGCGCCCGCGCATAAAGGAATCCAAGCATGTCAAATCACTCGCACACCCGCGCAACATACTCATTGATAACTCGCACGGCCGCGTGCGATAATGAGAATTGAAAATTTTTAAAGTTTTAAAACTGAGTCGTGGTTTATTCGGTCTCTCACTTGACATAATAGCAGCGTATTCTTCTACTCTCCCATAACCGCACGACTCCTCAACTCTCATCAAAGTTCATACCCTCAATTCTCTCCACATTCAAAGCTCAGACCCACAATCTCATCCACTGGCATACATGTAGGGTTCTGCTTGGGTTGTGCAACAACGAGTTTGGGGGATACCCTCATCAATAGCTCTTACTCATTATCAAGCAAAGCATCTGTATTCTCTCTATCATCTGCAAATGGGTCCAAAAAGAGCACGCCTCGTCTCCATCTCTTCTTCTGATTCCTCATCCTTTAGTAACCAAGAAGAGGATGACGTGAACCACACGAAATTTATCAGTTGGGAGACACAAGTAGAATATTATCGAATCGTGGACAAATCGTTCGTGAAGGAACGGGGATTTAAGCCTGACAAACATGATGGCCAACTATGGAATATGATACGAAAAAAAGGGTGGGTTGGTTTGGCTGCAACTCCTATGCCTATTCCAATGGGGGTTGTTCGAGAGTTCTACGCGAATGCTAGTGACATAAAGGGAGGAATAACGCTGGTTCGAGGAGTGCAAGTGGATTTTCGACCTCCAGCAATCCAAGCAGCTTTCAGAATCAATGACGCACCACCGACTGGGTCTGCTAATTGGGTCAAAGGTGCGCATCTAGAAACAAATTTGAACTTAGTAATTGTTGAATTGTGCATTCCAGGAACAAGGTGGAATTATAAGGCCGGAAAAATGAGCATAAAACTTTCCTAGCGTCCGCCTTGAATCGATATGCAAAAGCATGGAATCTATTTATTTGTGCCAAGTTAGTTCTGTCATCTCACCAGCATGAAATAACCACTGAGCGGGCTATCATTTTGTGGGGCATCATTAAAGGAAAGTACATTGACGTAGGCCAACTAATTCATCAAAACATGTTGCGTTATTTACGGGGGAGCACTACAGGGGGTATTCCACATGCGTCAATGGTAGCCATGCTTTGTGCCCAACAAGGAGTCCAGTGGGATAACGAGCAGATGCAGAAACCGAGCCAAGACATCACACATGCAACTATTTCCAAGTTCAAGGATTGGACAGGAGGTGAACCGCATCCGAGAGGATTAGGTTTTATCATTTAGCCCACTTTCCCAGAGTCACCGCAGCAGCCCCCTCAGACAGATGAGGCAGGCCCATCAACCCAAGTTCCCTTTGCTACTGGGGATCGACAGCTCCGAAGGTTGCAGCAAAAAGTCGACACCATGTATGACAATTTTTCAGCATTTGCAACGGGGTTGACAAGGTCACTTGCAGAAGCTTTTGCACAGCAGGGGACAACACTTGAGTGGCCTCAGTTTGGGACAGCAGTGCCATATCCACCACCATATTCACCACCCGAAGAGGGTGGTACGGCTGATCATTAGGGGAGTTCTCTTTCACCCTTTACCTTCATTCACTGGGACATTGAATATTATAAGTTTGGGGGTATTGGGGTAGTAGTATAGTAGCATGTAGTTTTTGCATGATTAGTTTAAATTTTTGCATGTTTATTTACATGTTCATGTTTAGTTTAATAGTTTAGTTGTTTGTGTTAGAATTTTTTTTTAGTTTACATGTCTAAAAAAGCCTAGCCTTATGAAAATTTTGTCTAGCCGATGATGATAGTGAATTTTAAAGGGTTTTTGAGTATTTTGAGATAACATGAGCTGAGATTTAATATTTTACATAATGCAATTCATAATGCTGTTTAAATGCTTTTGGTTTGCACGGACGTGTTCATAATCACTTGTATGTATAAGAATTATGTGTTGCATTGCTCAATAGAAAATGTAGTTTTAAAAAGGGAAATATGTGGAAAGTGAACTTAGACAGTTTAAAACATTGATTTTCAAACTTCGGGAAAACATGGGTATGCTATGTATAAAAAAAATTAAATAGCAATAACGTGGCTAGTCTTATTTCGGGGCCCTAGCTACTTGAGTAAAATACGCTTGGTAAAATGGCTTAACACCTAGCGCCCTAAGGTCTTTCATGGTTTGGGAGTCGTTGGTTGAAAGCTCGCTAAGGGGTAGCAGTGTTTGCCTAATGGAATGGGGCATTGCACAATCATGTGAAAAAAAAATAGCAATAAACACTGCGGGAAAGAGCGAAAATCGCCCTCGTGAGTAGCAATAAAGCAGTTAAACCCATTGTTGAACCATAGTTTGTTTTAATATGTTGGAACAGTCTTTGTTGCATAAGTATACATGAGTCTTGATTTAGACTGTAATTTTCTGTTTTGAGCAATTTAGCATGTGTATTCTTTGATTAAATCAAGTTTTGGGGAACACAACACACACACACAGCATCTCTATAGCATTTATGAATTATCTGAGTGTATGACATTATGCCTATAGTTTGGTTTGAATCTGTATTCTTGAATCTGGAAAAATTCGCTGAGGCATTTTGGACTAAAATTCTGTAATAGCTGGAACAATGTGAGACTAGTTGCATCATAATTTAGTTGCATAGTAATATAGCTGCATTTTCATTGTTCATTAGTATGCATTGCTTGAGGGCAAGCAACAGTTCAAGTTTGGGGGTATTTGATAAGTGGGTTTTATACCTACTTATTGGATAGAAATTCACGCGAACTTGCCCATCTCAAGTACATTTTAATGTGTTTTTAGTTGCATTTCATGTTAGTTTGCATTCCATGTACTGAGAACTCTTTGGGTGTAAAAGTGCAGGAATTGGCATAATTGGGTTGTATTAGATGGCATGAGGCTATGGATGCATGGTGTGAAGATCAAGTGGAGCAAGGAGACTAAGCATGGATGATGTAGAGCGATGTAATGACAAAGCGTGAGTGATTCGCAAAAGCCGCGGGAAGATTAGGCGAAGACGCATACGCCATGAAAGCACCCCCTGGACCAGATTCTCGCGAACATTGCACGCCGCCGAGGATTACGAAGGAAGGCGCGCGTCAGCGTCGATGTCCGATCTTCTTGAGAGCTATTTTATTCTATTTTCAATTTTAAGGGTTGTGATCGATTAAAAACAATTATGACTGGTGTCAGACGTATCATTCATTAGTTTTACGTGTTTTTCATATTCTTTTTTTTTGCTAAATTTAGACTGAAATAAATAAATGGGGGATTACAAAACCGCATGGGAGACAACCCAAATAGAAAAGAAAAACATTATAGGACATGCCCTATGATGAAGAGACTATGAATCGATGCTATAAAAGATTACAGAAACAGAACAAAGCATAAAATGTCAAAACGCCCGAAGTGGAGCAGCTGCGACTACCCCCCTGAAGCCGAAGTCCCATTTATAAAGATCCATGTGTTTTTCATATTCGTAACTAGGGTTTACACTTGGAGAGTATTCCAACGTGAAACCAATCGTAGATTTCGTATTTTCTACTCCTCCTTTAGATTTCAGTAATTGTGGATGCTTTACGTGAGTTTTGCTGGATATTATTAAGGATTGTGCACGTTACGTTGGGTTTGTAATCAACAATTGGGTTTGATCGATTCTTTCTTCTCTCTTTCAATTTCTTGATTATTATCAATGTGTAGTGTTGATCCCATAATGGCTTTTGGTTCAGTCATGAACTAAACTCCATTATGGGATTCTAACGGATTTTAATATGTAGTTTAATTGATTGCTTGACTGCTGGGCTGTTTTACATATCATAAGGAATTTCTCTCATAGTTGTTTTACATGCATGAATGCTTGATCACCATTCGTTTTCAGTACTTGTATGGAATTGAAAATGAACATGCAAGTATGGATTGTAATCATAATAGCATGCGTATATGGGGCTATTTTGCATGGCTTGTGTATTTCGTGAACTAGATAGACATATACTATTTCACCGTATGAGTTTTTTTTGTTTTTTGTTTTTTTTTTATAATGTGGGGTTTCGCGACCGCGGTCGGACTAATCTCCCCAGTCCGGACTCAACCGTTTTGGCTTTCGCATCAGCTTGCGCTGACCGTCCATGGTCAGTTGAGTTTTTATAAGGGCGTGTTCTTAAATTCAATATGGTTGCAAATTCACATAGACATATAGTGATTTTGATTATATTGATGATTATATGGTGTCTATCGCATGTGGATACTGTGTAAGTGGGTCATAGTACATTGAAAAGTGGTTATGTCTATATTAGTGCTCTTGGCTACTTTTCTGTGATATGTAAACAATCTTGCATGATGGTGATAATTAGATGAAGTATTAAATGAAGTTAGGATCCCATTATTTCCAGATTTGATTTATTACCTTATTATTCTTATTATTTGCAATTAGATTAATTCATAATTATAATCATTAGTTTAAGCATATAAAATATAGTTATTTAATTAATACATAGTGTTTAAATTAAACAACTTTCCCTATGGATCGATACTCGACTTACTCTGTATTGCTTGTTGACGCATGTATACTTGCATGAGTTAGAGCTCTTTTGTTATAAATAAAAAAAAAGAGGCAACAGGAACTTTCAAATTTAAAGGTTGAGCTGACACATTTGGGGCCGATGTGACAAGACCAGAAGGAGTTGGGTTTGGAGCCAGAGCTAATGGCTGGGAGCTACTACCAGCCCCTGCTACAGAAGGAAGTTTTTGGAAGAGTGGCCTTGAGACAAGTGCTTTACCTACACACACAACTGGTGAGAGAAGCCCACCCAGACAATTTCCCCCCAGAGGCCAAGGGGACAATGTGGCTAGGACTGATAGCAGATACCTGGATGGCATTGTTAAAAATCACCTTCTTACCATCTGACAAGAATTCTTGGACATCATTAGAGGTAACCCCATGGGCTGATAAGAAGGACATGAGATGTATGTTCTTTTTTCGTTCAAATAGAGCTTCCTCTCTATTTTTTTGTGAAAAATGGCGAGCAGAAGAGAAGATGTCTTGTACATTATCCCCCAAAGCTGGACCAATGTTAATATTAGTGTCCATAACCTGGGTATAAGAGCCATCCGAGTTGATATTTACACCTAACTGACCATGGAAAGCCTCTGATTCACCCATTTCCTCAATACCCAGTTGAGGAGGCAGAGAGGAAGGCGTGCTTGGGTTAGAGATACCCAAATTGGAAAAAAGGTCCCTAGAGGGACTGCTAACAGAGTTGTCGGGGGAAAGGTGGTTGTGACTAACCATAGTGAGAGACCACAGAAGAGGGGGACTAAAAAAGGTGGGGGAGAAAAGAGAGGCTCAGCAGAGAAGGAGAAAGAAGGGAACAAGCAGGAAGGCAAGGGAAAAAGACCGGGTACCGAAAAAGTTAAGTTGGGGAAGAGCAAAAATAAGGTCGGGGAAGAAATCTAGAAAGAAGGTAGAGAGAAAAACTTAGAGAGAGAAACATCTTGTTGTGTTATGATTTCTACTTGAACATGACTTAACAATGTTTTCATCATTAATAGCCTTCCTTATTCCTCCTCAATAGACATGCTCCACTAATCTACGATTCTCTACGAGAAAGAAATCGAAAAGTTCGAAAACGAACGTTTACGAAAAATTACCTTTTTGTTCTTCGCGTTCTTGATAAACTTCTTATGTTTTGCTTCAAAGTAGATTGATTACTTATTTCTAGCTCTTTCTTTCTCTCAATATATGTTGGCTAATATTTGTAAACTATAAAATAAACTAGTTAAGCTTCTATTTATAGGAAACTCAAATGGAGGGCAAAATGGTCCAATGGCCACCCCTTACTATTCCCACCTCCACAACAACTTAGCCACCAAGTAATCACTTTACATGGTGGCCAAGTGGCCGGCCCACATGCCCATGGATCTCCCCATGGGTTGCCCTATGGGTTTTACCCATCCCGTGACCTGCTGGTTCGATCTGCAGTTTGGTTTCTTGGATCGAGCTTGAATTAACATAACATTGGGCCTTAACTTGGGCTTGATTACACAATTCATTGGGCTTGATATAAATCCAAGTCCAATTGGATTATACAAAGTCCTTAACTCAAAATACAATAAGAACTAATCGTATTTTACGCGTATAACTCACGTATTCTTTTCGTTTAGTATTCATACGATATTCGTATTATACGCCGTACTATTATTCATACCATACTCGTATATCATACGTATAATACTTCTAATCATTATATGCATTACATTTTCTTCTCGGAAATCACTTTCACTAACCCTTAGGTTTTAAGTCCGCAGGCGAAAACTTCGTTTGCCATAACATAAATATTAGTGGATATTCCATTACATCTTCATATTCTATCATTACGCGTTTCTCGGAATTTCAAACCAAATCTCCGAGCGACATCGGATGAATAGTGTTTTTACATAAAATTCTCGGAAAACATTTATTTTCGTCTTGGTAATTCAAAACAATTAATCCTAGCACATAGCCAGAATACTAACCACATCCACACATTCTATGTCATAGAACGACCTTCAAATATATTACTCACATAATAAGTCAATTAAATTCATTTAATCTACATAATCAAATAAAAATTTAATTCATTAAAGATCCAATTTTCTCGGGCGTTACAACATATCCTAACCCTCTGACTGAAGCATCACTGTAGATGACAAATCCCTCCGAACCAGATGATATTGGCAGAATAGGTGTTGAAATGAGTCTCCTCTTGAATTTTTGAAAACTCTTCTCACATTCCTCGCTCCAACCGAATTTTGTATCTTTTCGAGTCAGCTAAGTTAATGGAGTAGCGATTCGAGAAAATCCTTCAACGAATCTCCGATAATAACCAGCAAAGTCGAGAAAGCTACGTACTTTGGTCACTGACTTAGGTTTCTCCCAGCTTTAAATTGTTCTTCAA
Source organism: Panax quinquefolius (assembly GCA_020205615.1). Taxonomy (NCBI): domain Eukaryota; kingdom Viridiplantae; phylum Streptophyta; class Magnoliopsida; order Apiales; family Araliaceae; genus Panax; species Panax quinquefolius. Next base: position 105,341,381 of record CM035160.1, on the reverse strand, counting down.
TCTTCGTTGGGTCAACAGATATTCCGTGATTCGATATCACGTGCCCAAGGAATGCTACTTCCTTAAGCCAGAACTTGCATTTTTTCAACTTGGCGTACAACTTGTTTTCACGAAGCTTTTGGAGTATCAGCCTTAAATGTTGCTCATGATCTTCACGACTTTTGAAGTATATGAGGATGTCATCAATAAATATTCCGTGAATACTCGGTTCATCATATCTATGAAGGCAGCAAGTGCATTAGTCAATCCAAAAGACACGACTAAGAATTTGTAATGCCCGTACCGGGTTCTGACTTGCTATTTTTTGTTGTTGCTAAATTTAGACTGAATTAAATAAAAAATAAGAGAGACTATAAGCCGCATGGGAAACCCCAATCAGTATATAGCACAGACATCATAGGACATGCCCTAAGATGTCATAACTATAAAAGATTACAAGGCCAAATGCCAAACGAAGATGTGACGAGAAGAACAAAGCCCAACAACCTATCGTGTAAGTAACAATAACATTTCATACCATTAGCAAGGAGACGGATCCTAAGTACTAGCAGCAGGGATCATAAGCACAAGGAGATGGTGTGTCCCACACAACTCGTGAACCAGCAGTAGCATGACCAACTCGTGTACCAGGAACAGTAGCATCTGAAATGTATCCCAAGTGAGTTGGTTGACCAAGTATAGCAGGTGTAGAAGCCCAAGTATAGTAGCTCATCAAAGATAGTATCCCAGTAGATGATCATCTCGTGCACCGAAGTAGCAGTAGCAGCATACTAAGCAGCTATCGCCCACTCCAGCAGCACCAAGACCGAGATCATGCATACTAAGCAGCTCTCGCCCACTAAGCAGCTCTCGCCCACTCCAGCTCTCGCATACTAAGCTCGCCTCCCAAGATCATGCAGCTCACCAGGTGGCACCTAGCACCGAGCAGCAGTACCAAGACCAGGTGGCACCAAGACCAGCTTACCTCCCAAGACCATGCTTGCACTAAGACCGAGACCAACAGATGACCAGCAGCTGCTCACCGAGACCAGCAGATGACCAGCAGTTCACCATTCCAGAAGAGCTCACACACTCTACCAAGACCAAGCAGGTGCCTCGCCCAAGACCAAGCAGGTGCATAGCAGCTCGCCTAGGTAGCATTGCAGCTCGCCCACTCCACTTAGCAGCTCGCCTAAGTAGCATTGCAGCTTGCCTCGCCCAAGACGTGCTTCACCATACAGACCATATAATTTCTAAACTGCTAGAGCATCAGATGATGGAAGCAAACATTAGATTTAAGCTTTTGAAATCTAGCATAAGTGTGGAGGCGACATTTGATGATATGGATAAGATCACGAAGAATGACCCCAAATGGAGTAGCCTTGTTGGAGAAAATCCTAGAATTACGCTCATGCCAAATCCGATACACAACAGTAGCAAAGCCAAAAATTAGTAAACCATGTTTGTAATTCGTTGAGTGTCATGGGTTAGACTCTCTCTCTTCGTTGAGTGCTCTCCCTTCTCTCTAACCTCCCGTTTCCTTCCATCCACTTCCGTTATCTCCTCTTTCCTTTTTTGGTTTCCCGCCCAGCCTCACCAAACTTATTCGTCCCTACCTAATTTCTCTGTTTACCTTTTTTTGGTCCTTCCTCCTCCTCCACCCTCCTTTCTCCCATCCTCCTTCGTCCTCCTCCGTCAATCACCTCCTTGCCATGGTTGACTATAGTCACCTCTCAGCTGGTAACTCAGTTAGTTCAGCCTCCCGGGATCTCTTCGCTGAATTCGAGATTTCTAACCCAACTGCACCCTTCATCGGTGATGAGGCTATGGAAGTGTCAGTGCCAGTTCCGCATATTGTTGCCTTAGCCTCGGATAGTTCTGATGCATCGGAAACCAATAGTATGGTTAATGCAAGCCTAGGGCTACAACATGGATCATCCATCAAACGATGTAATGTGCTGCTGGATTTTATCAAAGCTAAAGGCTTCTCTATGGATAATGTAAATTAGTTCGTCTGTAAAGGCAAATCTGTTCGCATTGTTAATGCAAATGACCTGTTTGATAAAAGTTCCCTTAAAGCGAGTAGTCAACTAGCGACGGGTAAACAACCCAGTACCCTACATGAGGCAGTAGGTGAGTTGTCTGGCTCTCCGGTTCTGGCTGGTGCCTCTGGGCAAGCCGCTATGAATGCTGGGCTTGTGGCTGCTCCGGCTCAGGCCAAGCCTTCTTGGAGCTCAGTTGTGTCTAAAGGTCCCCCCTCATCTTCCCTGGTGCTTGACTATTTTCCCCCTGCTCCTCCATCTCTGGAAAACGGACCCATCATAGTTAAGGCTCCTTCAGAGGTTCTTCATCTTGGAAATAACCTATGGAAATCTTGCCTGGTTGGAAGCTTTATACACTCTAAGCTTCCGTTTAAATTGGTTGATAGTAGTGTTCGGAAGTTGTGGGATAGCCTGGGGCTGCAGAGGGTATTCTTGCAGGATAAGGGTTATTTTATCTTCAAATTCTCCTCCCCTGAGGAATGTGACAACATCCTTACCTTAGGCCCTTGGTATGTTTCAAACAAGCTTCTTCAGCTCAAGCATTAGAAGGAGGGGCTGGACTTTAAATCTGACATGTGCTCTAAGGCCCCGGTTTGGGTGAAATTCCATAATGTGCCTTTGTCCTACTTATCGGGACCTGGTCTAAGCTATATTGCTAGTGGGATAGGTAAACCTCTCTTTGTTGATAAGATCACTGAAAAATTGGAGCCTATGAACTTTGCTAGGATCTGTGTTGAAATTTCTTCCACCTCCGGATGGCCCTCTAGTCTTGAAGTCGTTGTCCTTGATGAGGAAACCAAATCTGAAAAAGTGGCCTTGGTGGAAGTGGAGTACCAGAATAAACCCATGTCCTGCTCCCATTGCAAATCTTTTGGGCACTCTCTTCTGAAATGTCCTCATACTAATTACAAATGGGTTCCTAAAGTTTCCCATTCAGTTACCAATTCAATGCCGCCCTTAGCAGCTGATGTCCCATCTTCTACTTCAGCTCCCCCTTCTCCCTCCTTAAATGACGCCCTTGAAAGCTGGACCTTGGTTGCAAAAGGACCTAAACAGCATACTGATTCGGCCCTTGTGGTTCTGCCTGATTCAAACAAGTTCAACCTCCTTTCTGCTGTGGTCGCCAGTCCTTTGGACAGTTTTTTTGACACTGATATTACTCCTCCTCCTAACCCCCTTGTGTGTAAACTGAAACCGATAGACGAAAAGGAAGTTAGAGATCTTAAGCACAAAGCGGTTGGCGCTCTTGATCTTGGTCAAGTCTCAAAGAAAAAGATCAAAGGAGGGGGGAGTAAGAAATCCCCAGCTTAATTCTAATTCCTTGTTTTATGATAAATTTTTGCTCTATGAATATTAAAGGTGTAAATATGTCTCCCAAGCAGACTAGCGTTCATGATCTCATATGTAAGCATAATATCTTTTTCTTGGCATGGTTGAAACAAAGGTCAAGTCACCTAAGGCCATTTCTATCTCTAAAGCTATTTGTAGGGATTGGCAGTGGCGTTTTAATTATGAGCATCATGTGAATGGAAGAATTTGGGTTGGTTGGGACCCAAATATATGGACCGTTAATGTTATTAAAAAGTCTGCATAATTTATTCATTGTTCTATTTCTTCTGTCGATTTTAGCTTTAAAGGTTCTGTTACTGTTGTTTATGGGCTTAATACTCCTAGTGAAAGAAAATTTCTTTGGAATGATTTGAGATTAATCGCTAGCTTGATTGATGAACCGTGGACCCTTATTGGGGATTTCAATGTGGTCAAATCACTGACTGAAATTGATGGAGGGGCTGGAACCTGGGACTATGGTATGCAAGATTTCAAAGACTTAATGGATGACCTTCTCTTGATCGACCTACGCGCTATTGGTCCTCTTTTCATATGGTGGGATTCCCAAATAGCAAACCCGACTTACAAAAAGCTTGATCGAGCTTTGGTAAATGACCTATGGCTGGATTCTTATCCAAACGCTCAAGCTCTCTTCTGCCCTCGTGACCTCTCTGATCATTGCCCGGTGGTGGTCCAGTCCAGTATTTCTCTACCCCGCATTCCTAAGCATTTCCAGTTCTTCAATTTCATGATGGGACTTGAGAATTATCACGAAGTGGTTCGGACTGCTTGGCTTACTCCTTGCTTGGGGGACCCTCTTCAAATTCTGGCAGGGAAACTCCATGATGTAAAGTTAGCTCTGAAAGATCTAACTACTCGCAATGGTAATTTAATCTCAAATGTTAAGCAGGCCAGGGATAGTTTGCATGCTACTCAGCATGCCATTTCTCTTGATCCAAGGAATCAATCTCTCCTTCTTCATAGATCTCAATCCGACTCTCTCTGGGCTGCTCTCCTTCTTGAGGAAAAACTGGTAAAGCAGAAATCCAAAATTCTTTGGTTAAAGGAGGGTGATAAGAACATGGGGTACTTCCATAACCAAGTAAAGCAAAGGTGGAACATGAATAAGATCTTAGCAATTGAGAATTCTGAGGGTGAATTGTGTTCTGGGAATTTGGCTGTTCAGCGGGTGGTAGTTAATCACTTCTCTGATCTATTTGGAGTGCCATCCTCTACTGCCAGCCATTCTATTCCCCTTCCTGACTCTCTAGGGGCTAAGCTTGTGTCTGCTCAACAAGCTCTTTTACTAGAAAGAGATGTGTCGGATGCGGAGATTTTGTTAAAAATTAAGCACATGAAAAAGAACAAGAGCCCCGGCCCTGATGGGTTTAATGTGAATTTTTTCCTCCATGCTTGGGACATCATTGGGGAGGTTTTTACTGCAGCTATTCGCTCTTTTTTCAATCAGGGGTGCTTGCTGAGGGGGACCAACGCCACAGCCATTGCTCTTGTGCCGAAAGTCCAGAACCCCTCCTCTATGAATGACTATCGACCAATCTCCTGCTACAATACAACTTATAAGTGCATTTCGAAGATTATTGCATCTAGGCTTAAGGGAATCCTCCCTTCCATCATATCTCCCTTTCAATCCGCTTTTGTCCCTGGTCGGAGAATTGGTGACAACATTCTCCTTGTTCAAGAACTTTTTAGAAATTATCACAGACCCACTGGACCGGCCTTGTGTGCTTTAAAACTGGACCTCAGGAAAGCCTTTGACTCAGTTTCTTGGGACTTCTTTTGGGCTGCTCTAAAGCTTTTAAAATTCCCCCCCAAATTTATATTTTGGATTAAGGCTTGCATTTCCACATCCAGTTTCTTGGTCAAGGTTAATGAGGCTTTATGTGGTTACTTCATAGGGGCCAAAGGCCTTAGATAAGGTGACCCTCTATCCCCCTATCTTTTTGTCATTATCATGGAGGTCTTTGCTCTTATGCTTGCCCAGGCTATAAAACAAGCTGCTTTTAAATTCCATTGGCGTACAGCTGCTTTGTCCATTACTCACCTTTGCTTTGCGGATGACATCCTTATCTTCTGTCATGGTGATATTTACTCTATCAAGGTAATCAAGACTTGTCTTGACCAGTTCTCATTAGGCTCGGGTCTCCACATCAATGCTTCAAAGAATATGTGTTTTCTATCCCATGTTCCTCCTGCCTAATCGGATCTTATCCTTAGTCTTTTGGAGTTCCGTTTGGGGGAGTTTCCTGCAAAGTTCTTGGGGGTACCCTTAATCACCTCGAAACTTAACCTTGCGGCCTGCCGACCACTCCTTGAAAGGGTCAAAAGCCAAAATTAGCTCCTGGACTAATAAATTCCTTTCATATGTCGGTCGTTTGTAACTTATAAAGTCAGTTATTCATGCCTCTCAAGCATATTGGTCGGCTCACTTCATTCTTCCTGCAGCGGTATTGAAAGATCTTCAGTCTTCCATGTCGAGATTCTTGTGGAAGGGCCCTTCCATAAACAAATTCGGATCGAAAGTAGCCTGGACAAAGATTTGCCTTCCTTTTAAAGAGGGAGGTCTTGCTATAAAAAACCTTGCGGACTGAAATAAATCGCTTATTTTGTTGCTGCTTTGGCAAGTAATCAACCCTTCTTCTTCCTCTCTTTGGGCTAAGTGGGTCAATGCCATTGTGCTCAAGATGAAATCATTCTGGGTTGTTCCGATTCCTCCTGACTGCTCTTGGATATGGAGGAAAGTGTTACAATGTAGGGACCTTGCTCGGAGACACATCAGTTATGATATAGGTAATGGAGAAAATACTAGCTTATGGTACGACCCCTGGATCGACCATACTCCTCTGACAAACTCTGTTCATTCGTCCCTGATTGTCAACTCTGGGCTTGGTCCTTACGCAAATGTGAATAGCATTATTCAAAACTCTAGGTGGGTGTTGCCTGCCTCGAATCACCAGGATGTCATTGCTTTTCGAAATTACTTTGACTTCTCTCGACCATGTGACTCAGCAAAAACTTATGGCCTTCTTTGGGATGGTACCATGGCTTCAAAGGTAAAGGCTTCAACTATCTGGAATTTTATCCGTCGAACTGGCCCTATCTTGCCCTGGCATTGCTTGGTATGGCATAAGACAGTACCTCCTCGGCAATCATTTATCCTCTGGCTTGCTTTTCATAACGGGCTCTAGACTCTGGATAGACTGACTCAATTTGGACTTGATATTGACCCTATGTGTGTGCTCTGCTTGCATGACAGGGAAACTTTCAACCATCTATTCTTCAATTGCCCCTTTTTATTTCAAATTTTGGTTGCGATTCTTAGGCAGTGTGGTTGCAGAGGTCTTAGTCGAAGCTGGACTTCTATTATTGGCTTTATCTTTAGCAGAACCAGCACAAATTTTCACTCTAGCCTGCTCCATTTTGGGTTCGCCTCTGTGGTCTATAGAATCTGGACTGAAAGAAATGCTAGAATCTTCTCCCATACCTCCATTCCTGCTCGGACTCTTATTCGAGATATTATTCACTTGATTAAGTGTGGGCTTCATTCTAATGTTAAATTTCAAAGAATTAAATTTAGACGGTGCTATAGATCTCTTGTGCTGTAGATGTCAGTTTGCTGCTAGATATTCTGGTTGGTGATTTGAAGGGCTTCGGCTAGTGGGCCTGGACAAGCGACTATAGAGTGGGGTTCGGCTGGGTCCTCGTAGTCTGGGGTTCGGCCTTGGCTGGGACTTCATAGAGTTGGGTTTGCTGGGTATTCGCTGAGTGATGGCTCTTTGTAGAGTGCGCTTTGGCATCGGCTGAGTCTCCGTAGAGTGTGCTTCGGCCTCGGCGGGGTCTTCGTAGAGTGTGCTTTGGCTGGGTCTTCGTAGAGCAAGCTTCGGCCAGTTCGATCGTAGAGTGTGCTTTGTCCTAGGCTGGGTCTTCGTGGAGTGTGCTTCGCCTGGCTTCGTAGAGCAAGCTTTGGCCAGTTTCGTGGAGTGGGGCTTCGGCTATGGACAGCTTTGGCAAGTTTGGACATTGACTCCTTTTTTCCTGAAGGACTCCTCTGTGGCTTAGTCTTCGGATCCGTGGGCCATCATATTGTATGTCCTCGTAGAGTGAGGCTTCGGCCACAAAAGGTAGCGGGTTCAGGTGGTTCCGTGTTCGGGCGCTTTCTTAATGTTTTATCATGTACTGAATTGCTTCATTATGGCAGTCGCCTGTATATTTTTTAATAGTCTTTACTCCATAGGGCATGTCCTATGGTGTCTCTGATATTTATGTTTAGGTCTTCCCCATGCGGTTCTGTATTCCCCATTTTTATTTATTTCAGTCTAAATTTAGCAACAAAAAAAAAAGAAAAAAAAAGAAAATCAATAATAGAGGACAAACTTCGATTCATCCCACGCCAGCCACAACGTCTAAGGATAACGACCAAGAGCTGAAAGGAAAATCTACATTGAAAGAAGAGGTGATGAAATGTTTCCCTTTCAGTAGAGCAGAGGACACAAAAGGGGTTCACTTCCATACCAATCATGATAAACCTATCAAAGGTCTAAAGCCCCTTGTGGAAAGCAAGCCAAAGAAGGAAAGAGTACTGAGGAGGCACCATATTATGCCATACCATATTATGCCACCCCACAGTTAAACCTACTTTGCGGATGGAAAACCAGAATGTAGAGGTTTTAATGTCCTTAGCCCTGGTGCCATCCCAGAGTATAGCATCCTGAGCATCAGAGTTACAAATTCTAGACATATCAAAAGAATTCCTGAATTCAATAAGATCATTATGGTTTGATGCTGGTAGGACCCAGCTGGAGTTAATGATGATTTGGCTAAAAGAGGCAGCCGGGCCAAGGCCAGAGTTGATAACCAAGGGAGAGTGGATAGTAGAAGCTAGAGGAGAATGACCTAGCCATGGATCAAACCAAAGACTAGTACAAGCACCATTACCAATAGAAACGAAGATGTGCCTGCGAGCAATAGGTTGAAGATTGAGAACTTTCCTCCAAATCCAAGAACAATCCAAGGGAATAGGTTGAATCCAGAAGAATTTGTTTTTAAGATGGACAGCACGCACCCACTTAGCCCAGAAAGAAGAGGAAGAGGGAGATATGATCTACCAAAGATGCAACAAGATCTGAGCTTTGTTCCAATCTTCAAGATTCTTGATAGCCAACCCCCCTTCAGCAAATGGGAGACAAATTTTGCTCCAAGCAACTTTAGCGCCATATTTACCCATAGAAGGCCCTTTCTAGAGGAATCTGGACATGGAAGATTTCATGACATTGATAGCAGAGGCAGGGAGAATAAAGTGAGCTGACCAATAGGCTTGGATGGAGTGGATAACCGATTTGATCAATTGCAGTCTACCAGCATAAGAGAGGAATCGATTAGTCCACGAAGAAATTCTTTATTTCATCCTTTCGAGGAGGGGTTGGCAGTCTGCAAGACTAAGTTTGGTTGTGATCAAAGGAACACCAAGAAAATTTGTAGGGAATGAACCCAACTGGAATCCCAGGGAAGACAAAATATCATCACGAGTGTTAGGAGGGACATGGGAAAGAAAGCACATGCTCTTCGAGGCATTAATAAGCAGGCCACAGTTTTGACTTGCTGTTGTCTTCTACAAAGTTTGGGAAGCTCGAAACAAGAAGCTACACTTGGGCACCCTCACTCATTCCACCAAATTGCCTTGCAGCAGATGTTGTTAATATCATTAAAGCTAGATTATCTATATGTACCTCCTTTAAAAAAGCCACAGTTTTTTGTCAATATTACTGTAACTGGCTTGCTTAACCTTAATTGTCTTTGAATGATATCTTTGTATGCTCTCTATCATGAGACTTACCATGTAGAGTGTGTGATTCACTATAGCCAGCTATGGGATGCCTTTAGATGATCTTGCTATAGCCTGGGGTATGCCCCTTAGCCTTTGTATCTTTTGAGTTCTTTTATACACAAACCAAATTAGCAAAAAAAAAGATGATATCCGGAACGAAGATCGGTCTTTGAAAAGAATTTAGCTCCTTGCAACTGGTCAAACAAGTCATCAATGCGAGGCAACAGGTACCTATTTTTGATGGTGGCATGATTCAACTCTCGATAATCAATACAAAATCGCATACTCCCATGTTTCTTCTTTACGAATAGAACAGGAGCACCCCAAGGAGACGTACTATGACGAATGAAATCGATGTCTAACAACTCCTGCAATTGGGTTTTTAACTCCTGAAGTTCAATAGGAGCCATTCGATATGGGGCTTTGGAAATGAGTTTTGTCTGCGTTCAAGGTCGATACAAAACTCGATTTCACGCCTGGGGTAGGCCAGAAGTTCTTCGAGGAATACGTCGGAAATTTATTAACAATAGAAATATCATTCAAATCTGACGTATTTTTGTTTAAATCTGTGACATGGGCTAAGAAAGCTTGACATCCATTTTTCAATATACGAATGGCTTTATGGTTTGATATGACAGTGATTGACTTTAGTGGTTTAGTTGCTTGAATTCACATAATAGGTTGGTTAGGAATATTAAACCTAACAACCCTACGAAAAATAATCAATTTTAGCATGATGATTAATTAACCAATCAATTCCTAAAATCACATCGAATGCAAGTATTTTCAAAGAGATAAGATCGAGAGGTAACGTGTGGGTGCCGATTTGAATCAAACAAGAATTATAAACAGTGGATGTAATTAAGGTTTTCTCCCAACGGAGTTTCAATAGATAAGTCAAAGTCTAATTTCTCCAGAGTTAAATTTAAACGTTGAGTGCAAGTAGGGGAAATAAAAGAATGGCTAGAACCGGTATCAAATAAGGTATAGACTTCGCAAGAGTTTATGATTAGCTTACCCGTGATAACTTCGTTCAGGTTCCTCACTTTTTGGGAAGTCACGACAAACGCTCTCCCTTGAACTACCGATTTTGACTTGTTTGGGACGGCATTTGGTGTCACCTTCCAACTGGATTTGGCTTCACTGTATGACAAAATTGGGCTAGGTGACCTTCTCTTCTATAATTATAACATGTTTTGGACTGCATCATGTAGTTTGGCCTGATGTGTCCCTCCCATCCGTATTTGAAATATACGATCGGTGGTTGTTCTCCTTCCTTAACAACGGGTCTTGGTGCTGACATCTTTCCATCATTATTGAATCTCGTCTTCTTGAAATTTCCACTTTTATTGTCTTGGCCATGATTACCACTGAAGTGGTTACCATTTCTGGCATGTTGATTCCCTACACGTTTGTTGTCACCGCTTTGACAACTGCTACCACTGGTATTATCATTTTTTATTGCTAATTTGGTTTGTGGATTAAGAAAACAATAATTACAAAGGCAAAGGCCAAGGCCAAGGGGTATACCCCAAGCTATAGCAAGATCATCTAAAGGCATTCCTCAGAGGAGCTAACTATGGTATGTAAATATTACATGAACAGTCACATGGACATCTACGTGTGCAATCACGGTGCATCTATCTAGACTAGCCAGTTACAATAGAATTGACAAGAACCCGTAGCTTTGTTAAATGCAAGAGAAGTGGACAGCCGAGATTTGATGATATGGATTGCATCATTTACAAGATAGAGTGGGGGAATGAGTGTATTGGAATGCAGCCTCTTGTTCCTAGCCTCCCAAACTTTGTAGAACACAACTACAAACGAGAGTCCCATAATTTATTTGGAGAGTTCCCGTCCGCGGAAGGTGTTAATCTTGGTAGTTAAATCAATCCAGTTTAACGAGAATAAGGACCAGTTCCCCAGTGAGAAAGCAGCCTGCAGGATAATTTTAGAGTACTCACAAGTGAAGAAGAGGTGGTTGAAGGTTTCGGGACATTTGTTGCACAACGGACAGTTGAACACCCGACCAGAATATCCCTTTGTGATGTCATTTGTTGGTGTTCTACCAAGAAACCCAAGCCACAGTATGAAAGAATATCGTGGAACATGTAGCTTATTCCATACCGTCTTGTACCAGTTGACCGTGCTTCTCTTAAACCGAATGTTATCCCATATATCATAAGTCTTTATTTGGAGAATATCTTTTGAGTCCCAAAGGATGGATCAATAGGGCCTAAAGGAACATCAGTGGCAGTAATGGAGAGGTGGAATATAATGACTTCATGATGGTTTGAGTGGGGAAGAAACCAATTTGAGTCACGGATGATGTCCCTGACCCTTGCATTTGCTAGAATATGTGAGTTTGCGATCAGCGACTGAGTAGGATTGATGGGCAAGTCATGGAGCCAGGGGTCGTACCAGAGGCTAAAGGTGCTACCGGGACCGACTCTATAACGTAGGTGCTGTTGGGCAATTGGTCTCAGCTTTAGGATCTGCCTCCAAATCCAAGAGCAATCTGGAGGAACGTCAGTTTGCCAAATAGATTTCCCTTTGAGGACTGTATTCTGTACCCATCTAGCCCAAAGTGATTTTGGATTAGCATGTAGGATTCGAGTGAGGTGCTGGAGAATAAGGGATTTGTTCCAGTCCATGAGACATTTGACACCAAGCCCACCTTCATTGGTTGGCAATGTAATATTCCTCCATGAAACTATGGCCCCATGTTGGTCCAAGGAAGTACCTTTCCATAAGAACTTGCCAAGCACAGATTGGATAGCACAAATGACAGCTTTAGGGAGAAGGAAATGGGAGCTCCAATAATGTTGAATGGCAAACAACATAGATTTAATGAGTTGCATGGGTCCCGAGTAAGCGAGCACAGAAGTTGTCCAAGATATGACTCGATGAGTGATACGGTGTATTAAGGGCAGGAAGTCTTGGAAGGTTAGCTTAGTGGAGATGAGAGGTACACCTGAGAATTTGGTCAATAGAGAGCCTAAGGTGTACCCCAGTTTAGAGGTGACAAAAGAGGTTGTGCCGGGGTGAGGACGGGATAAGAAGCAGTGACTTTTGTGTATATTGGGAATGAGACCAAAATTAAGGAAAAGGAGTGAATACATCAGTGGATGATGGCGATAGGTTTGATACTGGCATGATAAAACACAAGGATATCATCGGTGAAAAAGAGGTGGTTAAGGTCCAAGTTGTTTTTACGCCAATGAGGCTTAAAGTCAGATAAGTTTGCTCCTAAATGGAGTTTCATGGATAGCAATTCCATGATAAGAATGAAGAGGTCGGGGGAGAGGGGGTCGCCTTGTCTAAGGCCCCTTGATCTGTTGAAATAACCCGCTAAGGAGCCATTAACTTTGATAGAGAACATGGCTGTGGTAACACAAGATTGCACCCAATTGATGAAGACAGAAGGAAATTTGAAGAATTTCAGGACATCAAAGAGGAAGTCCCAGTTGACCGAATCAAAGGCTTTTTTTTAGATCAATTTTAAAAGCACATCTTGGGGGTCCAGAGCTGCGATGGTAGTTTCTGAGCAGTTCTTGGGCAAGGAGGATGTTGTCACTAATTTATCTTCCTTTGACGAACGCAGCTTGGGCTTTATCAATGAGGGAAGGAAGCACCAACTTCAATCTGTTAGCAAAAATCTTGGATATGCATTTGTAGATGGTGTTGTAACATGCAATGGGGCGAAAATCAGCCATAAAGGAGTGATTTTGGCATTTAGGAATGAGGGCATTGGCTGTAGAGTTAAACCCCTTTGGTAATTTGTAGGTGGAGAAGAAGTAAAGGACAACGTTTGTGAAATCCTCACCTACAATATCCCAGCAAGTGATAAAAAAATTGACATTAAACCCATCCGGTCCCGGGCTCTTGTTTTTCCTCATTGATTTTAGGACATTGAGAACTTCCATAGCAGAAACAGGAGCTGAGAGGTTCAAGGTTTGGTCCGACGACAAGGACTTATCAGGTGTGATCCCAAAACTCTCAATACCAGGGTAGGGGGGTAGTCAAGGGGGGTTGAAAAGATCCTAGAAATAGTCGACTGCCACCTTAGCAACTGCCTCATGGCCTGACACAATCTCACCGACCGAATTGTGAATAGTTTAAGACTTTATTAGCATTCCATCTGCGTTTTACCAAGTTGAAGAAGAATGGAGAATTTTTGTCGCCAGTAGCACGTGATTTCTGGTGTAGTAAGGTTTCCTCCAAGGACAAGGCATTCCAGAACGAATGAAGATAGGATTTCTCTTAAGCAAGGAGGGTGGGGTTGGAAGGAGATGTGGATAATAAGGATTGGATCATGTGCAGTTCATCTCTATTCAATTTAACTGAGGAAGAAAGATTCCTTACCGACTGGTTGAGGGTAACAAGGGCTCTCTTTGCAAGTTTGAGTTTATCAGAGAAGATACGAAAAGGATTCCCCTGCACCTGTTGCTGCCATGCAGTAGATATGCACTCCTTGAACCCCTCCAAGAGGAACATGTGATTGAAGAACTGAAATGGTTTTCGAGGCTTATTGTAAGTTAGCCCAGTGCAAAGGACCACTGGAGAATGGTCTGACATTCACCTAGGTCCAAAGGTAGCTTAGGAAAGAGTGAAGTGGTTAAGCCATACGGCATTTCCCAAGGCTTGGTCAAGCTTTTTACGGATAGGAGATTCAATTTGACTATTCCACCAAGTGTGATAGGAACCAAAACCTCTGATGTCGTCCACGCCAATAGATTGTAAGCAATTTATAAAATCCTCCATACTCGAGTCCCATAAGGTGTCAATTCTGTCAGTTTCATTGAGATTTTGAATAACATTGAAATCACCCAAGAGGCACCAGCAGTTAGGTGAGCTGACTGCGATTAAATCCTGCCACAATTCTTGTCTTTCAGTAGTAGAGTTTAGACCATACACAAAAAACCACCAAGAAGGTACAATCAGTGGCGACATGCACAGCTTTACAATGGATGGTTTCTAAGGAGACAAAAATGACATCCACCTTCCATAACAATGGATCCTAGTCAACCCAGATATGACCATTAAGGTGGTAATCAAAGTTATAAGTCCAAGTCCAGTTTCTACAAATAGAACGAGAGATTTTAGGGGCATTATGTTGCTTCACTCTAGTTTCTAGAAGACCCACTAAGGAGATACCATTGTCTACAAGTAATTGTCTAACATAAGCCTGCTTAGGCTTTTTATTTAACCCTCTAACATTATACGAAGCTAAACTTAACATAAATAATATAATTATTGGGGGGGGAGGGGTTTACCACTTTGGTTCTTGCCTTTATTTCTTCTTTTGGCATCTTGAGATGGAAGCATTCCCTGTTCTTAGTTTGTGTTTTAAATCTTTCCCTTCCTTTTCGTCAATGGCTTTCAATTTGTTCAGAAATTGGCAGTTGATAGCGGGGAGTCATTCGCATAAGAAGGAGTAGCATCCTGATCAGTGAGATTTGCAATAGTTGAGAAGGTGTTACCAGAGCCTAGCACAGGGTCCAAGATTTTAGTAGGGGATAATGCAGAGGTTTGTCCAGTTTTCCCACCTCTCAAGACTGTTACCCAATCATCAGCATGTTGATTTGGCTTAGTAGAGGAAGGGGGGTAGGTACAGAAGCATTCTTTGCAGCAGATAGGGGTTTCACCCCAAGAGGCAGGGAGTCCACCGCCGGGGAAGGGGAAGGGTGTGCAGTGAGTTTAGCTTTGGGAATCCATTGGTAATTGGATTTAGGGCATTTCCAAGGGGAGTGTCCAAAAATGTTGCAAGTGGGACACGATGGTGGCCTGCTTTGATATTCCACCTCAACTGGAACCACAATCTCTTCCGAGGTCATCTCATTGAGTACAACAACATTCAAGGAAGTAAGGAAGGAAAAAGAAGCATGGACTTCAATGCATACCCGGGCAAAAGCCATCTAATCATTCTTAGATGTCATCTCATCGGTGAAGAGCGGTTTGCCAATAGCACTAGCAATGTAGCTAATACCTTCGTTCGACCAGTAAGATAGCCGAATCTGACTGAGTTTAACCCAAATTGGGAACTTGTCACGACCTGTTTTCAAGAATTCCACCCCTTCCTGCCAAGGTTGGAGAACTATCACCTTTGAAGTGAAATGCCAAGGACCAGAAACAAGGACGTTATCCCTATCAGAGATGGAGGATAATTTGAAAATATAGTATCCCTTACTATGAAGAATCACGTTGGATAATCCTAAGTTCCCCCAAAGCCACCTGGCTATAGGCTCAACCACCTTGAAGGGGATGGTAGAATGCAAGAAATAGCCAACCAAGCTGGTAGACCATAGTTTGTTCCCACGCTTGAGAGCATCCGTAGGGGGGATTAACAAGAAGTTGACCAGTCTCTGAGAAGGTAGGTAGAAATGAAAGAGTTCTAGATGGTTTACTGGAGGTATTGGTGACAACATCACACCAAGATTTTTGACCAGAGGTTGTACCGCCCACAGAGGGGAGGCCCGGGCAGGGTGCAAGTTTGGGATGAGCACAAGTAACCTCTTTAGAGTCAGTTGAGCACAAAGACTTAGCATCAGATGGGGGTTTGAGGACTGGCACCCCCAAAGAGGGCTTCTCAACATTAAAATTTGACCCCAGGGGGAGTTGAGGAGGAACGCCAGAATCAAAATCAGAGCCCAAGCCCACCATATCAAGATTATGGTGACTAGCAGACTTGCCCGTAGAGACAAAATCATTAAGATCCATTACTGAGAACCCATGAGCAGAGAAGAAGTTCATGAGGTCAAGGTTCTTCTTACGCTCTAACATAGCCTCATTTCGGTCGGAGTGGGAGAAATGTTGGACAACTTTGAAGATATCAGAGATATGAGAATCCATAGCAAGACCGAGGTTCCCATTTAGCTCATGAGCAAAGGGGGAAGAGTCGTCAGAGCTGGCTTGAGAAGGGGCAAGGTTAGGGACAAGAGGATCAGTATCTGATTCAACCATATCAATGGGGGAGACAGTAGTTGGGGAGTTTGGCTTAGAGACTCCCAATTCAGCGAAGAGGTCTTGGGACTGGCTGCTCGAGGAGTTACCAGCCGAGAGGTGGGAATAATCAACCATAGCAGAGGAGCAAGAAGAGGCCGAATGAGGAGGGAGCAGAGGATGAACTGGAAAGGAATCGGAGAGCCGGTGGAGAAAAAGGGGGAGATGGACCAAAAGGGGAAAATAGAAAATGTAGGTAACACCGAAAAGTTTTGGTGAGGTTGGGCGGGAGACAAAAGAGGAAAGAAGGGGTTTAAAAGGAGTTAAATATTAAGAGGGGGGAGTAACCGATTGAAAGAGTTGTAGAGAGAAGGCAGAGCAAAAAACTAGAGAGAGAAACATCTTCACAATGAAAATTGATCTCCGATTCTTGACTTAGCCCTTCCTTTCTGTGAAGGCGGTCTAGCAATCAAAAATCTCACTGAATGGAATTGTGGTATTATTATTTTATCGGCTGCTATCTCTTGGTTGGGTTGACTCGTTATCACGCTCCAACAATTGAGCCCTATTTACAACATCTGAATACAAACACAGTTTGTGAGAAATGAGGTATTGACGTATTTCAGGTTTCAAACCTCGTAGAAACATTTACGTCATTCTCTCTTCATTATCAACCAAGTAGAACGCAAATCGGGACAACTCGGCAAACTTAGCTTCATACTACGACACGGTCATATTATTTTGTTCCAACTTGATAAATTCCACCTCCTTCATGTGACGAATACTTTCGGGAAAGTACTTGTCGTTGAAGAGTTCTTGGAACTTCTCCCAAGACATCTTCAGTGTGGCAGGTTGAGTGCGTTTTATAGATTCTTACCAGTAATCTGCCTCTCATCGCAACATGAAGGTGGCAAAGGGAACCTTTTCTCCTTGGAGCATCCTAAGATATCAAATATCTTGGTAATCTGCTTTATCCACGTCTCTGCCTTAAGTGGTTCTGGCTTTCCCAAAAACTCTGGTGGTCCCAGCTCCTTGAACTGCTTAGCGGTGACCATCCGTGAGTTGCAAGTGTTTCCACCTGCATTTTTAACAGGAGTCGCTCTCGTCTGATGTTGCATAAATTGCATAAAGCCTCTGAACATCCCATCGTTCATCATTTGGTCGGTGTTGTTGTTTTCCTGAGGATTATTGCCTTCCTGATGCACATTATTCTGGGTATTGATCGTTGGTGACTCAACGGTCTCATGTGTTCCATTGCTTATTTCAACATTCTCGGATGTCATTTTCAAACACTGCCACAAATCAAGGGTTAATTAACATGCCACATATTATCCCTATATTCTGACCGACCAATTAAATAACAAATAAACTTAGGTAGGTCGTACTAGCGAAGGAATTACCCGTCTCTCCCCTCCTAGTTCTAGTCTCACATCTTAGCCAAGAATCATATCCCTAAGCTTTGATACCAACTGTAACGTGCCCAAAATAAGTATATATCACCCATTCTGAGTCGCCAAGTACATGGTACATAATTTAAATACAACTTCCTTATACAATACGACAAAAACATAGCTGAGAGTTTTTACACGAATATTGCCTCACTACAAAAAAATGGGGCTTCAGCAACAACTGATTTTCGTTGCTAAAGGTGCCAAATTTCATTGCAAAAGGATTTTGGCAACGACTTTACTGTCGTTGCATCTTTTGTTGTGCAATGAGCGTTGCTAATTGTTCCGCAACAAACGTATTTTTTTCATTGCCAAAAGTAATATATTTTGCAACAAAATTTGGCTTTCGTACAGAGACATCGATCCTTTAGCAACAAAATGTATTGTTGCAGAATAATTAAAATTTTGTTGCTAAAAACCGCATTTCGTTGCAAAAGCCTACTAATTGGCAACGAAATGAACTCTTTTTTTTTTTGCAACGACCATGCATTTTCGTTGCAATTGATACCATTTTGCAACGACATTTTTCGTTGCAGTAAATTATGAAAATTGTTGCCTAAGCTTGCTTTCATTGCGGAATGTAAACTTTTTAGTAAAGATTTTCTTTGCTGATTATATTATTTGGCAATGACATTATCTTTCAATCAAAGAACAAAAATGTTTGTTCTTTGGTTATTTATTTTTCATAGCAACGAAAGTTGTCGATTAGCAACGACATTATATGTTGCCGTTTCTTTATATGTGCAACGAAAGTTTATATGATTTGCAATGATAAAAAAATCTTGCCTTTTATTTTAGTATTAGCAACAATATCCTCTCCATTGTTATTAGGTTAATTTTTCGTTGCCAAATATTATATTTTTAATGCTATTAGCAACGAATTTTTTTTGCTAAATGTATAAAAAATTATTGCTATACAACAATTTTTTTGCTGACGATTGGAGAACCAGAAACTTGGACATTACCCACCTCCTATTTGCTGACGATATCCTTATTTTCTGCCATGCAAATATCAAATCTATCACCATCATTCACTCATGCATCAACTCTTTTTCCTTATTCTATGGCCTTATTCCAAATATCCATAAAAGCCAATGCTTTCTGTCCTGTGCCGACACTGAAACAACATCTTTTGTGGTCTTGACCCTTGGTTTCTCCCTCGGCTCCCTTCCTACTAAGTTTTTGGGCGTGCCTCTTATATCCTCAAAGGTCTCATACCATGATTGCATGCCCCTCATGCACAGGATTACTTGCCGAGTTACTTCTTGGACCACCAAGGTTTTAGCATACTCAGGTCGGCTTCAACTTACTAAGTCGGTCCTATTTGCCATCCAACACTTCTGGAGCTCTCATTTTATCCTTCCCAATGCAGTCATCTGTTCCATCCAATCTATTCTCTGCCGGTTCCTATGGAAGGGGGCTTCGCTTTCCCCTTACGGAGCAAAAGTTGCATGGAACAAGGTTACTCTACCTTTTGAAGAGGGTGGGTTGGGCTTAAAATGCCTCTTGGATTGGAACAAGTCTCTCACCCTTTTTCACCTCACCCGCCTCTGGCATGCAAAACTGAGTTCCCTGTGGGCTCAATGGGTTCAGTCCACTGTTCTCAAAGGTAAATATCTTTGGTAGATTGTTACACCAACGGATTGTTCATGGACTTGGAGGCAAATCCTTAAACTTTGGCCCCTTGCTCTCATGCACCTACATTATAAGGTTGGATCTGGTAATAACTTTAGCCCATGGCACGACCCTTGGCTCAATGGCTCTGCCATCAACCCTTCTAGCTCCTTGTTAGCCAATTCTAGGCTTCATGCTACTGCACGAGTTTCGGATATCATAACTGCTTCAAACTGGCACCTTCCCAGCTCAAATCACCACGACGTCATCACATTTCGCAACTCTATCTTGTCTACTACTGTTCCATCTGGCTAACTTGGCGTTATCCTATGGTACTCTACCAATATCCTTTGCCTCAAGACTCGTCACATTTGGGACAGTATCCGGTTTAGGCACGCTACTGTGGAGTGGCACCAAACCATGTGGAACAAAATTCATGTTCCAAGGTTCTCTTTCATCCTTTGGATGGGGTTTTTGGGAAGAACTCAAACAAATGATATTACCAAATCCTATACTGGCTGGGTTTTCAATTGCCCCTTGTGCAACACCTGCCCCAAAACATTTGCCCATCTTTTTTTCAAATGCAGGTACTCTAGCGAAATCTTCAAAGCAGCTTTCTCTTTGGGACATTGGAATTCCTTTCCTTTGGACTGGATCAGCCTGGTCACCAAGATTATTACCTACCGAGGCACTAAACTGTCAAAGAATATCATGGGCCTCTCTCTTGCTGTTGTATACTACAAAGTATGGGAAGCTCGAAACAAGAAGCTACACTCGGGCACCCTCATTCCACCAAAGTGCCTTGCAGCCGATGTTGTTAACATCATTAAATCTAGATTATCTACATGCATTTCTTTTAACAAAGCCACAACTTTTTGTCAATATTACTATAATTGGCTAGCTTAACCTTAACTGTCTGTATGATATCCTTGTCTGCTCTCTGTCCTGAGACTTTCCATGTAGAGTGTGTTTCACTATATCCAGCTCCTCTGTGGGATGCCTTTAGATGATCTTGCTATAGCCTTAGCTTTTGTATCCTTTGTTCTTTTTATACACAAACCAAATTAGCAAAAAAAAAAAATTATTGCTATATTAAAACTTGTTCAATGCTTTGGTAACGAATTATATTGTTGCCAAATCAAAATTTGACATTCTTTTTGTATACCTGGCTAGCTCAATGTCCCCATAGCAAAAATACAATAAACTAAAATATTATTAACTTAATAAAATCATCCACTACATAATCATTCATTATCTTTACAATTATCCATCTAAAACTACCACAGTTCTTCAATCAAAGTATATATCTACATATATAGAGAGAGTACACTTCATAATTTCGTCCCTTATCTTCCATAAACGTAGCACAAAAATTTAATACCCAGTATTGTAAGGCAGGTCGTAGAAGCAGTCTTCCTGCACATAATTAAAAATAATAGCAAGTCAGAAAAATGAAGCAAATAGGTCACCAGAGGTACTTGATGCCAAAATCAATACACAAAGACAGTAGAGTTGCTACGTGGTACTAATGTACACCGTAATGCTCATAAGAAGAAAAAGACGAATAGTCAATCACAATATCTTTTGCTACAAATCCAAATAGAAAAAGAATCTTTAGTGCGACTATATGATTGCTCTGTTACAAGAAAAAATTAGAATCTTAATCGGTCATTTCATGAATTAATTTCAGTAAGCATAGTGGTAAACATATTTTCTGTTACAAGACTTGTAGATTATTATTATATGTTGACCTCAAGTTAGAATTCAGTCACATTCAACAACCACAAGCATCACACAATCTTAAATAACAATATTTAGATTTCTATATAGAAAGGACAACAACTATGGAAAAGTTGAGGCTATTAGTCAATGTGGAAAAACTTTTCTTGAGACGACAAATTTTCATATAGTATATGCCCCAAAGATGTTAGTTATAATCACAAACATCATAGATTTAATTACACATGAATTCGTATTGATTGCTATTATATTATTTATAATCCATGAATAGGTCTATTAACTTAATTAGAAATTAATAAATAATAGACTTTCAGGACAAGATCTAGAAACAAACCAATACCAGCTTTATTGTTCACCTGAATTGTTTAAACTTTTACGCTACCTTGTAACAATATCAGAGTATCCTTTTGTTGTGATAAATACGTGATCTTCAGTCAGGCGCTGGAATATTACATGCTACCTGAGACAGTTGTCTAAAATTATATTGAAGCATCAGTAGCAAAGCCATCACAAACAAAAATGAACAAGCATACCTACTCCACCACGAAAATATATCGAGCATCTGTCTTCATGACCAATTTCTCTAACAAATTCAGGTCACCAAAAATAGCATAACCAGAAGATCCACATGTAAAATAGTCTACAATGTCAAGGCTTGGCTCCTATTTCATAATACTTTAGAAGCAAGAGAATAGCACATGGAAAAAAAATTTAGTATGTGAAAACCAAAACAAAGTCATAACATAATATAAAACCTGAAAGTGACACTATATCATGGTAATGTATATACCCTCATGCCTTTTACTATTTGTTCTCCAGCTCAAAGAATATTGAGGAAATTTTGTTAAACAGCTCAAAGTATATATGTTACGCTTTATGATAATATGCCATTTTTCCCACAAAGAATCCGACTTTTAATCTCTTTCTCTAAATAATATATGGACTTTCTTTTCATATATACTACCAAATTAGTCCTAAGAAACTGCAATAATATATGTAGATCAACATTGATGTATGGTAGTGGTCTCAAGTCAACAGTTCTACTTTTCAGACTTGTATAAGGGTTAAATTAATATTTTCCAGAGTTATTTGAAGTTATAGTATGTAGTTTTGATGGTTATGGTTCGATATGATGAGGCAATATATGATGGTGGTGGTTCTAGAGATCTTCTATAAATAATTAACATATTGATGTACATATATGGTCGGAGAAAGGGGAGGAAGTGGCTTCTGGTAGTTGATGTGGTGGCCATCTTTGACGTTGATGGTGGCTTCTGTTAGTCAGAAAATAGAGAGAAAAGAGGAGAGAGGACATTCAAATCGTTGGGATAGGACTTGGAGGCAACTGCAAAGGGTGGTGATACAAAACAAGGTAGAAAAAAGAGGCTTAGAGATAAATAAAAACAATGGTAATAAAAAAGAATACACACACGCATAAATATATATATATATATATATATATATAGAGAGAGAGAGAGAGAGAAAGAGAGTACATAGATTTCTTTTGAACATACAAAGAAATTATTAATAGCTTACTGCAACAATTGAGTATGGGCGCTTTACATAATTTGTGTATATATTTATTATAATCAGAAAGAGATAAAGAGACAATAAGGATTTATTCTTAAGTTAAATAAAAAAAAGCACATGATTAACAACATTTCAGTTGAAATCCAAAAGAGGAGGATCTAAAAATAAGTGATACCTTAAGAACATTATCTACTTTTGTAGGGGGGGGAGCATTACAAGCTGTTTTAAGCTCCATTTTCATACTCTGTATAGCATTTGAACATTGTAAGTATGCCTCTATGAAAGCATCCTTTTTGTAATCCTGCATTATTAGCAATATAAGATTAATACTGCCACAAGTAAAATTCATATAAACACTAGAGGTGTACACAAAACATCTTATAACCACCAAAAATATAAAAACTTGCACATAACCACCTAACATTCTGACGTTTGAGGCCAAGTGCACAAATGTATTCCATTATAACTATGTTAACTAAAGTGTGGAAGGACTATTATAACCTTCTTCTTTTCCTCCATTCTTTCTCTGCAACCTTTCTTTCCCATCTTTAACCAACAGTTCCACCACTCCGCTTGATGATGGAAAATGACTATCATTTGCATGATACAAAATCCCAAAATTTAGCAAAATCCCATGTGCTATACTCTAATTCAGGATCTCTCACATAGAAACTTAAGCAGTCCCAAACTCCAAAAATTCAACAAAATAGGACCCACAAGTCAACAAAAAATCTTCCACCTCCAATTCAAGCAGGTCCAAGGCTCACAAGGTTACAATTCTTATTTAAATCAATGCACCTTTTGCTACCACCGTACTACTCCTCTGCAGTCTGCATCCTAACTTCCTTCCATGGCGGTAAAACTTTCATTACCAAGCATAGATGTCATGGAAAAAAGTCCATACATTAATATCTTGCTATTTTACCCAGGAGGTAGGGTGGGAGGAACAAAGTTAAAAAGCTCATTTACGCATAAAATAAAATAAAAATGAATATGTACAATAAAGTCAATTGAATAAAACAAAGATTACCTCAAATGCCTTTTTTAAGAAGTGTTTAAGTCACATTTCATGTTTCTGCCTGGCAGAACCTAGCTACTCCTATAGCAGTTGCATCAAATGCAGCCATTTATTTTTGGACTGCTGCTTCATGTGCTTCTCTCAGTGCAGCCTAGAACTCTTCAGAAGTCAGAAAACAATAGAGTACAACCACCAGTTGAAAATAAAAACAACTAGAGAATAATCAAGAACTTACATCCCCAGGAGGTTTTGTACGGTCAAAAGTAGACATGTAAACTTCAGCAGGTAAATCATACGCTTTGTGACACTCTACTTCTTCCACACCCTGTAGAATGCGAATAGCTCAAACACAATTTTTTTTTTTTTTTTTTTTTTTTGGGGGGGTCTAATATCAAATTTATAACCACCACATTCATATCTTGTTATCATCATTGATAACATTACAAGCCCATTAAAAGATTTTTGACCATGACCAGATGGTCCTTATAGTCTATTGCTGCAACATGAAATTAGTAACTTCTAAAACAAAATAATTGATAACGCAAGACAACATAAAAAGATATAGATATATAACATAGTTAAGAAGAGTGTGCCATATTCTTTTAGTTACCCCTCAGCAATTTAATTTGATATATTAAACAGAGAGTTTAATTTGTGTTTGCATCTGTTCAAGGGTATCAATATAATTTACATTATTAGACGTATCTATGTTTAATCAATGAAGAAAATGATAGATACAAAAACTCAAGGGTACATGAATCATAATACTACCATACTAAAACTCAAGGGTACATGATTCATAGAAATAATGGCAACTTCATGCCTAATAACAGATAAAACAAAATTGTTTGTGAACAACTACATAATAGGTATTAATAAATTGCCAGAAAATTAGATTTCCCATTTATGAGTATATGCAGAGTGACAAAATAAGACATCAAAAAGTATAAGAATAACGTCTCTTACAACAAACAAATACACACATACATACATGTGTCTGGATACATGAATCATTTTAGCAACTAATGGAATACGGAGGAACAAAGTTGTTAGAAAAAATACCTTCGAACAAATTAACGAGTTTTTTGGGTCTTCGCAGTTAGGGCTTCTACGATTAAGACAAAAAAAGTAGATTTGAAGATGCGAAGATGAAGTTGGGTGGAAAATTTTAGGATTAATGATAATCTCTTTAGCCGTATGAAACATTATTCACACAATCAATTGTCAATCTCGCTAATTGTGGCAAAATTTGCCGTTAAGTTTTTCTTTCTCCCGCCTAAACTATGGCTAAGGAAGAGGGAAAACTCAAATTGGTAGAGAAGAAACCTAGCTAGCTGTTGAAACATCTAATATTGGCTAAAGAGATGAGAGTTGAAACCCAATTGATCTCTTGCTTTACTTTCCAGAGCACGCACATACACACTAAACAGTACCCGACTCTATTCCAGGGAATACTGATATACTCCAAAAAAAACAAAGAGTTGATACCATTTTTTTAAAAAAAACAACTCTTTTACAAGTAATATTCATTATATGTAAAATTATTATTTCAAAAACATAACATTTATATTCTAATTCACAAAAAAATCATAATTATTATAATTTTATTTATTATCAATTTATAATATTTAAAAATTTAAATTATTGTAACTTAAAATTTTAATTAATACTATAAATTATTAAAAAGTTATTATTAATAATAAATTTTTATTACAATATTAATTACATTACAATTAAAATTGTAGTATATATTATAAATTACAGAAAAAACTCAAAATTAACTCTTTCTATATAGCATATGAGCTTTTTTTGGCATAAGTGCTCTATATATTCCACAAATTAAAGAGCGACACTATATATCTTCTTCTTTTTAACTTTATTTTGTCATGATCAATGTATGAAATTTTAAAATTTAATATAGTGTAAAGTTATTTACTTTTTAGTTTATTAAAAGAAATAGTTGATATTGTACATTTTAAAAAGTGTTATTAAAATTAAATTTACTACTATAAAAAATTTAATGTATTTATAGTACAATTTATATATATTCACCACAATTAATTCTAAAAAAATTATTTAGAACAAAACAACGACCAATTTTATCTCTCGCAAAACATTTCTGAACAATAATATATAGTGATTAATAGTTCGCAAATTTTCATCATAAATTGGCGCCACAAATCTTTCTATCACCTCAATTTTGTGATAAAAAAAATATAAATTGTGAAAGATGTTTCTTTCGCTAATAAGTATATTGTCACTATATTTTTTTTCCTTCATTGTTCCTTCGCTAGAAAACTCATCATGTGAAGGAATAAATTCCTTCATAAAATTTCCTTCGCTACATCCCTAATTTCTTGTAGTGCATTACAATTTTAATGGCAAGACTTTTATTTTTTTAAATCTCAGCCATTAATTATATTGATCAATGATAGAAATGATGGTTGCTGGAATAGTACTCCTAACAACCAGTTGCCATGAATTGGACCCCTATATATATACACTTTAAAATTTCCAATATTTATAATCTATAATTAGATTCAAAAGTTTACATTGAATATATAGGGCAATATGGTCATACACAGCTGCGTATATTTTATATGACGCCCCCAAAACAGGTATACATCACCCATCTTGGGTCGCCAGATACAAGGTACTGAATACAAATACAACATAATTATACAACAGTCGTGTGAAATACGACAAAAACATAAATCATGTGAGTTTTAATACAAATATTGTCATCTAGACAATATCCACACTCAATGGAGTCCTCATTACATTTATTATCACACTATTTCACAGATTAGTGAGGACTACTAATACTACTAATACACCATCTAGGACCATCACTCAATTCCCCGACTAGTCCCAGCTACGTTCTCCTTTCCTGAAGAGAACAGTGAAAGAAAAAGGTGAGCTCAACTAGCCCGATAAGATATATTATGACTAAGATAATGCGTAATAAATTATCAATAGCCTTCAACAAAGATAACAACCGATAGAATATAATAGACAACAAGTTTTAGATCAAAAACTGCAGCGGAATAAGCAATCCATTAGAAGAGTCAAGTAAAGTATAAAATCTACTGTCTTCTATGATTTAAAAAGTTTTTCATCAACTTTATCGCTGAGACTCAAGTTAATAAATAAAATCGAATCATCCCTGCTCCACGGCCAAGGATATTCATGTAATCATCAATGGTCATGACTATACCGAATAATCCCTGGTCATAATCATACCAACAACTATCCACCAATGAACTACAGGCCAATGATGAATTTTACAACATCATTCGTCACATTATGGTCATGATTATACCGAATAATCCCTGGTCATAATCATACCAAGTCCATATATACACGTAAGCCAAAGATGACTTTCAACATAATATAAGCATGAGGATGATGACAATTCAATAAAACAGGTTCAAGAATAAATTTTAAAGATTTATAAGTTAATTTATCCTGAACTCAATAACGTCCAAATTGTCAACATGATACTGCTTTGTGCAGTAAAATTCAAGAATGCTCAAATGGATGAAGCGTAAATATCAAGGATATTCCACTAATTTCATGGAGTATAGAAGCTAAAGCTTTAACCAACTGAGTATAATATAATATATGAAACTGCAAATGGATTTTCACACTTACGTGCAGTAATCCACATATCTGAGATCATTTCCACCATTTAATAAGGAATGAATACACAGGATCATTCACCATGCATGTGGTAATCCACATGAGACAGTTATTCCAATGTAATAATAAAGAATAGAATAACGTAAGGATTCACCATGCGTGCGATAGATCGTTGCGACAAAGTTATTCCCAACAAAATAATAAATAATGGAACCAGTCCCACAGAAACACACGCATGACGGATATTCCAATGTAATAATAAATAATAGAACCAGTCCTGTAAACACACGCATGTGATATTCGACAAAAATAATAAAGAACGGAATATTAGAAGAATTTCACCATGTATGCGGTACTTCGCATAAACAGGTTATTCCAACAGAATAATAAGAATAGAATAACAGAAGAATTTTACCATGTATGCAGTACTTTGCATGGACAGGTTATTCCAACATAATAATAAAGAATGGAATAACATAAGAATTTCACCAAGTATAGGGTATCTCGCGTATACAAGTTATTCCAATAGAATAATAAAGAATGGAATAACAGAAGTTCTCTTCATGAATAAGAAAGAAAGAATACCCCTTACGAGTATAACAAATAATATCCCCTACCTTATAAAGAATAGTACTGGATATAGAAGTAGTGAAGTAGCAGAACACTTTTCTTCTTTCTCTTTATAGTTTCTCTCTCTAGAGTTTCAGTGAATTCGTAAGAAATAATGAAGGAATGAACTCCTATTTATAGGAGAATGGACTGAATAGTAACTAATTCATGAACGGTCCATATTGATTTACTTTTAAACGGACGGTCCATATTGGTTTACTATTAAAACTTAAAGCAACAGTCCATACTGATTTACTATTAAAACTTTAAACCATCGATCCATATTGATTCACTATTATAACTTTCCACCAGCGGTCCATATTGATTGACTATTATATTATCAACCAACGGTCTGAAAAATTAGCACATCTCCTCATGGAATAATATTGTACCCAAAAATGATATGGACCAAAAAGAAATATATCTTACGGGTGAATAGTATCCCGTGAATAGTAACTCATGAATAGTAACTCATGAATAGTAACTCATAAATAGTAACTTGTGAATAGTAACTCATGAATAGTAACTCGTGAATAGTACTCCGACACGAAAAGTGTCCCGAATACCCGATTGAACAATATAACCTCCAGACATCAATTATACTAACACAAATACGTCCAACACAATGGAACTATAAAATTTATCTTTAATCAACACGAACTTATTCATCATTAATATTATAATTCACAATATTTAATAACAAGGTTATTCCCAGGAAAGAGGGGGCTTTCCAATAAGGATTTCTCCCTATTGGCGCGCAATTAGGTGACCAAACCTCTCCTTGACAGAACTTCTAGACATTGTCAATATTTCAAATAATAATATGAATAACTTTACCGTCTCAATTATTGATTTAATAATATAACATATTATGCAGATGATACTGTAACAATAATTAAATCAATAATATGAGGGATATGATGCAGCAATTACTGTAGAAATAATTGAGTTTAACTGAGTGACTTCTCACGTAAGCATCAATAATCAATACCATGTGCTACTATACAACCACGCGTATTACTGTACTTTTACTACTGGATAGTTCAACAGTTTTAACGGTAACACCTCCGCTTTAACGACCCCAAAATAGGTCCATTCCATCTAACCCATTCTGAGTCGCCAAATATATGATACGGAAATCAACTACAACTTTATTACAACAATTGTCGTGCAAAATACAACAACACATATGCTGTGAGTTTGCATACAAATATATACCAACTGTAGCACGTCACAATGACACCTTACATAAAGGTATAGTCAAAAACTATTTTAGAAATTAGAATCTTTGGGAAGTGCTCAAGGAAACCTTCGTACATGGGAGGCCATGCTTTTAGGTTATGGTAGATATCATATGGCCACAGAATTATCCTTGGTTGACCCAATAGACCCCAAAGAAAAACGAGAAGATTACTATCATATTCTTCCCAATGGTGAGTCTTCTCTTGATATATCATTATCTCCACTGTCTCTAATTGGGTATTATACTCCAAACAAACACCAAGATTATATAGGTAGTGCTTGTAAATATACTCAGTAAGTGGATGAGCACAACCATGTCTTATGATGACACGAGGTTGTATGTCATTAGACATCTTGTATGATAGTGGCAAAACACCCTTCCAAGTTAAATTCACCTCACCCTCAACATCTATAGACCACCATTCTATTCCCTCGCTATCCCCCGCTCGACCCAGCTACACTTTTATTACCTGAAAGGAATTATGAAACAAAAGGGTGAGCACAACTAGCTCAGTAAAGAATATTATGACTAAAGATAAATAAATTATTAATAGTCTTCATCAGTAATGAATCAGAGATTTAGAACATATGGTAGATGATAAAACTTTTCAACCATAGTTACAGCGGAATGAGCAATCCATTAGAAGAGTCAAATAGACTATAAAGTCTATTGTCTTCTCACGTTAAAAGTCCACCAACAATGTTTTATCCTCGTAACATCAATCAACAGCCCTTTCCACAATCATATGAATAACTCATAATCATAATTGTGATTCTAAATTCCTCTTCTCATCCGGAATGAAGATAATTTTCATCACTTGTCTTTACCTCGAAATAATAAATATCATGGTTATACCAAATCACGCCTCCTATTCATAATCATACTAATAAATTCATCTTTGCACCACCACGGGCCAAAGATATTCATCAACAGCTTCATCTTTACACTACAAAGCTAAAGATATTCAACAACATGTCATCTTTGCATTACGAGCCAAAGATATTCATCAATAATTCATCTTTGCACTACAGGCTAAAGATATTCAACAACAGGTCATCTTTGCATTACGAGCAAAAGATATTCATCAATAATTCATCTTTGTACTACAGGCTAAGATATTCATCAACAAGTCATCTTTGCACTACGAGCCAAAGATATTCATATATAAAAGAAATACATAATCATTTCAGAAGTTATATAACAATAATTATAACCATGTTGATCAATTCACCTTTGCACTTAAGCTAAAAATATTCAATTGTAAATTCAATGGTCATGATCATACCAGTCAACAATTCAACTTTTGCACTACTGGCCAAAGAGAACCTATAGTCACGATCATACCAATAATCTACCCATCTTTACACTTAAGTTAAAGAGAAATATCATCATTAGGGTTATAAGAATGTTATATAAAAACAATATAATAAAAACATGATTTTAATTTCAAAAGTAAGATTCATAAATCAACGATAATTTGGTCAGAGAAGAAACCAATTTGTCGTGAATAGTACCCGTGTCCGTCATACGTAGTAGTCAAGTATCGTGCGTATAAGAACTCTCGACACGAAAAGATAAAGTTTCATAATAAAATTCATATCCATATTTATAACACCTTAATCCAAATGTTATAAATCACTTAGAAATCTCATAATCTAATATTATTAATATTATAATAATATTTTAATCATTTCTTAAACTTATAAATAATTTAATCCAATTATTTACACTTTAATAATTAATGCATTTAATCATCTAAAAATGCCAAACTCATAAGATTTCATCATCATTAACCAAAACCCTCATAAAAATCAGCATATACCCTCATATATGATTCTCTCAAGCCAATAAATCATATTTTCTAATTTTTTTTACTTCACATAACATATTTAATTCATTTACTCATAACTAGAACATTTTCATGAAAAATACCAAATCAGTTTCACAAATATTTATTTTCTGGGATTTAGAAGAATATAGTTCCATATTGAATATATATTTTTTTTCGTAATTTTTAAAATTCATTTACTATTTTTCATATGGGCAAAACCAATTTAATATTTAAACATTTATCATAAATTGTAATTTTGTCCAAAAATTCTGAAATTAATACGGTATACTGATATTATATAGATATACTCCCAATAAAAATTTCATCAATTTTGGAGTTAACCACAAGGAGTTATAAGCGGTTACTTTTAAAATAGTCTTTTCTCATAAAATCCATAACTCCTAATCTATACATCCAAAAATCGCCATTTTGGACACAATCTACAAAACTCATCAAAATATCATTTCAAATTTTCCCAGAATTTTGAAGGTCCGAAAAATACAAAACTGAAAAACATATTCACCCTTAAAAATCTCTTACTATCCTTTACCTCAAAAGAAAGCGATTTGACTAGAATAACGTTTGAAACGAACTTGCAATCCGTATAGCAATACTCAAAGTATACTCAAAATACTCATAAGAATACGCTCGATAATATAGAGAGAAAACTTGCTTTTTGGTGTGATTTTCAATTCTAACCTAAGCTCTCTATTTATAGAAAAATGCTTAGAACACCAAAGCGAAAATTTAATAAAATAATAATATATATTATAAATTCTCTCGCACACTTTTTGAATCCAGAATTCAATTCATTGCACACATGCAAAATGAGGCCCACACATTGAAAAAAACGTTTTTTGTTAATATAAATATTTAAAACTTCCAAAATCAATTATTTTGGAACTCCAAAACTTCAATAATTCATAATAAATAGCCTTTTTGTCGAAAATTCGAATCTCGTGATTTTTTATAGGAAATTCAATTCTCTACAACTTTGCGAAGAAAGTTTTTCTAAATTCTAAATGAAAATTGACCGAAATCCACAAACAGGCGATTTTACAAAGCTATAATCAAATTTCAAATAATAATTGTGTCCACCAACACATAAAAAATATGTTAAACATTTAATGCCACAAAATACTCTTCTTCCTCATATACTCATATATTCCACATTCATTATAAAAATATCACCATTATTATATTATTAAAATATAATAATATATTTAAATGAATTATTTTATCGAAAAAAAGACAAAATATTAATTTTCAACAATTGTCACATTAAAAATTTTCTCCATCTATATCCACATAAAATAAATATTTTCCTCATCATAAAAATTAATAATTAATTATTCATAAATAATATTACATAATCACAATATTAACAACTAGGCAGTTCCCAGGAAAGAGGGGGCTTTCCAATAAGAATTTCTCCTTACTGGTGCGCAATTAGGTGACCAAACCTCTCCTTAGATGTAACTTTCTAGACATTGCCAATAATGTTATCCAATAATATTATTCGGATAATATGAATTATTGCTCCAATAATGGAAAATACCGTGTAATGACAATTTATTAAAACAACAAGAATATAAAATATCAATGCAAAGAATTATTGAATCAATAAAATAAAATATTGAATAGTAATTCATTGTAACAATTATTGAGTAGTGCCTTCTTACGTAAGAATCAATAATTGGTGCAATACTGATAAGCTACTCTGTGTTTAAACCAATTTAACCAGTATTTTTTAACAAGATTAATCTTGAAATAATTACGCCGTCATTTATAAACAACTTATATTTGTCGTTTTCTTCATCCAATCGCTTTCCGTTATGGGGCCCACACAAGGATGCGTCGTCGTACTGATATTCTCGATAAAAAGAATATTCCACGACCAAATGAATATTCTCCGACAACAATGAATATTTTATAGCCACTTGCTTATTTTGAAAAAAATTATATATATCACCCTTAACTTTAACTTTTATCAATTTAACCATTTACTGAATAGTAATTATAAGAAAAATTGAATACTTTTATTTCACAAAATTCGGGGCCTTACATTCGCCGTTATTTTTATAGAAAGATAATTTTGTAAACGTTTTTTAAGATGCGACAATACTTCCATTTAATGGGGTCCACTAATGATTGTGTTGTATATCGTCTTTAATATTTCCCAACAAAAAGAATATTCCCCGACCAATCGAATATTATACATCAACTTGCATACTTTACAAAATTTATAAATATTACCCACAACTATAACACTATCTCAAATCCACACCATAATATCCAAAAATATATTTCGAGAAAATTAAATCTTTATTCATAAAATATTGTTAGGTTTGTAATATTCATGAACGCAATCAAATTGCAAAATAATGCGGAAACGTGTAAAAATCAGAGTTTAAAAATTTTACAAACCATGTACCCGGATCATCCTTTATGCGTAATTATTAATTTAACGAAAAGATAAAGAATAAAATCATACCCTTGAAGATCCGAGCTTCCTCAGGTACAAGTTCACCTCCAATCCTTTTCGCATTCAACTTGAATCCACCGGGTTTGGTTCCTTCCTTTGATCAACGTTAGCCACCCAAGTGTTTGGCCTCTAGAGGTGATCCACCAAGGAAGAAGAAGGATTCAAGAAGATGGGTGTTTGGCTAAACCCTAGTTTTTCTATCTCTATAGAAAAAGAGCGTACTCTCCAACAATTGGAATTATAACGTAGTTTTGATATCTGATATAAGACTCTTCTTATAAAGATATCAAGTAACCCTATTAAAAATAAGGTATTATTTAATTAAACTCTTTTTAATTAAAGGGGCTCCCTAATCTTATTAGGGATAATTAATTAAACTCCTTTAACTAATTTTCCTTCCTAATCCAATTAGGAATAAATAAGAGTACTTATATTAAATTAATTCCTAAACTCTTTTAGAAATTAAAATAATAATAATAATTGTAATAATATTAATAAGACTCCTCTTATTAATTTATATTTAATATTTCTAAAATATTAAATAATAAATATTAAGCTATTTAATTTATTCTATCACCATAGATTAAATTAAATATACATAACATATTATTACGATTATGCCATTAACTTCTTAAATAATTATTCTTCCTTTTATGGTGTGACCCTTTAGGTTCTCCATATTAAACCTATTGTGAATAAATCAATTAGAACAATTCTAATCTTATTTAAATAAATAAATTAAACAATTAATTTATTTAAATAAATAATATTTATTCTACAATAGGATAAGCCTCCCCTAGCGATCAACGACTTTCCGTATAATATAGATTTCAAAATTAATCATAAAAGAACCTTTGAGTAAATAGTTACCGTGATAATTCAATCCTTCCACCATACAATGTCCCAATTAAATATAAGACATGAAATTACTTCACAAGTCTTATTTTATTTAATTATATGTATTTCGACTCTTAAATGCACAACACCAAATAATGCAAATTAGAAACTCCTTTCTAATTTCATTCTCGCCTTAACCAAGGACTACCGGGTTGTCATTTATCGAATCACATAGACATTTCTCTTCTTTAATAAAGTGGTAGATTCTTTATTGATCATAAATTATCTCTATGTACAACTTATTATACCCAAGCATACCCTTTGATATACCCTAAAGGGTCTTAAGGAATAAGTCAAAGTATAACTCATCATACACAAGATACTATGATGATCTCAAGTCCAAGGATCACTTGTACTACTATCACTACAGAAATTCCTATCGACAAGCAAGTAAAACTCCATTAGGTATTCCTTAGCGAGCCACGCTCAAAGGAACTTATTCTCTAATAAGCACCTACATACTTGCTTTAGTGTCTCCACACAAATGATCATGAGATCAATCATCCTCATCCAATGAGCTAAGCAACGTATGTACCAATCTATCCGGATTCACTAATCCCCAATTTAGTAATCCAATGATTGGGAACTATTTTAGTTTTAAGCTTTCTAAGAATTTAGATCTCATTAGAATGATCATCATCATTATTCTAAAAGCATTGCTTAAAACTATGGGTTTATCACATATTATAAAAACAACATCATGTAGATAATTAAAAGCCTTTAATAAATTAATACTTTTTATTAATAAATGAATAAGATTGTTACAAAGTATATGCTTTATCATCAAACATGATTGGCTTGTGTGCATACTACTTTCAATCTCCCACTTGCACTAAAGCCAATCGTCATGGTATCTCATACTCTTCTTCTCTAAGTGACGATTATCCCGCATTGGATAAGCTTTAGTTAATGGATATGTAATGTTGTTCATGAGAGTCCACTATCTCTATAGTGATTTCCCATCTTTCAATGATTCTAATAATCAAATGAAAGTGCCACAACACATGTTTAGATCCAAGATGAGACTTAGGAACTATTCCTAGTTCTCAGAATGAACTTTTAATCCAAACAATCAACTTGCGACTTTCATTTATAGCTATATACTTTGTCTTTATCACTAAACCAGCAACTCTTTGCTGTTTGGAACCTTTCCAATTTATTGCACCACTGTTCAAGATAACGCTTTACCTTAAAGTGGATTTTCTATCATCTTGGTCTGTTTGAAAAACTTGAGTCTGTTAAGCCCTCTAGTTTTAATTTAGACCCACCATGAATATGATCACATCCTTAATGCCGGTTAAGCACTTTAAGATGTTTTTCACTGACTCATAGTGAACTTCTCCATAATATGACTGATCAACATCAGGTCTCGTACATTTCATTGCATACATGATTGTCACTCATGCGACCTCTCTTTTCAGAAGTCTGTGGGGACTATTAAGAGAGATACACTCCATAGCTCATCGACATGAGACATCTCTTGGAGTTTGCCATGCTAAACGACTTTAGCATCAAATGAATATACGTTCCTTGGGTTAAGTCGAGCATCCTCTTGTATCTATCTATATAGATTTTATCCCCAATTAAGATACTCTTCCCAAACCATTTATGGAGGAATGTTTAGACAACTTTATCATTACTGATTGTAGCATTGGTATGTCATTCCTTATCCGTAGTATATCAACATATAGTACTAGGAATGTCACGATGCTCCCACTGACCCTTTTGTACACACTAGGTTCATTCTTATTTTTGATAAAATCAAACTCTTTTGATTGCCTCATCAAAACGAATGTTCCATATTTGAGAAACTTGCTTCAATCCATTTCTCGAAAGTGTCTACAACACTTACCTCATCGTATGTAATCGGATCATCATCTTCTATGATGTGCACCTCATCATCATCATCTATGATGAATCCATACCTCCTGTATCTTCTTGGTACTATTCTAGATTTACGATTCAGTTGTGGTATAATAGGTCTATCTACAGGTTCCTCTTATTTGACTTGTAGTATTTTGTGGTTCTTGAACTCTTCAAGATCTATTATCCTCCCACTAGCCCCTTTTAATGATAAACACCTTTATCTTAGAAGGTAGTGTGTTTCGCAACAAACACCTTTTGCTAAGTAGGATTATAGAACATATACCCTAAAATTACTTTAGGATGTCCCACAAATTTGTACATGTCAAATCTTGTCCCAAGCTTATCCTTTGAAATTGTTTTCACATAAGTTGACAACCCCTTATCTTAACATACTTAAGATTAGAATCCTCCCATCCATAACTTTTATGGAGTCTTGGGGCCGATTTTGAGGTTACCTTTTCAGTAGATATGCACCCATTTCTAGGACATGATCCTGAAGGATACTTTGGAATG
Source organism: Panax quinquefolius (assembly GCA_020205615.1). Lineage (NCBI taxonomy): Eukaryota > Viridiplantae > Streptophyta > Magnoliopsida > Apiales > Araliaceae > Panax > Panax quinquefolius. The sequence goes on along the minus strand of CM035160.1, from coordinate 105,304,808 downwards.
TTCGGTAAAATCATTATGGACCGCACTACCATGTCCAACAAGGTATGATATTTCATTTCAGATACATCAATCAATTATTGCGTATCAGGAGGCGTCCATTATGAGAAAACCATTTGAGATGATCCAGAAACTTATTGCACAAGTATTTATTCCTTGATCTAATCAAAGAATCTTAATACTTTGCCAATTTGTTTCACTTCTGAATTCTTTGTACCTTTCAAATAATTCACACTTGTATTTCAGCAAATACACACATTCAACTCTTTGAATGATCATCTCCTTTTTCTTGTACTAGTTTCTTCAATTTGCAAAATTATTTTTCACGTAAGTCAAGTATACAAAATCAATTAAGTAATATTCCGGTTCTATACAAAACATTATTAATATAAATAGAACAACAATTGTTCTTAATTATAATACCAAAGATTTCATTGTTCAACAATAAAATGGAAATAATATTTTTAACAAGAACTGGAATACAATAACAACTTATTGACTTAATAGATTTGCCCGTAGGCATTGCTAAACTATAAGTTTCTATGGCTAATATGGCAACCTTTGCTACATTTCCATACATAGGATTACTTATATTTGTTTAGCTTTCTACTTCTGCTTGGTCCTTCATAAATCTATATTTATGATAACCAAAGTCGGTATCCAATACCCAAGTAGAACCTTGACTTAAAGAAAAATTTATTTCAATCATGAACAAAATCGTATTGTAACCAAAACTTCACTAAGCTTCTTTGGTTAGCGTCTGAATATGCTTCGCAGCTTTCTTTCCGAAAGGTCCGTGCTTATTGCGGTGGAAGCAAACTCCTTTGCTATCCGTGACGCTTTTGTTCTTATTATCCTTTGTTTATGCCTTTCTATTTACCTTCTTTGAATCGCTCTTCTTTCGTAAGATCCTTTGGCCCCTACCAAGAAGACTTGATCTTTCTTGGTTGAAAGTGACTCTCAACATTTTTCAACATGTTAAGCAAATCAACAAAGTCGATATCTAGCTTGTTCATATGAAAATTCACAACAATTGTGAAAGGAGTCCGGGAGTGAGTGCAAGATCAAATCTTGGCTCAACTCTCCATCCATGACAAAACCAGTTGTCCTAATTGATCAATCAAATTGATTATTTTAAGAACTTTTTGTCTGTACTATAGTGCCATTGGTCATTCTAGATCGGAAGAGCTCTTTAGATATCTTATATCTATCAGTCCTACTTTTCTCGCCATCAACTACTTGATGTGTAGGAATATAGTAAGAGTATCCATAGTTTCATGTTGACGCTGAAGCTCGTTACTCATGGATGCGAGCATGATGCATTGATCCTACTGTGCATCATTTTGCCACTTTCTAAAAGTAGCAATCTCTTCCTCAGAGGCATTATCTGCAACCATTGCAGGGATAGGCGTATTAAGGACATAAGATAGCTTTTCACCATGAGAACTATTCTCAAATTCCTTAACCAATCCGCTTAATTTGGCCGTTAATTTAGCATCTAATATGCTTCGCAGTTGATAGTAATTTTAGACATTGTAAAATTACGTAAATGAATTTGTAATTAACAACATTTTAACATACATTCTTTTATTAATTACCAAAATAATTTAGGTCTTATTTTAAATTGGTATCTCCCACTATTTTCTTTAAACTATATTACCCTCACTTATATAGTTCGGCAAAATCTAATTAAAGATTTGCTAGTGAGAATAAGGATCCCATTTCAAATGTATATAGCCTTGTGGTGACACAACAAACTATATATAAATAAATAGGTAGACAACTTTTTGTCAATTCCATCAACTATGCAACTCCTTTTCTTTTGCCTCTTAGATTATTTTGATCAAGTGGTGGCACATCCGAATCAAAATTATCCAAGTTAAGTCCAACCTAGCACTCCATATATTCAAAAAGAAAAATATCATCCTTGTGGTGACACAACAAAACAATATTGTTCAATTTTCTTTATAAGCATCAAATGTGATAAATTAACATCTTAAATACTTAATACTTGCCTTGTGGTGACACAACAAACTCATATTAAATATTTAATACTCTATTAATTTTATCATGCTAGAAAGGCGACGCTCGATATTCCAAATATCTTTGAACGCTTAGGACTTAATATAAAAAATTGAGGGTTTGTTATTAATTTGTCTCATCTTGTTTAGCGCAGCATACATATATATATATAAAATACGCGTATATTAATAAACATGCAAAGCATGTTTGCATAATATATAATATATATAGTATAAGCATGCACATATAGAATACTATATTCTACCCGGATTGATTATGGACTTTTATTCTAGTTTGGTTCACTAGAGCCACCAAGTGAACCAAAAGGTCAAACCCTAGGGGTGCAAGAAATAATATTTAAATATAACTATTACATTTAAACCCGGGCTCCATTATAAACGGGTCTTCAAGCTCTCCTTGCTCCTTGATCTCCAATTTTTCAAAATTAATTCTAACTATTCCTATTACAAAACTATTTAAAATAAATAGAAACCTTGATCGTGATCGAGGGAAAGTACATAGGAGGAGATAGAATTTACATTCGAAAAAAATTAGAGAAGACGAGGTAATCTGTAGAACCCCATTTAATAAAACCCATACATTCATGCATCCAACTAAAATAAAATCTAATCACATTGGTTAATTGTCCATAATCAATCTTATTTATTATCATATACATCATCATATATGCATCAATAAATAACATTCATCTTATGAATAATAAATATTTAATATATATATTGATATCATTTAATAGGCAAATTTAGTTAGTATAAAATCTAATTTTGAATCAAAATAAACTCCTTTATTTTAATCCAAATTTAAATCAAAATAAAACTATTTTATTTTAATTTATCCAATTTTGAATAAAATAAACTATTTTATTTTAATCAAAATCTTTAATTAAAATAAACTCCTTTATTTTAATTAATTATGGAATCCAATTCCATGTAAAAAAAAACTCCTTTATTAAAGGAAACACGGATTATCTTTCCTATTCACAAATAAACTCTTTTATTTTGAATAATATGAAATCTTATTTCATATCTAAATAAACTCCTTTATTTAAGGAAAGACTCGATTTTTTTTCCTATTCACAAATAAACCTTTTATTTTTTGAATAATATGAAATCTAATTTCATATCAAAATAAACTCCTTTATTTAAGGAAAAATAGAATCCAATTTCAACTCTAATTAGTTATCTTGAAATCCAATTCCAACTCTAATTAGTTAGCATGAAATTTAATTTTAAAATTAAAATAAACTTTTTATTTTAAGATTAAAATGAACTTTTATTTTAAAATTAAAATAAACTTTATTTTAATTATAAAATAATTGAAAATAATATATTATATATATAATATATATATAAAATAACATATATGTAGCTTATGGTTCCACTCACATAATCCTTGAAATATATATATTAGATAATATATTTATTATATAATATATATACATGGGATGATATCATGAATCAACTAAATTCAAAAAGAAACATGTGGATTCAGGAGTCTTATTCATGGAATGATATTAGAAACGTGTTTGGTAATATAAATATTATATATATACATATGTTATAATAACGTATTGTTAAATATATATATAAACCAAGCTTTGAAACAGTAGGATTCAAATAAAAGCAAAAAAACGAATTCATGAATTCCTTTTTTTTTAAAATAAATTTTATATAACAAAATTATGCCCAATTAAATTATTCAAAACAAATATCAATATACATATCAAATTAAAATAATTAATAATTCGCATAAAGGTTTGGCTCTGATGCCACTGTTAGGTTTGTAATATTCATGAACGCAATCAAATTGCAAAATAATGCGGAAACGTGTAAAAATCAGAGTTTAAAAATTTTACAAACCATATACCCGGATCATCCTTTATGTGCAATTATTAATTTAACGAAAAGATAAAGAATAAAATCATACCCTTGAAGATCCGAGCTTCCTCAGGTACAAGTTCACCTCCAATCCTTTTCGCATTCAACTTGAATCCACCGGATTTGGTTCCTTCCTTTGATCAACGTTAGCCACCCAAGTGTTTGGCCTCTAGAGGTGATCCACCAAGGAAGAAGAAGGATTCAAGAAGATGGGTGTTTGGCTAAACCCTAGTTTTTCTATCTCTATAGAAAAAGAGCGTACTCTCCAACAATTGGAATTATAACGTAGTTTTGATATCTGATATAAGACTATTCTTATAAAGATATCAAGTAACCCTATTAAAAATAAGGTATTATTTAATTAAACCCTTTTTAATTAAAGGGGCTCCCTAATCTTATTAGGGATAATTAATTAAACTCCTTTAACTAATTTTCCTTCCTAATCCAATTAGGAATAAATGAGAGTACTTATATTAAATTAATTCCTAAACTCTTTTAGAAATTAAAATAATAATAATAATTGTAATAATATTAATAAGACTCTCTTATTAATTTATATTTAATATTTCTAAAATATTAAATAATAAATATTAAGCTATTTAATTTATTCTATCACCATAGATTAAATTAAATATACATAACATATTATTACGATTATGCCATTAACTTCTTAAATAATTATTCTTCCTTTTATGGTGTGACCCTTTAGGTTCTCCATATTAAACCTATTGTGAATAAATCAATTAGAATAATTCTAATCTTATTTAAATAAATAAATTAAACAATTAATTTATTTAAATAAATAATATTTATTCTATAATAGGATAAGTATCCCTAGCGATCAACGACTTTTCAGATAATATAGATTTCGAAATTAATCATAAAAGAACCTTTGAGTAAATAGTTACCGTACAATTCAATCCTTCCACCATACAATGTCCCAATTAAATATAAGACATGGAATTACTGTCAAGTCTTATTTTATTTAATTATATGTATTTCGACTCTTAAATGCACAACACCAAATAATGCAAATTAGAAACTCCTTTCTAATTTCATTCTGCCTTGACCAAGGACTACCGGGTTGTCATTTATCGAATCACATAGGACATTTCTCTTCTTTTAATAGAAGTGGTAGATTCTTTATTGATCATACATTATCTCCATGTACAACTTATTATACCCAAGCATTCCCTTTGATATACCCTAAGGGTCTTAAGGAATAAGTCAAAGTATAACACATCATACACAAGATACTATGATGATCTCAAGTCTAAGGATCACTTGTACTACTATCACTACAGGAATTCCTATTGACAGACAAGTAAAACTCCATTAGGTATTCCTTAGCGAGCCACGTTCAGTGAACTTATTCTCTAATAAGCACCTACATACTTGCTTTAGTGTCTCCACACAAATGATCATGAGATCAATCATCCTCATCCAATGAGTTAGCAACGTATGTACCAATCTATCCGGATTCACTAATCCCCAATTTAGTAATCCAATGATTGGGAACTATTTTAGTTTTAAGCTTTCTAAGAATTTAGATCTCATTAGAATGATCATCATCATTATTCTAAAAGCATTGCTTAAAACTATGGGTTTATCATATATTATAAAATAGCATCATGTAGATAATTAAAAGCCTTTAATAAATTAATACTTTTTATTAATAAATGAATAAGATTGTTACAAAGTATATGCTTTATCATCAAACATGATTGGCTTGTGTGCATACTACTTTCAAATATGGGGTCTCACAATCTCCCCTCCTTATGGAATTTCACCCACAAAATTTACGTACGTACCTGGTATGCTGAAGAGGTGAGGGTATCTTGACTTCATTTCAGATTCTAACTCTTGAGGTATAACCTTTGAGTGTCAAATATAATCCTTCTTATGCGAGATTTTAACACGTATCTCCTCATACGTGAAATCATCCGCTATCGCGTCCGATTCTAAACTAATAATGTGGTTCGGGTTGTCCCCATATTTACGTAATGTCGATACGTTAAAAATGTTATGAACACGCGACATACTTGGCGGTAAAACGAGCCTATAGGCCACAGTTCCTACTTGATCAAGGATTTCAAATGGGCTAATAAAATCGAGGGTTGAGATTTCCTCTCTTCATCGATTCTTGCTTCTAGAATAACGCCCTCTTAAACCTTCTTCTTCACATTCTTCAGATTCGGGTGTGTAGCTTGAGCGGCTTTAACTTTATCGATTAAATTCGATTCTACTCGTATATTCGTTATCTTCACGTGGGTCCCTAGAGTCTTTAACTCTATCTTCATCATTTGTAAGTTATACGAGATGGGTCTTTGTGTTAACAACATCGCACTCGTAAACGCATACGATCTTCTACTCAACGCGTCAGCTACCACGTTCATTTTTCCCACTATGGTATTGAATGGTACTATCGTTATCTTCAATAGCTCGAACCAACGTCTTTGGCATATTATAAGATTGTTTTAGGTAAAGAAATATTTGAGGGTTTTAGAAATGGGATTTGTACTGGGGTCAATACAAAATTCGATTTCACGCTCTAGGGTAGGCTAAGAAGTCTTCAAGAATACGTCAGGAAATTTATTAACAATAGAAATATCATTCAAAACTGTGACTCTCATCCAAGACTTGGATATCACGTCACATTGATACCTATCAACTTGTCACCGTTATTCACAACGTCCCCTATGGAAAGTTCGGCTTCAGTGCATTCCACACAAGGAAGTCACCAGCGAAAGGCTCAGGGCTCTTTACTTATGGCTTAATATAACAGTGATTGACTTTAGTGGTTTGGTTGCTTAAATTCACATAACAGGTTGGTTAGGAATATGAAAGCTAACAACCTTACAAAAAGCTTGATGAGTAGTTATCCAATCGATTCCAAAAATCACATCAAAGGCAAGTATTTTCAAAGAGATAAGATCGACAGGTAACGTGAAAGTGTCGATTTGAATCAATAGGATCTATAAATAGTAGAGGTAACGAAGGTTTCTACTATCAAAGTTTTAACTAATAAGTCAAAGTCTAATTTCACCGAAGTCAAATTTAAACGTTGAACGCAAGCAAGAGAGATAAAAGAATGGGTAGAACCGGTATCTAATAAGGTATAGACTTCGCAAGAATTTATAATTAACTAACCCGTGCTAACTTCGTTCGGGTCACTCGCCTTTTTTAGAAGTAGCGAAAAATGCTCTTCCTGAAACCACTAACTTTGTTTTGTCCGTATCCGCCTTTGGTGCCACCGTCCCAGCTGGACTTCACTTCATTATACGACAAAATCGAGCAAAATGACCTTCTCTTCTTGAAATTTCAACTTCTATTATCTTGGCCATGATTACCACCGAAGTGGTTACCATTCTTGGCAAGATAATTTCCCCCAAGATGGTTATCATTGTTCCGATGGCCGTTGCCACCGGTATGATTATTATCGTGTTGTTGGTCGTTACCTTTTGCTTGAGCTGAATCAACGCTCTCATGTGCTTCATTGCTTATCTCAGCATTTTCAGATGCCATTCTCAAACACTATCACAAAACAAGGGTTAATTAACATATCACATATTATCCCTATACTCTGACCGACCAATTAAATACCAAATAAACTTAGGTAGGTCATACTAGCGAAGGAAATCGCCGTCTCTCCCCTCCTAGTTTTTGTCTCACATCTCAGCCAGGGATCATATCCCTAAGTTTGGATACCAACTATGACGCCCCCAAAACAGGTATACATCACCCATCTTGGGTCGCCAGATACAAGGTACTGAATACAAATACAACTTAATTATACAACAGTCGTGTGAAATACGACAAAATATAGGTTGTGAGTTTTAATACAAATATTGTCATTTAGACAATATCCACACTCAATGAAGTCCTCATTACATTTATTATCACACTATTTCATAGATTAGTGAGGACTACTAATGCACCATCTAGGACCATCACTCTATTCCCCGACTAGTCACAGCTACGTTCTCATTTCCTGAAGAGAACAGTGAAAGAAAGGGTGAGCTCAACTAGCCCAGTAAGAAATATTATGACTAAGATAATGCATAATAAATTATCAATAGCCTTCAACAGTATAACAACTGATAGAATATAATAGACAACAAGTTTTAGATCAAAAATTGCAGCGGAATAAGCAATCCATTAGAAGAGTCAAGTAAAGTATAAAATCTACTATCTTCTACGATTTAAAAAGTTTTTCATCAACTTTATCGCTGAGACTCAACTTAATAAATAAAATCGAATCATCCCTGCTCCACGGCCAAGGATATTCATGTAATCATCAATGGTCATGACTATACCGAATAATCCCAGGTCATAATCATACCAACAACTGTCCACCAATGAACTACAGGCCAATGAGGACTTTTACCACATCATTCATCACATTACGGTCATGATTATACCGAATAATTCATGGTCATAATAATACCAAGCCCATCTATGCACGTAAGCCAAAGATGACTTTCAACATAATATAAGCATGAGGATGATGACAATTCATTAAAACAGGTTCAAGAATAAATTTTAAAGATTTATAAATTAATTTATCCTGAACTCAATAACGTCCAAATTGTCAACATGATATCTTGCTTTGTGCAAAGATTATGCAACCACGCCAGACATCTTGTACTTTTACTAATGGTAGTTCAACTGCTTTTAACTGGTAACACCTCCATTAAGTTATTTTTATAGAAAGATAATTTTGTTGTTTTCTAACTACGAAAATACTTCCGTTGTGGGGTCCACCAATGATTGTGCCGTCGTACGAATATTCCCTGACCAATCGAATATTATACAACAACTTCCATACTTTGCAAAAATTATAAATATTACCCACAACTATAACACTTCTCAAATCCACACCATAATATCCAAAAATATATTTCTAGAAAATTAAATCTTTATTTATAAAATTGGTTCTCACATTTTATTTGTGCACAGTTTGCCAAAACTATGTCATTTTGGATGATTTTTTTTTTATTTATTAAAAAAATAGTTTATCTCCTCCCAAATCAGAAATCAAAAACAAATATACCAAAACGACGCAGTTTTGAAAGACAGCTCACAAATAAAACATACACGACTATATATATATATATATATATATATATATATATATATATATATATATATATATATATATATATATAGGCCCCCATTCTTGACAATCGGTTGACACGGGTACTATTCCAACAACCATAATTTATACTGTTGATCGCAACATTGCATGACATGGATTGAAATGGATTTCCCCTGGCGCTACAAGCTGTAGCGACACAACAAATTACTCATTTGCCTCTCATTTACAATGTTCAACACTGTCTGCCGCTACAAGTTCTGGTGGTAGTTTAGCTAACTAATAAATTAGAATGGCTCAGTGATAGCTTAATGGCCTAATAACCCTTAGGTGTTAAGTTCGAAACCTAGATGCTATATTTTTTGTATATTAGATAAATTCTATTAGCATCTATATATATACCCATCTTAAATCTCCACATTAAACTAAATTTATATAAAGTAACTATGAATATTTATATAACGTAACTATGAATATTTTAATACATATATATATATATATATATATATATATATATATAAAACAAATATTCATATAAATTTATTTTTAAAATTTATAAACAAATATTCATATAAATATTTAGAGAAATTTATATGAATATTTATTTATAAATTTATAAACAAATATTCATAGAAATATTTAGAGATAAAATTATATGAATATTTGTTTATATATATTTATAAACAAATATTCATATAAGTATTTATATAAACAAATTTAAATAGCAAATTTTTAGAAAACTAAATAAATATTTATTTATAAATTTATAAACATGTCATCTAAAATTTATAAATTTAGATATGAATATTTTTATAAATATTTATATGAATATTTAGAGATAAATTTATAAATATTTATATGAATATTTGTTTACATATATATATATAAATATTTATAGTTACTTTATATATATTTAGTTTAATGTTGAGATTTGTTTAGTATTTTATTTAGTTTGACAAGAAATTTTGAAATGATATTAGTAACTTCACCCTTTTTCTTTTTCTTTCTCTCTCTCTCTCTCTATATATATATATATATATATATATATATATATATAATAAAAATAAAAATAAAAATAAATATGTATATATAGTTTATTAGTACCAACTTCACCTTTTATTTTAAAACAAGAAATATTAAAAAAGATATAGTAAGGTATATAGTGACTTTAAATTAAAAATGTGATGAACGAGATTTTTGTAATTTAATTTAATATTTATTGAATTGAATAAATACTTTTTGATGAATTAATTATTAGATTAAATATTAATTGATGAAATTGTGGTAGATTAATTTAATTATATGTGTTATATTTATTAAATTAATGTAGAGAATAATTATTATTCAAATATGTAATTATGTGAGCTTATTGAATTAAATGAAATATTTAATTAAGCATGATGTTATTTAATTAATTTAATTATTAATTAGGGAGTTAATAATTTGACATTATTTATTAATGAGAAAATTATTTATGTGACTATGTGAATTTATGAGAAATTATTATATTTTATTTAAAATATATTAAATAAAATATTGGAGTTATTTTATAAGGAGTGTGACATTAATTAAACTATAGTATAAGAAGTTTATCAAATTAAATGAGAATGAATTATATTGAATAGCCAAACAAGGCCTTAGTAGTGGTTGAGGGCAGTTAACCACGAATTGGTTAACTGACCACAACTACGTCAGTTTATAAAATATATGCGTATTCTTTTATTTCATTTTCTTAAGTCTGATAAAACTAGTTAGAGAGAATCTGATAATTGTTGAGGAGAATTGTGAGTCAGTGATTGAAGAAGGAATTGAGAAGGAATTCATCTCCTATTAAAATCTACACTACGCTTTGGGTAATTCTATCCAACCCAATTCTTATTTTACGTCTTTTAAAGTTTTCCTAAATATGGCTTAAGTCCTCCCGTAAAGTTTACGTAGTTGAATGGGGTAACAATTATGTGTATATATGTAATAATTGAGTAGCATAACATATCTTATATATATTGTATATGATTCCATATCATAAGTTTCATAATACTATAAATTTGTATTTCAAAAATTTATAGAGTTTGGGTTATGGCCATATGGCCTTATACGTGATAATTCATGTGTTGATCATATATTATTCCTAAATTTTACACTCGTATATTATTATGCATGTTGATACGAAGAGACCAAAGTTTAAATAAACGGATTCAGTGTTATAACGAATCCGTAGTGATAATTTTCATGTTTTATTTTTAAAACCTCCAAGAACATCAAAGTTAGTGAAATTATAGATTTTAACTCTGTGATTATGTGTTTTAATGGGTTAAAATCACTATATAAATATTGAGTATTGATTATATATGAATTATAACATGTGGGTATGATTAAATTCGTGTTAAAATAACTAATTGGAAGTTATGGCCATATTCATGTATAATTTTACCTGTGATTGATTTTTAGCCTAATTTGGTCTTGTTATGTTCATGAATCGCAGAATCTATGAAACTCAGAGAAAATGAGCTCAGGTAACTTTGCTTCCCATGCAATGTTACTAAACTAAATTACCTCGCCTTTACTAAAAAAAAAAAAATATAATAAAAAAAATAAGAAAATAAAAAAATAAAAAATAAATATTTGATGAAAATTATTATTAAAATATTTATAAAATAAATTAAATATTTTAATTGAGATATTTATGGAATAAAATAAATATTTGATGAAAATTATTATTAAACTATTTATAAAATAAATTAAATATTTTAATTGAGATATTTATGGAATAAAATAAATATTTGATGAAAATTATTATTAAAATATTTATAAAATAAATTAAATATTTTAATTGAGATATTATGGAATAAAATAAATATTCGATGAAAATTATTATTAAAATATTTATAAAATAAATTAAATATTTTAATTGAGATATTTATGGAATAAAATAAATATTCGATGAAAATTATTATTAAAATATTTATAAAATAAAGTAAATATTTTAATTGAGATATTTATGGAATAAAATAAATATTCGATGGAAATTATTATGAAATAATTTATTAGAAAGTGTAATAATAGTAAGAGAATGAAAATATTCTAATTTAATTAAGTAATTAAATTAGAAGGGTAATGATTTGTTAAATAAAGTGGAGTTTATATTAAATAATTAAGTGAAAATGCAACTAATGAATGTCGTGAATACATATGGTATGTGTGTAGGATTTGTGGTGAACTAAGTAGTAATCGTTTAGCCCACGACGATACGCGGCAAGTTTCCTAACCCTACTTGTCATTATTGTTCAAGTTATTAGTTACCTCGAGTAAATTATCGTTACTATTATTCAAGTTCAATTGTTATATTAAAGATTTATTATCTTTTCAAAGCATGATTCAGCTTATACAATAATTGTTTTATTGTATACTTCTTGAGATTATTATTCAAATCGAATATCATTATTGTTGAACCTTATTAGACTAGTGAACTTTATTGATTTAACTAGTCCTTAGTCACGAACGCTCTAAATTTCATAACCCTTATTGAATTATCCAAACCAAACTTCATTTGGTGCGGACTCAAATGTCAAACTGAGATGAACAACCCTGCAAAGGGATTTACTTATGCGTTAGCGTTAAGATATTGTGCACAGTATGGTACTAAGGGCTGATCCCCCTAAGTACGAGAAGAAAGGTCCATAGTCTTATGACTGTTAAAGGTTTCAAGAATAACCCTTGATAACCTAGGACATAGTTCAAGGTCTTATGACCCTCAGAATTCTTTTGATTCTTGTTATTCATTCTTGATTCAAAAGTTGAGATTTTATTCAGATGTCTTTGATTATTCGCATGTTATTATACTGTTATTTCATTATTATACTTGTGGGCAATAGTGCTCACTCTTGCTTAATAATAACATTGAAGTTAAGAACGAAAGAACTGATGAACCTTCCACTAGTAAAGGCAAGGGCAAAGTTAACAAGTGATGAAGACTTGTTATTTTTATTAGATGATGTATTTATGTTTAAGACTTGAGTTAATGATGTTATTTAAGACTTATTTGTTTATGATTCCGCACAGATGTTTAAGGTTAGTTTAACCTGGAATTGTATTATTATTATTCGAATGTTGTAACCCTATAATGGGAAGATTTTATTTCTATCTATTGCATGATTTGCATTTATTATGGGTAGATAGATAGATGATATTTGTACAGTGAACACCAGATCCCGTGGAATCGAAGTACCTGGATTTGGGGGTGTCACAAAAAATACTTGTTGTTTAGTTGGTTTGATCATTTGTTTAAAGAGTGGGGGAGGTTAAGAGTTCGATTCTCAAAAAAATCTTTATTATTATTATTATTTAGTAATATTGTTGTTATTATTATTATTATTGTCTTAATTTAAGGCAACATTTTAATACTCGTTGCAAAAAGTTGTATAAAATATGTAACAAAAATAAAAATTGTTACCAATGAATGTGGTCCATATTAGGCAACGAAATATTGCAACAAAAAAACTTTCATTGCCTACGATGAGGAGAAATCAAGTGGTTAAAAATTTTGCAGTGAATTTCTAACGAATTTTGTTTCCAAATTTTGCAACTACTTATGAATTTTGTTGCAAAAAGTGAAAGCCTGACACAATCTGCAACGAAGGACAAGTTTCGTTGCTAAACATACACTTTTAGATAGAGGTGGCAACGGTAGGTCGGAACTGAATTGCCTGCCGAAGCTGGGGGCCAATAAAGATGGGTCGGGTCAAAAGGTCCTGATTTTGGCGGTAGAAAATGTTAGGTCCTGTTAGTTTAGTTACTTACCACCATGAACTTCTTCCCTATTTTTTTTTTTGCAAAATTTTGCTACACCAAAAATAGTAATAATAATAAATATTAAAATTAATAAAATAATTTATAATAAACAATAATTCTAATTACCTACATTAACTACATATCTTAATCAATTAAAATTTTAATAGTATTATAAATTACTTTCAAAGTATATAATCAAATTTGATTTTTTTAAATTATACTTTAAAATTAATATAATTTATTTAACTTTAAAAAATGCATTCATGACTCCACAAATATTGTTCCAAGAGATATCTAATTAATTTCCATGATTTACACAGTTGGAACTTGGAGATGCCAATATTTTAACAATTTGAATATTTAATTTGATTTTTAGAAGATTTGCATGACATGATTTTAGACATTACCCAATATCTCATTATTAACAGCCACATCAAGTAAGAAATTTCAAACTACAATTATTATTTACTACAACTATAATAATTAAAAATATATTTTTATATTGAAGATTGCATTAAAAATAAATAGTTGTTGTAGCTTAGTTGGTTTGAACTATTATTTATTTACTTACAAGTTTTGTGTTCAAGCCTCGTAACCCACAAGTAGCAACATTTTGTTTTAAAAAAAGAATCACGGGCATGGTAGTAATGGGCCAAAAACGGCCCAGATTTTATGGGCTAAAAATCACTACCAAAGCCCAAATTTCGTGTGATTTGTAGGCCTACCATGGCTGGGCCATCTTTGCCAGGTCTACTTTTAGCAACGACTTATAAAGTCGTTGCCTGAAAAAGCGTTGCTAAAGCCCCATTTTTAGCAACAAAAAAACTTTTGTTGCCCACGATGATGGGAAATCAAGTGGCTGAAAATTTTGCAACGAATTTCTAACGAAATTTTTTCTCGCCAACGAATTAGCAACGAAATTTTGCAACGACTTATGAATTTCGTTGCAAAAAGTGAAAGCCTGATACAATCTGCAACGAAGTATAAATTTCGTTGCTAAACATATACTTTTAGCAATGACTTATAAAGTCATTGCCCAAAATATTGTTGCTAAAGGGCCATTTTTTTGTAGTGTCTAGTAGACAGTATCCAAAATCAAATGGAGTCCTCATTACAATTATTATCACACTATTTTATAAAATAGTGAGGACTACTACCGCCACCATCTCGGACCGTCACTCCATTCCCTGACTAGTCTCAACTACGTTCTCATTTCCAGAAGAGAACAATGAAAGCAAAAGGGTGAGCTCAACTAGCCCAGTAAGAAATATTATGACTAAGATAATACAGAATAAATTATCGTTAGCCTTCAACAGTGTTAAACTGATAAAATACAATAAACATCAAGTTTAACTGCAGCGGAACAAGCAATCCATTAGAAGAGTCAAGTAGAGCATGATATCTACTATCTTCTATGATTTAAAAGTTTATCATCAATTTTATTGATGAGACTCAACTTAATAAATAATCCACATCACTGAATTATCCATGCATTACGGGCCAAGGATATTCATTAGTATCACATCCATGAATTATCCATGCACTAAGGGCCAAGGATATTCGTGTTATCACCAATGGTCATGATTACGCCAACAACTGTCCATCAATGCACTACGGGCCAATGAGGACTTTTACCACATCATTTGTAACATTACAGGTCATGATTATACCGAATGATCCCTAGTCATAATCATATCAATCAACAGTCCATCTATGCACTACGGGCCAAAGATGACTTTTACCACATCATAAGTATGAGGATGATGACAATGATATAAGAATTCAATTAAATGAGAGCAAGGATAAATTTTAAAGATTTTATAATTTATTTCATCTTGAATTCAATAATGTTCAAATTGTTAATATGATACTGCTTTGTGGAGTAAAATTCAAGAATAATATTGTATCAAAAATGATTTGGACCGAAAAGAAATCAATTTTTTGTCATGAATAGTGCCCTAGGTGAATAATACCCGAGTGAATAGTATCCCGTGAATAGTACTTTGGGAATAGTACCCCGAATTAGAAATCAATTCTGGTGTGATTTCACACCAGAATCAGAGAATTCTTCTTCTATAATATTGAGCGTATTTCTTTAGAGTTTAAGGAAGCTTTGAGCGTAGAAATAGTATAAGTTTTCTTCAAGAATATCCCCGCCTTACCAGTCAGAAGTACTCTCTTTTTAAGGTAATGGATATTATTTTTGTTCAATATTCGTATGAAATAATATTTTCTTCCATACTCTGTAGTATGTAATTATATTATTTCGTTTTAGATTCCGAATTCTACACTCATTTTGTTAAAGTATTGCTTCTATACTCCATGAAATTTGTAGAATATCCTTGAAATTTATGCTTCATCTAGTATCTTTTAATGGATATATTATTCTGAGCATTCTTGATAATTTTTAATCTTTTCATGTCGGGGTACTATTCCTGAAGTACTATTCGAGGGGTACTATTCACTCGGGAACTATTCACCCGGGTACTATTCATGATAAAAAAATTGATTTCTTTTCGGTCCAAATCATTTTTGATACAATATTATTCTTGAATTTTAGTCCATAAAGCAGTATTATGTTGATAATTTGGACATTATTGAATTCTAGATAAATTAAATTATAAAATCTTTAAAATTTATTATTGCTCTCATTTAATTGAATTCGTATATCATTGTCATCATCCTCAAGCTTATGATGTGGTAAAAGTCATCTTTGGCCCGTAGTGCATAGATGGACTATTTATTGGTAAGATTATGGCTAGGGATTGTGACACCCCCGAATCTGGGTCCTCTGACCCCAGTTCGGTCATCACGATAAAATACAAACATCCACCTCTAAACAACATACGATAACTAAAATGCGGAATATAATAAACGTACGTCGTTCATTCAAAAAGTGTTACTAGTCCCAAGATACGATAACCTTAATATTATCTTACAAACTTACCCTAAATTATTCATTAGGGTTCATATTACATAATACTCCCTCCGTCCCAAATTAATTGCTCAGTTTTGATTTTTTAAGTCAAATTGACTATTTTTAGAATTAATAATTAAGCATATATAAATATATTTCTAAAATTATAAAAATTAGGATTAGTAATAAAATGTATATACTTTCTTTTGGTTATAATCTCTTCACCTATATTTTAGCAAAAATAGTAAAAAGATTAGTTTTAAAAATGGTCAATTTGACTTTAAAAAGTCAAAACTGAGCAATTAATTTGGGACGGAGGGAGTAGTAATTTAAACTAAGCATAAGATAAATTCGGCTCCTCGCAACTATCCTACGTTTTTCCTTTACCCTTGTCCTTCCCTGAGGTCTCGGGCTTAGGTGCAATATAATTCATGATATAGCAAGGATGAACAACAAGTTTTCTCAATAAGTTTAAATACAACAATAAAATATCTGCTCTTCGGCTCTTGATCGCTTATTACAGCTCCTCTTCGGCACAGGTTGGCGAGCTAAGTTTCGGGCAGCTGCTACTCGCCACATGTCAGTGGATGCTATCTTTAATCTTTTTTATATGCACGTTTTATTTTATAAATTTGTAATTCCGATTGGTTGGTCGATGGTCTTTAGTTGTTCTTTTTGGGGGGTTGTCCTATGAGGTTCTTTCTAAAGTTTTTGGGGTATGCCCCTTTGCGATCGTTAAATCTCTCTTTCTTTTCTATATACAAACAAACTTAGCAAAAAAAAAAATGAATATCTAAAGGATTCAACAATATGAATATTAGAAGAAAAGATAATGATTGCTTTTAGAATAATTGCTAGTCAAGTAGACTTTGAACAACCACAGCACTTGGCGCAGCGGTAAGTTTCCACCTGGGGTGAACCGTAGATCCGGACATCTTGGGATCGATTCCTGCCTGCAACAAGTGTGAGGGCCAATTAAAAACTGGTCCGTGTGGCCACGAATCACATATTTCTGGGTGGAGCCATGTCATAGGCCGAGCCTGTGCGTAAAGCCTGGTCCGGGGTGGGGAGGCTTAGTCATACTGCGGTTGGGAAACTCCACATTATTAAAAAAAAAAAACTAGACTTTGAACTATAACACCCCAATGGAATCAATAGCTAATTGACCGTTTGGTTACGGGCTACATAATAAGTACTTAAGGGGATCAGCCTCACGTACACTATTTATATGTATAATATTTAAATTTGCTCTTTGTATCTTATATTAGATACTTGGGGTACTCCCTTATAATAAAAGGGGTGTTCTTTCAGTCTAAGAATCCTTACCATCAATTGGTTTGGATAACTTTTATAAAACTTCATACACTTGTCTGACCGAACAAAGGTTCAGACTCTATCTAAGACAGTTCAAGAATTATAGAACTTTAAACGATGTACAAGTCCAAGACTATACGAACTCAAGTGCACTAAGTGCGAATATCAATAATATCTATGTGGAATAATTATATGGTAATTAAACCACTTAATAGCATGCTTGGAAATAAAGTTCAAGCTTAAATGAATAACTTTCTTACTTATGTCCATTGCATAAAGTAAATGCAAAGGTTAGGATACTTTGCACAATAAAAGTATGGTTCAAGGAACTTGCACAACCAAATATTGAAGTTCAAGGAAACTTGGTCAATATAAATTTGAGTAAGGTTAGGGAACTTGCATTCAACATACGAATCACACGAAATTCAAGAACTTGCACAAAATCCAAAGTTGTGTAAGTTAGGAAACTTGCATGTTTGTTCAGCTACAATTAATTCTAGATTTTATTAACTTGCGTTGAAACGACCTAATGTTAACAAGTCGGTCTTTCCAATTAGTATGTGTAAACTAATACGAGTCTACACTTACAAGAATCAAGTCATCACATATCATGCTTCTCAACACATTATATGTCATATTGGTCATGTGACGCCCCCAAAATAGGTATACATCACCTATTATGAGTCGCCAAATACGTGGTACAGAATACAAATGCAAACTGAAATATACAACATGAGCTGTGAGTTTTAAAACAAATATTGTCTTCTAGACAGTATTCAAACTCAAAATAAGTCTTCAATACATTTATTATCACACTATTTCACAGAATAGTGAGGACTACTAATACAACCATCTGGACCGTCAATCCATTCCCCGACTAGTCCCGGCTACGTTCTCATTTCCTGAAGAGAACAATGAAAGCAAAAGGGTGAGCTCAACTAGCCCAGTAAGAAATATTATGACTAAGATAATGCAGAATAATTTATCGTTAGCCTTCAACAGTGTTAAACGGATAAAATATAACAAACATCAAGTTTAACTGTAGTGAAACAAGCAATCCATTAGAAGAGTCAAGTAGAGAATAAGATCTACTATCTTCTATGATTTAAAAGTTTTTTCATCACTTTTATCGCTGAGACTCAGCTTAATAAATAATCCACATCATTAAATCATCTCTGCACTACAGGCCAAGGATATTATTTAATATCACGACCACGAATCATCCATGCACTACGGGCCAATGATAATCGTGTTTTCATCAACGGTACTGATCATGCCATAAAACAATTCATCTTTGCACCCTTGGCCAAAGAGAATCTATAGCCATAATCATACCAAAAACTGTCCATCAATGCACTACGGGCCAATGAGGACTTTTTCCACATCATTTGTAACATTACGGTTATGAATATACCGAATAATCCCTGGTCATAATCATACCAAGTCCATCTATGCACTACAGGCCACAGATGACTTTCAACATATTATAAACATGAGGATGATGACAATTCAATAAAACAAGTTCAAGAATAAATTTTAAAGATTTATAAGCTAATTTATCCTGAACTCAATAACGTCCAAATTGTCAACATGATACTGTTTTGTGGAGTAAAATTCAAGAATGCTCAGAAGAATATTTCCATGAAAAGATATCTTTGGATGAAGTGCAAATATCAAGGATATTCCACTAATTTCGAGAGTATAGAAGCCAAAATCGTAACCAACCGAGTATAATGTAATATATGAAACCATAAATGGATTTTTTGCCGCCATGCGGTAATCCACGTAGATGCATTATTCCAACAGTAATAATAAAGAATGGAATAACAAAAGAATTCACCAGCGCGCATGTAATCCGCATAGACGAGTTATTCCAACGTAATAATAAAGAATGGAACTGGTCATGCGTAACTCCGCACAAAACAGGATATTCCAACGTAATAATAAAGAATGGAACCAGTCACGCCAGAATCATGCATGCATGTGATATTCCAATGTAATAACAAAGAATGGAACCAGTCCGCGCGTAATCCGCATGCATGTGATATTCCAACATAATAACAAAGAATGGAACCAGGTAATGCGTAATCCGCACAGACAAGATGTTCCAATAGAATAATAAAGAATGGAATAACAACAGAATTCACCAGGCATGCGATAGACCGCACAGATAGATTATTCCAATAGAATAATAAAGAATGGAATAACAACCCTTACGAGTATTGAAAGAAAATAACTCTCTTCATGAATACGAAAGAATAATACCCCTTACTTTAGAAGAAACTGGATATTGGAATAGTGATGTAGCAGATTTCTCTTCTTCTTTCTCTCTATAATTTCTCTCTCTAGAGTTTCAGTGAATTCGTAAGAAATAATGAAGGAATGAGCTTCTATTTATAGGAGAATGGACTGAATAGTAACTAATTCATGAACGGTCCAGATTGATTTACTTTTAAACGGACGGTCCATATTGATTTACTATTAAAACTTAAAGCAACGGTCCATACTGATTTACTATTAAAACTTTAAACCAGCGATCCATATTTATTTACTATTATAACTTTCCACCAGCGGTCCATGTTGATTTACTATTATATCTTCAACCAACGATCCATATTGATTTACTATTATAACTTCAACCAACAGTCTGAAAAATTATCACATCTCCTCATGGAATAATATTGTACCCAAAAATGATTTGGACCGAAAAGAAATATATTTTTTCGGTGAATAGTCCCCCGTGAATAGTACTTCGGGAATAGTACCCCGACACGAAAAGTGTCCCAAATACTCGAGTGAACAATACTAGAGTGAATAGTAACCCGTGAATAGTACTCTGACATGAAAAGTGCCCCGAATACCCGATTGGTCAATATAACCTCCAGACATCAATTATTATCGAAATAAATATCGATTTCTACTAACACTAATAATTCCCGCACAATGGAACTATCAATTTTATCTTTAATCAACACGAACTTATTCATCATTAATATTATAACGCATAATATTTAACAACCAGGTCATTCCCAGGAAAGAGGGGGCTTTCCAATAAGGATTTCTCCCTTATCATGCCATGAATTAGGTGACCAAACCTCTCCTTGACGAACTTCTAGACATTGTCAATATTGTAAATAATAATATTAATAACTCTATCATCTTAATTATTGATTTAATAATATATAAAATATCGACAATAATTGAATCAAATAACGTGAGATACTATGCAATAATTACTGTAGCAATAATTGAACAAAACTGAGTGACTTCCCACGTAAGCATCAATAACCAATACCGTGTGCTACTATGCAACCACGCGTATTACTTTACTTTTACTATCGGGTAGTTCAATATTTTTAACGGTAACTCTTTTGCCATTATTTTTATAAAAAGATAATTCTGTCGTTTTCTAAATACGACAATACTTCCGTTGTGGGGTCCACCAATGATTGTGTCATCGTACAGATATTCCCGACAAAAAAATATTCCCCGACCAATCGAATATTATATAACAACTTGCTTACTTTGCAAAATTTATAAATATTACCCGCAACTATAACATTATATCAAATCCACACCATAATATTAAAAAAATATTTCGAGAAATTTAAATCTTTATTCATAAAATTTGGGGTCTCACAGGTCACATTATTACAAGGTAAAGAAATCATATAAGCATGCCTTGAAACTTCAGATCAAAAACAGAATCTTGGCAAGATCGCGCAGATTCAAGATAATTGCTACCGTCTCAAGCTTAGAGACGACGTAGCTGCGTTGTCTCCTGGCCAGACCAGGTTTGAGCTTTGCTCTCCTAACTTCAGTCCAACTCTAACACACCAATTACACATATATTTTAACAGACATACATGCTAGATTTTTTCACATAACATAAGATCATTCTTGAGTTCATTACCACAAGTCTAATTTACAATTTATTTGAAGTTAAGGCATAAAAATCATGTAACCATCATGCTCAATACATATGTATCATGTCTAGGGATATTATAGACATAACATGACAACTTAACCCTTTAGCATCTAGATATTCATGTAATGCAACTAGATTTTTGCAAATACGCTCAAGGTTGCCATTTTTTTTGCTAAATTTAGACTGAAATAAATTAAATAGGGGATTACAAAACCGCATTGGAGAAACCCAAACAAAATAACAAACATATTATAGGACATGCCCTATGATGTCAAGACTATAAAAGGTTAAATGCGTAAGCCTAAAAGAAAAGGATACAGAACATGTCAAAGCATAAAAAAGAAAATCGACAAGACGCCCGAGCACGGAACCACCAAAACCAGCTACCACGATGACGACCCACTCGTGGCTAAAGCCCCACTCTACGAAGACCCACGCTATGAGTCCCCACCAGCCGAGCCCCTCATTGCCGAAGTCCAAGCCATAGAAGAGACCATCTGGAAGAAGCAAAGACATAAGGCCGAACTGGCCGAAGCAGAAATGACACCAATCTGAGCTCCTCTTGGCCGAAGCCCCACTCTACGAAGATGACCCACTCGAGGCCAAAGCTCCACTCTATGAAGACCCACTCTCCGAAACCTCTTGGGCGAGCCCCTCAATACTGAAGTCCAAGCCATCCGAGCCCCACTTGGCCAAAGCCCCACTCTACGAAGACAACCCACTCTAGGCTGAAGCCCCACTCTATGAAAGATCCACTCTACGAAGACCCCTCTTGGCCAAACTCCACTCTATGAAGTCCCACTCTATGAGTCCCCACTCTACGAAGCCTCGCTATACGAAGGCCCCACACGGCCAAGACCCCACTCCACGGAGGCCCCATTCGGCCAAAACCCCACTCTACGAAGTCCCACTCTACGAGTCCCCAGTACCAGCACTAGCAGACCACAAGCAATCCCACTCTACGAGTGCAGCTACAACACAAAGGATCTATAGCATAGTCTAGACTTGATTTTTTGAAATTTAGCATTAGAATGAAGCCCACACTTTACCAAATGAATAATATCACGAATGAGAATCCGAGTTGGGGTGGAAGTATGTGAGAAAATCCTGGCATTTCTTTCGGTCCAGATTCTATAGACCACAGCAGCAAACCCAAAATGGAGAAGACTAGAGTGAAAGTTTATACAGGAGCGGCTAGAGATAAAGCCAGTAATAGAATCCCAACAACTACTAAACCCTCTCTAATCGCACTGCCTAAGGACAGCTATCAAAATCTGAAAAGAAAAGGAGCATTCAAAGTATAAATGGTTAAAGGTTTCCCTATCATTCGAGCAAAGCACACACATAGGGTTGATATCAAGGCCAAATTGAGTTAATCTATCAAGGGTCCATAGCCCTTTATGAAAAGCAATCCAGAGAATAAAAGATTATCGGGGGGGGGGGGCACAATCTTGTGTCAAAGCAAGCTATGCCAAGACACGGTAGGGCTAGTCAGCCGAATAGAATCCCAGATAGTAGTAGCCTTTACATCCTTTGCACCATCCCAGAAAAGATCATCACGATTTGCAAAGTTACAAGATCTAGAGTAGTCAAAAGAATTCTGAAAAGCAATGACATCCTGGTGGTTCGAAGCAGTAGGACCCACCTAGAGTTATGTATAATGCTATTCACGCTCAAGGTTGCCTTTGAAATCACTTTAGCACGAATGATGCAATCCAACACATGTAAGACAAATCTAAAACCTTTATTATAAGTAAATAAGTTATGATAATCTCTTTTCAAAATCAGAAACTATATCTTGTAATCATTCATGTCTATTAGCTTATTATACTGAGCTTTTCTTTCTAACACCAAGCTTATCAAGTTGATCATGAATATAATAGCTATGAATCATATATCATGTGTATTTAGGTTCCAAATCAGTCATGTACATGAGCCACTAAGTTCAGTACTTGTGAACATAAGTTTTCCACAAGGTTAGTTTTGAAAACTTTAAGCTTTTTTATAAACTTCCTTACTAATCCAAGTTGATTACTTCATACCACATAAGAAAGCTTTACGCCTCATGTTATACTTCTGTTCAGGTACATATATAAGTTATAAAACCAAATCAAAAATGCCTAGCATAACAGAATACTAGCCTTTGGTTTGACCCATGGATGGATGGGGTCCCTTTGGCCTCTTCAGTCCATTCCTCTTTGATTTTTAACTCCGGTTTGGGGCCCAATGCTTCTGTTAGCCATATCATGGAGAATTCTCCTGGCTCTACCATCCTCCAACCATAATGAAATCATTATGTTTAGGGATGCCTTTGATGTTAATAGGCACTGTGATCCCTCTAAGCTAGATCAGGTGCTTTGGGAGGATACTATAGCTACAATATAATTCATGATATAGCAAGGATGAGCAACAAGTTTTCTCAACAAGTTTAAATACAATAATAAGGATATATCATGATGAATGGAAAATATCTGACAATGAATTCAACAATATGAATGTCTGAAGGATTCAACAATATGAATATTAGAAGCAAAGATAATGATTACTTTTAGAATAACTGCTAGTTAAGTAGACTTTGGACTATAACACTCCAATGGAATCAATAGCTAATTGACCATTTGGTTACTGGCTACAGAATAAGTACTTGAGGGGATCAGCCTCACGTACACTATGTATAACATTTAAATCTGCTCTTTGTATCTTATATTAGATACCTGGGGTACTCCCTTATCATAAAAGGGGTGTTCTTTCACTCTAAGAATCCCTACCATCAATTGGTTTGGATAGCTTTTATAAAACTTCATATACTTGTCTGATCGAACAAAGGTTCAGACTCTATCTAACACAGTTCAAGGATTATAGAACTTTAAATGATGTACAAGTCCAAGACTGTACAAACTCAAGTGCACTAAGTGCGAATATCAATGTGCGAATATCAATAATATCGATGTGGAATAATTGTAAGGTAATTAAACCACTTAATAGCATGCTTGGAAATAAAGTTCAAGCTTAAATGAATAACTTTCTTACTCATGTCCATTGCATAAAGTAAATGCAAAGGTTAGGATACTTTGCACAATAAAAGTATGTTTCAAGGAACTTGCACAACCAAATAGTAAAGTTCAAGGAAACTTGGTCAATATAAATTTGAGTAAGGTTAGGGAACTTGCATTCAACATACGAATCACACAAAATTCAAGAACTTGCACAAAATCCAAAGTTGTGTAAGTTAGGAAACTTGTCTGTTTGCTCAGCTACAATTAATTCTAGCTTTAATTAACTTGCGTTGAAACGACCTAATGTTAACAAGTCGGTCTTTCCAATTAGTATGTGTAAACTAATACGAGTCTACACTTACAAGAATCAAGTCATCTCATATCATGTTTCTCAACATATTATGTGGCATATTGGTCACATATTACAAGGTAAAGAAATCATATAAGCATGCCTTGAAACTTCAGATCAAAAATAGAATCTTGGCAAGATCAGAGATTTACGCAATTGATTCTTTGGTGTGTAGCTTAGAGATTTGCTCAACAAGGCTTATCCCTCAGCGAGCACTGTGTTTAGCTTTATGCTCCTGACTTCAGTCCAACTCTAACACACCAATTACACGTATATTTTAACATACATACATGCTAGAGTTTTTCACATAACATAAGACCATTCTTGAGTTCATTACCACAAGTCAAATGTACAATTTATTTTACATTAAAGCATAAAAATCATGTAACATGTCTAGGGATATTATAGACATAACATGACAACTAGATTTTTGCAAATACGCTAAAGGTTGCCTTTGAAATCACTTTAACACGAATGATGCAATCCAACACATGTAAGACAAATCTAAAACCTTTATCATAAGTAAATAAGTTATGATAATCTCTTTTCAAAATCAGAAACTATATCTTGTAATCATTCATGTCCATTAGCTTATTATACTAAGCTTTTCTTTCTAACACCAAGCTTATCAAGTTGATCATGAATATAATAGCTATGAATCATATATCATGCATATTTAGGTTCCAAATCAGTCATGTACATGAGCCACTAAGTTCAGAACTTGTGAACATAAGTTTTCCACAAGGTTAGTTTTGAAAACTTTAAGCTTTGTTATAAACTTCCTTACTAATCTAAGTTGATTACTTCATACCACATAAGAAAGCTTTACGCCTCATGTTATACTTCTGTTCAGGTACATATATAAGTTATAATACCAAATCAGAAATGCCTAGCATAACAGAATACTAGCCTTTGGTTTGACCCGTGGTTGGATGGGGTCCCTTTGGCCTCTTCAGTCCATTCCTCTTTGATTATTAACTCCGGTTTGGGGCCCAATGCTTCTGTTAGCCATATCATGGGGAATTCTTCCTCGGCTCTACCATCCTCCAACCATAATGATTTCATTGTGTTTAGGGATGCCTTTGATGTCAATAGGCACTGTGATCCCTCTAAACTAGATCAGGTGCTTTGGGAGGATACTATAGCAATTGAGGTTAAAGCCTCTATAATTTTTTTTTGTTGTTAAATTTAGACTGAATTAAAATTAATAAAAATGGAGTTACAGACCGCATGGGAAAGACCCAAATAGAAATATTAGAGATACCATAGGACAAGCCCTACAGTATAAAGACTAAAAACATACAGGCTATCGCCATAAGAAAAGTTATAATACATGTCATGGCAAAAGGAGGGTTGTCGAAGACCCAAAACGAGGCCAGCTCAGAGCCCAACTCTACGAAGACCCAGCCTGAACTCTATGGAGCCCCACCCTGCCAAGGATCACTCTATGAAGACACCATAGTCGAGGCTCACTCTACGAAGACCCACTCAAAGTCCCACTTATCGAACAGTATGAAGCTAGCCGAAGGTCACTCTACGACCAGTAGCCAAGGCCAAAATTCAGAAGACCAAGGGCACACTATACGATCATTGCTCGAAGACCTAGGCCACACTCTACATCAGCCGAGGCCAAAACCACCCTACAAAGAGCCACTCTACGAAGACCCAACACAGGCCGAAGGCTCTACAAAGCAGGCCCACTCGAACTCCATTCTATGATCAATGGTCAAAGACCGAGGCCCCACTCTACGAACCGGGTGAGGCACTCTACGACCAAGGCGCACTCTTCGATAATTGTTAGAAGACCATGGCCTTGCTCTACGAAGGCACTAACCGAAGCGAACTCTATGGATCCTCTACCTGAACCCACTCTATGGAGATTCAGCTACGCCATGCTTCAAACTAGAGAACTAGATGATGGAACCAAGCCAAAGACTTGAGTTTTTGGAATCTAGCTTAAGTGTAGAGACGACATTTGATAACATGGATGAGATCCCGAAGAATGACCCGAACAGGGATAGCCTTATTGGAGAAGATCCTAGAATTGCGTTCCTACCAAATTCGGTACACAACAGTAGCAAACCCAAAGATAAGTAATCCCTGTTTGAGACTGGGGCCAGAGCGACAATAAAGAAACTCAGTAATTGAAGTCCAACTTCGATCCATCCCTCACCAGCCACATCGTCTAAGGATAGTAACCAGAAGCTAGAAGGAAAAACGACATTGGAAGAAGAGGTGCTGAAATGTTTCCCTTTCCGAAGAGCAGAGGACACAAAAGGGATATATGATTTGCCAGAGATGCGACAAAATCTGAGCTTTGTTCCAATCTTCAAGATTCTTGATAGCCAACCCCCCTTCAGCAAATGGGAGACAGATTTTTCTCCAGGCAACTTTAGCACCAGATTTTCCCATAGAAGGCCCTTTCCAGAGGAATCGAGACATAGAGGATTTCATATCATAGATAGCAGAAGTAGGGAGTATGAAGTGGGCGGACCAATAGGCTTGGATAGAGTGGATAACCGATTTGATCAATTACAATCTACGCGCATAAGAGAGGAAACGATTAGTCCAAGAGGTAATTCTGGATTTCAGCTTTTCAAGGAGAGGTTGGCAATCTGCCAGACTAAGTTTGGATGTGATTAATGGCACCCCAAGAAATTTTGCAGGAAAGGAACCCAACTGGAATCCTAGGGAAGACAGGATATCATCCTCAGTGTCAGGGGGAACATGGGAAAGAAAGCACATGCTCTTCGAGGCATTTATACACAGGCCAGACTGAGATGAGAACAGATCCAAGCAATTTTTTATGGTATTTACAGAGCCTAAGTCTCCATGGCAGAAGATGATGAGATCATCCCCAAAACAGAGATGAGTGAGGGAAAGGGCTTCTGTCTTCTAGTGATAATGGAAGGAGGGAAGCTTAGATTCTCTAGAAAGTACAAGGGAGAGAGCTTCCAAGATAAGGACAAATAGATAGGGTGAAAGGGGATCCCCTTGCCTAAGCCCATTACATCCTTTGAAATAGCCACATAGAGCACCATTGACCTTTACAGAGAAGGTAGGAGAG
The DNA here is from genome assembly GCA_020205615.1 of Panax quinquefolius. Taxonomy (NCBI): domain Eukaryota; kingdom Viridiplantae; phylum Streptophyta; class Magnoliopsida; order Apiales; family Araliaceae; genus Panax; species Panax quinquefolius. The sequence continues at coordinate 105,276,437 of CM035160.1, read as the reverse complement.
GTAATGCAAGATTTAACCTAGAATAGGAATTTTGGAGGGAAGTTAAAGGAACGAAGAACAACCATTAGGAAATCCCAAGAGATGGAATCAAAAGCTTTCTGGAAGTTAATTTTTATAGCACATCTAGGAGGCCTGAATGGTCTATGATAATTCCTGAAGAGTTCCTGAGTAAGTAGAATGTTGTCACCAATCCTTCTCCCTTTTCTGAAGGCCGCTTGGTTTGGGGAAATGAGAGAGGGAGGAACACCCATGAGACGCGTGGAAATAATCTTAGAAATTCATTTATACGTGGTATTACAACAGGAGATTGGTCTGTAGTCATTCATGGTAGAGGGGTCTGTAGTCATTCTGTGCCTTGGGTCAATTTGGTGTGGCATAAATTTTTGACCCCAAGATTCTCGTTCAATCTTTGGTTGACTTGTCATAGAGGACTACGTACTTTGGATAAACTGTCTAATTATGGGCTTCAGGTTAACCTCTTCTGTGTGTTGTGTTCCACTGAGTTGGAAACATTGTATCACTTATTTTTTCACTGTAATTACTCTTTTCAGGTTCTTATCTTTGTTCTACGTTGTTGTGGTTGGAGAGGTTGTAGTAGAAGTTGGGGTTTGATAACTGATTATCTTATTCATTACTCAAATCCTACTTTCCATCATAGCCTTATCCATCTTGGGTTTGCTGCTGTTGTCTACAGATTGTGGAATGAGCATAATGCTAGGATTTTCTCAAACAAAACTACTCCTGTCCGGATCCTTGTTCAAGATATTGTGAATTTGATAAAGTGTAGGCTTCATACTAATCTCAGATTTAAGCGGGTCAAGGATAGGTTGTATTATCATCATTTAGTGCTATGAATTTCTTGATGTTGTTTATTGTACTGCATGTTATTGTATATTCTTGGCAATATTGGGTTGTCTTGGATTTTGGTCTTGAATTTTGGTTCATTAATGTTGCAGGTTCTGATCTATGCCTATACTGCTACTACTACTTTACTGTTTCTGCTGCTGAGTATGATCCCTGGTAATATGTTCAATTCAGTCTAGGTCCTATGTTGTCATGTTGGCTTCAGTTCTATTCTGTAGTTCACTGCTAGGACACTTGATGTTGTGATTGCTGTGATTGCTGCAAAGTTTTACCTGTTTACTTGTTGTCTTTGGCTAGAAATTTGGCGCGCTTTTTTCTTTCTTGGTTGTTGTTCTTTGTTGATGTGTAGCTTCTGCTGTTGTTCTACCTGTTTATTTGTTGAGTAGCTGCTTTTGTGTTGGTGGGTCTATGTTACTGAATTGTTTTGGGCTGCAGCTACTGCTGCTTGGTATGCCATTCCGGATTCTGCAACCGTGGGGTGGTACAACACTTGTTAGGTCTGGCATGGATTGGGCTGCTGACTGATGTTGACTGTTTCCTATCTGGTGTGGTCCTGCTGGCTACTACCTGTGGCTGTGACCTTGAGTGGCTGTGGAATTTTCTTATGGCTGCTTCATTGTTCTTGGGTATTCTGCTTTGCAGTCAGTGCTGCAGTATGGTGGGAGTGTGTGCAATGAGGTATGCTGGTTTCTGCTGGTCGGGGTTGTTGCAGTTGTGGCACTATCAACTTGAGGTTTTGCTTCAGTTGAGGGCTTGTTATAGTTGATTGTTTTGGCTATTTGGTGATGATTTGAAAGGCTTTGTTTGGTTGTTGATGATGTATCTACCATCTGGGATTGTGGGTCTATTTCGGCTTTATAGTTTCTGGCTGTGCTTGATTGGACCTGCTGGTCTTGTTGTAGCGGTTGAAGCTGGCTTGTGCTGTCTCCTTGCTAGTGGTCTACATATGTTATTGTTATTTAAAGATAATTTGTTGGGCTATGTTTTGTAATAGATGGTTTAGTGTTCCTTATCATTTCTTCGTTGGGCGTTTGGCTGTGTAATCTCTTATAGTTATGACATCATAGGGATTGTCCTATGATGTCTATGCTATATTCTGATTGGGTTTTCCCATGAGGCTTGTAATCTCTTTTAATTTAATTCAGTCTAAATTTAGCAACAACAAAAATAGAAACATGAAAATCGAAGTGAGGTACTGCAATTGCAAGATCGCACTTAGTACAAATAGGGCACAGTTGTGCCATGCCTGCATCAAAGGCAGTAACCTGCTCTGTTCTACAGAGCATCAAACAACTTCGATTCCTTTCAGTTTAAACATGTTCTAATCCATCATTTAAGAGGTCAAACATGTAAACATACTTCATATACATATCATGGCATGTTAATACACATTGATTAACAAGGAATTCCAAGTGATTTCAAGAATTTGACAAAAACCCAACTAAGAACAAAAGCTTAGGACTTTCATACCTCTTGAAGTAATTGAGCTGCAATATACTCACTCCTTATAAGTTTCCTTAGCAATTAATTCTCAGCAATTGTAATGAGGAAGGTGAGGGTCTCATTTATAGAAGGAACTTGGACTAGATATTGATATTATCCTAATGTTGGAGCTCATGGTGCAAAGGAAGAACACATTGGCTGCTAAGGAGTGGTTCAATACCCCAATACTAGCCACTGGTCTTGAAATCATTACCTTTGCTTTATTTTTTATTTTTTTTTGCTAAATTTAGACTGAAATAAATAAATGGGGGATTATAAAACCGCATGGGAGAAACCCAAACAAAAATAGCAGAGACATCATAGGACATGCCCTATGGTGTAAAGACTATAAAGGGTACAAGCTTCAGCCCAAAAGAAAATGTTACAGAACATGTCAAATCATAAAAGATAAGACGCCCGAACACGGAACCACCGAGACCAGCTACCACGACGATGACCCACTCAATGCCGAAGTCCAAGCCACATAAGAGACCATCAGAAAAATGAAGTCATCAGGCCGAATTGGCCTAAGTTGGGCGAAGCCAAAGCCAAACTCTACGAATATGACCCACTAGAGGCCGAATCTCACTCTACGAAGACAAACCGCTTGGTCGAGCCCCTCCAAACCGAAGTCCAATCCATCCACCCTTCGTAGCCAAAGCTCCGCTCTATGAAGACGACCCCCTCTAAGCTGAAGCCCCACTCTGCGAATGATCCACTCTACGAAGATCCACTCTACGATTTTTTTTTAAATTTAGAATGTCAGAGCATAAAAAGAAAACCATCGTCAAGGCGCCCGAACACGGAACCACCGAAATAGCTACCACGACAACGATTTACTCGTTGCCAAAGCCCCACTCTACGAAGCCCCATTCAGTGAGTCCCCGCCTAACCGAGCCCCTCATTACCGATGATCAAGCTGAGACCTGGTGGAATAAAACGAAGTCATAAGGCCGAACTAGCCGAAGCCGTGACGGCACCAAACCGAGCCCCTCATTACCAAAGCCTAATGGCCCATGCGAGCCCTTCTTTGCCGAAGTCCAAGAGCCCATACGAGCCCCTCTTTGCCGAAAACGACCCACTCTACGAAGCTCCACTCTACAAAGATAACCTACTCAAGGCCGAAGCTCCACTCTACGAAAGATAACCTATGCTTTAGCCATTTGGAAGTTATGTATTTAGGTGATAGGTTACTATTCATTGTACCTTTGTGCCACTCAATTTGGGACAATAGCAAAACTCAGCAATAAGCTAAGGTTGGTTACTATAATTCCCAAAAATGTAATCTTAATGTACAATTGTTACCATATTAGGAAATTAAGGATTATTTATATACTCGCATCACATAATCCATGTACATTAAATACACAATTAAAATAACACAGAGTTTTTTTTTTGCTAAATTTTTGTTTGTATAAAAAGAACCAAATTACAAAGGCAAGGGGCATACCCCAGAATATAGCTACATCATCTGTGGATAGGCCCAAGATGAGGAAACTATACAAGAAACTATACTAGAAACCAACTAGCTAGTAATAAGTTGATTACAAAAATATTGACTATTTGTAGCTTTGATAAAAGAATTACATGAACCTCATGCGACCGAGACCACCACCTCGCCCGAAGGCCAAGACCTGGTTGCGTTCACCACCTCATGCGACCGAGACCACCACCTCGCCCAAAACCCTCTCGTTCGAACCAGTAGCCACCTTGCCTGAAGCCCACCTCACGCGACCTCGCGTAAAGCCTTGGGTTCTGCCTCAAGGACCTCGCCCGAAGCCTTGGGTTCTGCCTCAAGGACCTCGCCTACCTCATGATCCTCGCTCGAAGGACCTTGCCTGAAGACATAACATGGCTCGCCCAGCTCGGCCCCCACTCGAAAGACCTCGCTCGAAGGACCACGCTCATGCTCGCCCGAAGCCTCAACAATGGCTCGCCCAACATGCTTGCCTGAAGCCTCAACATGGGCTAGCCTCGACCAACTCACCTTGACCAGCTAGCCTCGCTCGAATTACCTTAACCAGCTCGCCTCGCCCAATTACCTTATTAATTGTTTATATTTCCGCACAGACGTTTAAGGTTAGTTTAACCTGAGATTGTATTTATTATTAGGATATTGTAACCCCATAAGGGGAGGATTTTATTTCTATTTATTGCATGGTTTGCATTTATTATGTGTAGATAGATAGATGATATTTGTACAGTGAACACCAAATCCCGTGGAATTGAAGTACCCAGATTTGGGGGTGTCACATTGTGTGTGTGTGTGTGTGTGTATATATATATATATATATATATATATATATATATGTTCCAATTCATGTCACACGTGGCGCATACGTGGCACACATGGCAGATCTGACGTATCTGACATGACATCTTTTGAATTTTTTCCAAAAATTTATCTCTCCACTAACTTGAACTCGCGACCTCAAGTTTGAAACTTTAGTCATATGACCACTGGAGCACCATAGATCATTTGTTAATATCTTGCAAAGATTAATTTTTATATCAAAACATTTCATTTCCCCCAAAAAATTAAAATAATACACTATTACTACAATTTTGCTACATTTTACAATTTTTTCCTAATTTTATTGAGGGGGTGGGTGGGTGATCTCAATTTCCACCATCAAGATCTTTGTGGCACAACAAATGAATCACAAAAAAAATTCTTTTTCGACATTAAAATCTTACTAAATCCTTGTTCAAAGAATTAAATAATTTAAAATAATGTTAAATTTAAACAAATAATTTAATTCTAAAAAAGAAACATGGTGGTTATGCTAGGTATATAGATAGGTATTTCTTTACTCTTTAGTTTTTCTCCTTTTCTTTTTATTTATTTATTTATATATTTTTATTTTTTGGTTTTTAGTTTTCAAGTAGTATTTTGTTAGTGGTTACTTTTAAAAAGAAAATCGTGGTGTGGTCGCGTGGGTAATGGGGGACTGGACTGAATATAAATTATTTTCATTATAAAATGTAATGGGAGAATTGTTATAAAAAAACTCTAGTTCTGTAATGATAGTCATGTGTTTCATTTACACATCTTAAATTATTATATATTAAAAAATAATAATACATTTTAAATTTATTCGGATAAAATTTAATTTGAAAAATATTTTACTTGAAAAATATTTATTTTAGTCCATAATCATAAATTATCCATCATTTTTTTTGAAAATGTTAAAATACTCTTTTATTTTTATATTACTATAAAATACCATAAAAATTTTAACATGTCCTTACTTTTATTATCAAGTAATTACATTTTTAATTAATATTACAAAATAATTAGGAAAAATAAAATTTTAAATAAAGATTATCATTTTATAAAATAAACGAAGCTAAAGCCTTTAAAAGTATTTATAAAAACATTGGTATATATATAACTGGATCCATCTTATGTAATAGGTTCTGTGTATTATTTTAATTTTTTGGGAAAAATGAAATCTTTTGATATAAAGATTAATCCTTACAAGGTGTTAACAGTTGACTTGTGGTGATCTAGTGGTCATATGACCAAGGTTTTAAAGTTGAGGTTGTGAGTTCGAACCAATGGAAAGATAAATTTTTGGAAAAAATTCGAAAGAAGCCACGTCAGATCTGCCATGTGTAAAATTACAAATATAAAATACCCACGTCAGATCTGCCACGTGTGACACGTCATCAAGTCTACGCACATGTAACACCTAAGGGTTCAAAGTCCAAATTTTCTACTAGAAAGGGGCTCAGTTTGCGTTGACCGGAAGAAAATGACTCAATACCCAAAAATCACAAAAGTTTAGTGGTCGACTTTGCATTTAACTCACTTACACACCATTGGTGCAACTTAATTGGTCTATGCCGGAACCATTGGCGCGACTTAATCGGTGTAGTTTACTCAATTTTTGGTGCAATTTCGGGAGTGATTTCGATTCCTTACCCATCCCTTGTTAAAAAGTATATATGTAAAATAACGAGTTACGAGAAAAATTCCTATAAATTATTTTAGAAATTAATTATATTTTTTTAAAAAAATTATAAGTGTGCGAATATGATCATTATAAACTACATCCAATTAACTAAAAACTTTAATTTTTGTAAATTAGAAAATATATCTATATGTGCTCAATTTTAATTTCAAAAATTATAACTTTAAAAAAAATAAAACTGGGCATTTATTTTGACACGAACGGAGTGAAACATTTCACTGTATAAAACTGTGTCCAAATAAATAAAAAATTTTAAATGAAAAATGATGTGTTTTTTTTTGGGGGGGGGGGGGGTTGGGTGTCTTAATTTTGGGCAACAATTTACTAGTTGCAAAAAAAAATGTATTAAATGCGCAACGAAAAAAAATGGTTGCTAATAAATGTTGTTAAATTGTTTCTTGTTATATTGTGCAATATCGTTTACTGGAAAACTGTTGAATGAAGGTGCTATTAGCAGCGATGTTGTGCTGCTTCTGCTATGCAACTCGTTTGTTTCTTGGTGTGCTACTGCTTTGCAAACCTATTTGGGCTATGGTATTGTTTATTGTTTTGTTGGTCGGATGCTCTGCAGTGTTCTTGAAGTTCAATGCAGTGCTCATTTGCTCTGTTTTGGCCTTATGTTATTTTTTTTGATAATGTGGAGTTTCCCAACCGCAGTGGCCTTATGCTATTGTATTGTCTTAGAATATGAGTTTCACTGTTTGTCACGTTGAGTTCCCTTTCTTGACATTTTGTATCGATCTGGGGAATGCCCCTAAATATATGTATCTCTTTTCTTTTATATACATTTAAATTTAGCAAAAAATAAATTAAATAATATGGAACAACGTATAAGTACAATTTATACAACTTATATGTACAATTTATATTAGTAAATTTTAATTGATTTTTATGATCATTTATCAATGATGATATATTTGATATGTCTCCCATTTATGATATGTATTTTTATAACTTTAAATGGTTGTGATTTGTTAGTAATTGGTCAATATTTTTTATTTTTACTTTTTATAAATAAATTGTTTATTAGGTGATTGACATTCAATTCTGGATATTTGAATAATTTGTTTATTCGAATAAAAATGGAAACGAATATGTTCCGCATTTGGACATAATTTTTAAATACTAAATACGAATATTTTTTTTTATAATTCTCCGAATACCGGATATGGTCTTACAAAAACATGTTTATTGGGATTATCTTAATTTAAGGCAACATTTTAATAGTCGTTGCAAAAAGTTGTATAACATATGCAACGAAAATAAAAATTGTTGCCAATAAATGTGGTCTATATTAGGCAACAAAATATAACAAAAAAAAACTTTCATTGCCCACGATGAGGAGAAATCAAGTGGTTAGAAATTTTGCAACGAATTTCTAACGAATTTTATTTCCAAATTTTGCAACACCTTATGAATTTCGTTGCAAAAAGTGAAAGCCTGACACAATCTGCAACGAAGGACAAGTTTCGTTGCTAAACATACACTTTTAGCAACGACTTATAAAGTCGTTGTTCTTTTTAAGCGCTAAAGCCCCATTTTTAGCAACAAAAAAACTTTCGTTGCCCACGATGACGGGAAATCAAGTGGCCGAAAATTTTGCAATGAATTTCTAACGAAATTTTTTCCCGCCAATGAATTAGCAACGAAATTTTTCAACGGCTAATGAATTTCGTTGCAAAAAGTGAAAGCCTAACGCAATCTGTAACGAAGGAAAAATTTCGTTGCTAAAACATATACTTTTAGCAACGACTTATAAAGTCGTTGCACGAAAAATCGTTGCTAAAGGCCCATTTTTTTGTAGTGATTTAACCACATTGAAGTCCCCAAGAAGAGTCCACGGTTTATCAATTGAGCCAGCAATAGATCTCAAATCATTCCAAAGAGATTTCCTTTCACTAGGGGTATTGAGCCCATAAACAACAGTAACAAATCCATTAAAACTAATATTGACAGAAGAAACAGAACAATGAATAAATTGTGCAGACTTTATAATAACATTGACATTCCATGTATTTGGGTCGCAACCAACCCAAATTCTACCATTCGCATGATACTCATAGTTAAACTGCCACTGCCAATTCCTACAAATAGCTTTAGAGACAGAATTGGCCTTAGGAGACTTGACCCTTGTTTCAACCAGGCCGACAAAAGAGATTATATGCTTACAAATGAGATCATGGATGCTAGTCTGCTTAGGAGACATATATACCTCTAATATTCATAGAGCAAAAATTAATCATAAAAAAGGGGTTTGGGTTAAGCTGGGGACTTCTTACTCCCCCCTCCTTTGATTTTTTTCTTTGATGCTTGACCAAAATCAAGAGAGCCTACAGCTTTCTGTTTGAGATCCCTAACTTCCTTCTCATTAATCAGTTTAAGTTTACCCACAAGGGGGTTGGGAGAGGGAGTGGCATCAGTGTCAGAGAAACAGTCCTGAGGAACAGCAGCCACAGTGGGGAGAAGGTTGAACAAATTAGAGTCTGGAGGGGGCAAAATATCCTTCGGGTTAGATTATTGCTTAGGACCCTTAGCAACCACAGTCCAACCATCAGGAGGGGGGTCAGAGGAAGAGACTTGGGCAGGGGGGACAGGGAGGATAGGGGGAGAAAGTGCTTCCTTTCTAACCTGTAACTTTGGGACCCATTTGAAGTTGGCACTGGGGCAACGAGCAAGGGAGTGACCAAAAGACTTGCAATAAGAGCATAGGATAGGTCGATTTTGGTATTCCACTTTAACCCAAACAACTTTTCCAGTTTTGGTTTCCTCATCGATAACGTCCACTTCTAGACAACTAGGGAATGAAGATGAAGAAGAGAGCTCTATACATACTTTGGCAAATGTCATCGGCTCGAATTTGCTAGTAACACTATCAACGAAGAGAGGTTTACCAATGCCACTAGCTAGGTAACTGAGCCCTGTAGGAGAAATGTAGGACATTGGGACGTTGTGAAATTTAACCCAAACTGGAGCTTTAGTGCAGGCTTCAAACTTGAAATCCATGCCTTCCTTCCAAAGCATGATGCATAGATGTTTGTTCGAGATGTACCAAGGGCCAAGGGCAAGGACATTTTCTATTTCCAAAGAGTTTGAAAACTTGAAGACAAAAAACCCCTTATCATGCAAGAAAACCTTCTGCAATCCATGTTTATCCCAAAGCTTATGAACAAATTCTTCAATAAGTTTAAAGGGGAGTCTTGAGTTGATAAAGCTCCCAACTAGGCAGGTATTCCAGAGAGTATTTCCTTTAAGGAGAACCTCAGCTGGAGGTCTAATTCGAATTACGCCATTCTCCGAAGTTGGAGGATCAGGGGGAAAATATTCAAGCGGAGAGCTGTGTATTGGGGCACAGTTTGTTACCACCTCACTCCATGATTGTTTTGAAGGCTTAACAGCTTCAGGAGGATTATCATAACATTTGTCCTCCTCACAGGAAGCGAAAGAGGGGGATGCGTCCACAGCAGATTGCAGACCTGACACAGGTGCGAGCACTGTAGGGGGATCACCAGAGGGTCTCAGGGAGCCAAGATCTAGCATGTTGTGGTCGTTAACACTCCTAATAGATTTTCCTTTGTTAGCGAAATCATTGACATTCTGAAACGAAAAACCTTGGGCTTTTATGAAGTCCATTAAGGTAAGGCACTTCCTACGTTCATCAGCTGCATCCAGGTGACCTTGTTGTGATAAGTGCTACGCAGCTTTGAAGATTTCAGACATGGAGGGGCATGGGACCTACATTTTCCACGGTTGTGCTGTTAGTTTCTGAATCGGAAGACTCAACAGAGGCAAGATTAGTCGTAACAGGCATGTGGTCAAATTTTGTCATAGCCGTGTCAACAGCAGCAGGGGAGTTTGGGTTTGAAACACCAAAATCGGTGAACATGTCACGGGAAAGGCTACTCTCAGAGTTACCAGCCGAGAGGTGGGAGAAATCAGCCATGGCGAGTCGGGAAGACGGGTGGGAGAGGAGGAAGGGAGGAGGCAGACGAAGGAGGGCGGAGGAGGAAGGGGATGGATCAAAGAGGAGAATAGAGAAGTTTGGTAAGGGCTGAGAAGTTAGGTGAGATTGGGCGGGAAACCAGAAAAAGAGAAAAAGGGTTGAAGGTAACCCAGAAACCTTTGAGCACTTGTTCTTCGAATGTACCTATTCTTTGATAATCCTAAAAAGTGCATTAGACTTAGGAAATTGGGTTTCTATCCCAATAACATGGGATGCTCTCATTGGATACCTCACCAACTACCAAGGCTCTAACCTAACCAAGAATATTTTGAGCCTCACGGTAGCCACATGCTTCTACAAAGTTTAGGAGGCTAGGAACACAAAGATGCACAAGGGTACCACTATTCCACCTAGATCTCTTGCAAAAGACAGTATAAATCTTATAAAATCAAGACTCTTCTTGTAAATCTTTTATCAAGGCTACTAATAGTAATCATTACTGTAATTTGTTGTTAACTCACTAGAATAGTCGGGATCTCTTCCTTGTATCGTATACTCATCTTTGATCCTTAGATGATGTTACTATATTCTGGGGTATGACCCTTAGCCATTGTAATTTTGGTCCTTTAATACAAACAAATTTAGCAAAAAAAAAAAAGAATGGGTCTCCTTGTCGAAGCCCACGAGAGCTACTGAAGAACCCAACAAGAGTGCCATTCATTTTAATATAGAACATGGCTGAGGTGATGTAAGCTTTGATCCATCCTATGTAGATAGCAGGGAACTGAAATGCTTTGAGGGTATCAAAAAGAAATTCCCAACGAACCGTATCAAAGGATTTCCTAAGATCAATCTTGAGGGCATATCTAGAAGGTCCAGACTTCTTGGAGTATCCTTGGAAAAGTTCTTGGGCAATTAGGATATTATCACTAATGCTTCTACCTTTGACAAAGGTTGATTGGGCTTGGTCAATAATCTAAGGCAACACTTCCTTTAGTCTGTTAGAAAGAAATTTTACAATACATTTTTAGATGGTGTTGCAGCATGATATAGGCCGAAAGTCAGTCATTGATGAAGGATTGGAGCCTATGGGAATCAAAGCTAGAGTTGTGGAGTTAATCCCTTTGGTGAGCCTGCTAGCCAAGAAGAAGTTTTCTTTAAGAAATCAGACCCAATAATATCCTAGTAGCTAAGGAAGAAGTTCACATTAAAACCATTCGGTCCTGGACTCTTGTTACGTTTCATAGAGTTGAGGACCTTAAAGATCTCCAAGTCAGATATAGGAGCAATGAGTTGTGAGGCTTGGAGAGGGCTCACCAGATTCACAGGGAAATAGAAAAGGTGCCAAACCCAGCATAAGGTGTGTCCGAAGCATTAAATAAAGTTTTGAAATAATCCACTGCAATAGTCTCAACCTGCTCCTTGCCATGCACCATTATGCCATCATCATTAAGGATATAAAAGATTTTATTATGCTTTTCATCATATTAGCAAAAAATGGAGTGTTCTGGTCGCCTAAAGCCAACCTGTTTGCTCTAGATTTCTGTTGCATAAGGACTTCCTCCCTATCAATAGCCTGGTAAAGCTTTTGGGTGCAACATTTCTCTAAAATCAAGAGGGTCGGGTCTAAAGGTTGGTCATGGAGGAGAGATTGAACATAATGAAGTTCGTCTTTAGCCAGCTTAGCCAAAGAAGTGAGATTGTCAGTTGTGAGGTTAAGAGAGATTAAGGCATGTTTGGTACATTTCATCTTTGCAGAGAAAACATAAAAGGGGTTCCTATGGAAGGGTGTAATCTAGGTTGAGCCCCCAACCTCCATAAAACCCTCAAGAAGGGACATGTGGTTAAAGAATTGAAAATGCCTACGGGGTTTAAGAACCTGATGCTAGTATTAAGAAGTACCAGAGAGTGATCAGATATGCCTCGATGAGCATAAGTAGCAAGAGAGAGATCAAAGTTAGTGAACCAAGCAGAATTACCCATAACTCTGTCGAGTTTCTTATGTACAGGCCGAGAGGATTGGTTGTTCCACCAAGTAAATAATGGACCAATGTCTCTAAGATCATCAATACCAATAGAAGAAGTGCAGTCTTTGAAATCATTTTTCCTAATGTCCCAAGTATCATTAGGTTGATTAGTCTCAGATAGATCTTTTATCACATTAAAATCACCCATTAAGCACCAACTTCCAGAAGGAGAAAGGGTGCCCAACTCATTCTATAGTTCTCTTCTTTCAGTATAAGAGTTCAGCCCGTAAACAAAGGAAACGAAGAAAGATGTACTATTAAAATCTAAAGATTGCACCTTACAATGAATAACCTGGGAGGAAACAAAAAGGACATCCATGTTCCAAAGATTAGGATTCCAACATACCCAAATCCTACCATTGTTATGAAAATCACAGTTATAAGCCCATTCCCATTTTGCACACAGCTTCCTGGAAATTTTCTCGGCGTTTGCTAGTTTAACTTTAGATAATGGATATATTATGATCAACAATAGTTTTCTTTACATAAGCCTGCTTAGGCTATTTATTTAGACCACGAATATTATAGGCTGCAAGCATAATTAATTAAACTGATGGTGGGGAGGGGGTGTTGCCAGTTTTACCCTTGCCTTTCCTCTTTTTTGTAGCTTTTGGGTTCTCCATACCAGAAATCTGTTTGTTCTTCAAGTCTTTTCCTTCCTTTTTGTCTACAACCTTAAGTCTAGAAATAAGGGGATTTGTGGCAGTTAGGGATTCAGTGTCCGATTCAAGAATGTGGTCAGTCTGATCAATTGGGGAAAAGGTATTGGACATGGTCATGGCAGCATTAGGAATGGGATTATCAGTACAAAATTTAGCCCAACGAGCCACAGTCACACAATCATTAGAGGGGGAGCCATCATTTCCTTTGGAGATAGATATAACTTCTGGTAAAGGGGAGTGCGATATGAGACCAACAAAAGAGTAAGCCACCTTTGTATGGCCAACCATAACTGTATATGCATCTCCAATTGGGTCAGCCGAGGTTCCTTTAGGAAACCATTTGAAGTTGGCTTTGGGGCATTTAATGAGGGAGTGACCAAAGACTAGACAGGATGAGAAGGTGATAAGTAGGTTTTATACCTACTTCTTCGGTATCTATTGCTTGAATTAGTTGCTTAAACCTATGTTTCTTAGTTACTTTTCATATATTTTATGTTATTTTGTAGGCTATGACATAACATTGGCATGAAGAAGCAAGGGAAAGAAATTCAGACATCTTTTGGACAAAAATACGCAAGTAAATACAAGAAGAGAAGATTGAAGGACTTTTAACACTAAGTTGGATGCATGTTCTTGGCTTGGAACTTGGAGTATACTGTAGATCTTCGTCTAAGCTTTCCAGAACATCTTGAATTGTCCCAATCGGAGTTCGGATGCGAGAGTTATGGCCTTTTTATCTACGAAAATCAAAGCTAAGAGTTGTCGTGCTTGCCATTTAAATATTATCTACTTCAAGCCCAATTTCCACCTTGATCCGGTCCGAATCTATCAATTCTTAGAGAATAAACATTGTAGAGCTCGTCGATATCTTCGATTTGATAGGTGGCAGGCCTTGTAACTCTTCTTGAATCAAAAGTTATGGCCGTTTTCCCAAATGATGTCAAAGCAGAAAAGGTACCCCCGCTTGGGCGGACTTTTCCTTCACAAAACCCCCACCGGGGTGGGCATACCAGCTGGAAGAAAGTAGGGACCCCCGCTGGGGCGCGCCCTTTACAAGGCTAGACCCCCACCGGTTCATGGGTTACGCGCAAAAAAGACGTTTTTTGGACAAATTTGAGTTCGGAAAGGATTCTTTTGATCCGATTGACTCAAAGACTTCCAAGAGGACTTAACGACATATAAAGAGACTTATAAAAAAGGGAGAATCACAAGGATTAGAGGAGAGATTAGAGAAGAGAAAGGATTCCTTTAGATTAGATTATTGTAGATTAGGACCAAAACCCTAGTTCTTGTTAGATTTGGAGATTGAAGCAACTTGGAGACCATTGAAGATTCAAAGTAGGAGCAAGGAGGGAGCTTCAAATCTACAAACAATAGATTCTATCTTCTTATCTTCTTCTATTTTTGCCTTTTAATGATTATTCAATTGTGGATTCTTAGTTTTAATTCAATAATCATGAACTAATTCTTTGTTTGAGATTACAATGGATCTTATTGTGTAGTTTATTTTAATATGTTTCACTATCAATTATTATGTTCTATTGTGAGGATTGCCTATTGTGATTTGGACTTAATTTCTTAATTGTCTGGCTAACAATTACCGTGATAATCTATATGAACTCGAGAAATGAAGTATTGATTTAGATCTTATCATGATAGCATGTGTTTGTGATTTCTGCATAGATGGAATTCATGATTCGTGTTTAGGATAGAGATATGCCTTTACGCCATATGTAATCTTATAGAGAACTTGTGCTTTAAATCCTTTTTAATTATAATTCACATAGAGATATAGTGGATTAGTTAATTAGGGTGTCTTGCTTAATTCTATCATTTGTGGATTTAAGTGAGAGTATGGGTATTATGCATCGAGAGGTGGTTTTATCAGCTTTAGTGTTCTTGATTAACAATTCATGATAGAGAATAATTGATGAGAAGTGTGTTAACTTAAATGAAGCAATAAGTGAAGTTGTGATCTTAAATCTCCGTAATCTTAATTTAACTAATGGAATTTAATAGTAGTTTAATCATATAATTTGAAATTTATTCATTTAAATAAGATTGAGTTGGTTACGGGTTAGTATTTGGTGATTTTTTATTAAATAATTTCTCGTGAGAACGATACTCTACTTTCACTTTATTACTTGTTGACCACGTATACTTGCGTGTTGTGCGTAATTAGATTTTACCCAACAAGTTTTTGGCGCCGTTGCTGGGGAATTAGTTAATATATTTTTGCCAATATTAGCTTCAATCAAATTAGTCTTAATTTAAACATTTTTTTTCCTTTTTATTTAATTCTCTTCTTATTTTTCTTTCTTTTCAGGTACCATGGCAGAATTTAATTATCAATGGCCGTATACGAGAATGACTCAGTTAAGGGGAGTGGGGATTGATGGTCTCAATGCATTTTCTACATTATCAGCGCAACTTTAGACACTTTCGAGGAGGTTGGACGTTGTTGCAGCCCAACGTAATCGAAGGATAACAATTAATTGCAATTATTGTGCTGGTAATCATCCGAGTCATCAATGCACCATTATTTTTGGGCCGAGACAACACGGTGGTGAATACCTTAAGGATTATACATATGCTAATTATCATCAAATTTGGGGGTATCACCCGGATTCGTCATGGAGCTATACTTATGAAGACAAATACTACGCTCCAAATCCAACATACACACCATAATTTTCATGTCCACCTCCATTGCCATAAGAAGAAAAGCCAAATCTGAGGGATGTCATATTGAAGGGCATAGCAAACCTAGAGGAGATGAGGATTAGCCAAGAGCTGTCAACCCAAAATTTTAATAATCGGATTGAACAACTCGTCACTACCTCAACCAATGGTCCTCAATACATGGCTTCCGAGACTGAGATAGATAATTCAAGGTTGGAGGAATTATTGTCCAAGTTCGTAGCATCAAATGTGGAGAAGAGGATTAATCAAGAGCGGTCAATTCAGAATCAAGAGATATCAATTCAAAATCTGTAGAACCAGATGGATCAAATGCTCAAAGCCTTGAACAACTGTTCTCAAAATAATTGGTGTTATGATGAGAATTCCAAGATTGATGAAGTGCCCGAACCAAATCTACAACTGGATGAGAGACGAGATGTTGAAAAGAGGAGACAAGTGGGGATGAACTAACTATGAGTACTAACAAGGATGAGCCGATGTTATTAATTCCTCAAGTGCCTTCTCCACCAAAGTTAAAGAATCCGGTTAGATTTGCAAAACCTTGTCCACTAGGTAGTTATGTCGTCGACAATACTCCTTGTGACATAAAAGCGAGTACAACTTCGAAGCCATGATGCGATGAGCTGGAGAAGATAAAAGAAGAGATTGTTGTGTCTGACAAGCTTCAATGCCAGAATCTATTCGCAGACACAATGGTGAAAACACCTAGATGTTCAACATTCTCAAATGTGATCTTATCTAAACAAAGCATGCTAGGTGACTTTAATGCAATGGTCATCACAAATGGGAACCTACCAAAAGCTACATTATTTCTGATGGGTGGAGGGTTCCTCAACTTTCGAAGAGGAATTGGATAGCATGGACTAGACAAAGTCAGGCTGAAAGAATGTAATTCAAGTGCTAACTGGGAGGCAACCCAAGAATTTTTTATATTTATATGATTTACTAGTTTATTTAGTAGATAGGAATTAATTTGCTTATTAAGTTCTCTTACCAATCCAAAGTTCTATTCTAATCCATGTTGTCTCTCTTCATTGCAGGTATTGGAGGTTCAATGGACAGGCAAAAGATTATGGAAAGGGAAGCCACCAGCCTGAGCCCATGACATAGTATCTTCCTTTCAAATTCCCAAGGGGAGGAATTTTTAGTCTTTGTGCCATGCCACCATCACCTCACTCTTAAATGATTACAGGGAAGTCCTCATCCACTTCATGCTTTATTTTACAATGAGGACATTGTAATTGTTAAGTTTGGGGGAGTTAATTAGTTTAGTTTTGCATGTTTAATGTAGTTGTTTTAGTTTTGCATAAGTTATCATGTTTGTTTAGTTTAGGATTATTATATGTTTGCTTTCATGTAGTATAAGTGGATAATAGTTTGCATAGTAGAGTAGTTGTAAATAGTTTGTATTTATGTTTATAAAAAATTTCAAAAATATTAGTTAGTTACTATGTTCATTTGCATGAATCCAGTTGTTAGATAGTTTAAGTTTATTTTGGCCAATGATGAAATTGGAATTGAGTTGACAAATATAGTACTTATTATTAGAGCTTTGACGTGATTTTTTGTTATGAATTGGATCTTTTCCTATTTGAAACTGGTATAATCAAGGTTAGCACGTTAGAGACAACTTTGTTGACTGATTAAGTTTAAATTGATATATAATTGACTTCTTAAGGATAATACTAGTTTGAATGAATGAAAGACATGAAAAGGCGGAGATGACTAAATTTAGACAAAAACTTAAGTTTGGGGGAAAAATTTGGGATATATAAGCTTGAAAAAAGAAAAGAAAAACAGATGAAAAAAAAATACCGTGGCTAGTCTTGTTTCGGGGCCTTTGTTACCTGAGCAAGTACGCCCGAGGGAGTGTCTTTACACCTAGCGCCCTAAGGTCTTTATGGTCTCGAAGTCGTTGGTCGAAAGCTCGCTAAGGGGTAGCACTGTTAGCCTAATGGAATGAGACATTGCACAGTCATGGTAAAGAAAAAAAATTAAATATAAAAAAAACAATAAGACGGGAAAAGAGCAAAAAACCCCCATAATGCAATGTAAAGCATAAGTATCCTAGATTTGACTCTTGAATTTGGTGGATGTTTGACTTTAGTTTGATTTAGCTTGTTCGTTAATTTTGTGAGTTTTCACTGTATGATGCCTTTAAAGAAATCTATTATGTGTTGTATTTAGCATTATATCAGTTCACATGGATGTTGAGCACACACACACTATATCAGTAATAACTGTTTAAGATTTGATGATTGATTGAGAAATTACTGATGAGTTTTGATATGTTGTATTATCATGTTTACTTGATTTCGCTTGAGGTTGGTTGAATATACTTGTTTCTGTCATTACTGTTGGATTCGTAGGCATGTATTTTAGTTGCATTGCATAGTATTTTTGTTTTGTGTTTTTGCTTGAGGACAAGCAACGGTTTAAGTTTGGGGGTATTTGATAAGTAGGTTTTATACCTACTTATTCGGTATCTATTGCTTGAATTAGTTGCTTAAACCTATGTTTCTTAGTTACTTTTCATACATTTTATGTTATTTTGTAGCTATGACATAACATTGGCATGAAGAAGCAAGGGAAATCAATTCGGACATCTTTTGGACCAAAATACGCAAGTAAATGCAAGAAGGAAAGATAGAAGGACTTTTAACACTAAGTTGGATGCATGTTCTTGGCTTGGAACTTGGAGTATACTGTAGGTCTTTGTCTTAGCTTTCTGGAACATCTTGAATCGTCCCAATCGTAGTTCAGATGCGAGAGTTATGGCTTTTTTATCTACGAAAATCAAAGCTAAGAGTTGTCGTGGTTGCCATTTACATATCATCTACTTCAAGCCCAATTTCCACCTTGATCCGATCCGAATCTGTCAATTCTCTGAGAATGCAAGTTGTAGAACTCGTCGATATCTTCGATTTGATAGGTAGCAAGCCTCGCAACTCTTCCTGGATCAAAAGTTATGGATGTTTTCCCAAAGGACGTCAGAGTAGAAAAGGTACCCCCGCTGGGGCGGGATTTTCCTTCACAAAACCCCCGCCAGGACGGGCATACCAGCTGGAAAACAGTAGGGACCCCCGCTGGCCCACCCTTTACAAGGCTAGACCCCCGCCGGGGCAGGGGTACGCGCAGAAAAGACATTTTTTGGCCAAATTTGAGTTCAGAAAAGATTCTTTCGATCCGATTGACTCAAGGACTTCTAAGAGGACTTAAAGACATATAAAGAGACTTATAAAAAGAGGAGAATCACAAGGATTAGAGGAGAGATTAGAGAAGAGAGAGGATTACATTAGATTAGATTATAGTAGATTAGGACCAACACCCTAGTTCTTGTTAGATTTGGAGATTGAAGCAACTTGGAGACCATTGAAGATTCAAAGTAGGAGCAAGAAGGGAGCTTCAAATCTAAAGACAATAGATTCTATCTTCTTATCTTCTTCTATCTTTGTCTTTTAATGATTATTTAATTGTGGATTTTTAGTTTTAATTCAATAATCATGAACTAATTCTTTGTTTGAGATTACAATGGATCTTATTGTGTAGTTTATTTTAATATGCTTCACTATCAATTATTATGTTCTATTGTGAGGATTGTCTATTGTGATTTGGACTTAATTGCTTAATTGTCTAGCTAACAACCGTGATAATCTATATGAACTCGAGAGATGAAGTATTGATTTAGATCTTATCATGATAGCATGTGTTTGTGATTTCTGCATAGATGGAATTCATGATTCGTGTTTAGGATAGAGATATGCCTTTACGCCATATGTAATCTTATAGAGAACTTATGCTTTAAATCCTTTTTAATTATAATTCACATAGAGATATAGTGGATTAGTTAATTAGGGTGTCTTGCTTAATTCTATCATTTGTGGATTTAAGTGAGTATGGGTATTATGCATCGAGAGGTGGTTTTATCTGCTTTAGTGTTCTTGATTAATAATTCATGATAGAGAATAATTGATGAGAAGTGTGTTAACTTAAATGAAGCAATATGTGAAGTTGTGATCTTAAATCTTCGTAATCTTAATTTAACTAGTGGAATTTAATAGTAGTTTAATTATATAATTTGAAATTCATTCATTTAAATAAGATTGAGTTGGTTACGGGTTAGTATTTGGTGATTTTTTATTAAACAATTTCTCGTGGGAACGATACTCTACTTTCACTTTATTACTTGTTGACCACGTATACTTGCGTGTTGTGCGTAATTAGATTTTACCCAACAGAAGGTAGGGGGTTTACTTTGGTATTCAACATCAACTTAGTGAAGGTGTAATTGTTAGATTAATCTTGCTTGGTAGCAACACGGATGGAAGGAGGAAAGGGAAATGAGGCTTTGACTTAAATATATACACGAGCAAAATTTACGAAATCATTCTTAGAGGTCATCTCATCTATGAAAATAGGTTTCCCTATTGCACTTGCTATGTAGCTGATGCCTTCATTCGACCAGTATGAGAGCGGTATATTGCTGAGTTTCACCCAAACTGGGAAATTCTCACAGTCTGATTTAGAAAAAACCACTCCTTCCTTCCATTGTTGCAGAACCCTAATCTTTGAGGTGAAGTGCCATGTGCCGGATGCCAACACATTGTCACTATCATTTTTTGAGCTGAACTTGAAAATGTAGTATCATTTGCTATGGAGGAAGACGTTTGAAAGGCCAAGATGCCCCCACAGCCTTCGGGTTATGGGCTCAACAACTTTGAAGGGGAGAGATGAGTGTAAGAAGTACCCCACTAAGCTTGATGCCCAAAGTTTGTTCCCTCTATAAAGCATGTCATCCGGAAGAATTACATACAAGTCGCCATCAGTCAAGGTTGAAGGGTGGTATGAGTGACCGAGAAACTCTGTCAACAGGCTTTCCAACCACATCACACCAGGATTTAGAGGGCACATTCTCCAAAGAAACAGGGATTTCACCTTCTTCAAGGGTTCGGGCGGGAAATTTCAAATTTAAAGGCAGAGCTGACACATTAGGGTTAGATGTGACAAGACCAGAAGGTGTTGGAGTTGGAGCCAGAGCTACCGGCCGAGAGCTACTACCAACCCATGCTGCTGGAGGAAGCTTTGGAAAGTGAGACCTTGGCTCAGGTGCTTCACCCACACACTGGACCGGTGAAAGAAGCCCACCCAGAAATTTCCCCCCAGATGTCGAGGGGACAATATGGCTAGGACTATTAACAGATACCTGGATGGCATTGCTAAAATTTACCTTCTTCCCATCAGATAGGAATTCTTAGACATCATTTGAGGTAACCCCATGGGCTGATAAGAAGGACATCAGATGCAACAAAAGCTAAAATTGATCTATTTGCAACAAAACAACATGGGTTATATTCTCTCTCTAGGATTTTCCTCTCACTTCTCTCTAAAATTCTCTCTTCCGTTAACCCCCTTCATTTTCCATTACCGTTACCCCCCCCTCTTTTCCTTTTTCGTCTCCCACCCAATCTCGCCTATTCTTTTCTTCCTTACCAACTTTTTTTATTTTCCTTTTTTAGCTCCCTCCCGCCCCTCCTTCTCTCTCCTCCATCTACTCTTGCCTCTGCCCGCACCGGTCATACCTTCTCTCCTTCCTCTCCCTCATTTTCACCAGTTTCTTTCGCTCGCCTTGGTAGACTATGGTCACCGCTTTGCTGATTATTTCTTGCTAGGTTTCTCGCCGGTTTTTCTGCTTTGTGGTTATTCTTTCATGGTCTTGCCTTTTTGCCTTTGGCTTCCGGGTTTGTCATGGCTGCTACTATGCTTTAGACTGTGGACTGCAGTAGGATGGTGTGGTCTGGGGACTGCTATTCTTGTGGTCTGCTTTTGTGGCCTGGTCTAGTTGAGGTCTCATTGCAGGTGTTGTCGCTGGTTTTTTCTGAAATGGTCTTGAGTCTGCGGTCTGCTATGTTGGGTCTGCTAGGTTTGCTTCAGCTTCCTGGTTCTTGGTAGGTGCTACTGAGCTTCACTGCTGCAGCAGATGTCTCTCTTCTTGTGGTTTCAGTTGCAGTGCTGCTGCTGGTCTAGTTTCTGGTATGTGGCCTGCTGCTAGCTTGAGTAGCTGTTGATTATTGTTAGTGATCTTTTCTCATTGCTATCGCTTCTATAATCTAGTTTTGTCCGCCTTTTGGACTAGCGTGTTGCCGCTGCTCTGTTGGTTAGTTGTTACTCTTTGTTTGTTGTTGACTGCTGGTTCAAACTGTTGCTGAAGCCCTTTTGGGATTTTACTGTGTTTGTGGGCACGTAACTGCTATTTGATGTTGCTTGTTTCCTTTATAACAATAATAGTTGTTGTTACTATAATAGTTTTGTTGGGCGTCAGGCCTGTAATCTTTTATAGTCATGACTTTATAGGGCATGTCCTATGATGTCTATGCTATATTCTGATTGGGGATTCCCATGATGTTTGTAATTTCTTTTGTTTTAATACAATTTAAATTTAGCAAAAAAAAGAAGACTATGACCACCTTTCTGTTAGGAATTCTGTTAGTTCTGCTTCCCAGGATCTTTTCGTTGAATTTGGGATCTCTAACCCAAATTCATCTTTTATTGATGATGAGGCTATGGCCGAGTCTGTGCCAGTTCCGGCCGCTGCTACCCCTGCCTCGGACAACTCTGACGCCTCTGAAACCAATAGTGTTGTTGAAGCGAGCCCAGGGCTTCAACATGGTTCCACCATGAAAGAGATTTTCATAGATGCTCAAACGTTATCCAAACATGGGAATATTGAAGCTGCTAATGAGCGAAAAAAGATTTAACCTGCTGTTGGACTTCATTAAAGCTCAAGGTTTCTCAATTAACAATGTAAATGAGTTCGCCTGTAAAGGAAAATCTGTTCTCACTATCAATGCAAATGATTTTTTTGATAAAAGTTCCCTTAGAGCTTGCAGTCCATAAGCTCCGGATATGCCCCTTAACCTCTCTGTCTCGGGTGATGTGCCTTCTTTGGAAGAAGGTGAGTTTCCTGGTGCTTCGATTTTGGTGGATGACTCTGGGTCTACTTCTGGGCAAGCTGGGCCTGTGTTGGGTAAGCCTTGTTTGAAGACTTATAGCTCGGGAGTGGCTCAGCAGGTGGAAAAGGCCCCCTCTGTTAATGTCGATGGTGTGGTGCCTCCGGTTTTGCCTTCTTAGAGCTCTGTTGTGGCAAAAGGCACCCCCAAAACTTCTTTGGTTCTTGATTATCCATCCTGCTCCTCCATCTCTGGAAAATGGGACCATCACTATAAAGGCCCCTTCAGAGGTCCTTGAGCTTGGTAATAACCTCTGGAAATCCTGCCTTTTTGGAAGTTTTTTTTTTGCTAAATTTAAACTGAAAAAAAAAGAAAGAATAAGAACAAAGTACATGGGACAGAACCCCAAATAGTATACCATAGCCATCATATGACAGGCCCTATGATGGCAGTAGTAAACCCAAGCTAGACTAGCAAACAAAGAACCAACATGGAAAGTGACAACAATATACAACCAACAAGAAGGCTTGATATCAGCCAATACAACCTGCAACAAACCAAACCTGTAGCATTACCAATAATAGCAAACCAAACCAAAGAAGGAATAAGCAGAGGAACAACCCAACATAGCACAAACTGCCAAATTCAGACTGCACAATCACCCATCCCAACACGATCCAAGACCAAGAGCTAAACCAGTTAAGTGGCAATAACTAGCGAGCGAAGCGAAAGAAAACCCAAAATAAAGAGCTGGCAAACGGTGAAGCGATCGACGCACAACAAGTAGTCAGAGAACGATGAAGAAAGACAACATAACCAGATGCACAACAAGCCACTGCGAACAAGAGAGTAGTAAACAACAACCACACCAAAGAAGTCACCCCCCCAAAATAGAAGAAGCGAACACTGCAAGCAGCGAACCAACATTCAGACCCCAAAATAGAATAGCTGCACAACAAGCAGCTGCAACTATACAAAACAGCTGCAGCAAGCTCCACACCAGCAGACTGACCCCAAAATAGTAGAACATCACAGCAAGCAGCTGCATCTATACAAGCTCCAAACCAAAGCTCCAAACCAGCAGCAAACCAACAGACTGAAGCATTATTGCTAGACAAACTCAAACTGATTGCAAACAAATTCAGAACCATAACCAGCATAAGAAAAGGCCCATCCATGTAGCATAATACATCAACATTAACACTTACAAATCTTACAATCTTATAAATCTTACAAATCAAGATGTTGAAAACATAACCTGGATTTAATTTGTTAAAACCTAGCATTAGTATGGAGACCACACTTAAGCAACTGAATAATATCAAGGATAATGTTCCGAGCAGGAATAACAACTTTAGTAAAAATCCTAGCATTCCGTTCTTGCCATATCCTATAGACCACAACAGCAAAGCCAAAATGCAAAAGACTATGATAAAAGTTT
This sequence comes from Panax quinquefolius, assembly GCA_020205615.1. Classification (NCBI taxonomy): domain Eukaryota; kingdom Viridiplantae; phylum Streptophyta; class Magnoliopsida; order Apiales; family Araliaceae; genus Panax; species Panax quinquefolius. Next base: position 105,252,394 of record CM035160.1, on the reverse strand, counting down.
TGGCAGGAGCTGCGAGTAATAAACTCAGTGATAGAGGTCCAACTACGACTGAACCCACGCCAACCACAACATCTAAGAACTGCAACCAGAATCTGAAAAGAATAACTACAGTGGAAAAATAGATGATGGAAAGTTTCCCTTTCGTTGGAGCAATGAACACATAAAGGGTCAACCTCAAGGCCAAACTATAGAAGTTTATCGAGCGTCCGCAACCCTTTATGGAACGCCAGCCACAGAAGGAAAGAGTACCGAGGTGGCACAATCTTATGCCAAACCAGACTATGCCACCTTACAGTCAACCCTACCTGACGAATGGAATGCCAGATAGTAGAAGTTTTAACTTCATTAGCTAAATTCCAGTCCCAGAGAAGTCCATCCTGACAATTCGAATCACAGTTCCTAGAGAGGTCAAAAGAGGACCTAAACGCAATGACATCATTATGATTAGAATTTGGTAGATTCCATATAGAGTTATGAATGATACTACTTACGAAAACAATGTTGGAAGTTTTATTCACTCTAGGCTTCCTTTTAAACTGGTTGAAGATAGTGTTCATAAGATGTGGGATATCTTGGGGCTGCAGAAGGTCTTCTTGCAGGATAAGGGGTATTTCATCTTCAAATTCTCTAATCCTGAGGCATGTGACAATATCCTAGCTTTAGGTCCTTGGTATGTTTCAAATAAGCTTCTACAGCTCTTGCATTGGAAGGAGGGGTTTGATTTTAAATCTGATATGTGCTCAAAGGCCCCGGTTTGGGTGAAATTCCATAATGTTCCTTTGTCCTACTTATCTGGCCCTGGACTAAGCTACATCGCTAGTGGGATAGGTAAACCTCTCTTTGTAGATAAGATTACAGAAAAATAAGAGCCCATGAACTTTGCTAGGATTTGTGTTGAGATTACTTCCTCTTCAGGCTAGCCCTCTAGCCTTGAAGTTGTTACCCTTGATGAGGTAACCAAATCAGAAAAAGTGGTCTCGGTTGAAGTAGAGTACCAGAATAAACCTTTATCATGCTCTCATTGCAAGTCCTTTGGGCACTCTCTTCTTAGATGTCCTCAAGCTAACTTTAAATGGGTTCCCAAAGCTGCCCCTTCAATGCTTGCCCCTGCTATTGGTAAATCTTCTGCTTCTCCAACTATCCCCTCTCCCCCCCCCCTCTGCAGCTTCTGACTGTTGGAACTTGGTTGCTAAGGGTCCTAAACAGCAAGTTGGTTCGGCCTCTCCCTCTGGTCCTCTAGACTCAAATTCATTCAACCTTCTTTCCCCTATGGCCGCGGGTCCTCAGGACTGTTTCTCTGATACTGATGTCACCTCTTCTCCTAACCCTCTTGTGGGTAAACTTGAAATGATTGATAAGAAGGAAGGTCGAGATCTCAAAAACAAAGCTGCAGGCTCTCTTGATATTAGTCAAGTCTCTAAGAAAAAGATCAAAGGAGGGGGGAGCAAGAAGTCCCCAGCTTAAATTCCTTCCATGTTTTATGTTAAATTTTTTCTTTATGAATATTAGAGGTGTAAATATATCTCCTAAGTAGCCTAGCGTCCATGATCTCATTTGTAAGCATAGTATCTCTTTTGCTGGTCTGGTTGAAACAAGGGTCAAGTCACCTAAGGCCAATTCTGTCTCTAAAGCTATTTGTAGGAATTGGCAGTGGCACTTTAATTATGAGTATCATGTGAATGGAAGAATTTGGGTTGGTTGGGACCCAAATATCTTGAATGTCAATGTAATTACAAAGTCTGCACAATTTATCCATTTTTATGTTTCTTCTGTCAACTTTAGTTGTAATGGTTTTGTTACTATTGTCTATGGGCTCAATACCCCTAGTGAAAAGAAATTTCTATGGAATGATTTGAGAGCTATTGATGTCTCGATCGATAAACCGTGGACCCTTCTTGGGGAATTCAATGTGGTTAAATCCTTGACTAAAATTGACGAAGGTGCTTGTACTTGGGACTATGGTATACAAGACTTTATGGATTGGCTTGATGACCTTCTCTTGATGGACCTCCGTGCTATTGGCCCTCATCTCACTTGGTGGGATTCTCAAATAGCAAACCGAACATACAAGAAGCTTGATCGTGCTTTGGTAAATAACCTCTGGTTGGATTCCTATCCCAACTCCCAAGCTCTTTTTTGCCCTCGAGACCTCTCTAATCACTGCCCTATGGTGGTTCATCATGGTTTTTCCTTGCCAATCATTCCTACTCCTTTCCAGTTCTTTAATTTTTTTATTTTTTTATTTGTTAACCCCAACCGCAGTCAGACTAATCCCCTCGGCCCGGACCAGCCTTTTCTTTGAACCAACTTTCACTGGCGATCCGTGGCCACCATTAACATTACTGCCTTAACAAATATTGCAGGCGGGGATCGATCCGAGGATGCTCGAGTTTATGGTTCACCCCAAGTCGAAACTTATCGCTGCGCTAAGTGCTGGTGGTCGAAACTTTCTAGTTCTTTAATTTCATGATGGATCTGGATAATTATCATGATGTGGTTCAGATTGTTTGGCTCACTCCTTTCTCAGGTGACCCGCTACAGATTCTGGCAGAGAAGCGATCTGGTTTCAAGGATCTTAACCAGCGTAATGGAAATCTGATCTCAAAAGTGAATAAGGCTAGGGACTGCTTTCACGCTACTCAGCATGCCATTTCCCTCAATCCGGGCGATCTTTCTCTCCTTCTCATTCAAAGAACTCAAACTGAATCTCTTTGGGCTACTCTCCGCCTTGAAGAGAAGCTCGTTAAGAAAAAATCTAGAATTCAATGGTTGAAGGAAGGTGATAAGAATACAGGTTACTTCCATAACCAAGTAAAGCAAAGGCGGAACACGAATAAAATTTAAGCAATTGAGAATACGGAGGGTGAATTGTGTTTTGGGTACTCGGCTGTTCAACGTGTTGTAGTAAACCACTTCTATGATCTTTTTGGTACGCCTTCTCCTGCTGATAGCCCCTCTATCCCTTTTCATGATTCTCTTGGGGCCAAGCTTGTGTCATCACTATTGCTCGAACGAGATGTGTCGGATGAGGAGATTTTGTCGACCCTTAAGTACATGAAGAAGATGAGCCATGGCCCTGATGGGTTTAATGTTAATTTCTTCCTCCATGTTTGGGACATTGTTGGGGAGGTTTGTTTTTTTTTTTTGCTAAATTTAGACTGAAATAAATAAAATGGGGGATTACAAAACCGCATGGGAGAAACCCAAACAGAAATAGCAAAGACAACATATGACATGCCCTATGGTGAAAAGACTATAAAAGGATACAACCGTCTACCCAAAAGAAAAAGTTACAGTACATGTCAAAGCATAAATAAGAAGACGATCGAACACGGAATGACGACCCACTCGTGGCCGAATCCCCACTCGATGAAGACCCACGCTACAAAGCCCCACATTGCCGAAGTCCAAGCCACTGAAGAGACCATCAGGAAAGCTAAGTCATAAGGCCAAACTGGCCAAAGCTGGCCAAAGGCGAAGCCCCACTCTACGAAGACCCACTCTAGGCCGAAGTTCAGTCTACGAAGACCTAATCTCCAAAACCGCTTGGCCGAGCCCCTCAAAACCGAAGTCCAAGCCATCTGAGCCCCTCTTGGCCGAAGCCCCTCATTGCCGAAGTCCAAGCCACTGAAGAGACCATTATGAAAACAAAGTCATAAGGCCAAAATGGACGAAGCTGGCCGAAGCCAAAGCCCCACTCTACGAAGACGACCCACTCGAGGCCGAAGCTAACTCAATGAAGACCCATTTTCCAAAATCGCTTGGCCGAGCCCCTCAACACCGAAGTCCAAGCCATTCAAGCCCCTCTTTGCTGAAGCCCCCCTGTATGAAGACGACCCCCTCTAGGCTGAAGCCGCACTCTACGAAAGATACACTCTACAAAGACTCACTCTCTGAAACCTCACTCTATGAAGACCACTCTTGGCCAAACTCCACTTTACGAAGCCCCATTCTACGAGTCCCCACTCTATGTTGCCATGCTCTATGAAGGTCCCACATGGCCAAGACCCCACTCTACGAAAGCCTCATTCGGTCAAAACCCCACTCTACGAAGTCCCCAGCACCAGCACTAAGAGACCACAAACAATCCCACTCTGCAAGTGCAGCTCTACGAGTGCAGCTACAACACAAAGGATCTATAGCAAAGTCTAGACTTAATTTTTTGAAATTTAGCATTAGAATGAAGCCCACACTTTACCAAATGAATAATATCATGAATGAGAATCCAAGCAGGGGTGGAAGTATGTGAGAAAATCCTGGCATTTCTTTCGGTCCAGATTCTATAGACCACAGCGGCAAACCCAAAATAGAGAAGACTAGAGTGAAAGTTTGTACAGGAGCGAGTAGAGATAAAGCCAGTAATAGAAGCCCAACTCCTACTAAACCTTCTCCAACCGCACTGCCTAAGGACAGCTATCAGAATTTGAAAAGAAAAGGAGCATTCAAAGTATAAATGGTTAAAGGTTTCCCCATTAATCGAGCAAAGCACACACATAGGGCTGATATCAAGGCCAAATTGAGTTAATATGTCAAGGGTCCGAAGCCCCTTATGAAAAGCAAGCTAGAGAATAAAAGATTGTCGGGGTGGCACAATCTTGTGCCAAACCAAGCTATGCCAAGACACAGTAGGCCCAGTAAGCCGAATAGAATTCCAGATAGTAGAAGCCTTTATATCCTTTGTACCATCCATGAGAAGACCATCACGGTTTACAGAGTTACAAGGTCTAGAGTAGTCAAAAGAATTCCGAAAAGCAATGACATTCTGGTGGTACGAAACAGGTAAGACCCACCTAGAGTTATGAATAATGCTTTTCACACAGGCATAAGGACCAAGCCCCGAGTCAAACCATAGGCTAGTATTAGTTCCATTTCCTATGTCATAAGATATGTGCCTACGTGCAATATCTCTGCATTGTAAAACTTTCCTCGAGATCCAAGAGCAGTCAGAAGGGATAGGAATAGTCCAGAAGGATTTAGACTTGAGCAGTGTAATATGAACCCATTTATTCCAAAGAGATGGAGACATGAGATTAATGATGTGCCAAAGATGCATCAAGATAAGCGATTTATTCCATTCCGCGAGGTTTTTTATGGCTAGACCACCCTCAACAAAGGGAAGACAAATCTTTATCCAAGCAACTTTAGAGCCATGTTTGTCCATGGATGGACCCTTCCATAAGAATTTAGACATGGAAGACTGAAGATCTTTCAAAACTATAGCACGAAGGATGAAGTGAGCCGACCAATAGGCTTGAGAGGCATGGACAACTGACTTGATAAGTTGTATACGGCCGGCGTACGAAAGAAACTTATTGGTCCAAGAGCTAATTTTGGCTTTGACCCTTTCAAGGAGGGGGCGGCAGTCCGCAAGGCTAAGTTTCGAGGTGATCAAGGGAACCCCCAAAAATTTTGCAGGGAACACCCCCAACCGGAAATCCAAATGGCTAAGGATAAGATCCGATTGGGCAGGAGGAAAATAGGAGAGAAAACACATACTTTTTAAGGCGTTGATGTGGAGACCAGAGCCCAAGGAGAACTGGTCGAGACACATCTTAATATTTTTGAAAGAGTCAATATCACCACGACAAAAGATAAGAATGTCATCCGCAATGCAAAGATGGGTTATAGAAAGAGGCGCAGATCACCAATGAAATTTGAAAGAAGCCTGCTTTAAAGTCTAGGAAAGCATAAGAGGATAATGGCTCACCTTGTCTAAGGCCTTTTGCCCCTTTGAAGTAACCACATAAAGCCCCATTAACCTTAACATAGAAACTGGAAGTGGAGATGCAGGCCTTGATCCAAAAAATAAATTTGGGAGGGAACTTGAAAAGTTGTAGAGCAGCCCACAAAAAATCCCAAGAAACAGAGTCAAAAGCTTTCCTGAGATCAATCTTCATAGCACACCTGGCCGGCCCAAAGGGTCTGTGGTAATTTTTGAAAAGTTCCTGAGCAAGAAGAATGTTATCACCAATTATCCGTCCCAGAACAAAAGAAGATTAGAAAGGAGAGATGATGGAAGGAAGAATATCCTTAAACCTAGATGCAATGAGCTTCGAAATAAACTTATAGGTAGTATTGCAGCAAAAGATGGGTCTGTAATCATTCATAGAAAAGGGGTTTTGAACTTTCGGCACAAGAGCAATGGCCGTGGAATTAGACCCCCTAAGCAGACATCCCTGACTGAAAAAGGAACGAATAGCAGTAGTGAAGACCTCCCTAACAATGTCCCAAGCATGGAGGAAGAAATTAACAGTGAACCCATCAGGGCCAGGACTCTTGTTCTTCTTCATGTGCTTGAGGGTGGTCAAAATCTCATCTCATCAGGAACTACCACAGACCCTTTAGGCCGCCCAGATGTGCTATGAAGATTGATCTCAGGAAAGCATTTGACTCTGTTTCTTGGGATTTATTGTGGGCTGCTTTACAACTTTTCAAGTTCCCACCCAAATTTATTTTTTTGGATCAAGGCCTGCATTGCCACTTCCAGTTTCTCTGTTAAGGTCAATGGGGCTTTATGTGGTTACTTCAAAGGGGCAAAAGGCCTTAGACAAGGAGACCCTTTATCCCCCTACCTTTTTGTCATCATTATGGAAGTCCTTTCCCTTATGCTTGCCCAGACTTCATTGAGGGCCTCTTTCAAGTTTCATTGGCGATCTGCGTCCCTTTCCATCACCCATCTTTGCTTTGTGGATGACATTCTTATCTTTTATCATGGTGATATTGACTCTGTCAGGCATATTAAGATGTGTCTCGACTAGTTCTCCTTGGGCTCGGGTCTCCACATCAATGCTTCAAAGAGTATGTGTTTTCTCTCCCATGTCCCTCCAGCCCAATCAGATCTTATACTTTGCCTTTTGGATTTTCGGTTGGGGGTGTTCCCTGCAAAATTCTTGGGGGTTCACTTGATCACCTTGAAACTTAGCCTTGCTGACTACCGCCCCCTCCTTAAAAGGGTTAAAGCCAAAATTAGCTCCTGGACAAATAAGTTCCTTTCATACGCCGGCTATATGCAACTTATCAAGTCAGTTATCCATGCCTCTCAAGCTGTATTTGGTCTACTCACTTCATCCTTCCCCAACAATGCTTTAAAAGATCTTCAATCGTCCATGTCTAGATTCCTTTGGAAGGGTCCATCCATGGACAAACATGGCTCAAAAGTTTCTTGGACTAAGATTTGTCTTCCATTTGCAAAGGGTGGTCTAGCAATAAAGAATCTAGCAGATTGGAATAAATCGCTTATCTTGATGCACCTTTGGCACGTCATAAATCCCCTGTCTCCTTCTCTTTGGGCCAAATGGGTTCATAAAACACTGCTCAAGTCTAAATCCTTCTGGGCTATTCCTATCCCTCCTGACTGCTCTTGTATCGGGAGGAAAGTTTTACAATGCAGGGATTTCGCCTGTAGGCACATATCTTTTGACATAGGAAATAGAGCAAATACTAGCCGATGGTTTGACCCATGGATTGGACAATCTCCTTTGGCAAATTTTGTTCACTCGTCTCTGATTTTCAACTCTGGTCTTGGTCCTTATGCCTGTGTGAATAGCATCATTCATAACTCTAGGTGGGTCTTACCTGCTTCGAATCACCAGGATGTCATTAATTTTCGGAACTCTTTTGACTACTTTAGACCTTCTAACTCTCTGCAAACCGTGATGGTCTTTTATGGGATTGTATAAACGATGTTAAGGCTACTACCATCTGGAATTCTATTCGGCTGACAGGGCCTACCATGTCTTGGCATAGCTTGGTTTGACACGAGATTGTGCCGGCCCGACAATCTTTTATTCTCTGGCTTGCTTTTCATAAGGGGCTTCAGACCATCGACAGATTAACACAATTTGGCCTTGCTATTGACCTTAAGTGTGTGCTCTGCTCTAATGATAGGGAAACTTTTAACCATCTATACTTTGAATGTTCCTTCTCTTTTCAGATTCTGATAGCTATCCTAAGGCAGTGTGGTTGGAGAGGGTTTAATAGGAGTTGGGCCTCTATTAGTGGCTTTATCTCTAGCCGCTCCCGTATAAGCTTTCACTCTAGTCTTCTCCATTTTAGATTTGCTATTGTGGTCTATAGAATCTGGACTGAAAGAAATGCCAGGATTTTCTCCCATACATCCACTCCTGCTCGGATCCTAATTCGTGATATTATTCATTTGGTAAAGTGTGGGCTTCATTGTAATGCTAAATTTCAAAAAATCAAGTCTAGACAATGTTATAGATCCTTTGTGCTGTAGCTACATTTGTAGAGCTGCACTCGGTAGAGATGGAGCCTTCATAGAGCCTGGTTTCGTAGAGTGGGGACTCGTAGAGTGGTGCTTCGTAGAGTGGGGCTTCCGAAGAGCGTGGTTTTTTTTTTGTTGCTAAATTTAGACTGAAATAAATAAATGAGGGATTACAAAACTGCATGGGAGACAACTCAAACAGAAAAGAAAAACATCATAGGACATGCCCTATGATGAAGAGACTATGAATTGATGCTATAAAAGATTACAGGAAACAGAATAAAGCATAAAATGTCAAGACGCCTGAAGTGGAGTAGTTGCGACTACCCACTGAAGCCGAAGTCCCATTTATGAAGATCCATGCTACTGAAACCCACACGACAGGTACCCCATACGTCGAGGCCCTCAAACGCCGAAGACCAAACCTCATCAAGGCCCCACTCTACTAAAGGATCCACTCTCCGAAATCCCTCTCCAAAGCCCCCACTCAACGAAGACCCCAAACCAAGTTTCCACTCTACGACACATCCCACTCTACGAAGCCTCACGCTATGGAAGCCCATAGTGTAGGCCACTCTAAGAGCCCCCACTCTACAAAAACCCCTCCAAGCCAAGCTCCCTTCTACGACTCTCTCCACTCTATGAAAGCCCAAGTCCCATTCTACGAAACACCCCATTCTACGAAGGATCTCTCTAAGGAAGCCCGTAGAGTAACCCACTCTACAAGCCCTTACTCTACGAAAACCCCTCCAAGCCATACTCCATTCTACGACCCCCCCCCCCCCCGTACTCTACGATTTCCCTCTCTACGGCTGTGAAGGCCCATCGAGGAAAGCTCTCTACTAGCTCCCAGACTCCTTCCTGCAAATTTCTTCCAGCTCTTCAACACCCGAAGATAAAGCTTTCCAACAACAAACTCAATCAAAGGTAGACAGAACCCAAGAGGCTTTTCATCCTTTACAGTTGATCCAAATATCACTCAAGAAGCCCAATAGCAGACAGAATCCATAAGCCTCAAGACACCCCACAAGGCAACCCAGTAGCCACTTATAAAATTAGATGTTGAAAACACGATCTGGACTTTAATTTCTGAAATTTAGCATTAGTGTGAAGACCACACTTGATAAGATGAATAATATCACGAAGTATAGTCCTAGCAGGGGTGAGTTTTTTTGGAGAAGATCCTGGCATTTCGTTCATTCCATATCCGATAGACCATAGAAGCGAACCCAAAAGTCAGCAGGCTATGGTGGAAATTTTTGCTAGACCAATGTATGATGAAACCAGTAATAGTAGACCAATTTCTACTTAATCCACGCCAACCACAAAAGCGAAGGACAACAACAAGAATCTGAAAAGAGAAAGGGCATTAAAAAAACATGTGGTTGAAAGTTTCAGTTGTATTTGAGCAGAGCACACATGTGGGATTGATATCCAGCCCAAATAGCAAGAGACGATCTGACGTTCTTAGTCCCTTATGGAAAGCAAGCCAGAGGATGAAAGAGAGACGGGGAGGGACACTTTTATGCCAAACTAAATTGTGCCAATCCACAACCAACCCCTCCTGTCGAACTAAATTGTGCCCTCACCTCCTTTGCCCTTGTACCATCCCAAAGAATGTCGTCATTCTTGCCAGAGTTGCACGATCTAGAAAGGTCAAATGTTCCACGGAAGGCAATAACATCCTGATGATTTGATATAGGGAGAACCCATCTAGAATTGTGAACGATACTATCCACACAAGCATTTGGTCCAAGCCTAGAGTTAACAATCAAAGACCAGTGAATGGAGGTTGCCAAAGGGGTTTGACCAAGCCAAGGATCAAACCAGAGGCTAGTCTTAGCACCATTCCCAATGTCGAAGGAGATGTATCTCCTTGCAAGATCCCTACACTGAAGGACTTTCCTCCAGATCCAAAGAGCTATCATTTGGAATGGGAGTGATCCAGAAGAATTTATTCTTAAGATGAAAAGCATGCACCCACTTAGCCCAAATAGAGGAGGAGGTAGGGTCCACCACTTTCTAAAGGTGCATCATAATAAGTGATTTGTTCCAATCAGTAAGGCTCTTTATAGCAAGGCCCCCCTCAGCAAAAGGTATGGTAATTTTTTCCCAGGCTACCTTGGAGCCGTGCTTAACAATGGAAGGACCTTTCCATAAGAATCGCGATAACGATGATCTAAGCTCTTTAACAGCGGAGGCAGGGAGGATGAAGTGTGCCGACCAATATGCTTGAGCTGTAAAGATAACCGACTTTATAAGTTGCATTCGGCCAGCATAGGATAGGAACTTGTTCGTCCAAGAGCTAATTTGAGAGGTAATCTTTTCAAGAAGAGGCCGGCAATCAGCAAGGCTTAACTTTGAGGAGATAAGAGGAACACCCAAGAATTTTGTAGGGAATACTCTCAGCTGGAAGCCCAAACAATTTAAGATGAGGGTAGCTTGAAGAGGAGGGACATGAGAGAGGAAGCACATACTCTTCAAAGCATTTATATGAAGGCCCGATCCCGAAGAGAACTGATTTAGACAAAGCTTTATATTCTTCACAGAACCAAAGTCACCATGACAAAATATATGGACATCGTCCGCGAAACAAAGGTGGGTAATAGATAAGGGCTCAGTTCTCCAATGGAATTTAAAAGTAGTCAGCTTTGAGATCTGAGATAGCATAAGCGAGAGGACTTCCATGACAATCACAAAGAGGTAGGGGGAAAGGGGGTCCCCTTGACGAAGACCTTTTGCTCCTTTAAAGAAGCCACACAGGCCCCATTCACCTTTACCGAGAGAGTAGGAAGGAGTGGAGATGCAAGCCTTTATCCAATAAACAAATTTAGGAGGAAACTTAAAGAACTTTAGGGCAGCCATAGAAATTCCCAAGATATAGAGTCAAAAGCCTTAGAAGATCAATTTTAGAGCACATCCGTCGCCGGGCAGGGGTCTATGATAGTTCTGAATAATTCTTGAGCTACCAGAATATTATCACCTATTCTCCTTTCCGGGACAAAAGCAGCTTGATAAGGGGATATTATGGAAGGGAGAATATCCTTAAGTCTGGAAGTAATAATTTTCTTCTTCTTTTTTTTTTGAATTTAGACTAAATTAAAATTAATAAAAATGGAGTTACAGACAGCATGGGAAAGACCCAAACAGAAATATCAGAGATACCATAGGAAAAGCCCTATAGTATAAAGACTAAAACCATACAGGCTATCGCCATAAGAAAAGTTATAATACATGTCATGTTAAAAGGAGGGTTGCCGAAGACCCAAAACGAGGCCAGCTCAGAGCCCAACTCTATGAAGACCCAGCCTGAACTCTACGGAGCCCCACCCTGCTAAGGATCACTCTACGAAGACACCATAGTCGAGGCCCACTCTACGAAGTCCCACTCAAAGTTCCACTTATCGAACAGGAAGAAGCCAGCAGAAGGCCACTCTACGACCAGCAGCCAAGGCCAAAATTCTGAAGACCAAGGGCACACTATACGATCATTGCTCGAAGACCTAGGCCACACTCTACATCAGTCGAGGCCAAAACCACCCTACGAAGAACCACTCTACGAAGACCCAACACAGGCTGAAGGCTCTACAAAGCAGGCCCACTCGAACTCCATTCTACGATCAATGGTCAAAGATCGAGGCCCCACTCTACGAACTGGATGAGGCACTCTACGACCAATGCACACTCTACGATAATTGTTAGAAGACCACGGCCTTGCTCTACGAAGGCACTAACCAAAGCGAACTCTACGGATCCTCTGCCCGAACCCACTCTATGGAGATTCAGCTACGCCATGCTTCAAACTAGAGCACTAGATGATGGAGCCTAGCCAAAGACTTGAGTTTTTGGAATCTAGCATAAGTGTGGAGACGACATTTGATAACATGGATGAGATCCCGAAGAATGACCCGAACAGGGGTAGCCTTGTTGGAGAAGATCCTAGAATTGCGTTCCTGCCAAATTCGGTACACAACAGTAGCAAACCCAAAGATAAGTAATCCCTGTTTGAGACTGGGGCCAGAGCGACAACAAAGAAACACAGTAATTGAAGTCCAACTTCGATCCATCCCTTGCCAGCCACATCGTCTAAGGATAGCAACCAGAAGCTGGAAGGAAAAACGACATTGGAAGAAGAGGTGCTGAAATGTTTCCCTTTCCGAAGAGCAGAGGACACAAAAGGGATTCACATCCATACCAAACAGTAGAAGTTTGTCTATTGTTCGAAGCTCCTTGTTGAAAGAAAGCCAGAGAAGGAAGGAATACCGAGGAGGTACCATATTATGCCAAACCATTTTATACCACCCCACATTTAAACCAATTTTACGGATGGAATGCCAAAAAGTAGATGTTTTAATGTCCTTAGCTTTAGTACCATCCCAAAGCAGAGAATCCTGAGCATCAGAGTTACATGGTCGAGACATGTCAAAGGAATTCCTGAATTCTATAAGGTCATTATGGTTCGATGCAGGAAGTACCCAGTTGGAGTCAAAGATGATTTGGCTCACAGAGGCCGCCGGCCTAAGGCCAGAGTTCATAATCAAGGGAGACTAGATAGAAGAAGCTAGAGGAGAATGACCCAGCCATGGATCAAACCAAAGGCTAGTATGAACACCATTACCAATTGTAAAGGAGATGTATCTGCAAGCAATAGGACGGAGCTTGAGAACTTTTCTCCAGATCCACGAATAATCCAAGCAAATAGGCATTATCCAGAAATATTTGTTTTTGTGATGGACAACACACACCCACTTAGCCCAGAAAGAAGAGGTGGAGGGATATATGATTTGCCAGAGATGCGACAAAATCTGAGCTTTGTTCCAATCTTCAAGATTCTTGATAGCCAACCCCCCTTCAGCAAATGGGAGACAGATTTTGCTGCAGGCAACTTTAGCATAAGATTTTCCCATAGAAGGCCCTTTCCAAAGGAATCGAGACATAGAGGATTTCATATCATTGATAGTAGAAGCAGGGAGTATGAAGTGGGTGGACCAATAGGCTTGGATAGAGTGGATAACCGATTTGATCAATTGCAATCTACCCACATAAGAGAGGAAACGATTAGTCCAAGAGGTAATTCTGGATTTCAGCTTTTCAAGGAGAGGTTGGCAATCTGCCAGACTAAGTTTGGATATGATTAACGGCACCCCAAGAAATTTTGCAGGAAAGGAACCCAACTGGAATCCCAGGGAATATAGGATATCATCCTTAGTGTCAGGGGGAACATGGGAAAGAAAGCACATGCTCTTCGAGGCATTTATACACAGGCCAGACTAAGATGAGAACAGATCCAAGCAATTTTTTATGGTATTAATAGAGCCTAAGTCTCCATGGCAGAAGATGATGAGATCATCCGCAAAGCAGAGATGAGTGAGGGAAAGGGCTTCTGTCTTCCAGTGATAATGGAAAGAGGGAAGCTAAGATGCTCTAGAAAGCATAAGGGAAAGAGCTTCCAAGATAAGAAAGCAATAATTTTTGAGATACACTTATAGGTTGTATTACAACAGGAAATAGGCCAGAAATCATTCATGGAGGAGGGGTTTCTGACCTTAGGAACAAGCGCAATTGTAGTGGAATTTGTTCCCCTAAGGAGGCAACCCTGTCTAAAGAAGGACTGAATTGCAGCTGTAAACACATTTCAAATAATATCCCAAGATTGAAGAAAAAAATTTACTTTAAACCCATCAGGGCCAAGGCTCTTGTTTAGCTTCATATGCTTTAAGGTGGACAGAATTTCTGCATCTGAAATATCCCTTTCCAGAAGAAAGGCCTGAAGAGAGGAGACCCCATTTGGCCTAACTGAGTCCAGGTTAGCAAACATTTTCCTGCAATCAACTTCTTACTGGGTGCCAAGGAGTTCTCTGAAATGGTCCACAACAACCTTTTGAACCGCCTGGTGCCCCAAATGAACAACACCCTCAGCATTTTCAATAGCCATAATCTTATTGATGTTCCTCCAGTGCTTTACTTGGTTATGAAAGAAACCAGTATTTCTATCGCCATCCTTCAACCATTGAATTCGAGACTTTTGTTTTAGCAATTTTTCCTCACAAATAAGAGCAGCCTAAAGATTAGCAGAATGAGTTTTCTGAGTAGCAAGTAGGGAGGGATCCCCTGGGTTAAGGTTGAGAGCCTGCTAGGTAGAGTGAAGACTGTCCCTAGTGCATTTGACATTAGAGATCAGATTTCCATTAGAGGAGTTTAACACCTTAACGACATGTTTGACAGCTATTAGCTTTCTTGCCAGAATCTGCAGAGGATCTCCAGAGCAGGGAGTGAGCCAAGCTTGTTTAACCACTTCTTGAAAGTTTTCAAGGCTCAACATGAAATTAAAGAACTGAAACAACTTGGGAATAAAAGGCAAGGCAATGCCGGAGTTTACGATCACAGGGAAGTGATCAGAGAACTCCCGCGAGCAAAAATGAGCCTGAGAGTAAGGGTGAGAGTTCAACCATAGATTATTGACCAAAGCTCGATCGAGCTTCTTGTAAGTTGGGTTAGAGATCTGAGAATCCCACCAAGTGAGGAGGGGACCCGTAGCACGAAGGTCCACCAAATGAAGATCACAAAGCCAATCCTTGAACTCCTGCATTCCACTATCCCACGAGCAGGAACCCCCATCAATTTCAGATAAAGATTGGACCACATTGAAATCTTCAATGAGAGACCAAGGTTTATCAACAAACGCTGCTATATCCCTCAAATCGTTCCAAAGAGCTTTCCTTTCACCCGGGGTATTGAGACCATAAATAATAGTAATAAATCCATTAAAACCAGGATCAATAGAAGAGACAAGACAATGAATAAACTGGGCAGACTTTTTTAAAATAGTTACATTCCAGATATTTGGATTCCAACCAACCCAAATTCTCCCATTTGCATGATACTTATAGTTAAAATGCCACTGCCAATTCCTACAGATGGCTTTAGAAATAGAATTGGCCTTAGGTGACTTGACACTAGTTTCAACAAGGCCAATAAAAGAGATTCTACTATTGTATATGAGATCATGAACACTAGTCTGCTTTGGGGACATATTTACACCTCTAATATTCATAGAGCAAAAATTTAACATAAATAAATTTGAGTTAAGTTGGGGACTTCTTGCTCCCCCCACCCTTGATCTTTTTCTTAGAAGATTGACTAACCTCAAGGGAGCATTTTTCTTTTTGCTTTAAGTCCTTGACTTCCTTTTCATCAATGAGTTTTAGTTTACCCACAAGGGGGTTTGGGGAGGGAGTGACATCAGTGTCCGAGAAGGAGTCCTGCAGCCCCACAGCTGAAGTAGACAGGAAGTTGAACAGGTTTCGAGTGGGGGAGGGAGGGTCAGGGACCACTTACAATTTTGGGCCTTTAGCAACTAGGGTCCATGAATCCTTTTCCTCAGCAGGAGACATCTCAGGAGCATCAGAGTGGACCTTAACAAGAGGAGCCCTTTCCGGAGCAATAGGAACCAACTTTGGCAGCCACTTATAGTTTGCTTGTGGACACCGAAGGAGAGAGTGCCCAAAAGTCCTGCAGTGGGAACAAGACAAAGGTTTATTTTGGTATTCCACTTTAACCGAGACCAGTTTTTCTGATTTTGTTTCCTCATCAAGTATAACCACATCCAGGCTATAAGGCAGAGCCGTGGAGGTGGATATTTCAACACACATCCTAGTGAAAGTCACGGGCTCCAATTTTTCTGTAACTTTATCCACAAAAAGTGGTTTACCGAGCCCACTTGCAAGATAAGTAAGGCCAGAAGCTGTAAGGTATGAGAGAGGAACATTATGGAATTTCACCCATATCGGGGTCTTTGAACAAGCATCAGACACAAAATCCAACCCGTCTTTCTAATGCTTAAGATAAATGAGCTTGTTTTAGATGTACCAAGGCCCTAAGGCTAGAACATTGTCACGTTCCTCAGGGTTAGAGAACTTGAAGATAAAGTACCCCTTGTCCTGCAAGAAAACCTTTTGCAAACCCAAACTACCCCACAACTTTTGGACACTCTCTTCAATAAGTTTAAAAGGGAGCCGAGAGTGAATCAAACTTCCCACCAGACAATTGTTCCAAAGGTTGTTTCCCTTCAGAAGAACCTCAGCCGAAGGTTTAATAGTGATAGGTCCATCTTCAAGAAGAGGAGGAGCAGGGGGAAAATATTCAAGGACTAAACCCAATTTTGGTGGGCCCTTTGCAACAACTGAGCTCCAAGAAGGTTTCCGGTCAGGGGAAATAATAGGTTGCATGGAGTAGGGACTCGTAGAGTGTGCTTTGTAGAGTGGAGTATGCCCAAGGGGGTTTTCGTAGAGTGAGGTTTCGGAGAGTGGGTCTTCGTAGAGCGGATAGTTCGTAGAGTAGAGCTTCAGCCTAGGGTGAGTCATCTCTATACAGTTCGGCCTGCTCCGGATAGTTCAGCTTAATTTTGGTTATGATGTCCTCGGTGGGGGGGGGGGGGGGCTCGCTGTCTTTGTAGCATGGATCTTCGTTTAATGGGCTTCAGCCACGAGTGGGGCTTCGATCATTCCGTAGAGTGCAGCTTCAGCCTGGTGGGGGTCACCTTCATAGAGGGGTTTTGGAGAGTGGGTCTTTGTAGATTGAGTTTCGGCCTCAAGTGGGTCATCTTTGAAGAGTGGGGCTTTGACTCAGGCTAGCTTCGGCTAGTTCGGCCTTATGACTTCACTTTTATGATGGTATCTTCAGTGGTTTGGACTTTGACAATGAGGGGCTTTCGGCCAAGAGGGGTTCGGATGGCTAGATCTTTGGTTTTGTGGGACCCGATAAAGCGGTTTTGTAGAGTGGATCTTCGTAGAGTGAGATTCAGCCTCGAGTGGGTGTTCGTAGAGTGGGGCTTCGGCCAACTTTGGCCAGTTCGGTCTTTAACTACGGTTTTTCCTAATGGTCTCTTCAGTGGCTTATAGTGGGGCTTCGGCCACGAGTGGCAGCTGGTTTGTGGGTTCCGTGCTCGGGCGTCTTCTTTATTATGCTTTGACATGTACTGTAACTTTTCTTTCTGGTTGTCGCCAGTATCCTTTTATAGTCTTTACAACATAGGGCATGTCCTATGGTGTCTCTGCTATTTCTGTTTGGGTTTCTCGCATGCGGTTCTGTAATCCACCATTTTATTTATTTCAGTCTAAATTTAGCAACAACAAAAAATCTCCTCATCCGTCACATCTCTGTCAAGCAAAAGAGCTTGTTGAGAGGACACAAGCTTTGCCCCAAGGGAATCAGGAATGGGGATAATGGAGCAATTAGCATGGGAAGGCATACCAAAGAGATCATAGAAGTGGTTAACTGCAACATGTTGAACAACCAAGTGCCCATAACATAATTCACCCTCAGAGTTCTCAATTGCAAGAATCTTATTAGTGTTCCACCTTTGCTTAACTTCACTGCGCAGGGCTTCTCTGCCAGCGACTTGAATGCTTTTGTGGATGTTGGTCCCTTAGCTAGAAATGACAAACTGGAAAAGGTAGGCTTATTATCAAATGCTGGAAACCCCCCCTACAACTCTCCTGGAGTCAAAGTTCTGCCCCGGTGAACCATCAAAAGCTACGCGTGCTACAAACCTCTTACATCCTCAACAAAAGGTTCTCTCTGCCTGTAGCTCAGACAAGTCAAAGCTCTCTATAAACCCAGGATGAAAGGAAACAAAAACCCTTGACAAATGCCAAACTGCTCCTACTGCTGAGGTTGGTTCTCCTCACAAACACTCTTGGAGTGCTATCGTTTCCAAAAACCCGGGAAAATCCTCCAGGCCCTTGTCCTTTCTACCAACCCCTAGTGAACACGAAAATTATTTGGTGAAGCCCCCTGCTGATGCTCTAAAGAGGGGAAATAATCTGTGGTCCTCTAGCTTGGTGGGCTATTTCCTTCATTCAAACCTCCCTTACAAAGTGGTGGATCCTATTGCCAGGCGACTATGGGGCAATATGGGGCTTTCAAATGTTATTTTGCATATCAAGGGTTACTACATTTTTAGATTCTTCTCTCTCTCCGATAGGGACAATGTCCTAGCCTCGGATCCTTGGCATTTCACCTCTAAGATCATTGTTCTCCAACCTTGGAAAGGGGGTGTGGAGTTTTCAAAAGCCGGCCGTGATAGATTCCCTATCTGGGTAAAGCTCAGTCATATCCCTCTGTACATTGTCAGCGCTATTGGGAAGCCATTAGTCACTGTTGAGATGACCTCAAAAAATGACTGGATGGCGTTTGCTCGTGTGTGTATTGAAGTCCATGCATCTTTTTCCTTCCCATCTTCTCTAAATGTTGTGGTTCTAAATGAAGAAACTTCTGAGGAATTGGTGGTCCCTGTTGAGGTGGAATACCAGAGTCGACCACCTTCTTACCCAACTTGCAAAATGTTTGGCCACTCACCTATGAAATGTCCGAAATCTAACTTTCAGTGGATTCAAAAGTCTTCTCCTCCTTCTGATGTTTCAACTCTCGCTGCAAAGGGACATTTGGCCCCAGCTGTTTCTCCTCTCTTGGCTGCTGTAGGCCTTGTTGTTAAGCCTACCAATGGCCATGAACCACCACCCTATTCTTTTTTTTTTCTTTTTTTTTTGCTAAATTTAGACTGAAATAAATAAAAATGGGGAATACAGAACCGTATGGGGAAGACCCAAACAGAAATATCAGAGACACCATAGGACATGCCCTATGGAGTAAAGACTATTAAAAAATATACAGGCGACTACCATAATGAAGCAATTCAGTACATGATAAATCATTAAGAAGGCGCCCGAATACGGAACCACCTGAACCCGCTGCCTTTTGTGGCCGAAGCCCCACTCTACGAGGACATACAATATGATGCCCCACGGATCCGAAGACTAAGCCACAGAGGAGTCCTTCAGGAAAAAGGGAGTCAATGTCCAAACTTGCCGAAAGGCATCCCATAAAAAAGCCCCACTCCACAAAATCGGCCGAAGCTTGCTCTCACGGGCAGTGAAGCACACTCTCACTAAGACCGACCTTAGGTAGAAGCACACTCTCACGATAGAACTAGCCAAGCTTGCTCTACAAAGACCAAATTTAAAGCACACTCTACGAAGACCCCAGAAAGGTGAAGTACATTCTACGAAGACCCAAATAGATCTTGAGCGCGCACTCTCACGAAGAGCCATCACTCAAATGAATACCCAAAGAACCCAACTCTATGAAGTCCCAAATGTAAGGTCCCCTGCATTACAAGGGACCCAAAGAAAACCCCATTCTATAGTCGCTTGTCCAGGCCCACTAGCCGAAGCCCTTCAAATCACCAACCAGAATATCTAGCATCAAACTGACATCTACAGCACAAGAGATCTATAGCACTGTCTAAATTTAATTCTTTGAAATTTAACATTAGAATGAAGCCCACACTTAATCAAGTGAATAATATCCTGAATAAGAGTCCGAGCAGGAATGGAGGTATGGGAGAAGATTCTAGCATTTCTTTCAGTCCAGATTCTATAGACCACAGAGGCAAACCCAAAATGGAGTAGGCTAGAGTGAAAATTTGTGCTGGTTCGGCTAGAGATAAAGCCAGTAATAGAAGTCCAGCTTCGACTAAGACCTCTCCAACCACACTGCCTAAGAACCGCAACCAGAATTTGAAATAAAAAGGGGCAATCGAAGAACAGATGGTTGAAAGTTTCCCTATCATGCAAGCAGAGCACACACATAGGGTCAATATCAAGTCCAAATTGAGTCAGTCTATCCAGAGTTCAGAGCCCCTTATGAAAAGCAAGTCAGAGGATAAATGATTGCCGAGGAGGTACTGTCTTATGCCATACCAAGCAATGCCAGGGCAAGATAGGGCCAGTTCGACTGATAAAATTCCAGATAGTTAAAGCCTTTACCTTTGAAGCCATGGTACCATCCCAGAGAAGGCCATCAGTTTTTGCTGAGTCACATGGTCGAGAGAAGTCAAAGGAATTTTGAAAAGCAATGACATCATGGTGATTCGAGGCAGGCAACACCCACCTAGAGTTTTGAATAATGCTATTCACATTTGCGTAAGGACCAAGCCCAGAGTTGACAATCAGGGACGAATGAACAGAGTTTGTCAAAGGAGTATGGTCGATCTAGGGGTCGTACCATAAGCTAGTATTTTCTCCATTACCTATATCATAACTGATGTGTCTCCGAGCAAGGTCCCTACATTGAAGCACTTTCCTCCATATCCAAGAGCAGTCAGGAGGAATCGGAACAGCCCAAAATGATTTCATCTTGAGCACAGTGGCATTGACCCACTTAGCCCAAAGAGAGGAAGAAGAAGGGTTGATTACTTACCAAAGCTGTAACAAAATAAGCGATTTATTCCAGTCCGCAAGGTTTTTAATAGCAAGACCTCCCTCTTTAAAAGGAAGGAAAATCTTTGTCCAGGCTACTTTTGATCCGAATTTGTTCATGGAAGGGCCCTTCCACAAGAATCTCGACATGGAAGACTGAAGCTCTTTCAATACCGCTGCAGGAAGAATGAAGTGAGCCGACCAATATGCTTGAGAGGCATGAATAACTGACTTTATAAGTTGCAAACAGCCGACATATGAAAGGAATTTATTAGTCCAGGAGCTAATTTTGGCTTTGACCCTTTCAAGGAGCGATCGGCAGGCCGCAAGGCTAAGCTTCGAGGTGATTAAGGGTACCCCCAAGAACTTTGTAGGAAACTCCCCCAAACGGAACTCCAAAAGACTAAGGATAAGATCCGATTGGGCAGGAGGAACATGGGATAGAAAACACATACTCTTTGAAGCATTGATGTGGAGACCCGAGCCCAATGAGAACTGGTTAAGACAAGTCTTGATTACCTTGACAGAGTCAATATCACCATGATAGAAGATAAGGATGTCAATCGCAAAGCAAAGGTGAGTAATGGACAGAGGAGCTGTAGTCCAATGGAATTTAAAAGCAGCTTGTTTTGTAGCCTGGGCAAGCATAAGAGAAAAGACCTCCATGATAATGACAAAAAGATAGGGGGATAAAGGGTCACCTTGTCTAAGGCCTTTGGCCCCTCTGAAGTAACCACATAAAGCCCCGTTAACCTTGACCGAGAAACTGGATGTGGAAATGCAAGCCTTAATCCAGAATATAAATTTGGGGGGAATTTTAAAAGCTTTAGAGCAGCCCATAAGAAGTCCCAAGAAACTGAGTCAAAGGCTTTCCTGAGGTCCAGTTTTAAAGCACACCTGGCCGGTCCAGTGGGTCTGTGATAATTTCTAAAAAAGTTCTTGAGCAAGGAGAATGTTGTCACCAATTCTCCGACCAGGGACAAAAGCGGATTGAAAGGGAGATATGATGGAAGGGAGGATTTCCTTAAGCCTAGACGCAATAATCTTTGAAATGCACTTATAAGTTGTATTGCAGCAGGAGATTAGTCGATAGTCATTCATAGAGGAGGGGTTCTGGACTTTCGGCACAAGAGAAATGGATGTGGCGTTGGTCCTCATTAGCAAGCACCCCTGACTGAAAAAAGAGCGAATAGCTGCAATAAAAACCTCCCCAACGATCCCCCATATAAAACTTAAAGAAAATCTAATATAGAAGTTAGGTTTTAATACCTTCCTTCCTTATTTTTCTTCCTTTAGACAAAACCGACGATTCGCTAGCTTTTCTATTTCACGAACACTTTTGATCCAATCATTCATGCTCATGCTCTTCCTTTTCCCTCTTCATCCGGACCCTCTCTCTCTCTCTCAAGTTGTAGGATTTTCAAAATCCTAAAACAAATGATTTAAGCTTCCTATTTATAGAAAACCAAGGCCTGGGGTATTTTAGTCATTTCACCACCCAAACCTCCTTACTATTCATGACTTAAGTTAACTTAGCCATTAAGTTTACTTAGCCCTTAAGTTTACTTAACCCTTAAGTTTACTACTTCCACCTCCTTAGTTAACCTCTTTACTATTCACGAGACTTAGCCTGGAAGTTTTGTGGTTCCGTCTTTCGCGTTTCGTCCGACAGTTTTAAAAACTGCGATTCTCAAAATCCAAATATTATTGGATATTTCTTCTTTCCTTTACCGATTAACTTTTACGTATTCTTCGGATTTTTGAAAAACTGAAAAAACATTTTTTGGTGTCAAGCGTTTTCCTTCACGTTTTCCCCTAACATAGTTAAACGAGTGAAAAGTACATAACAATACTTTTTCGAGAAATACTTTAATCGGCTTACTTATAAGCTTAATGAGAATAACAAGTAAAAGACGTTAGAAATGATTTGATATGGTTGAAATCGTAAGAAAATGAAGAAATAAGAATTAGAAGTTTAGTAAATAAATTTCTTAAGGAAGTGTAAGATTTGTAATGAATTAGAACGATCCGAGTTGTGACGCCCCCAAAATAGGTCCAAACCACCCAACCTATTCTGAGTCGCCAATAAAAGTACAGTATTACGCATGGTTACATAGTAGCACACGGTATTGATTATTGATGCTTACGTGAGAAGACACTGAGTTATACTCAATTATTACTACAGTAATTGTTGCATAATATCTCATATTATTGATCCAATTATTATCACAGTATCATCTGCACAATATTTTATTTTATTAAATCAATAATTGAGATGACAAGTTATTCATATTATTATTTGCATTATTGACAATGTCTAGAAAGTTCTTTCGAGGAAAGGGGTTTGGTCACCTAATTGCGAGCCAAAAGGGAGAAATCTTTATCGGAATGCCCCCTCTTTCCTGAGAATGATCTGGTTGTTAATATTGCAAGTTGTATTATTGATGAATAAATGTTGTTAAAAATATTGAGGGGATTTTTATGAAGTATTTGTTGTAAGTTGGGCGTATTATTTGAACCCCCACTTAACAATTTTTCAAAACTATCGGGAGAAGTTATCTCATTTATATATATATATATATATATATATATATATATATATATATATATATATATATATATATATATATATATATATATATATCTGATGAGATCGATTTTCTCCTTAAATATCATTTCTCCTTAAATAGCATTCTTTTATTAAAACTATGTCATTTTGGAGGGCCATGGCGGTGGCATTTTATAAATCTGATGCCCATAGCGTAATTTTTAATAAAAATGAATGTTATTTCAGCGGCGTGATATTTAAAGAGAATGTTATTAGAGATAATATATAAGATATATATATATATATATATATATATATATATTATAATAAGTTTTTTTTTATGAAAAATAGAATATATTATATTTTATTATGCATTGTGTTTGCATAGTGTTTGCATAGTAGATTATGTGAAATTTTAAAATTTTGCCCGTGAAAACGTTTCGTCCGTGAGAAAAAATACTGTACACCCGTGATTTTATTCTAATAGCATCCTTTCCATTCTCCTATAAATAGGATGCTTAGTTTATAATTAAAAATCAGACTAGAATCAGAGAATTCTTCTTCTATAATATTGAGCATATTTCTTTAGAGTTTAAAGAAGCTTTGAGCGTTGAAAATAGTATAAGTTTTCTTCAAGAATATCCCCGCCCTACCAGTCAGAAGTACTTTCTTTTTAAGGTAAGGGATATTGTTTTTGTTCAATATTCGTATGAAATAATATTTTATTTTTTATTTTTTTGCTAAATTTAAACTGTATTAAAAAGAAAGAAATTACAAAACATCATGGGAATCCCCAATCAGAATATAGCCTTAGACATCATAGGACATGCCTTGTGATGTCATGACTATAAAAGATTACAGGCCTGTCGCCCAAACGAAACTATTACAGTAGCAACATCTTTCATTGTTACAAAGGAAACAAGGAACATCAAGAGGCAGATATGAGCCCGCAAACGCAGCAAAGTCCCAACAAAGAAAAACAACAATTTGAACTAGCAGACATCATCAACAAAGAGAAACAGCGCACTAGACCAAAAGGCGAACAAACCAGATTATAGAAGCGATGGCAATGAGAAAGCAAAGATTACTAACGATTATCGGCAGACTACTCAAGCTAGCGGAACCACATACGAGAATCCAAATTTCAAATAGTAAGTAATCGCAAAAAGAAACCACAAGAAGAGAGGCATCTCACTTTCTGACATGGAAGCTCGATGAGCACCTACCAAGAACCAGGACGCCAAAGCAAACCCAGCAGACCTAACATAGCATACCACAAGAATAGCAGCCCCCAGACCACACCATCCGGCTGCAGTCCATAATCCAAATCATAGCAGCAGCCGTGACAAACCAGCAAGTAGTGAAACTAGCAGTAGTCAACTACAACAGTGACCATGAAGCCAGCAGTCAACTGCAGTAGACCCAGCCCCAGCAGTCAACTGCAGTAGTCCCACTATAGCAGAAGAACCCAAAATAAGCCAGACTAAATCGAGGCAGGACCAACAGCCAAAACCCACAACTGCCGAGCCAAACCCAACAACCACCTGCAAAAGGACACCCAGGTCCAAAATTACCCCAAATCTCACTAGGACAAGCAAACAACCACCATTAACTAAAACAGCAACAATCCAAAAAGAAGCAAAGCCATAAACATAGTAGAAACCAAACCATAAGGAACCAGCAATGCTTTAGCTAGCCAGACACCGGCAAAGAATCGAAAGCGTGAAGCACCCCTATCCAAACAATACCACTCTTCCGAGGAGGCGCATGATCTACATACCATGGGGCTAAACCAAGCCCCAACTAAGCCCCAGCAGAAAAACAAGCAAGCATTCCAGCAGCACTACCAGCCAGCTACCCGACTTAAACTGCCATATTGCCACCAAAACACATCCAGGAACATAGAATTAGATTAAAACCCAACAGCTGCCGAGATGCAGATAAACAAGAGCAGGGAAGCTAAGCCCAAACCAACACCAGCTGCCAAAACATTTTGAAAACAAATCAGAAAGAAACCAAACCAGACCATCTGGCCCAAACCCATACCAGACCAGCAAAGCCCATCATTAGACTAGGAAACTCAACAACCCAAGAAAGTTAAACATTGGTAAAAATTAACTGTCGGAACCCAGATCTATTCTTTAATTTCTGGAATTTAAAGTTTGTGTGAAGTTTGCATTTAAGCATATGGAGAATATCAGCAACAAGGCTATGAACCGGGCAAGATTTATTACTAAAGACCCTTGCATTACGCTCATTCCAAATACGGTAGACAACAGCCCCAAACCCCAGGTGAAGCAAGCTATGATGAAAATTACGATTAGAGTAATGGATTAGATATTCTATTAAAGAACTCCAACTCCTACTAAAACTTCTCCACCCACAATGTCTAAGGACAGAAAGAAGTACTCTAAATGAGTAATCACACTGTAAGAACACGTGGTCAAATGTTTCCGCCTGAGTAGAACATAGCACACAAGTAGGATTTACTTGCATCCCAAAATTGAGCAGCTTGTCCATAGTACGCAACCCTCCATGAAATTATTAGAATATCCTTAAAATGTGTGTTTCATCTACATCTTTTCATGGATAAATTATTCTGAGCATTCTTGATTATTTTTAATCTTTTCATGCCGGGGTACTATTCCCAAAGTACTATTCACGGGGTACTATTCACTCAGGCACTATTCACCCAGGGTACTATTCATGATAAAAATTAATTTCTTTTCGGTCCAAATCATTTTTGATACAATATTATTCTTGAACTCCACAAAGCAGTATCATGTTGATAATTTGGACATTATTGAATAATGGATAAATTAAATTATAAAATATTTAAAATTTATCCTTGCTCTCATTTAATTGAATTCTTATATCATTGTCATCATCCTCATGCTTATAATGTGGTAAAAGTCATCTTTAGCCTGTAGTGCATAGATGGACTGTTGATTGGTATGATTATGACCAGGGATCATTTGGTATAATCATAACCTATAATGTTACAAATGATGTGGTAAAAATCCTCATTGGCCCGTAGTGCATTGATGGACAGTTGTTGGCATGATCATGACCATTGGTGATAACACGAATATCCTTGGCTAGTAGTGTATGGATAATTCGTGGATGTGATACTAATGAATATCTGTGGCTCGTAGTGCATGGATAATTCAGTGATGTGGATTATTTATTAAGCTGAGTCTCAACAATAAAATTGATGATAAACTTTTAAATCATGGAAGATAATAGATATCATGCTCTACTTGACTCTTCTAATGAATTATTTGTTCCGCTGCTATTAAACTTGATGTTTATTGTATTTTATAAGTTTAACACTGTTGAAGGCTAACGATAATTTATTCTGCATTATCTTAGTCATAATATTTCTTATTGGGCTTATTGAGCTCACCCTTTTTCTTTCATTGTTTTCTTCAGGAAATGAGAACGTAGCCGAGATTAGTCATGGAATGGAGTGACGGTTCGAGATGGTGGATGTAGTAGTCCTCACTATTTTATAAAATAGTGTGATAATAATTGTAATGAGGACTCCATTTGAGTTTTGATACTGTCTACTAGATAATATTCGTGTAAAAACTCTCAGCTACATTTTTTTTGTATTGTATAAAGAAGTTGTATTTAAATTCTGTACCATGTATTTGGCGACTCAGAATGGGTGATGTATACCTATTTTGGGGGCGTCACACATAGGTATTTTAAATCTTATAGCTATGCTAGATTTCGAATTTATTGACATCGTGCTGATAAAAGTATTTTTGAAAAGAAATATTGGGCCAGATTATCAAACCAAGGCTTAAATATGAATTAGTATCCTAAACTATAGGCTTAAACATGTGGTTGAAAGTTTCATTTTCATTTGAACAAAGCACACAGATGGGGTTTATATCAAGCCCAAATTTCAATAGTTGATCCGACGTTCTGAGTCCCTTATAGAAAACAAGCCAGAGGATGAAAGAGTGACGGGGAGGGACCCTTTTATACCAAACTAATTTATGACAACCCACAACCAACCCCACCTGCCGAATAGAGTTCCAAATAGTGGTGGCCCTCACATCCTTTGCCCTAGTACCATCCCAAAGTATGCCATCATTCTTTCTAGAATTACAAGATCTAGAAAAGTCAAAAGATCCATGGAAGGTTAACCCTGTGTGTGTGTTGTCAAAAACTGACTTAGAATCTTTTGATCACTTATTCTTCCACTGTGACTATTCCTTTAGGGTTCTGGTATCTATTCTTAGACACTGTGGTTGGAGAGGTTGTAGTAGGAACTGGTCTTCTATTACCAATTATCTTATTCACTACTCGTGTCCTCAATTTCATCATAGTCTCATTCATCTCGGGTTTGCGGATGTGGTCCATCGTATCGGGACTAAGCGTAACGCGAAGATCTTTTCACATAAAGCTACTCCTGTCTGGACAGTAGTGCAAGATATTATGAACTTGTTGAAATGTAAACTTTACTCTTATAGCAGATTTCAAAGATTGAAGGAGAAGTCTTTCTATAGACATCTAGTTTTATAACATTATCATTGGCATTTTCTGTTAGTTTGCTATGGATTATGTTCCTTTCCTATTAGTTTGGTATGGGCTTTCTGTTGCAGGTGTGTCTAGCCAGCTGGGATGTAGTGTCTCTGTTGTTGGTGTGGTTTATGTTGCTGGTCTGGTCTAGGTAACTTGTTGTAGGCGTGGTCTAGTCATCTCGGTTTGGTCTGGTCCTTTGTTGCATATTCAGCTTTGGGTGTTCAGCATGCTGGTCTTGAGTTTTGATGCAGATGTGGTCTAGACAGCTTGCTGTTATGGTTATGTAGACTGCTAGTATTGAGTTTGTGAAGGACTGCTAGCTAGGGTTGGTTGGTTTTGGGCGGCTGGTATTGAGTTTGGGTCAGTTGGCTTATGTCTTGGGTCGTGTTGGGCCTGTTATAGTCTTCTTGCTGCTGTAACCTATTTCGCTACAAGGGTGAGTTTGGCTCAGCTGGGTTTTGATGTTAATGATGTGTTTTGGTCTGTGCAACTGTCTGCTTGTTTAAGTTGCTCCACTGCTGCTGGGCTGGTGCTTTTATGAGAAGTTGAGTCTACTATTGTGGAGTTTTAGTCTGTGTAACTGTCTGCTATTCTACTGCAGCTGAGTTGCAATGCCTGAATTGCTATTGTGAGCAGCTGCTGGTTTGCTTTTGGCTAGGTTTTGCAAATTCTGCTGATTGTCTACTGTGTTCAGCTAGTTCTCACTGGGCTGTTGCAGAGGCTGGGGTTCAATCTGATGGGCTAGTTTTCTGATCCGTGTTCTGTGCTGCTGGGCTAGGCAAATTCTATACCTTGTGCTGGGCAGAATCTGTACCGTGTACCTTGTGTTGCTACTGTGCTGCTAGCTGGGCTATATGTGGTGCTATTGCCCTTGTGCTGGGTATACAAAAGCTAGTGTTGATATGTTGCTTTTGCTATGCTTGGATGCTTGAACTGCAGTCAGTGGTTGAGATGTGTTGGGTAAAATCAATACGCTTAAAAACACGCAAATGTACGTGGTCAACAAGTAATATAGTAGTGAATAAAGTATCGTTCCCACGAGGACAAAATATCAAGAGTTTTAACTTCACAATTATCAATTTTGTATTAACCCTAATTTTATTAAACTAATTAATTTAATGGTTTTAAATTATAGAAAAAAAACTAAATTAATAAGGAAATAAACTATCACAAAACAGTCACCAATAACGAAATCTGGAATTTCAAACAGTTAATGGAGAATTAGACTTATGATTTCACCCTGAGCTTCACTCTGATTTTCAAACCTTTATTCCAACTCAATTCAATATCCCAGTTTATTAATCAAGAACACGAACGTAGTAATAGCCACCTCTCGATGCACTAATACCGTATTAACATCAATCCACAATTAAGATAGAAATTCGTTAAACACCTAACTTAACCAACTCACTATATCTCTATGTGAACTGCAATTAAAGAAGGTTTAAGTTTAAGCTCTCTATACGATTACATGCGATGTCAAGCGTATCTCTACCTTAACAATAATCACAAATCTGCTATGGTATGCCATGATTATACAGGTTCCTTGGTTGGGTTGTGGCTGGCTGGTTTATGCTGGTTAGCTTGGTTTGGTCTGTTGCTGGGAGGGATGTTTGTTATCAGCTGGTATGCTGCAGTCAGATGTTAGCAATTGTAGTCAGTGGTTAGAAGCTGTAGCTGTAGTCAGTGGTTAGCTGCTGGTTTATGCTAGAATGTTTGTTATCTGCTGGTATGCTGCTGATGTACACATGGGTCAGAGCTGTGTTGTGCTGCTGTGTTGTTCTTGGTTTCTTGAGCTGTTATGACAGGGGCTCGGCTTTTGTTGTAGGTTGGCTGGTCAGTTGCTGCTGGTGTCTGGCTAGCTGCAGCACTGTTGGCTGTTACAGATGTTTCTGCTGCTATGTTACTGCTTCAGATGTTATGTGTGTGCTCATGCCGCTGTGCTTGGTGGCTGTAAAGCTATGTTCGAATTAGGCTATTTATTTGTGGGATTCTCTAAGGGCTGTTGTTGTTGGGAGTTTATTTTCTGCATGGGTTGGAGGTGTATAGCAGGTGCAGTAGGTGTGTTGGTGGGCTGGCACGTTGGTCCTGTTCAAGCCTCTATTGCTGATGGGAGTCTGTTGTTGTTGTATGCTTTGAAGTCTACTGCATGTGGGTTCAGTCTCTGCTGCTGTGGACTTGGTTCTACTTGGTTATGCTGACAGCTTCCTTCTGCTACTGTCTACTTCCTACTGTACAGTGTGGTGCTGATGGCTGCTTCCTATCTGGTGTGATTCTGCTAGCTGCTACCTACTGTGGATGTGGTCTTGAGCAGCTGCAGTTCTCCTAGCTGCGTGTGGTGCTGTTTCTTCTCCTCCTGGTGCTGTGCTACTGTGCTTGGCTTCGTGTATTTGGAACACCTGGTGCTTGGTTTTGCTGGGCTAGTGTGCTTTTAGTGCGGTGTTTGCACTGTTCTTCTGCATGCACCCTTTATGGGTTGGTTTTGCTTTGGTTTAATTTTTCTTCAGGTTTGGTTTGATGCAGTTTGTATTGATTGTTTTCAAGCTAGTTCATTGGTTGTTTATTGTGGTTGTTTGTTCCATATTGAATCCTAGTTTGCTAGTGACTAGCTTGGGTTTACTACTGTCATCATAGGGCATGTCCTATGATGGCTATGGTATACTGCTTGGGGTTTGACCCTGTACTTTGTACTCATTCTTTCTTTTATTTCAGTCTAAATTTAGCAAAAAAAAAAAATTCATGACACATGCTATATTAACTACTAAGTCTAGATTCGAATCTCCTCTCTCAATTCCTTTCAAATCCACAAGAACTGTTGATTAGGCAATTCATAAATTTATGCTCAAATTAACATAGATAAACTGAAAATATCTTATTGAATTGGAAATCAAAGTTATAGAATCATCGTTTCGCCCAAAGATCCATCACAAGTCTAATAAGTAAATTAGTTCATAACAAATTAATTAAAAACTGAATAATTTGTTGAAAACATCCTTCCAGTTACAAATAAGACTAAAGAGAAGAAGAATAAAGAAAACCACTTCACATAGCCCTGATTCGCAACCGTTGTGACAATTTCTGAAAATTACTCCTCCAACGTTTGCTATTTAATCCTTCAAATCACTCTTGAATTAATGCCTTTGTGTTGTATGATCATTGTTCTTCTACGTAATAGCAAGCTCCCCTTCTCTCTTGGCCGAAATCCCTTTTTATTAGTCCAAGCGCATCATTCTAGTCCCACAAACCGAGCACCAGTAAAAGTCAAAATAGAACAGGACACCCAAAAATCGGGACCCCACCACGAGGGGTGCAAAGCTAAGCAAGGCCACCCGTGCCAGCATGGCCAATACTTTCAATTTTTCTTTCTTGACTTTTTCCACTTTTGCTCCAAAAAGACCGCCTTTCCTCAGTAATAGCATCCATGATCACCCTACACATAAAATAACATGAAACGAGTAAAAACGAACACAAAACATGAAGATAACTACAAATTTAAACTTGAAATGAATATCGATTCGTGTATATAAAATCCACTTATCAAAATCCCCCAAACTTCAACCGTGCTAGTCCTCGAGCACAAAACAAACTACATGCTATGCAATGCAATGAAATGCAATAACAATCTAAATGCCTAAAAATCTAACTACATCAATAAAGTAACTTATCCCATTGGCCTCAGAGAAAACAAGCAACTTTACAATACAAATTATCAAAACCAATCCACACTTACATATTAATTCTCAATTCTTGAACAATTATCACTGGTATAGCGTGCGTGTGTGATCAACATCTAAGATAACTGATACGGACCCAAATTCAATATATAAACAACTTCTTAGAAGGAATCATACAGTGCAAACTTAAAAATCTCAAAGATAGGCACGACTCAACTAAAATTAAACTCAACCAAATTCAAGGGTACATGCAGGATACTTATACTTTCTTTTTTTTTCTTTTTTTTCACACGGGGGCTTTTTGCACTTTTCCCATTTTATTCTTATCTCTTTTTTTTTTCTAAATATACATAAATGACTGTGCAATGTCTCATCCCATTAGGCTAATAGTGTTACCCTTTAGTGAGCTTTCGACCAACGACTCCCAGACCATAGAAGACCTTAGGGTGCTAGGTGTAAAGACAATCCCCTCGGGCTTACTTGCTCAAGTAACAAAGGCCTCGAAACAAGACTAGTCACCATGTATACCCTATATTTTTCTATTTTTTATTTATTTTTTTTAACAAAGCTTATATACCCCATATATATTCCCCCAAACTTAGGTTCTTGCCTAATTTAAGCCTTCACTGCATATCTTTGTCATTTTCTGGTTCACCCTAGCATTATCCTTTAGAAACTTTTTATGTGTCAATTTGAACTGACCAGTCAACAAAGATGTTATTAGTGCTACACTTTTTATAACAGTTTCAAACAAGTCCAAGAATTGATTCATAACAGAAATTATATCACAGTTCTAATAATCCATGCTATATTGGTTAACTTGTTCACAGTCTCATCATTAGCCCACAAATAACATGAAAAATGTGACACCGTTGGACATATGCAAACACACTATTTAACTAAATTATTATTATTATTATTATTATTATTTAGATATATGAAAACACTGCAAAATCCTAACTACTATGCAAATACCTATTCTATAATGCAAAACTAGATATGCCAACAAAAATTTAAAAATGCATGCATGCATGCAACTAAAAATAACTCCCCAAACTTAAATAAGACAATGCCTCATTGGATAACAATAAAAGTGCAATAGGACTTCCACAATCGTCGTGTAAGTGCAGAAGCGGTGGTTGGTTCTACTTCATCGGAATCACTAGGAGGAAATCGAGGTAATGGACCGGGTTGTTGATATGGAAAGTGAGTTGCCGGGTTGAAACTCTGGAGTGTTGTGTTGAATGAGGCGAAAGATGTATTCATGGCATCAAACATGTGATCTTGGCGCAGCGCTGATCGCCGCATTTCAAAAATCTTTGCCTATTATGCTCATTTATCTGATTTTGGAACTCAAGGAACTGAGTACTAGAAATTGCTTCAATCTGCTGTACCTGCTCAGTTCCTTGATCTCCCATCGTTTCATCCTTGTCTCCCGAGGTTTCTTCAGCATCGACTTCGTCGTCCGACGCCGATGGAAAAATAAAACCCAAACCCCGTGGATGTGACTCTCCTCCAGCCCAAACTGAATAACATACAATCATTCTCGAATCAAGCAAAGCAAGCGGTAGTTAAGTGGGCTCATCATCAGAATAACGCACCCCGGCGTTGCGGCACAACGCACATATAAGTGAAGGGTGTGGCAAACCGCCTGAAAAATTTCCCCGTAAACACCGGCGGACGGAGAAATTGATGATGGCCCTGACGTCAATAATGAAATCTTGCACAATGGCGTATAAGAGTAACGCCTTCTCTTTGGTGATGTTCGAAGTGTGTTGGGACGAAAGCAATTTTGCTCATAAAAATGCGTACCATATCTTTCCATACCGGCTTAGGTCCTTGCTATTGAACATCGTTCCTCCCTTTCTACCTTTGGTCCAAGATGTGCCCGGCTTTGTCATATTTGTAATAACCTCCTCATAGTTCGGGTCAAAATCCCTCAGTTGGGCATACTGATAGTGTCATGGCACTCGCAGCTGATAGTAAGCGTTAATGGCATCATCACTGAATGGAACCATTCGACCCCACACAAACGCTTTGAAAGGAGCTTTATCTTCGGCGTTTGCATAGAATTCCTTGACAATGTTAACCACGGCGGGTTTGGATGTTCGGTGAATTTGAGCCACCCCTTTTGGTAAATTTGGGACATCATATCCCCGTCATTCCCCTTGGGGGCCAAATCCACGCTCTGGCGTGAGTGCTTTAGTTTGCATGTACTCATAATTGATTGGTGTTGCGGCACTCACAAATTTTCGGCAGTTATAGGTTGGTGGTGGTGGAGCGGCGCTTGAACCCTCCCCCTGTTGGCGTTTGGATGTCGGTCGAGACGCCATTGACTTTCAGATGTTGATTGCTAGCAAACACTACCTTTTCCAAAACTTGGTTCAAGCACTTTATGAAACACTTGGTGTGCGGTTGGGGTAGGTTACACAATTTTGAAATTTGAACTTGGAAATTGGTGTATAGAATGTATGAATTAGAGCCCCAAGTAGTACTAGAATTTTCTCTCAAAAACAACCTATCAGAATACCCTAATTCGGAATTTGATTGTGGGAAGAAAAAGAGATGAGATAGAGTGATATATATAGAGGTGGTGTTGGTGTGATGGTGAAGTTTGGGTAGTGGAGATCGTGTGAATTAGTAGTGGGGATGAGGTTTGTGATGTAGCCAATGGGGAGTAGTGGGTTGGTAGGATGCTAGTAGTGATGTTGAGGAAAAAAAAGAAATAGTAAGGCGTGTGTGTGTAAAAAGAAGGAAGGTTGTGCCTTTAAAATAGGCAGTGTCTTTTAGGACCCCACCCGTGAAGTGCTAGAAAAAAAACGCCCATACTTCCTCGGAAGCCCCATGACTTCAAATTTTGTGCTTCAAATTTTTGAGATCAAAATTCTCAATTTTCCTCCATTTCTTAGTCGTTGTTGCTCTTACTCATGTTGGACCTCTCCTGAAACCAAAAACATGCAATATGTTATATTAATGATGACTTGGAGTTTCATTGAGATTTTTGAGTACTTTTCAGAGTTTTTTAGCAAAACTTACACTTGATAAGACCTAGCTACTGCTTAATAAACTACATCCTAACAAATTAAACATGAAATATAAAAAATAAAAAATAAAGAAAAGTTGGGTTGCCTCCCAATTAGCGCTTGATTTTAAGTCGTTCAGCCTGACTACTCCCTGTTTTACTGTGTATCGGCGAGGGTAATGTCATCGGCGTCCCAGTTCGACTCGCCACCCCAGTAATGCTTTATCCGTTGACCATTGACCTTGAATGTTTCTAATGGATTACGACTGTAAAGTTCAATGGCGCCATGAGGAAATACTCATTTTATAGTAAATGGTCCCGACCATGTCGACTTAAGCTTTCCTAGAAATAATCATAGCCGTGAGTTGAACAAGAGGACTGATTGGCCCGGCTCGAATGTTCGTTGCACAATTTTCTGGTCGTGCCATCTTTTAACCTTTTCTTTGTATAGCTTGGCGTTCTCGTGAGGCTTGGAGTCGAATTAATCGAGCTCATTTAGTTGAAGTAGCCTCTTTTCTCCTACTGCGGCTTGATCAAAATTAAATTTTGTATTGCCCAATAGGCCTTGTCTTTGTAGCTCCACCCCAGTAAGTGACATGTTTTTCCGTCTGAAGTGTTGATAAGGTGACATCCCAATTGGTGTTTTGTATGCGATCCGATCGCCCATAATCGTCATCCAATGAAGTGACCAATCTTTCAGACTTCGAATTCGACTTTTTCCAATATCCTCTTAACTTCTATGTTCGATATCTCGGCTTGCCCATTAGTTTGAGGGTGATCTGTTGTAGCCACCTTGTGGTTTACCCATCATACTTAGTCAAAAGAGTCATAAATGACTTATTGCGTAAGTGACTACCTTCATCACTAATTATTCCTCTTGGCGTGCCAACCTCGTGAAAATGTTTTTACGAAGGAATTTAAGGACCACCTTGGCATCGTTCGATGGTAATCTTTGCGACTTGACCCATTTCGAGACGTAGTCCACCGCGAGTAGAATATACTGATTGTTCAAAGACGAAGGGAAGGGTCCCATGAAATCGATGCCCCATACATCAAAGATTTCCACTTCAAGAATTGTTTGTAGGGGCATCTCATTCCGTTTCGATATGTTTCCCACCCTTTGGCATCTATCACATGCTTTCACGAAATGGTGGGCGTCTTTGAACACTGTAGGCCAATAAAACCCATATTGAAGCACTTTTATCGCGGTGCGCTCACTCCCGTATTGTCCACTGTATGCCGATGAGTGGCATTCTTGTAATATGTTGTGGACTTCACTGTAGGGGATACATCGTCGAATCATCTTATCAGCTCATTGTTTGAATAGGTATGGTTCATCCCACATGTACCACTTGACGTCATGCAGAAACTTGTTTTTCTGTTGTCGTGTAAGATCTGGGGGAAGCATTTTGCTCACCACATAATTTGTGAAGTCTGCATACCATGGAAATTCTGCATTCAACCCAAATAGTTGCTCATCTGGGAATGACTCGTTGATCGCGCCTTGATAAATGATCGGCAACTTGATTCTCTGTCCCCTTTCTATCTTTAATTTCTAAATCAAACTCTTGAAGTAGGAGAATCCATCGGATAAGGCGTGGCTTAGCATCTTTTTTCGCTATTAAGTCTCTTAGAATCGTCGAATGGTCAGTGTAGACTATTACCTTAGTCCGATCAAGTATGCCCGAAATTTTGTCAACGCGTACACCACTTTGCAAGCAATTCCTTTTCCGTGGTAGTGTAGTTCATTTGAGTCTCTATGAGTGTTTTGCTTGCATAGTATATGGCGTGAAACACCTTGTCTCATCTTTGGCCCAAATAGCCCCACCGCGTATCGCTTTCACATCACACATAAGTTTGAATGGCATTTTCGATCAATCAGGTGCGACTATCGTGGGGGTATGTAGTTAATTTCTTCTTTAATAGGTCAAGCGGACTTACATTCCGCGATAAAAGTAAAAGTGGCATCCTTCTCTAAAAAGACGCATAGAGGTTTTGCAATCTTAGAAGTCTTTTATGAACCTCTGTAGAACCCAAATATGCCCCGAAAAACTTCGAATACCCTTAATCGGGCTCGGTGGATGTAGTTTCTCGATCGTATCCAACTTTGCTTTGTCCACCTCCAATCCTTGAGCCGACACCTTATGGCCCAAAATTATGCCCTCTTCAACCATGAAGTGGCATTTTTCCCAATTTAGTATGAGGTTTGTGTCCTTACATCTTTGTAATACCATGACCAGATTCTCTAGGCAAGTGTCAAAATTGTCTCCATAGACCGAGAAATCGTCTATGAAGACTTCAATATTCTTGTCCACCATATCTGAAAAAATAGCCATCATACACCGTTGGGAAGTTGCGGGTGCGTTGCATAGCCCGAATGACATCCTTCAAAACATAAATGTGCCGTAAGGGCATATAAATGTTGTCTTCTCTTGATCCTCAGGAGCGATGGCGATCTGATTATATCCCGAGTATCCATCCAATAAACAGTAAAACTCATATCCTGCTAACCTGTCTAACATTTGATCAATAAAAGGTAGCGGGAAATGATCCTTTCGGGTTTTCTTATTCAATCTCCTATAATCGATGCACACCTCCACCTATTCATCACATCCTTGTTGGAATTAACTTCGTTGTCCTCATTACGTATCACCGTCATTCCCCCTTTCTTACACACACAATGAATCGGACTTACCCATTTCTTGTCGAAAATTGGATATATGATACCTCGGCATCCAACAATTTCAAAATTTCTTTCTTGACCACTTCCTTCATGATTGGGTTAAGTCGGCGTTGATGCTCCATAGATGGACTTGCATCATCCTCCATCAGAATCTTGTGTATGCAAAATGATGGGCATTACCTTTTATATCCACATCGTCCATCCAATTGGCGATTT
Organism: Panax quinquefolius; assembly: GCA_020205615.1. Taxonomy (NCBI): domain Eukaryota; kingdom Viridiplantae; phylum Streptophyta; class Magnoliopsida; order Apiales; family Araliaceae; genus Panax; species Panax quinquefolius. Next base: position 105,215,231 of record CM035160.1, on the reverse strand, counting down.
ATGATCCCTAAGCACCCTCGACAACTTTTCTTCCTGCATTCGTTAAGTGCGATAAAAATAATTACAATAAAGAATTTGAATTGCCTAAATCGCATACAGAGAGATGTTTAGGGAGTGGCTTAAGTTCCAATGGTGGTGGCTCCTCCAATGATGGTTTCTATTTACGCAACTATCTCCTCGGTGTGCAGAGGTTCAACTGGTGCTCTGAATCGGCTAACTCGTGGCAACGAGTCTAGCATCTGTAATAAGTCCACAAATTCTAGGTCGTCTTTTTCTTCATCCCCCAATAAAGTTTTTTTTAACGGATCATTGATCAAACTCTTGCTCATATCTTCGCTTGTAATTTGCTCAATTAAATCCATTCGAAAACACTCTTCCTCATCCGTAGGATATTTCATGGCCTTGAACACATTGAATTTTATTTCTTGGTCTTGGACTCTCATAGTAAGTTCTCCTTTTTGCACGTCTATGAGTGTCCTTCCGTAACGAAAAAGGTCTCCATAGGATGATCGGGATGTTCTTATCTTCATCGAAATCCGATTAATGATAAAGTCCGCGAGGAATATAAACTTATCTACTTTGACGAATGTCCTCTGATTCCTCTCGGATATGTGGTGACCTATCCGCCAATTTACGAATGAAATATTAGTAGGCTTTGGCGCGAAAACCCAATTCTGAATATCTTGATAATGGCATCGGTTTATACTACTTCAAATCACATAAACATTTGTTAAACGACATTTTCCGATCGTGCGGGATAGTAAAGCTCCGGGTCTTTGAGTTTTGGTGGAAGCTTCTTCGTATAACACATACACTACACTCTCTCTTATTAGTGCCACCATTTTTCAATTCTTCCCATTTCTTTTCCTCGTGAAATTCCTTTCATAAACTTCGCATAACTCGGCATTTGCTCTAGGGCCTCTGCGAATGGGATGTTAATTTGGAGTTTCTTGAACACGTCTAAAAACTTTGTGAACTACTTATCTGATTTCTGTTTTTGGACCCTCTACTGAAACGGCGGTGGAGGAAAAACAATCGGCTCACTGTTTAATTTTATTTCCTCGGTTTTGTTGCCCTCCACTGCGTTACTGTCATCAACCTTTTCCTCCAATGTTGCTGAATTTTCTGCACTATTCCCACCTAGATGTTTTCCACTTCTCAACGTAACTGCTTGACATTGCTCCTGATTACCCTTAGGATTTCTCTCGGTGTCGCTAGGTAATGTTCCTTGTGGTCTATTATTCAATGACAACGCAATTTGACCTATCTGATTCTCTATATTTTTGATAGCAATAGCTTGATTCTTTATAGCCAAATCGTTGTTAGTCATGTACCTTGCCCATATTTCCTCCCCATCGGATTTCCTGTCCTGCTGTTTAACCTGTTGTGGATGACTATGAAAACCAGGGGGATATGATGGTCATGGAGCTTGAGTTTGTTGATTGTTGCTCCATGAAAGGTTTGGGTGGTTCCTATTCCCCTGGTTGTAGGTGTTTTGGTAAGTATTTTGTGGAATTCTATTGTAGTTGCCTATGAACTGAATGGATGCTGGATTTATTACACACTGATCTGTCGGATGATCACCCGCACACAATTCACATACTACCATAACCTGCTGAACTTGTTGAACTTGAGCCCCTGTAATCGCATTTACCCTCTCATTCATCATATCAAACTTCATGGATAGTCACGAAAAATTTGTGCTTGTATATATTTGTTACTCCATCTAATTCAAGATCCCAGTAGCCTTTACTGTGTCATTCTTGCGGTGGGCCCTTTGTAGTTATTATTTGCCGCCATTATTTCTATCAAATTGTATGCGTCCTCGTAACTCTTAGCCAAGAATGCACCGCCCGATGCCACATCAATGCTGATTCTAACATTTCCATGTAGCCCGTTATAGAAGGTGTTCATTTGTAACCACTTGGGCAATCCATGATGTGGGCACTTTCTGAGCAATTCCTTGTATCTCTCCCATGCCTCATATAGTGACTCCCCATTCTGCTGCTCAAACATTGTGATGTCATTTCTCATTTTCGCAGTCTTCGCCGGTGGGAAAAATTTGGCAAGAAATTTTTGAGCCAAATCCTCCCACGGAGTGATCGAACCCGGCGGTAAAGAATGTAAACAACTCTTCGCCTTGTCCCATAAAGTGAATGGGAACAAGCGAAGTCTTACTGCCTCATTCGACACCCCGTTGTACTTGAACGTGTCGCACATTTCTAGAAAACTGATTAAATGCTAATTCGGATCATCATTTACCATTCCCCCAAACTGACATGAGTTCTGCATCATCTGAATGGTCCCAGGCTTTATTTCAAAAGTGTTCGTAGCTATTACAGGCCTAGTAATGCTCGACTGCAGATCAGTTACCCTAGGTGTGGCAAAATCCCTCAACGCTTTCAGGTCTTCGGCAGCCATCATTCCTTCCTTATCAAAATTTTCGAATTCGGTCCTCATTTCCTCAATCCACTTACTCAACTTTTGAAATCGTATGTCAATGCCGTCCTCAAAAGGAAGCAAGTCTGGATGTTTAGATCGTGTTTGCATAAACCAATGTCGAAAACCTGAAATAGAGAAAACAAAATAAAAATGTTTAAGTAAAACTGGACTAATTAAACTGATATTGTAAAAAAAAATATTAATAATCTCGGCTAAATTGTCCCCGGCAATGGCGCTAAAAACTTGTTGGGTAAAATCAATACGCTTAAAAACACGCAAGTGTACGTGGTCAACAAGTAATATAGTAGTGAATAAAGTATCGTTCCCACGAGGACAAAAGATCAAGAGTTTTAACTTCACAATTATCAATTTTGTATTAACCCTAATTTTATTAAACTAATTAATTCAATGGTTTTAAATTATAGAAAAAAAACTAAATTAATAAGGAAATAAACTATCACAAAACAGTCACCAATAACGAAATTCAGAATTTCAAATAGTTAATGGAGAATTAAACTTATGATTTCACCCTGAGCTTCACTCTGATTTTCAAACCTTTATTCCAACTCAATTCAATATCCCAGTTTATTAATCAAGAACACGAACGTAGTAATAGCCACCTCTCGATGCACTAATACCGTATTAACATCAATCCATAATTAAGATAGAAATTCGTTAAACACCTAACTTAACCAACTCACTATATCTTTATGTGAACTGCAATTAAAGAAGGTTTAAGTTTAAGCTCTCTATACGATTACATTCGATGTCAAGCGTATCTCTACCTTAACAATAATCACAAATCTGCTATTGACAAAATTCATGATACATGCTATATTAACTAGGTCTAGATTCGAATCTCCTCTCTCGATACCTTTCAAATCCACAAGAATTGTTGATCAGGCAATTCATAAATCCACGCTCAAATTAATATAGATAAACTGAAAATATCTTATTGAATTGGAAATCAAAGTTATTGAATCATCGTTTCGCCCAAAGATCCATCACACGTCTAATAAGTAAATTAGTTCATAATAAATGAATTAAAAACTGAATAATTTGTTGAAAACATCCTTCCAATTACAAATAAGACTAAAGAGAAGAAGAATAAAGAAAACCCCTTCACGTAGCCTTGATTCGCAACCGTTGTGACAATCTCAAAAAATTAATCCTCCAACGTTTGCTCTTGAATCCTTCAAACCACTCTTAAATTAATGCCTTTGTGTTGTATGATTGTTATTCTTCTACGTAATAGCAAGCTCCCCTTCTCTCTTGGCCGAAATCCCTTTTTATTAGAGTCCAAGCGCATCATTCCAGTCCCACAAATCGAGCACCAGTAGAAGTCAAAACAGAACAAGACACCCAAAAATCGGGACCCCATTCCTTGGCGGGTAGTGCAGCTCTAAAAAAAGCCCATCCCATGTGCGTATGGCCACTGACTTCCAATTTTTCTTTCTTCAATTTTTTCCACTTTTGCTCCAAAAAGACCGCCTTTCCTCACCAATAGCATCCATGATCACCCTACACATAAAATAATATGAAACGAGTAAAAACGAACACAAAACATGAAGATAACTACGAATTTAAACTTGAAATGAATATCGATTCGTGTATATAAAATCCACTTATCAAGATGCTGCCCTTGCCTCGCTGCTGCTCAAGATGTTGTTACTGATGTCTTCTTTCTCGGCAGCTGTACTGTATTGCTATTTGATGTGTTGCTGGTTTGGTTTTGTTATGGCTTGCACCAACGATGTGCCAGTTTTGTAGGTTGTTTTTGTTGTTGTTTGTTCTCTGTTGAAGCATGTTTGCTAGTCTAGCTGTGGTTTACTATAGCTATCATAGGGCATGTCCTATGATGGCTATGGTATACCGTTTGGGGCTTTGACCCATACACTTTTTTTTTTGCTAAGTTTGTTTGTTTGTATAAAAAAAGGACCAAATACAATGGCTAAGGGGCATACCCCAGAATATAGTATCATCATCTAAGATGTATAGATGATGATACGATACATGGAAGAGAACCCAACATAAAAGTTAAACTAACAACCAATTACAGTAATGATTATAGTTGGTGGCCTTGGTGAATTTGAACAGCCGACCAGCTCGCCAACTCATACCCAAAGCCGTACACTCGCCATGCTCGCCCGAAACCACCTGCTCGCCCCGAAGCCATAACTCGCCCGAAGCCATGCTCGCCCGAAACCAATTGCGCCCGAGGCCATGCTCGCCCGAAGCCATTTCCTCGAAGCCATAACTTGGACTCGCACATAACTTTCTAGCATTTCACCTACCCCCCATTGGAGTTACTAACCAATTACAATAGTAATTCCAATTTGTTGCTTTGATGAAGGATTTACTAGAAGAGAGTCTTGATTTAATAAGATTGATGGTGTCCTTAGCAAGAGACCTCGGGGGAATGGTAGTACCCTTGTGCATCTTTGTGTTCCTGGCTGCCCAAACTATGTAGAAGCAAGTGGCAACTGTGAGACTCAAAATGTTCTTAGTCAGTTGAGAGGCTTGATAGTTGGTAAGATAGCCAATGAGAGCATCCCATGTCAGTGGGATGGACACCCAATTTCCTACAGCGAGTGCACTAGTTATGATAACCGTAGAATAGGCACATTCAAAGAACAAGTGCTCAAATGTTTCAGGGTGTTGGTTGCATTGAAGACAGTTCCACATCCGCTTCGTGTAATGCTTGGTTCGGTCGTTCGTAGATAGTTTCCTTAGAAGGCCCAGCCACAGCATAAATGAGTACCTTGGCACATGAAGTTTGTGCCAAAGGATTGAGCTCTAAGGTACCAATGGGGTCCTAGTCATAATAGAGTACCAAATCTGGTTGGACTTAACCGAATGTAGGGCGTAAACTCCGCAAAAAATTTTGTCGGTCTGTCTAGGAGGAATAGAAACTTGAAGAACTTGTTGTCGAAACAAAATAACATCATGATGATTGCTTGTCGGTGTTAGGTTTGTAATATTCATGGGCGCAATCAAATTGCATAAAAAATGCGGAAGCGTGTAAAATCAGAGTTTAAAAAAATTACAAACCATATACCCGGATCACCCTTTATGCACAATTATTAATTAAACGAAGAATAAGAAATTATGAAATCATACCCTTGTAGAAACGAGCTTCCTCAAGTACGAGTTCACCTCCTACTTCTCCGCGATCTCCTTGAATCCACCGGGTTTGGTTCCTTGCTTTGATCAACGTTAGCCACCCATGTGTTTGGCCTCTAGAGGTGATCCACCAAGGATAAAGAATTTTCAAGAAGAAGGGGTATTGGCTCAAAGGCTAGTTTTTCCTATCTGTATAGAAAAAGGGCGTACTCTCCAACAAATTGGAATTATGTCGTTGTAAAAGTCAACAACCCCCTTTCACCCATAATAAGACTCTTCTTATTTATAGATGTGGGCAACCCACCTTAACAATTAAGGAATTGGGTTTTATTTAATTAATTAAATTCTTTTAATTAATTAAGCTCCCTGATCTTATTAGGGATAATTAATTAAACTCCTTTAACTAATTTTCCTTCCTAATCCAATTAGGAATAAATGAGAGTACTTATATTAAATTAATTCCTAAACTCTTTTAGAAATTAAAATAATAATAATTGTAATAATATTAATAAGACTCCTCTTATTAATTTATATTTAATATTTCTAAATATTAAATAATAAATATTAAGCTATTTAATTTATTCTATCACCATAGATTAAATTAAATATACTTAACATATTATTACGATTATGCCATTAACTTCTTAAATAATTATTCTTCCTTTTATGGTGTGACCCTTTAGGTTCTCCATATTAAACCCAAGTTGTGAATAAATCAATTAGAACAATTCTAATCTTATTTAAATAAATAAATTAAACAATTAATTTATTTAAATAAATAATATTTATTCTCTACAATAGGGATAAGCCTCCCAAGCGATCAACGACTTTCCGGATAATACAGATTTCAACATTAATCATAAAAGAACCTTTGAGTAAATAGTTACCGTACAATTCAATCCTTCCACCATACAATGTCCCAATTAAATATAAGACATGGAATTACTTTATCAAGTCTTATTTTATTTAATTATATGTATTTCGATCCTTAAATGCATTAACTCAAAATAATGCAAAATTAGAAACTCCTTTCTAATTTCATTCTCGCTTTAGCCAAGGACTCTTGGTTGTCATTTATCGAATCACATAGGACATTTCTCTTCTTTTATTAGAAGTGGTAGATTCTTTATTGATCATACATTATCTCCATGTATAACTTATTATACCCAAGCATACCTTTGATATACCCTAAGGGTCTTAAGGAATAAGTCAAAGTATAACTCATCATACACAAGATACTATGATGATCTCAAGTCCAAGGATTACTTGTACTACTATCACTACTGAATTCCTATTGACAGTGAAATAAAACTCCATTAGGTATTCCTTAGCGAGCCAATGCTTCAAAGAACTTATTCTCTAATAAGCACCTACATACTTGCTTTTAGTGTCTCCACACAAATGATCATGAGATCAATCATCCTCATCCAATAAGCAAGCAAACGATGTACCAATCTATCCGGATTCACTAATCCCCAATTTAGTAATCCAATGATTGGGAACTATTTTAGTTTTAAGCTTTCTAAGAATTTAGATCTCATTAGAATGATCATCATCATTATTCTAAAAGCATTGCTTAAAACTATGGGTTTATCACATATTATAAAACAAAGATCATGTAGATAATTAAAAGCCTTTAATAAATTAATACTTTTTATTAATAAATGAATAAGATTGTTACAAAGTATATGCTTTATCATCAAACATGATTGGCTTGTGTGCATACTACTTTCAATCTCCCACTTGCACTAAAGCCAATCGTTATGGTATCTTATACTCTTCTTCTCTAAGTGACGATTATCCTGCTGTTGGATAAGCTTTAGTTAATGGATATGTAATGTTGTTTTTGAGAGTCCATTATCTCTATAGTGATTTCCCATCTTTCAATGATTCTAATAATCAAATGAAAATGCCAGAACACATGTTTAGATCCAAGATGAGACTTGGGAACTATTCCTAGTTCGTAATAAACTTTTAATCCAAACAATCAACTTGCGCCTTCATTTATAGCTATATACTTTGTCTTTATCACTAAACCAAAGAACTCTTTCTTTGTTTGGAACCTTTCCAATTCATCGCACTAATTGCTCAAGATAACGCTTTACCTTAAAGTGGATTTTCTCATCATCTTGATGCATCTCGAAAAAACTTGAGTCTGTTAAGCCCTCTAGTTTTAATTCGCACCCACCATCAATATGATCACATCCTTAGTGCCGGTTAAGCACTTTAAGATGTTTTTCACTGACTCATAGTGAACTTCTCCGAGATATGACTGATCAACATCAGGTCTCGTATATTTCATTGCATTCATGATAGTCACTCATGCGACCTCTCTTTTCAGGAGTCTGTGGGGACTATTAAGAGAGACACTCCATAGCTCATCGACATGAGACATCTCTTGAGTTTGCCATGCTAAACGACTTTAGAATCAAATGAATATACGCCCTTAGGTTAAGTTGAGCATCCTCTTAAATCTATCTATATAGATTTATATCCTCAATTAAGATACTCTTCCAAATCATTCATGGAGGAATGATTAGACAACTTTATCTTTACTGATTGTAGCATTGGTATGTCATTCCTTATCCGTAGTATATCAACATATAGTACTAGGAATGTCACGATGCTCCCAACCCACCCTTTGTACACACTAGGTTCATTCTTATTTTTGATAAAATCAAACTCTTTTGATTGCCTCATCAAAACAAATGTTCCATATTTGAGAAACTTGCTTCAATCCATTTCTCTGAGTGTTTACAACACTTACCTCATCGTATGTAACTGGATCATCATCTTCTATGATGTGTACCTCATCATCATCATCTATGATGAATCCATACCTCCCGTATCTTCTTGTACTATTTCTAGAATTACGATTCTAATGTGGTATAATAGGTCTATCTACAGGTTCCTCTTATTTGATTTATAGTGTTTTGTGGTTCTTGAACTCTTCAAGATCTATTATTCTCCCACTAGCCCCTTCAATGATAAACACCTTTATCTTAGAAGGCAGCGTGTTTCGCAACAAACACCTTTTGCTAAGTAAAATTATAGAACATATACCCTAAACTTACTTTAGGATGTCCCACAAATCAGATATGTCAAATTTTGTCCCAAGCTTATCCTTTGAAACCTTTTCACATAAGTTGGACAACCCCTTATCTTAACATACTTAAGATTAGGAATCCTCCCTGTCCATAACTTTTATGGAGTCTTGGGGCCGGATTTTGAGGTTACCTTTTGTAGATATGCAGCCATTTCTAGGACATGACCCTAGAAGGATACTGGAATGTCGGTAAAATCATTATGGACCGCACCATGTCCAACAAGGTACGATTTTTCATTCAGATACATCAATCAATTATTGCATGATCGATGATGTGTCCATTATGAGAAAACCATTTGAGATGATCTAGAAACTTATTGCACAAGTATTTATTCCTTGATCTAAGCAAAGAATCTTACTACTTTGCCAATTTGTTTCATTTCTGAATTCTTTGAACCTTTCAAATAATTCACAATTGTATTTCAGCAAATACACACATTCAACTCTTTGAATGATCATCTCCTTTTTCTTATACTAGTTTGTTCAATTTGTAAAATTTATTTTTCACGTAAGTCAAGTATACAAAATCCATTAAGTGATATTCCAGTCCTATACAAAACATTATTATTATAAGTAGAACAACAATTGTTCTTAATTATAATACCAACAATTTTATTGTCCAACAATAAAATAGAAATAATATTTCTAACAAGAACTAGAATACAATAACAACTTATTGACTTAATAGATTTTCCCGTAGGCATTGCTAAACTATAAGTTTCTATAGCTAATGCAAAGAACTTTTTCTTTCATTTTCCACACATAGGATTACTTATATTTGTTTAGCTTTCTACTTCTGCTTGGTCCCTTCATAAATCTATATTTATGATAACCAAAGTCGGTATCCAATACCCAAGTAGAACCTCGACTTAAAGAAAATTTATTTCAATCATGAACAAAATCAGATTATGTCAAACTTCACTAAGCTTCTTTGGTTAGCCTCTGCAAGATGCTTCTTGCGCTTTCTTTCCAAAGTCCAGTGCTTATTGCGGTGGAAGCAAACACCTTTGCTATCCGTATCGCTTTGTTCTTATTATCCTTTGTTTATGCCTTTTCATTTACCTTCTTTGAATCGTTCTTCTTTTCAGAAGATCATTTGGCCCCTACCAGTAAGACTTGGTCTTTCTTGGTTGGAAAGTGACTCTCATCATTTTTCAACATGTTAAGCAAATCAATGAAGCTAATATCTAGCTTGTTTATATGAAAAATTCACAACAATTGTGAAAGGAGTCCGGGAGTGAGTGCAAGATCAAATCTTAGCTCAACTCTCCATCCATGACAAAACCTGTTATCCTAATTGATCAATCAAATTGATAATGTTTAGGACTTTTATCTGCATCTTATAGTGCCATTAGGCCATTCTAGATCGGAAGAGCTCCTTAGATATCTCGATATCTATCGCCCCTACTTTCCTCACCATCAACAACTTGATGTGCGTGAATATAGTAGGAGCATCCATAGTTTCATCTTGACCGAAAGCTTGTTACTCATAGATGCGAGCATGATGCATTGAGCCAATATATGCATCATCTTGCCACTTTCTAAAAGTAGCAATGTCTTCCTTAGAGGCATTATCTCGCAACCATTCTGCAGGATAGGCGTATTAAGGACATAAGATAGCTTTTCAAATTATGAGAACTATTCTCAAATTCCTTAACCAATCCATTTAATTCTATTCCCAGGTTAATTTAGCATCTAATATGCTACGCAGTGATGATAGTAATTTAGACATTGTAAAATTTCAGTAAATGAATTTGTAATTAACAACATTTTAACATACATTCTTTTATTAATTACCAAAATAAATTAGGTCTTGTTTTAAATTGGTATCTCCCACTATTTTTCTTCAAACTATATTACCTCACTTATATAGTTCGGCAAAATCTAATTAAAGATTTGCTAGTGAGAATAAGGATCCCATTTTAAATGTATATAGCCTTGTGGTGACACAACAAGCTATATATAAATAAATAGGTAGACAACTTTTTGTCAATTACATCAACTATGCAACTCCTTTTCTTTTGCCTCTTAGATTATTTTGATCAAGTGGTGGCACATCCGAATCAAAATTATCCAAGTTAAGTCCGACCTAGCACTCCATATATTCAAAAAGAAAATATCATCCTTGTGGTGACACAACAAAACAATATTGTTCAATTTTCTTTATAATCATCAAATGTGATAAATTAACATCTTAAATACTTAATACTTGCCTTGTGGTGACACAACAAACTCATATTAAATATTTAATACTCTATTAATTTTATCATGCTTTGAAGGCTGACGCTCGATATTCCAAATATCTTTGAACGCTTAGGACTTAATATAAAAAAATTGAGGGTTTGTTATTAATTTGTCTCATCTTGTTTAGCGCAAGCATTTATATATATATATAAAATACGCGTCATATTAATGAACATGCGAAGCATGTTTGCATAATATATAATATATATATAGTATAAGCATGCACATATAGAATACTATATTCTACCCGGATTGATTATGGACTTTTATTCTAGTTTGTCTCACTAGAGCCACCAAGTGAACCAAAAGGTCAAACCCTAGGGGTGCAAGAAATAATATTTAAATATAACTATTACATTTAAACTGGCTCCATTACAAACGCTGTCTTCAAGCGCTCCTTACTCCTTTTGCTCTCCAATTTTTTCAAAATTAATTCTAACTATTCCTATTACAAAACTATTTAAAATAAATAGAAACCTCGATCGTGCATCCAAGGGGAAGTACATAGGAAGGAGTTAGAATTTACATTAAGAAAAAATTAGAGAAGACGAGGTACGCAGACCCCATTTAATAAAACCAATACATTCATGCATCCAACTAAAATAAAATCCAATCGATTTGTCAATAGTCCATAATCAATCCCATTTATTATCATACACATCACCATATGCATCAATAAATAACATTCATCTTATGAATAATAAATATTTAATATATATATTGATATCATTTAATGAGCAAAATTTAGTTAGTATAAAATCTATTTTTGAATCAAAATAAACTCCTTTATTTTAATCCAAATTTAAATCAAAATAAAACTATTTTATTTTAATTTATCCTATTTTGAATAAAATAAACTATTTTATTTTAATCAAAATCTTTAATCAAAATAAACTCCTTTATTTTAATTAATTATGGAATCCAATTCCATGTAAAAAAAATAAAATAAAATAAATAATAACTCCTTTATTTTAATTAATTATGGAATCCAATTCCATGTAAAAAAAATTATTAAAGGAAACACTTGATTATCTTTCCTATTCACAAATAAACTCCTTTATTTTGAATAATATGAAATCTTATTTCATATCTAAATAAACTCCTTTATTTAAGGAAAGATGGATTTACTTCCCTATTCACAAATAAACTTTTTTATTTTGAATAATATGAAATCTTATTTCATATTTAAATAAACTCCTTTATTTAAGGAAATTAAGATTCTCTTTCTATTCACAAATAAACTCCTTTATTTTGAATAATATGAAATCTTATTTCATATCTAAATAAACTCCTTTATTTAAGGAAACATGGAATCCAATTTCAACTCTAATTAGTTATCATGGAATCCAATTCCAATTCTAATTAGTTAGCATGAAATTTAATTTTAAAATTAAAATTAAACTTTTTATTTTAAAATTAAAATAAACTTTTTATTTTAAGATTAAAATAAATATTTTATTTTAATTATAAAATTATTATATATATATATATAAATATATATTACGTTAATATATATATTATATATATAATCTCCTTTACTTATACAAGCCGTAATCATATATGATATATATATATTTACATGATAACTTTCGTGCATAATAAAAAAACAAAAAGAAAAACGTACAGCTGCCTTTCTTTAAAAAATTGCTGGGTCACGTGATGTAATCATCTTGTATGTTTTTTTTTTTAATTGCTGCACGGATTTTGTGGCAAAACAACAATTGCATGCTCAAAAAAAAAAATTGACCGAATCACATGCTTCCAAAAAAAAAAGATATTTCGGTCCTTTTTTTTTTTTTTTTAATTTTTAATAAATTTTATACAATAAAATTATGCCCAATTAAATTGTTCTAAACACATATCAATATACATATCAAATCAAAATAATTAATAATTTGCATAAAGGTTTGGCTCTGATGCCACTGTTAGGTTTGTAATATTCATGGGCGCAATCAAATTGCATAAAAAATGCGGAAGTGTGTAAAATCAGAGTTTAAAAAAATTACAAACCATATACCCGGATCACCCTTTATGCACAATCATTAATTAAACGAAGAATAAGAAATTATGAAATCATACCCTCAGTAAAACGAGCTTCCTCGTAATGCGAGTTCACCTCCCATTTCTCCGATCTCCTCGAATCCACCTGGTTTGGTTCCTTCCTTTGATCAATGTTAGCCACCCATGTGTTTGGCCTCTAGAGGTGATCCACCAAGGATAAAGAATTTTCAAGAAAAAGGGGTATTGGCTCAAACCCTAGTTTTTCCTATCTCAGATAAAAAAAGGGCGCCTCAATAAATTGGAATTATGTCGTTGTAAAAAGTCAACAACCCCTTTCACCCATAATAAGACTCTTCTTATTTATAGATGTGGGCAACCCACCTTAACAATTATGAATTGGGTTTTATTTAATTAATTAAATTCTTTTAATTAATTAAGCTCCCTAATCTTATTAGGGATAATTAATTAAACTCCTTTAACTAATTTTTCTTCCTAATCCAATTAGGAATAAATGAGAGTACTTATATTAAATTAATTCCTAAACTCTTTTAGAAATTAAAATAATAATAATTGTAATAATATTAATAAGACTCCTCTTATTAATTTATATTTAATATTTCTAAATATTAAATAATAATATTAAGCTATTTAATTTATTCTATCACCATAGATTAAATTAAATATACTTAACATATTATTATGATTATGCCATTAACTTCTTAAATAATTATTCTTCCTTTTATGGTGTGACCCTTTAGGTTCTCCATATTAAACCTATTGTGAATAAATCAATTAGAATAATTCTAATCTTATTTAAATAAATAAATTAAACAATTAATTTATTTAAATAAATAATATTTATTCTACAATAGGGATAAGCCTCCCTAAATGATCAACGACTTTCCGGATAATACGATTTCAACATTAATCATAAAAGAACCTTTGAGTAAATAGTTACTGTACAATTCAATCCTTCCACCATACAATGTCCCAAATTAAATATAAGATATGGAATTATCACAAGTCTTATTTTATTTAATTATATGTATTTCGATCCTTAAATGCACAACTCAAATAATACAAATTAGAAACTCCTTTCTAATTTCATTCTCGCCTGCCAAGGACTACTGGGTTGTCATTTATCGAATCACATAGACATTTCTCTTCTTTTATTAGAAGTGGTAGATTCTTTATCGATCATACATTATCTCCATGCATAACTTATTATACCCAAGCATACCCTTTGATATACCCTAAGGGTCTTAAGGAATAAGTCAAAGTATAACTCATCATACACAAGATACTATGATGATCTCAAGTCCAAGGATTACTTGTACTACTATCACTACAGAATTCCTATCGACAGCAAATAAAACTCCATTAGGTATTCCTTAGCGAGCCAATGCTCAAAGGAACTTATTCTCTAATAAGCACCTACATACTTGATTTAGTGTCTCCACACAAATGATCATGAGATCAATCATCCTCATC